>CM076581.1:1537934160-1538538974 GCA_034641835.2 Pinus albicaulis
GACTTTTCTTCAGCCTAACTCTAACACTGTTAATTTTTCTTAGGGTTATATCTTTCTCTGCTTCAGATAATTGCATTTCATCATTTACATATTAAATTTGCCCCACAACATTATAACATCATTACATCATATGCAATTATGTAGAAAGAACAATATCATCAACAATGCAACAAAACATAAAGGAACAATAGAAGAAAAACATTCACACATAGAGACACCAAAATTGGTCGGAGACCAAGACAAACCCCACAAAAAGTAAAACTCTTTCAAATTCTTCTTCTTATTAGATTATCATAAAATGTTCAGCAAAGAAAGAGTGCAATGATCCAAATCTTCATTCACAATATTATTCAACAAAACCAACCAAACAATATCCAAGAGATGAACCCAAAAACACTATTAATAAAAATCATTGTTCACAAGCCTACAATCAATTATCGACATCTGCAATCAAATGTCAAAATCTGCAGTCAACTGTCACTAAAAACCATTGGTATCAGTTGTGTTGTGGCTCATTTGCATTTTTCTGTTATTTTATTTTCAAAATATAAGAAAAAAAAAACATATATGATAAAATGAAAATCATTCATATGTATGAAATTCATTTTATAATTCATATATTTGATCAATTAATATGGTTTCGAAGCATGTGAAGGTGGGACCGAAAGTTCCAACTAATACCCGTGCAAGTTGGCGAGTGGGATTAAAGCATGTTCCATTTGATGAAGATCAGAAGGAACCCGTGGGCATAAAAAACCCGCAGGTTAGCTGGAGAGGTGCCTCCGCAGTTGACCCCGCTGACTAATGGCAAATCAAAAGTCGAAGGTTCTCGTTCACTGCGGGGGTAGCACTCCGCCGAAATCTCTATACCCCTAAGCGCTCCCACGGTGACATATGCATCTATTTGGCAGAAACTCACCTATCATTGTCATATGTACCGTTATTTGTTCGTTTAAGCGTTAATTCAACATTAATGTTTGAACTTCGTGCCACTTATGTAAAGGATTCAAGTCTTTCTTTTGTCTATCTGTCTCTGATTCTCAATCATCCGCGAAGTCATTCTGGTCATTTCATTTACTTGTTTCCACATACCATTGTCCGCCACCCTGCATCATTCCATGGCTAAGAAATATTCCTTGTCCAGCTCTTCAAGCCACATCCCTCTCCTGGATACTAAGCAAGATATTCGGGACACCATCTGCCCCATTGAAAATTTACCCTTTTACCAGCAAGTTATCTTGAATGAGAAAAATTCCCCCATCTATGTTGAGAATGCAACAAGATGTTGAGCTTAGTGGAAAGAAGTCGCCTTCACTAAGTGGACCCGCAGGCTATTTTTGGCACAAAGTCTATTTTTAGACATATGGATCATGTTCTATGAGTTGCAGGATGCTATTTGTGGATGGTTGGTCAAGTCATAAAAAATAGATGGACTTCTATTTTTAGACATACTGGGCGGAATCTATTTTTAGATTGCCAGTCTAAAAATAGATATGTCGAATATTATTAGTTCTTAATAATATTTGACTCTAAACATTATCTTATCCTCTTGGAGCACTTCATGAGGCACGATGTGGCACATGCAAAACCTATTTAAGGAATTACGCGATTCCCGAGGGTTTGTGAGCTACTGCATGGAGACTTCCAATTAGAACCTATCCGATTCGCAGTTTGGTGAGGCCGATTGAGGAGCACGGAGTTGTGCTCCGCCTTTAACCCTTGCTTAAACATAGTTGAGCTAGTTGTGTCTAGTCTAACTGATTGATACACTAGTGAGAGTGGTGTGAATTAATTATTAATTAATTCACTAATTATAAACTCATAAATCAACTAAAGAATACACGCTAACTTCGTAGACAGTCAAGGGAGGACCAAGCAAGGATAGGTGAAAGAGCAAGTGTGACTATCAGTTGTGACCATACTGGTGCATGAGTTTGCACCACACATTGATGGAGATGCCAATGAGGATTGCGCAGTGCATACCAGGTGGATTAGAACTCATCAAGAGGCATTCTTCAGCAGGGATTGCGCAGTAGAGGCAGGCTATCAAGTGGTAGAGATTGGAGCATGTGTTTTGCTAGATCTAGCTTGATTAGTGCGTAGCAATTGGAGATTGTACTGAGAGCTTGTGAGGAGCTTTGTACAATGATTGTTACATGATCTCTATGACATATATAATATACATATAGTTGGGGGTTTTCAGCTTTAAGCTTTCCCATTACATACTGTGTTCATATTTGTGAATTTTTATGGCTTTAATGTGTGCATGCAATTGATTTTATTTCCGCATGTAATGATCAATGG
The DNA here is from genome assembly GCA_034641835.2 of Pinus albicaulis. NCBI lineage: Eukaryota > Viridiplantae > Streptophyta > Pinopsida > Pinales > Pinaceae > Pinus > Pinus albicaulis. Next base: position 1,537,936,465 of record CM076581.1, read on the forward strand.
TAGAAGAGATTCTGTATTGTGCATGAAGTCAAATAGTGTGTGATTAGGAGAATCTCGGTGAATAATATATCAATTATTCAAATTTCTACATGGTATCGAAGCGATATTGATCATTGGAGCAATTGAAAAACATTGAAGCGGTTGAGTTTTTTGCTGGTGGAATTAGAATTTGCAACAGTGTTTTCTTGGTGTCGAAGTTGAGATGTTTTTCAACGGATTGCGATTGGAGTATGCCCTTGAGGGCAGCTCGAATTATATTGCATGGAAGGACAGGATGGAGGCGATGCTGGATGACAATGGGTTGAAGGAGTTCATAGATTATGAAGTTCCAAAGCCTACTTCTAGTGATGCTGCCGTACTTGACGCATGGCAAAAGAAGACAGCAAAGTGTTGAAGGATTCTGTTGGAGGGCGTGAAGGATCACATAGTATCAAGCCTTCATGGTAAGGCTTCTCCATTCTCTATGTGGAAAGCTTTGACAGATTTATTCCAAAGCAAGAGCGACCAGAGGAAGTTGGCACTCAAGGACAAACTCAGGAACATAAAGATGGAGAAAGGCGACAGTATGCCCAAGTACCTCACGAAGGTCACCCAATACAGGGATGAGCTGGGAAGTGTGGGGGTTATTTTTGATGATGAGGACTTGGTGAGCTTGGCTCTTCTTGGGCTTCCGAAGAGTTGGCATTCCTATCAGGACTCTGTCAATGGTCGGGAGAAATTGCCAGGATGGGAGCGACTTTGGTCGGATCTTGTGCAAGAGGAGATAAGGTGAAGTACCAGGGATGGATATTCATCAAAGAACTCTGATGAAGAGAATTGCGCTTTGGTTGTGAAAGAAAAGAAGGGGAAGAGAAATAAAGCTTCTCATTCTGGTGCAAAAGGCAAGAAGCAGGACATGTCCAAGGTGAAGTGCTTTCACTGTCACCAACACGGACATTATGCCACAAATTGTCCGCAGAAGAAGAAAAATAAGCAGGCTGTTGGATCTGCAGCTAGAGAGGCCTTAGCCTCGCAGTTTGAGCTAGATTTTTCGCTGATCGCATGCTTGGTCTAAAGTGTGATGGGTTCAGTGTGGTTTCTGGACAGTGGTGCGTCTTTTCACATGACAGGAGATCGAGATTTTTTTACTAATCTAGATGAGAAAGATCTTGGAGTGCACATTGAGATGGGTGATGATGGTAGATACAGTGCGATTGGTATCGGTACCATTTCCTTTGAGAGGGAGTCTGGTAAACCCTTCGTATTGAAGGATGTGATGCATGTTCCAGGATTGAAGAAGAATCTTATCTCTGTGGCAATGTTAGAAGACAAGGGATATGATGTTGTCTTTAGCGAGGGAAAAGGCTTTCTTTCTCATACAGTAAGGCAACTAGTGAGACCCGAGGATAGGGGTTCGAGCAGAACTTTTATCAATTGCAGGTGTGTATTTGTCATGTTATAAATGTCGCAAGGCAAAAGGAGTGGTGAGCTGCAGATAATGGCGGCCGTGGCACCGAGATCGTCACCTTCACCATGGAGCTGATACCGCAAAGAGATTTCTATCGGCTCGGAAAGGGTACTCTTGCAATGCCGGACAAGGTGTACCTTGGGAAAATTTGTGAAAGCCACCTTTCACGAGAATGATAGTCGCGCCACGAAAATCCTTGAGAGAATTCACACAGACGTGTGTGGACCTTTCTCAGTAGCTTCGGCAGCAAATCACAGGTACTATGTGATATTTGTTGATGATTTTTCTCGGAAGTGCTGGATCTTCTTCATGCAGAAGAAGAGCAAGACATACTCAAAGTTCCGTGAGTTCAAGGCACCGGCTGAGAAAGAATCGGGGAAGGTGTGAAGGCTCTGTTGAGCGAAATGGTGGTGAATTCATCTCTGGTGAATTCAAGGACTTTTGCAGTGCAGAAGGAATTCGAAGAGAGCTCATAGCACCTCATAACCCACAGCAGAACGGGGTTGCTGAGCGGAAGAACAAAACGATCGTGGGTGCTACACGGGCGATGTTGCATGATCAGGGCCTACCCATTCACTTGTGGGCGGAGGCATGCAATACTGCAGTATATGTGCAGAACCGTTGTCCTCACAAGATGCTTGGCATGAGTACACTCGAGGAGGCGTTTTCTGGTAAGAAGCCTGATATTTCCCATTTGAGGATTTTTGGTTCACCTGTTTACATTCATGTGATGAAGGATGCCAGGAAGAAGCTGGAGCCGACTGCAGAGGTTGGGATATTTTTGGGGTACACTGATACGCCCCACAACTATCGTGTGTATTTTCCAGACAGTCGCAAGACTGTTGTGCGACGGGATATCAAATTTCAGGAGGAGAAAGCCATGAAGTGTTCGCTTGAGAGGAGCCACACTTGCATGCAGATGAGGAGCTATTAGTTCCTAAGGATGAGCTTCAAGATGTGGATCATCCACAAGAGGAAGTTCTTGGAGTGGAATAGACCACTCATGCAGCGCCACTAACCATCAGTTACGGAAGCGCACACAGAGCCGAGCGACTGCCCAAGATGCAGAGAAGGTCAGACGAGCACCTACAAGACAAGCAGACAAGAGACAAATACCCGGGACGGCATTAATTGGATACATGGCTCTTCAGAGCAAGTGTATCGTGACAGAGCCATCCTCTTCCGAGGAAGTTGTGGAGGATCTCGCATGGGTAGATGCCATGGTGGAAGAGTATGATTCGATTGTCAGAAACAGTGCATGGGAGATTGTCCCAAGGCCGGAAGGGAAATCAGTGGTGGGTTCGAGATGGATCTACAAAGTGAAGCAGGCAGCTGACGGGAGTGTGGAGAAGTACAAGGCACGATTTGTTGCTCGAGGCTTTTCACAGATTGAGGGGATCGATTATGAGGAAACCTTTGCACCTGTCGCAAGGTATTCTTCCATACGGACGATTCTAGCTCTCTCAGCGCAGATGGGGTGGCACATTTATCAGATGGATGTGAAGACTGCGTTCCTCAACGAAGTCATTGAGGAGGAGGTGTACATAGAGCAGCCCGAAGGTTGCGAGATCTTAAGCAGCGAGTCGCATGTGTGCAGGCTCAAGAGAGCATTGTATGGGTTGAAACAAGCATCTCGTGCTTGGTACACACGGATAGACAGTTATTTCACCAGACTTGGATTCTCCAAGAGTGAGGCGGATCCTAACCTATACCAGATTGTGGTGGAGGGTAATTTGATTATCATTGTACTTTATGTAGATGATTTGATTTTTACAGGTGATGAACTGTTGATACACTCATGCAACGCTGATCTTGCAAAGGAGTTTGAGATGAAGGACTTGGGCCTCCTTCATTATTTCCTGGGATTGGAAATTTGGCAGCGCAGTGATGGACTGTTTGTTTCTCAGGGTAAGTATGCCCGGGAGATACCGGAGAAGTTCAACATGCATGGCTGCAAGCCTGTTGATACTCCTCTTCCTGGTGGTTGGAGGAAGGAGGATGCTACTTCAGCGAAGGTAGTGGATGCCACTGTTTATCGACAGTTGGTGGGGTCGCTTATGTATCTGGTCAATACACGACCCGAAATATGCTATGCTGTTAACCAGCTTTCACAAGCTATGGTTAAGCCTACCAAGCTATTTTGGAAGGCGGGGAAGCATGTATTGAGATATCTCAGAGGCACATCGGGATATGGATTTTGGTACAGACAGTCGGATGAGGTGAGGCTATGTGGCTTCACGGATGCAAATTGGGCAAGGAGCCCAACGGACAGAAAGAGAACATCTGGAGGGATTTTCAGTATCGGGTCGACAACAGTTTCTTGGTACAGCAGGAAGCAGAGATCCGTGGCACTCAGTACAGCAGAGGCCGAGTATATGGCAGCGAGTTTGGCTGCATGCGAGGCTATATGGATGAGGAAGATCCTGGTCGGATTGTTCGGTTCACACTTGGATCCTACTGTGATTTATTGTGATAATCAGAGTTGCATCAAACTCTCGTTTAATCCAGTATTTCACGATAGATCTAAACACATTGACATCCGGTATCATCATATCAAAGATTGTGTGCAGCGGAAGATCATGTTACTTTCATACATTCCTACGGAGGATCAGGATGCTGATATCTTGACAAAGGCGCTCACCAGGAGAAAATTCGAATACCCATAGGAGGCAGGATAGAAGTTCTTCTGAGATAATCCATATCTTGTTGGAGAGTGTTGAAATGCAACCAATGATAGTAGTGGAAAGAAATCGCCTTCGAAAGTGGAGGCAGCATTTATTTTGCAAGCAAAGTCTGTTTAGACATATGGATCATGTTCTATGAGTTGCAGGATGCTATTTGTGGATGGTTGGTCAAGTCGAAAAAAATAGATGGACTTCTATTTTTAGACATACTGGGCGGAATCTATTTTTAGATTGCCGGTCTAAAAATAGATATGTCGAATATTATTAGCTCTTAATAATATTTGGACTATAAACATTATCTTATTCTCTTGGAGCACTTCAGTTAAGTGCACATATGTGGCACAGGAGCTGACAGAAGGAATTGTATATTCTGAAGGTTTGATGAATTATTGCATGAGCTTATTCAAACTCTGTGTGGCAATTTGGTGCTGTAATTGATTGAAGATTAAATGATTGTGTTCGGTTTAACTCGATTAAACATAAAGTTGAGCTGATTACTGTCTAGTCAAGCGATTGATACACTAGTGAAATCGATGCTGAGTCAGTAAAACCAGGTAATTCACTAATTATTAACTCATAAATCAACTAAAGAATACATCAATTAACTTCAGTGCATGGACAGTTTCAGTGGAGACCAGTGAAGAGGTAGGTGAAAGAGCAAGTGTGACTATCAGTTGTGACCATACTAGTGCATGAGTTTGCACCACACATTGATGGAGATGCCAATGAGGATTGCGCAGTGCATACCAGGTGGATTAGAACTCATCAAGAGGCATTCTTCAGCAGGGATTGCGCAGTAGAGGCAGGCTATCAAGTGGTAGAGATTGGAGCATGTGTTTTGCTAGATCTAGCTTGATTAGTGTGTAGCAATTGGAGATTGTACTGAGAGCTTGTGAGGAGCTTTGTACAATTATTGTTACATGATCTCTATGACATATATAATATACAGATAGTTGGGGATTTTCAGCTTTAAGCTTTCCCATTACATAATGTGTTCATATGTGTGAATTTTTATGGCTTTAATGTGTGCATGCAATTGATTTTATTTCCGCATGTAATGATCAATGGTAGAAGAGATTATGTATTGTGCATGAAGTCAAATAGTGTGTGATCAGGAGAATCTCGGTGAATAATATATCAGTTATTCAAATTTCTACAATCTATTCAACTATGGATAATTCTGGTGTTCTCTCTGCATGTATCCCCAAAACATATCTTTTTCACGAATTTTGTGTGTGGTTAGTGTCTGCGTTGTATCCCGGTAAATGCTTTGTGATGAATTACTTAGGTGAAAATGTTCTTCAGGTTTCATCCCAGTTAATTTTCCAAGCCTTGTGTTATCCTGAGTCCGAGTCTTCTGTTCAATTCACTGATGAGTCATTGGTAGCATTATATCATAACCTTGCAGGACAGGAGTTTAACCAGGTCATCTCCTTCTTGAAGCCGAATTTGGAGCAATTTGCAACAGATGATAAAGAATTCCAGTTAGAGAATTTTGATGCAGAGGTCAGGCCAGTGTTACAATTTTTGTCAAAGATTCTTGGAAAATAAGATTCCTCTCAAGTTGATAGGTCAGTGTTGGGATTGTTTGTCGTGATGATGCAGTCTAAAATAGAGTTGGATATTCTCTCTTACTGGAAAGAAGATGTTAATACTCATCTCATAATCCTATCCCTCACTAGGTACTTCAGGTTCCCCTCACTTATCACTTATCTATTTCTGTATCAAATTGTAGAGGAATTTTTACATTTGGGATTGAATATAAGGGATGCAAATAAGAAAAGGAAATCAATAGTTTTCTGGACTAATGTAGTAAGAAATGAACCAGATGAGGGAGGGATATTTGATTTTTCTACCTATTTTATGTTAGTTACTTATATGGTTTTAAATGGTGTTCCTCCTCCTTGTTTCCTGCCCAAAGCTCAAGAGTGTCTCCAGTTAAGTAATGCTTGTAAATTTGGGAATTGGTTTGTATATAAGGATTATTCAGAGATTAGGTTATATGGAGCGGGAGTGGAACCTTATAGATTGCCAACTTTTTTCCCTATGAGGTTGTTTGCATTGGAATTCACTAGACAAAGTCCGAACGTATATCAAGTTCATTTTGTTCCCATGAAGAAGGGTCATTTGGTTAAACAGCCTATGTCTGTGGGTCCATTTGTAGTAAATATGAGGCAAGCATTTAATGAGGCAAGTAGAATGTTGGAAGATATGCACTTATTGTTAAGTGAGAAATGGGCCTATGACCCCTGCAAGGTGATTTATTACAAGAGGGTTGAAAATGGATACTCTGCTTTCATTCATGATAATGAGCCTAAACTTGAAAATTTGGCTAACAAAAGTTTTGCAAATTCTGTTAGTTCCAGCATACAGACCCCTGTCATCTCAGAGAAATTGGGCAAAAGAAGTAAAGAAGCAGCTGTTGATTATGAAGATGAGGAACAGAGAGCTGAGAAGAGGGCAAGAATGACTGAGGAAATACCAAGCACTCAGCCTGGTTTAATCCTTCAGTTAGGAGATGAACAAAATGTACCAACTTCACCTACAAGACATGGAGATGTTCAAGATCAAATCCCTATGATCAAGCAGGTTTTTGCTCAAATTGCAGAGAGGAATCAAAAAATGAAAGCTAGTATGGAAGCACAAGTAGAATATCATATTACTTCAAACCAAACTAGACTGTTTACTGCCATGGACTTAGAAAAGGATCATTTTAAAATTGCTTTTTCTCACCCATCTGAAATGACAGTAGGATCATCAAGTAGTTTTAAAACTGTTAATTTGACTGTTGATGCAAAGAAAATTCCTTTACCTGATAAAGTTAATTTACATATGTAGACAGTGCAACTTATTGTTAATGATTTAACCAAGTCTAGTGCATCTGCTCAAAAGATCGAACATATGCTAAGAAAAGTGATCAAGCAGTTGAAATTGGAAAAGGCCAATTCTAGGGCTCTGTCAACTCATAACGAAGAATTGAAAAATATTATTGTGAAGATTGGAGTAAATCCTAATGATAAGTCTGTCGTACAAAAATTGTTGCAGAGCGTTGAGTCAAAGATAAATGTGTTGAAAAAGAAATTAATGTCGCCCACTGGAGAACACTCAATGGCAACAGAGGTAGCAGAGGTTGAGAATGAGAAAGAACATCTTTTACAACAATTGTTACAAAAAGAGGAGGAAATCTATAAGCTAAAGGAGTTTGTCCATAACTTGAAAACTCAGATTGATTCTCATTCTTGTATTGTAGTCATGCCATCAGGAACTGATGACCCAGCAGCAAGATTATCTTAGTTAAGAACTGAGTTGAAGATGGCAGAAAAGGATCTCAAGAAGGCTCAGAGCGACTTGGAGGCAGTGACTAAGATAATGCAAGCTCAAGAAGGAGAAGTTAGTAAATACAGATCAGATTGTCAGACAACCAATAACGAGATCAAGAGTTTAAAGGAAAGATTGAAAGGAAATATAACTCTGATCCAAGCAAAGGACATTGTATGGAATGAGATCGTTTAAGCAATGAGAACAACTTGGGAGTCTCTGATAATAGTATCAGAAGAAAAGAATATTATCAGAGACTTAGAAGAAAAGGTTATGGCAGATAAACAAAAGACTCTTAACAGAACCTTGTGGGAAAAGAGGTTCATTGATTTCATCAATTCTAAAATAGACCAAGAGTTGGAAGAAAATGAAATTAAATACATGACATTATGTGTCCTAGAGATTAATAATTGATTGTAAAGAATGCTTGCAGGAAGTCAGCAGAGAAGAAGTTGGCAGAGATTAAACAAGCTGTAACCAGGTTTGACAACATATTTGACAAAAGGGCTAGAGCAAGATTGCCTTCATGCTGGGATCTCAAAGGCAGTCTTTTATCATGGGATTCCTATGAGCCATTGTTAGTGCTAGCAAAGAGTAAAATGGATAATACCGATGAGAAGACCGCTACCCTAAAAGGAGCCACAATTGTTAATTTCTTGCAGAGGCATTTTCAGTTGCTTTGGATGGTTAAAACCTTGTTCACAGAACATCCTACTTTCAACAAGATCACAACTTTTTGGCTAGAATATCATAAACTGATCAATTCTCCCCAAGCTAGCATCGAGATATGGAAGAAGTGCAGAGCGTGGATTGATCAACCTGATGACACCTTAGCATCACAAAAGGACACGTCAGCAAATCCGGAGAATATAGTGGCAGCTAGTCAAGTCCAAATTCAGCAGATAGATTAAAGCTTGAGTTATAATTATCTTTTTTAAAATAAAAAGATCCATATTGTAATGAAGTTGTTAAATTGCCATGTAATAGGTAGTTTATGCAGTTTTAGTAGTTAAAACAGTTACAAGTAGTTTTCGACAATTACAACTACCTTGCATTGTATTCAAAGTAATGAAAAAGAAAGAAGAGGGTTCCGAGTTTTGGACCTCTGGATGACCATAAATTTTGTACTGAATTTTCTAAAATTAATGAAAGAAGATCAAGTTTCTTGCACCTGTTGATGTTGATGCGTTTTTCTAGTTTCATCATATGTTTATTCTTCTGTGAATGAGGTGAAGTAATGTAGCTGGGGGTCTCTTTTTACAGTTTGTAAGTAAGAGTTAAATGTCATTAATGTGCGCTCCTTCACTCCAACTATTTTCTCTCTATAAAGTTATTTCTGAGATTTGAAGTGATAGATTCTGTTATCCAGCATATCATTTTAAGTTTTCATTCCATTTTATTCGTTCCATTTCAAGTAATATCAGCAGCTAATGGCATTGTGAAATCTTTCATTATATCATATCATTGAGGGTTATAAATAATTAATTTCCAAAGGTGCTTAACAAAGACCATCTGATATCTTAAATTTGTGACATATATTTAAAAATGTCTTGAGCACGGATTCCTTATCACAGCTAAGGGACTGTTTCTTGAGATACAACAAGTCGAACAAAGCAAGTGCTCGTGCATGCAACTGAAGCATTCCAACCACATAAAGAAGCTTGTATGTGTGCGATTACAGCGAACAAATTCTTGAGACAATCCTACGACTGCAGACCAAAATCCTAATCTGCACATGCCAGCTTCAAACCTTGCAATCTCAAACCTATATGAAATCATCTTTGCAAACCAACTTCAAACTTGTGCGAGTCAAACCAAAGAAGAGATAAGTAAAAAATGTTTTTTGATGATCTCCAAAATGAGGGTCTCTTGACTTGTATTTATAGCCATCCAAAGGTGTCCAATTTCTCTTTAGGGCATACATGTCCTTTTGTGCACATGTGGGTTTCCATATTAAAAATGTATTTTTCTTTAACCAAATTAAATCCTTCCAAGTGCTAGGCGGGGTCTTTCTTGATAACAAAGATTATCCAAAGGAAGAAATTTGTCCCTAAGTAGTGAAATCAAGAGAACTCAAATTCTATAATCAATTAAATGATCTTGAAATATTTCTAAATTATTACAACCTTACATTTCTTCTAGCTTGGGCTCATAAGGAGGTGGACAATTTCCAAAGGATTACATTTTATCAAGTTTTGAGGGTGAATAATCAACAAGCACATAGATTTGCCAATGAGTGCGCTAACTTAAAAGTGGGAATAACTAGGATTAATGGAAATATAGGCCATCAAACTATGCCACAATCCAACTTCAATGAATCCAAAGGTGAGATTCATCACATTAAATTTCTGTGTCTTGAACTTACAAGCCTCATTTTCAAAGGAAGACAAGTAATTCAATGCAACTAGGGTACCCCCCTCACATGCTTAGCTTCATGGTGAGTCACAAATTTGACTTATATATAAATATTTATCATTATCACAATGGGTTCATGGAAACATGGAAATTTGTACAATTGAATTTGGAAGATTGTTTCAAACCTTCAACCAGTTTCTTAGAAAAGGGGTTGTTATTATTGTAATTAAGTGTTTGTTTGTTTTGGTTAATTTTAGTCCAAGAGGTCCCCCAAATGGGTTGTTATCTTTGTGCTCTATTAATATAAGGGATTGTAATGTGATGCAGGAGCATTATCTCCGAAAAACACCTTGTATTTTACCTAAGCTAGGGGGGTTTCATGTTTTGAAGAAATATTAAAATTTCATGTAAATATTAATATTATTTTGAGTGATTAATTAATTATTTGTGAGAAATTGTATATGTGAGAGGAATTAGATTCTAGATTATTTAGAATTAATGAGGGAGCCTAAGTTGGAATTAGTTTCTAAGTTTTAGGGATGAGAATCTATCTTTTAGGGATGTTGAGAGATTTAGGGGTTTGTTGAGGAATTGAAGGGATAAAGCATTAAATTAGATTACTTTTAAAATTGTATAAATAGGAGGGGGTTTTTAGAGAAAAATACATTAAGATTGGGAGAGAGTGTGAGATTGAGAGTAGGCTTAAACAGCAAGGCTGTAAGCCTTCAGCAATTGTAAAGGGCCACAGAATTGAAATATCTGGCCAGAAAAAGTTGTAAGTCATTGTTTTGTTTCAGTTTATATACATTGATTGATTGTGGAAGTTATATTTATTTCTGGTTAACTGTATATATATGATTGAGGTATCGATTGTTGGGAAGATCGACCAAAGGAAACCTGCAATAAAAGAAATTGTGAGATTGATTTATGTGTCCAAGCTAAAAGGATTGATATTAATATAACAATTGTTATCTGTGCATGAGCTTATGATTGGTTGTGCTATATCGATCTGAATTTGATTAATAGAAAATGAAAAGAGAAGAGCGCCAGCATTTTAATACATTTTAAGTCTGCAGTTTTGGTGTGAAATCCTGTACGCAAAACTCTATTATGTCAGGCTTGTGTAATCCTGAGTGATCGATAGCAGAAATTGCTATTCGTTAGTGCGTTGAGAGCGTTGTTGCATTGAATGGTAAAGGAGTATATATATTGAAACGTGAGTGGGTTCAAAAGACAGTTGAATATGTTGACTCTGTTATGGTAGATGCCGTAGTCCGATTGCAGAAACAATCTTTGGCAAATGCGTGAAGCAACAAGATATAGTCTTATGCATAACTGAATTCAATGTTTGGAATACGAATGTATGGAATGTTGACTGTAATGAGGAGCATCGAAGAATTGTGTTTCACATGTGAGATGGAACGTTTGTTTTTTTTAACTGTTTTGAAACAGGGACAGCGTTCAAATTAGAAGTAAGGCATTGGGAGAATCGATGGAAATAGAATAATTTAATCTGCTAGAGATTGGAATTTCCATGACACGCTGTGTATGCAGGTTTGGGCGGTATGCATGTTTAAAATCATACTTATAAGATCTGTTGCAAATGCCAGTTACCTGTGGGTCGAAATAAAAGGAAGTTAACCATTCTTTATGAAAAACGCTTTAATTAAAGTCTGCGTTTGAATCCTGTGGTAGAATGTCGGCGCTGGAGAATTCAATGTCTGATAATGTTGAATGCTGATTTGATAATGCGTATTGCGAGTTTGGAATAAGGTGAGGTAAGTTTATTATGTGGGTATTCGATTTCAATCAAAGTCTGGCTGAAATCGATCAATGTTTTAAACTGGTCTGCGTTTTCCAGAGCCTTGAATCGATTCAATTTGTGTTGAGTTTGGAGAGTAAAGGGCTGGATTAAAACATTCACATGGTTGGATAAGTATAAAAAGCATGGTATTTTGATAAGCAGATTGGGAAGAGGCGCATTTTTAATATTTGGTGCAGGAATAATGAGCCAGAAGGCGCATTCCAGAGATTGATTCAAACGGGTAAGATATGAAGTTGAGCTAAATGTTAAATGTTCAGTTGTGTAATTGCTCAGCAATGGTCAACATGGAAAGATTCTGAAAATGAATTGCTGTAAAAGTCGATTACATGGGAATATATAATTCCATATGGTATGGTGGCATGGGCGCATTCTTGAGTTTAAAGTCTGGCATTATAAAATAAATGAAATTTGTGAGTTGGGGTTACTCACAGGAAGAGATAGATTGTTTCATAACATTTATTGAAGTTGAATTGGGAATTATTTGAGGTGCATGTTTTAGAAGTCTAAAATTTGGGATCCTGGGTATTGCAGGCTCTGCCTGCGTCATAATGTATATTTGGTTTTTACCCTCCTCAAGTGGATTGTATTTGTTCCTCCATACCCATAAACTCACACAATGTGGACTATTTTTGTGGGTGTTTCAATGTTTTACAAGTTGTGAAGAATTTCAAGCTTCAAAGCCTCCAAAAAGTCTTTGAAGGGAGTTTAAGAGCAAGGAAGCACTTTATCTAGTGTCCACTATTTTGCATGCCCATAGCCTTCATCTAGCATTCTAGTGTTCTATTTGTTTATAGCACAAGTCTTTAAAGTTTGTTATAATAAACTATAGAGCATTACAAGAAGTTAAACATGCACTGCAAAATCATGAGGAGATAAGTCAATGTAATAAGATAAGATACTTATGTGTCCAACAAATAACCGCAAAATAAATCATTAGGGTTGTTGAGTGCAATTATGTCAATACAAAGCAAGAGTACCAATATGTCTCTTGCATAAAGAACAAGAAGTGAAACATGAGGTCTATGCTAACACATGGAAAACCCTTAACTCCAAGTTGAGGTAGCCGCAACAAGAGGGAAATGTACAAAGAGAAGATCCAAGGGCTACTACAACAAGGTCCACTAAATTTATCTTTTTAGTGACTACAGAGATGCATAATAATGAGCATTGAGTCATTATTCATTTTGCATCAATTATGAGCACATTAGTACAATAAATAACAACTCTAGAAGAAAAATGCAACATGCTACAAAAATATGGTTTTGAATGTGGGAGCTCAAACAAGGACTTCAAATAAAATAATGTTAAAAAATTCATCCCTTAGGGAGTTAAAGAAAAAGAACAAGGTGCACCAATCAATTATAAATATGAATATGGGAAAGCAAGCCTCTATTCCATCATATGTTTGGATAAGCAATTCGTCACCATGTGTTTCATTAAGTTTTACATTTTTTTAAATTATTAGCATTCTAGAATATTTCTGTAAACTTCATGAGAAATTTTGCGTAATAATATATGTAAACTATAAATCAAAAAAATTGACTAAGAAAACATGTAAACTATATATCAAGCATGCAAATAGTTTTCTTTTTTTACTTATTAGCTTCACTAAAATATTAGATTATATAAATTCCACAATTCCAGTTTAAAAAAATATTATCTCTTATTTAATGAAACCATAATCTCAAGTGAGAGGTCTCAATCATATGTTTTTTTTTCCATACATATGCAGTGCCTAATCATAAAATCAAATGTAAAACTTTACAACTCATAATATTACATGTTCTTATACATTTAATGCTACATGTTCGTATAAGTTTTATCATGATACATAATGATAAATTTTCATTTTTAACAAGATTATTATATAGAACAAAATCAAATGCATGCTCCAATTTAATATGAGAGGTCTCAATCATGTGTTTTTTTTTTTCCATACATATTCATTACCTAATCATAAAATCAAATGTAAAACTTTACAACTCATAATATTACATGTTCTTATACATTTAATGCTACATGTTCGTATAAGTTTTATCATGATACATAATGATAAATTTTCATTTTTAACAAGATTATTATATAGAACAAAATCAAATGCATGTTCCAATTTAATATGAGAAAAAAGTGTAATATCTACACAAAAAATTATATGATATGTGATATAAATTAGTTCAATATACCAACATAGACCATCTTAACTCCAAATCTATCAAGCCTTGAGAGGGATCAAATCTTAGGTGCAAACATTTTCTCAAATTTTGCAATAAAAAATATGTTTAATGGTTGAACATGAAGAAAGGTTTGCACCTGTAGAAATTTGATCCCTCTAAGCCCTTTGTAGATCTAAAATTAAAATGGCTATACATTAATTTACATAATAAATAATTATACAAAAACAAAACATAAATTTTCAAATATAAGGACTATAAATACATTAATCAAAATCATTAAAATGGAATTCCCTTTTTTTTTTTTAACTTTGCCTATAATAAAGCTTAACTTTTCATACAATGACCATTCACAAAAGTTTTAAAAGAAGTTAATACACTTTCATAGAATTTTCTTGAATTTTTTTTTATTTGAGAATATTTTTTACTTATACAAACTATTCGCAAAAAAATTAAAATATGATTTTAAAAATAATAATAATAACTCTTATTTTTATTTTTAAATTAAGTTATAATTTTCCTAATTATTTTTAAAAACTTTGCCTATAAAACCTAATTATTATTTTTTAATCCTAAAAATTTATTTTAAAATATTGTTAATTTCGTTATTCACAATTAATTGAAATGTTGTTAACCCTAATGATAAACTAGAATAGGTAGTTTGTCCACCATATATTTCCGAATGTGATTTCATGGAAAACTCTCATAAACAATATGAATAATAAAAAACCCTAAATTCAAAAATAAAATATATATTCTAAATTAAAATTTAAAATAAAAATAATGTATAAAAATATTAAACATTAATATATATAAATATACATATCATTTTTTTTATTCTATCAAATATTTAATAAATTTAAAATTAAAATAAAGTTTACAAAATATTTTTATATTGCTCTAAATATTTAATAAATTTAAAATTTAGAACAAATTTTGAATAACAAAATGCCTTGAAAAAGTATAACAAATCCAAATAAATACAACATTTTAAACGGTAACATGACCGTAAATTTTTTAATCTTATAAATTGAAAAACAAATTTTGATGACATTCATCAAAATAACATAATCAGACATCTCATTAAGCTGGTTGATGGTCAGAAGACAGGTGCTCGGGCCAATGAAATGTGGTGTAAAGTAACTTCACCAAATGTATGGAAGCAAAACTTAAATATAGAAGCAGCACAATAATTTCCTTAATCCTACAAATGGGTATCATAAAATGGAAAGCAAGTTCAATAGCATTCCTCAAAAATTAGAATAAACAGATCCCATTAAGCTAGTGCATGATTGGAAAACAAGCTCCTGATACAGGATGAAATGTACTGTGTTATACAGACTATCAAAACACAAGAAAAATATATTTAAAAACTATTATAAGTGATCCTGGAATGGGGTATTATAAAAATATAATTTAAAGCAAAATAGTAATATATATATATATAGTTTTTAGTGCAACTTTTTGAGATTTTTCTGGTGGATTTTTTAGGTCTAATTTCTCTAAAATCCAGCAGAAATTCAGTGAGAACAGAAAGTTGATGGGTAAGCTTGCAGTATGTATTTTGGAGTATGTTTTAAACAACTATTTTTGTTTGGCTAAGAGCTAGTTTTTTTTAAAGTAGAAAAACAAAAACAAAAACAAAAAAAATTAACAATCCAAAATTCAGAGATAATATTTGGAAGGTGGAAAACCCCTCTTGATATGAATTACTAGTGATTAATTGCACATGGTTTGTGATGCCCGGGCTAACTATCTTGTCCCACATTCTTCATTCTCTATGCATAGAACAACAACGCACTCTAAGGTTATGCCCAAATGAATTTAAATCTGATCACACTCACAATCTGTGGAAGTTCATCCCTTATTACACCTATGATTGTGAAACCACACAATACAACCGGCCCTCATAACTTCAATACGAATGCAGCTCTTATACTCGCACCCTTCGTTAACAACTACAATATATCAACATGCATTACAGTATCTCAACATATATTATAGTCACCACCAATTGTAAAACATCACAACCAAGGCTTAACTTCAGAATTAACGCAGCGCTAATGTCTATTCCCAAACCTTAGGATTACACCCATAATACTCAACATAATACTTCGGGTCCCACAAGCCACGTACCTTGGTTATGTATCGAGCGGATCCAACGATCCGTAGGGCATCGCGCCTCAACTGTTGATCGAACGAGCGTAGATGGATATCGCGAGGGGTTAAAGACAGACGTTAGCGCACGATGTAAATGGTTTTGGAAACCCGCCTCATGCCACGCGTCCTCCAACGAATGTGATCGCGCTGATTTCATGAAAACCACTTACCATGCAAAGGCAGTGCGATCAAAACCGTTTCCAGCTTTTGAACAGTTATTGATCGTGGGGTTAACCCAGGGCTAACGCAATTCGTTGTATTCGCTCCAGCCCACTAACTCCAAGTTCAAACCTCTTCACGCTGTATTAACGCGATAACCACCAAGGGTTTTTATCCATATCATAGTTCCGCCTTTTCCATCGCAAGGTTCCACTCCGTCGAATGGTCACACAGCACGCCTTCGATCTCTTCTATTCGCTCTGCCTCTGTTGATTGCCACTATAACCAGTCCCGAACCGTAGCCTGTATAATTAACAATCAACTTCGATTGATTCGACCAGAGATATCAACAGAACTTCAGAAGGACAAGTTCCTCATTTTCGTAAATGCTAATATATATTAGACTTGCAATCCTTTCAACACAGAGCATGTACGAATTAGCATTTTTCAAAGGCGTTAAAACTCTCATTCATATAGTGGAAACAGGAATCCAACTCGTCCCAACCTCATACACAGGGATTCTTCTATCTCAAAATCGATCCTTACAGTGATCGATTTGCCTCCTTTTACAAGTCAATTCCTCCAATAACCCACAGAGGACGATCAAAGCCCCAACTTCAATTTACTGGCAGTACTTTGCGCAGGGGTTCCTACTCACAAAACTAGGACCACTACCCATACTCTCACGAAGGGTTCGAACAGTCAAAGCAGGAAAGTTCAATCATTTCATAACTCAGAGTTCGTAGTTACTCCAGAGCCACAAATATTCTTCATATAGATTCGACCAAGAACACAAGTTATGTACACAGAACTATGGACAATTTCCTCAGCAATATATATATATATATATATATATATATATATTTCATACTGGAATTGGAAACAATCCTTCATCAATACATATTATGTCATCAATTACCAAAGTATTCGCTTACAAATTCATGGCTGGCCAAATATTCAGTTCGATGGCCATTATCCTCCTACTTTGTCCCTGAAAGGGCTCTCTTCCTACTTTACAAGCGTTTACATTTATACAAACACAAATGAGTCGATTCAACTTCTTGACAGAGCCTCTTGAAATTCTCTAGTTCCTAATTTTAGGTTTCAAACTGAAACTACTGAAACTGATCCTAAATCTACTCATACCCTTGGCCGTCCCTTCATATTCCTATCTTAACCAATTTCTCATGTTCTCAAATGACTTGAGAACAATTACAATTTCCCTACCATGTTTATTCAAAATACTAATATTTACATGAAACTTTGAAAACATAAGACCCTCCTAGGTCTTATAAAAGTACAAGTATTTGTAAAGCCTAATGCTTGTGCGTCATTTTGGTTTTCTTTGTAATTGCAGATGGCTTGGTTTTCTTTGAATAACAAAATCAAATCAACTACATTTATGCATTGCAACCAATAATAACCATCCTCACAACTAGTTTCACAAATAAATTATAATAAAATTTCCCACAATTAAAAAAAACAAGCCTATCAAGAACCAAGTACTTGTTTATAAATTGAAAATTTACCCATGAAAAGAATTCAAAAACGGTAGCCTAATAATAATTTTATTGATCTTGCAATTGGACATTATAAAATGGTATAGTTCGCTCTTCCAACCTATAGCAGTGCACATTTGTCCGGTGCACCAACAGAAGTAAGGTGCTCTTCCAGACAGTGATGGACAAGATGCATATATAGTATGACGCATGGAAAAAAAATAAAAGCAGAAGTAGGACAACGATTTTCTTCATATTGCAATTGTGGGTACGTAAAATGGAAAGCAAAATCCAATTATGCTGGCATTAACCAGAATAAAAAACTGTTCTCACCTGTTACAGCCATAGCCATGATCCCAGGCACAATTTTTTTTTCTTAATCAGGAGATTTAGTTTACTTGTCACCTAGGAAGTCCAGAGGTGAGTCTGAGGGATTGTCACTGCCTCTGTACTTCTGAGTCTAACACAATAGCCCACAATCACACTAGATCAGTTAACCCAGTTTCAAACCTAGTGGAAACCCAGATATTGATTAACAAACTCTTCTTTCTGGTGCGGGACATCCACTGTTCAACCCAACACTATCCGCAAAATCTCAGGGCAATACACCATTATCAACACCAAAATTTTGGAAAATAAAAAAACTTAGTGACCTCAAAACCCTAAAACCCCAATTTTTCACATCTTACCACATGCCATTTCTTTTTCGTTTCTTGTTGATGGCTTTCTTCCTTTTAACAATGGCCGCCTTCTCCTCATCAGACAATAGGCTCTCCAGCCTCCTGGGAGAGGGCGTTACATAATGCCTCTCAGCCTTGCTTATTGCCTCCACCATCTCCTTGAAAAAAGGATTACGCGATACATTAAAGGGTATGCGATGGGCGTAAAACCACCTTGCCACAGCCTCATCCACATCCTCCTTCTTGTGCTCAGGCCATGACATTGCTGTTGCAGCCGAGGCAGCAGCATCGATTCCAGCATTGCCGGCCCCTGATCGATCCCCGTCCCCTTCCTTTTTCTCGTCCCCTTCTTGCACATCCTCAGAATCACTAGCCCCATAATCATCACTATCCCCAGGCCCTTCCCAATGCCCATCCGAGCATACTTCTAGGTCCATGCGACAGTCAGCATCTTCATAATTATAATCATCATCCTCGTCATGGTCAAATGCGGCTCCGATAGCACTGTAATGATCTTCGAGCAGATGTTCTCTCACTATGTGTCTCTCGAACCTGAATTCAAAGTAGGTTTTGGAACAGAGCGCGCACCTGTAAGGATACACACTTCCTTCCACCATATCAACATATTTCCATTCATGCACAAATGATGTCACCATTCTTTCTTTGAAAGTACCACTACCAGTGTCCTAATAGGTATTCGCCCTTGATAAACCGAAAGACATCTTTTACCAAATCTGCTGAATCAGAGGATGTGTGAGAGAGCTTAAGAAGGCGGGAAAGGGAATGAGAAACTGGAGGGAAAAAAGGGCGCCAAAGTAGATATTTTAAACTAAATTTAACTTAATCAACACATTGCAATCAAGATGATATGTTGATGGCAATTGGCATAATCAAAATTGGCAGTGATCGAAGATTTGTACGCGAGTGCACTGATTATTCTGCTTTTTATTTTGGAACAATTAGGGGATGCGTGATTGCTTGGAATTTGGAAAACCCAAAGTCTATTAAATTGAAGGTTTTTACAATGGATCATTTAAAGAAAGAATTAGTTTGAAGCCAAAAATCAAGGAATGGGATGACAACAGGCTTTATGTCAAAACAAAACAGCTCACAGCGATAACGCCCATTAATATAATTAGGTTGTAATTTTGTTGGGTTAATGGTATATCGTTTTTGTTAAGAGTGAATTAAGAATGTGGGTTGAATTAAGAATATATATCATTTTAATTTCAGGTTTATAAATATTTAAGAATTTTAAAGTATATAAGATGTTAGATATTATTTTTGGGATTTAATTATGTTAAGTAAGTCATTCATCTATGATCATTTTCATGAGAGGTAGTCATAACTCACTAATTTCTCATGATTTTTCAATAGTCCACTTAGCACTCATTGTATCGGGTGATGCAAGTCATTCATCTATGACCATTTTCATAAGAGGTAGTCATAATTGACTAATTTCTCATGATTTTTCAATAGTCCACTTAGCACTCATTGCATCGGCTCATGATTTTTCAATAGTCCACTTAGCACTCATTGCATCGGGTGATGCTCACAGGGGTGAAGAAGTGGGATTGAAACTAGTGAAATGAATCACATAGTGTCAATCACCACTTTCAGGGCTTGCACCCGGTAACCAGGACTTCCCGGGAGGTCACCCATCCCAAAACTCCTATGGCTCAAGCGCGCTTAACCATGGAGTTTTTCCCACAATCAAGCCCACTTATATAAGATGTTATTATAAATTTTGTCATGTTGTAATTGGTAATGTTATGGAAGATAAAAATGGTGAGCAGACTAATAGATGTTTATGAGTTATTTGATTAAAGAACGAATAGTTCAAAAGGAAATATTAGATTATTTTATCAATATGTATGTATTAATATATCCTTATACAAAGCTCAAGCCTTATTCGAGTTAGTGTATCATGTATGTAAAGATTAATAGGCAGGGGAGGTAGGAGCAAGGAAGGGTGTGAGGGGGGGGTCGGGCGGTGTCAGGCGGTGGGGAGTGGGGCAGAGGGGGGAGTGTGAATTTTCACCCAAGAGAACAAAATGGACAAACTTTCTCTTGGGGATTGGGGCACAATTCTAATAACCAAGTAGAGGTGTACACATTATTTTAGGAGCTCACTCCGGCAACCAGAATGGGCATAAGAAACTCTATTGTCATGAGATTTTTTATGATCATCCTTTAACACTTCATTGAAGGATTTTATCCTAGGGATCTCTAGCTGAAAAAGGAACTTCAAAAGAATATATCACCTTACCAAAAAGGTCTATATTCACTCAATGTTCCATGTTTTCAAATCCAACAACACGAAGGTGAATAAACTAGCCACGCAAGGTACAAATCTGGCCTAGGGGAACCTCATAGTAAATGGTACCATTAGTCAATTCAACATTCCAAAAATTATGTTCTTATTCCAAATAGAAAGTTGTCCTCCCTTAGGAAACATGTCGCAAACGTGCATTTGCATGCTTCACTCATTCAATATGTACCTAGTCCTGTCATTTACATCACTCACCGCCAACGAGCAAAATTCATTATCAATGGATACACTCTTGTATCTAGTGTTTTATGCACACCATGCAATGAAGGAAATGGTAGTCCTAGAGGATTCACTTGTGAGATGATGATGCTTCCTCTTGTATGCATAAGTTGTTGATGCTCTTGCTTCAAGGGAAACCCTTCAACATGTTCCCAATTTGGCTCCCCTAACATGGAATGATGTGAAGATGAGGTGTATCATTGTTTTGATGATTGCAAAAGGCAGTTATAATTGAATTGTAGTGGGGATTCAAGGTATGTGGAGTCTATGTGATTGTGTATTCCTACCATCTTGGTTGATTGAAGTATATAAACATTATTTGAAGCATGAGAGACCTTTATTAGTTTATGATTTTGGGTCCTTTAGGAGAGGTTATATCCCTATTTATGTCTTTTTTGGACTGAGCATGCTTTGTGGGATCTCCTGGTGTGGAAAATGCTTGGGTATTACAGGTTTGTTCTCTTTTTCATTCAAGGCTCCTTCAGAGGGTTTGAAATTGCATGAAAGATTGGTTGGTTCAATTTTGAAGGGAAGATTTAAAAATGGAGCCATATGGGACTAATCCAGGTGGATATTGGTGGCCACCCACCTATTCCATTTGGACCCGCACCATCAGTTCTTTCAGTTTTTCAGTTTCAACACAACTTAATATTTTTAGCAGGTTTTTGGGTCCTGAACTTCCGGAGCTGTTTGGAGGCCCTAATGATCCAGATGGATATTGGTGGCCACCCACCTATTCCATTTGAACCCCCACCATTGGTTCTTTCAATTTTTCAGTTTTGGCACAACTTACTATAGAAAATTATACAATATGCATGTATATCTTGGATTCACCCGATCTAACAATATGCTAAAGTTAAATACTGAATCGCTTCTACAAATATTTTGCGGAATTAAAAACATAATCGCCAATTACATAAGCATGAAGAACAATAGATCAAAACCACAACACCAGATATTCCTGGGGAAAACTTGCTGCTCAAAACCCCTTTATGATATATTGTATATTCCACAAGGAATCATGAAACAATTACATACAAAAATCCATTCACAAGAGCCCTCAGCACATCAGCTAATTGTCTCACACTGTCATACGAAAATTGGCAAGTTCCTTAGCCAATTTACTGTCTCCAGATAGCCTGCCTTGATCACGCAGTTCCTGATGAATACAATCCTTAATCACAAAGAATTTCATCCTTCCTCAACTGTGCTTAGTATCATGGGCATCTTGTGGTGTTATAACTACACTTGGGTAGCCTGCTAATGTCACAACTGATAGTTACTGATTAGGAGGTCATGTGTTATGCTAAAAAATGAAAGTGCTCGAAACTGTACCGAACCTGAGCGACTAGAAAGGTCTCATCGTTGCGATTATGGCACCGTGAACGGTTCGAAAAACTGATGTCATATGAGGAAGATATTGCGTTCTGTTCGTTTTCCCAAATAACTAAAATTTTGTGACTGGGATGCCCAGTCAGCATACAGGTACAGTCAGCAGATGGCATATTCTCGAGAAGACACTGGCCAAGTGGAGATTTCGGAACAATCAGAATTTCGCTCCCAAATGACCAACACACCCTTGAGTGTCGGGAAGTGCTTTGCAGAGCACCTTTGAATGGAGGTACCTACGTATGCAACACACTTAGCCCCTTGAGAGACTATGTTGGTGAGCTCATAGGTGTTTATAATATAAACTTCAAATCTTGGAAACCTTGCAATGGAAGTCATAGATGAATTGTTCTTGTTCTTTATCTTAGGGCATGTAGCAACTGAAATGATAGGGGATGATAGACCCTATTCATCGGTCCTAGGGATGATGTCCAGTTAACCAGGTCATTGGGAATGGTGCCCAAACTGACCTATAACAATTTCCCCCTAAAGCATGAAGTCAGAATAATAATGACAATATTTTGATTGAGATGCTTTACACTGTGATGGGCTGGAGATGAAGCGGAGTGGCGACTTGCATCAATCTTACAATACATTACATCATGATATATCCTCTTGATCATAAATTGCTGAGGGAAGGCATTCCCATGCTCATCACATAAACTATCTAATAACATGTACATAATTCAGAAAGTCGTCTACATTGGAATGTTGCCCAATACAGACATGCCGACAAATATAGGCCTATGTTCGGATGACGATCTGTATGTAAGGTCACCATACAGATGATGTGTACAATAATCCTGAAATCGCAGCCCGGATGGCTGAAACTAGATCGAGGGTATTCTTATCTCATTCACTCGATCATTCGGGTACAAATCTAGCCATGTGAATATATGATTTGTAGTCAAACATGGTAAGATATCGTTTGATTACCAGCCAATAATGTGAGTTGTTAACAAACGCGAGAGAACCACCATTGATGTCAATGGCCCTCAAGGTACTGCAGTACATTTTGTAAGGCGTGAATAGATGATTTGATGTCGAACGCCAAACAAAATCTTTCGGTCAAAATTTCGGAATCGAGGATCTTCTCGATGTTGTAACAAGCCTCATGGTACTAGAATATGATGTTTCTAAGTGAACTTCCTGGATGATGATTTGCTGTCGACAGGAAGCCACTTTATTGTGAAACAAGAGTTACTGATTTCGGAGACAAAGGTATGACTTGATATAGCAATGTTCACGGATGACTGTCATGAGAATGAAAGTTTGTGAGTATTGTAGAAGGATGAGTATTCACTAGATGACTTATCTTGAACATATTGGCGACACTGAGATGAGTTCGCAGCATTGACCCAAAACCGAAGTGAAGGTATGATGAACCATAGGTATGAATGAACGTCAAGAATATTACCCAACCCAACCAGTCACGGTGATGGAGTGAAGTGTCATGTTCAAGAGCGACCTGCTACCGTAAAAAGTTCTATTCACTTTCCCAAATTTTCCCCGATCATTTGTTGACCAATACCTCTTTATTTTTTAACAAGTTTGAGGAGGATAACATATGCTTGATCTATAATTCAACCCTTCGAGTGAACAATGTATCGATATTTAATAATTTAACAATTCTAGCGATGAATGAAACTCGATTCTTTCCATGATCGACAAGTCCGTCGCTATTTTATGTTTTAACGAGCCTAACGTCAATGATAGCCTGGTCCTTTTTCATATTTAGAGAGTTTGAAAAAAAGGACGAAAGAAAACTCCATAAGTACTTTTTCGTAAATTTGTCGCTCAGATCCGAAAAGGTGTAAAATAATATCTGAGAGAACCTCTTTAGTCATGTTTGACCAAGGTATTCCTTTTTCCGTAAATAATCTATCTCAGTGTGGAAAAGGGTTAAACTTATATTGAGTAGATATAAATTCATTTACTTTTACGAGCTCGAAAAGACAAGTGCTCGGCAATCTTTTCACATTATCGGAGTCTAAAAAGAGTTGAAAGAAGACTTCAGGGGTTCTTTTTTCACTGTTATCGAAGCTCAAAAAAGAGATAAAAAGTGCGCTTCAAATCCTTTTTCGTTTTTAACAAAGCTCGAAAATAAGGATAAAAAGTATGCTTTGTGGTCAAATGATTCTAGAAATAAATCTACACGAATAATCTGTTCATCAATTGTAAAACCTGTTGAGAACAACATCAAATGGATTAAAATACCTGTTTCATGATAAAAATATAATAAAACCATAGTTACAACAACAAATATTCATTGCAAACAATTAAATGACTAAATAAAAGAGTTTTAATATTCAGTTTTACCATTCACTTGTTACCATTTTCATTTTGGAGCTCTGAACCTGTTTTTTCCCCCGAAATTCAGTAGTTGATTCTGATCGTTTCTGTGGACGGTTTTCATTGTTTTTTGATCAAGGTTAGTGCCATGAACCTTCTCTTTCTTTCAGTAATCATTTTATTTCCTTTCACTGCAAATTTTTAGGGTTTTGAGCCCCTTAGGGTAAATTTTGCTTCCAAAAAGGGAAACGCACCCTTGAACATCGAAAGGTGTGTTGCATAGCAGCTAAAATGGAGGCTAGCTACATATACAACATATTGTCTCTTGTTCAAGGTTGTGTTGGGCGCAATCTTAATTTTTTATTTTTTCACTATGCCCAAAATTTGTCCAATTTTTTGCATTGAATGGAGTCTAATGGTTCTTATGGTTGTATTTCAGGTTTTCATCATACTATAATGAATATTACATGGAGAGAAAGAGACCATGAAGAATAGAATATGGTTGCCCTAAATGATCCGGGTACAGTAAGAGCCCTAAGAGATTGTGGCTTGTTAAAGTACTTTTGTTTGTCAGGGATGAGGCAAAAAATAGAACTCTTGGAGTTCCTAGTTCGAGCATGGGATCCAGCTATCGAGGAATTTCACATTAAGAACCAAGTGGTTCCTATAATAGTGGAGGATGTATATTTTATCATAGGTTTTTCGAGGAGAGGCTTGCCTATTTCACTTTCAAGGTCTACTCTTGGAGGAGAGATTGTGAAAGATTCTGTTTTGCAACATTGCTATCCAGGGGTAGAGCTAAGCAAAGATGGGAAGAGAAACATCCAGGATGTTAGAGATTTTCCTCGAGAACCATTCTTTTCACGATCGCAAAAATTGCTGGCACCGTTACACTATATGTAGCAAATAGATCGTATATGCAGTACGCGCTAGAGTTCATGGAGCCAACAGTCTTCAACTGGTTTGAAGCTGTACTTTCTCAGATAAAAGAACAACTGAACAAGGCAAAGGGAGGAAGAAAGAAAAACTTCAGTTATGGTTCGATCCTTATCTCATTTGCCTTAGAGAGGATTCCACCGATGAAGCCACAACATGTGACACTGGGTGTGTCTAATCCTAGAGATCCGAGGATGCAGAGATGGGTAGCACTGATGGGTAGGCATGCAGGCCAATCTACCATTGTGTTCTCGACTGCGTTCTTCTCCTGGTTCAGGCAACATGTTGTCGCCATCGATGAGTATGCATACGCAGGTGTTGATTTCCGAGGAGATCGAGATTTAGCTTTACCAGAAGGCGCTCAGTGGGGTGCAGTAGGTAAGAATGTTTTGACCATGTTTTTTATTTTTCTAAGGTTTATACAATGTTTTTGTATTTTTTATGTTTTCCCAAGACTAAACTAAATGTTTGATGTAATGCAGATGTTGGTCGAGTTCAACCAGTGGAGAAACCAGAGCATGTAGCAGATGAGCCAGCAGAGAGGGTTGTTGGGAGAGTAATCCTTCAGGATTTAGACATGGCTGAGACTCTGTCTGAGCTTCGGCAACACATAGAGGGGTTGACCTTTGGGGTTTCGGATTGCCGGATCGAAGAGTTACCCATGCGACTGCAGCATCACACTATAGGTGTTCCTAACTGTTGGTTGCGGTTACTACGTAGGATAGCTAGATCTATAGCATGTTACCATGAGCACCACTAGTTGACTTCTGACATGTTGCATACATTTTGAGGTCAGATGACCAATGTGTCTTGGGCACAATTTTTTGTAAAAACCTATAACTATCTATCTATTTTATTTTAGTGTTTTCCTATGTTTATTGTGCAATCCTATTAAATTATGTGAATTTTGTATTTACATGTGTTTCAAATGTCTGGAAATGTGTTGATATTGAATAAAATCAAAGTGTGTTTCCAAAATTCAAACTCTTAGGAACAAACGATGCAGTGTTGGATTTCTAACAGTATAAACACTAGTAAGTTGTAATATCACAAGTTGTTAGTCTAACCTTATGATGATGTTGTTAATACCAAATGAAATGGCATCAGAGAGAAGTTCGATCAACGTGCTATACTCAGCGATATTATTTTTTGATCTACTGATACAAATCCTTTGAAAACTCACTAACTCGTTGTTCAGAGCGAAAATGGCCCACGCTGCAGAGGATAGATTCTGCGTACTACGATTAGCACCATCAGCATATCCAACAAAAGGTTCCAAAGATTCAGAAATATGCTATGAAATGTAAAACGGATTACTAACATCAATAAAACTCTAGAAAACAAACTAAGACAGTGAATGAAAATCAACAACATATATATACAATATAATACAAAAAATTACTACGCTCATGATTAAGCATAGTAACGTTTCAGATACAACCCATTTCTGGGTTGTGCTAATGGAATTCCATCGTAATCAACTAACTCATAGGCACCCTTAGCAAGAACTCTTTTGACAATATAGGGGCCATGCCATAATGGCTCAAATTTTCCTGTACCTATTACATCAGCTTCTTGATCCTAAAGAAGGACCAAGTCCCCCTCTGAGAAAATGAGAGGTTGGACATTTTTTTCATATTGCGCCTTTATACGTCTCTTATGCGCTTCGTTGGCCAATTGGGCTTCACGACGCATTTCATCAAGATGGATGAGGTTAAAAATATGTGCTTCTTCTTCTAAGGTGTTAGGTAACAAGTCGATTATGAGTTTTAACGACGGTATTTCACATTGGATTGGCAAGATAGCTTCCATACCATACACCAATTGAAAGTAAATTAAATCCAGTTGCGTTTCTCACCGAGGTTCAGTACGCCCACAAGGCCGAGTACAGGATCAAATTCCATATTCTTTTACAAACTCTTATCATTCGTTGAAGCATACGTTTAAGAATATTGTTTATAGCCTCAATTTGTCCATTTGATTGTGGATAATAAGGAGTAGAATTATCATGTGACAATCCTAACTTGGCAGTCAATTAAACCATCACGCGGTTGCAAAAATGCTTCCCATGATCTGTAACTATAGCCTGCGAGACCCCAAACCGTGCAATAACATGATTAAATAAAAAAAATGCAGTTGTTTGTCCTGTGTTGTTGAATGTAGACATCGCTTCGGCCCATATGATAAAGTAGTCTACTACGACAATAATATAACCATGCCCCCCGGACGAACGAGGGTTACAGGTCATGAAGTCAATACCTATTTTGAAAATGGTCCCACAGAGCAACAAGATGCATTGGCACTGACGGTTTGTAGATTTTACGATAAAAAATTTGGCACGCATGAAAATTTCTGACCGCGAGGATGCAGTCGCGAAATATTGTAGGCCAAAAGTAACCGGAGCAAAGTATCTTTTGCGTGATAGCGTATCCAGATAAATTTCCACCACAAGTCCTAGCATGATAATCATTTAAAACATTTTCGGCCTCCTCATGAGAGAGGCACCTCCTTAAAATGGTATCAACACCACGATGATAAAGTGTATCACCGACGATCAGATAATATTTGGCTTGGTATCGAATACGACGTTGTTCAAAGCGAGAGGTATTAGGTCGAAAAGTTTGAGTTTGGAGATAAATGATAAAATATCCATACCAAGGATCAGATGATCCGATTAAAAACAGAGACTCATCAGGAATTGATGGTTCCAATGTAGTAGAAGTACTATCAAAGGGAAGGTCACAAAGAAGCTCAGCCAAAACTAAAGACTTATTTGACTTGGATTTGATGAATTCCAAATCAAATTCCTGCAAAATGACAATCCATTTTGAATATTTGCTCCCCAGAAATTGACGTGATAATATATAAGTCATGGGGTTGCAATCTGAAACGACAATGGTCTTTCGAAATAGGATATTTGGACAGCTTGAACAGCTGCCAAGGCAAGCTTTTCTACATATGAATACTTAACTTCCGTATCATTGAGATTATGACTCAAATAATAGATCAGATGTTCAATTCCATTTTCTACTTGGACCAGAACCATAGCAATGGTTGTTTCAGTTGCGGTGATATATAGGAAATAATCATTTTGATAATTAGGGGGATACATTAATGATGCTCGGACAAGAGTATCCTTGACAACATCAAAAGAAGCTTGCGAAACTTGGTCCCAATGGAAGGGAACCCCCTTTTTCAAGAGTCGAATAAATCCTTTACCCATTTCGGCGTAGTTTGGAATGAACCTTCTTAGGAAGTTAGCCTTTCCTTGAAGTTTATGTATCTAAAGTAAATTTGACGGCGCAGGAAAATCAAGAATGGCATGGACCTTCAATGGGTCAATTCGAATTCCTTCTTTTGAGACTATGAATCCAAGCAAACGACCAGAACCAACACAAAACACACATTTATGTGGATTGAGGCATATTTTGTAGTGTCGACAGTGTAAGAAGATGGCTCTTAAATGTATTGGGTGATCAGTCCGATTTCGTGAATGTGTGGGTAAATCATCTAGATAAGGTTGAAAAATGCTTGATGTCATTGAAAGCATAATCTGTTGCTCTCTGAAAAGTTGCCCCAACGTTCTTTAAACCAAACGGTAGTTTCCTATAAGCGAATGTGCCCCAAGGACAGATGAATGTTGTCTTATGTTGATCCTCTGGGCAGATATTGATTTGATTGTACCCGAAAAATCCATCCATGATCGAAAATATTTCACATCCAGCACAATCATCAATAATCTGGTCGATAAAGGGAGTAAAATAGTTGTCCTTTGGACAAGCAATGTTGATGTCTCGATAATCGATGCACACTCTAATGGTTCCTTGTTTTTTCATGACAAGAACGATGTTGGAAACCCACTCAGTTAGTGGAACAGGGTAAATGAAACCAGCACGCAAAAGTTTTTCAACTTCTGCTTTGATGGCAGTGACTTTCTTTGGATGAACAGGACGAAGCCGTTGACGCACCGGTTTGACATCAGGATACATATTGATAGTGTGTTCAACGATACTAGTATCTATGCCTGGAATTTCCTCATAAGACCAAGAAAATGCATCAAGAAATTCACGAAATAGAGAGCGTTATGTTTCAAGTTCTAATGGAGAACAAGACACACTAACATGATTATTTTCTACAACGCCAGGTTTGGTCGAAATATTGATAGAAATGTTTTCTTCAATGTTTAACAGATTTCGCTCAGAATCGATTGCATTAATAGGTAAGTAATTCAAAAAAAAAAATTGATTGATGGGTGATATAGTTCATTAAGATGATTTTATTCATAAACAAGAATATGGGAATGATGATGATAATATTCCCATGGTTCTCCTCCTGACATCATGGCTTCCAAAATATTTTCGTCTGCCAAGAAAATTGAGGAAAATGGATCAGATGGAGTACAAAAATCTAAGGAAAAATAAACCCAAACAACCGGCGACATTGATTTCAAATTCGTCGCCCAAGACAGATAGATCGATTGCTATGCCAGCTCAATAGGGATGGGCAGCAAAAACTCATCCAACGTAACAATTTCAAAATCACTCGTACTCTCCCTTAAGCCAGATGGAGTGGAAGAGATCATGTAGTAGGTATCTATACTTGCAATTTCCGCTGAAGTCGCGGGCGCAGGTAATGCAAAGGTTCCCAAGAGAGTGGAATCCTTTAAGAGTCCTACACCAATGTTCTGGAGTGCTAGTTGGGGTGCGTGAATGAACAAAACACTTCCAGTTACCTGCGAAGTGGAGGCAAAGAAGGATAATTGATTGATGTATGTAATTGTACCTTTATATGGAAAGGAAATCATTCTAAAATATGTAGAAACAATTGCAATCACATCATATACCCATGGCCTTCCAAGTAGAATATTATAGTCAAGGGGTCCGTCAACAACCTCGACATCAACATTCATTGATTTTCCCCCAAGCTCAAAATGTAGGTTATTAATAATACCACAAGGTTTATATGTACGTCCATCAAAAGCCTTCAACATCATTGATGACTGTGATAAGCGTGGCGAGCTAAGTGACTTCCAACAATTTAGAGACATAATACAAGTAGATTCTCCCTCATCAATAATAGTACGATGAACAAGGTGATTGAGAACATTTACTTGCATGGAGAATGCCAATTCTACTGGTAGTTGCGACACATAGCCCCTATGATTAAATACGATAAGATTGGAATCAGTCGGATCAATTCCACCAATAGCCAACAATAAAGCCTATTTATAGG
This sequence comes from Pinus albicaulis, assembly GCA_034641835.2. Lineage (NCBI taxonomy): Eukaryota > Viridiplantae > Streptophyta > Pinopsida > Pinales > Pinaceae > Pinus > Pinus albicaulis. The sequence continues at coordinate 1,537,967,163 of CM076581.1, forward strand.
AGGGAAAATTTTGTAATACCTAAAGGGCAGACATAGCTGAAGGGGATTGAGCCAAATCTTCAACTATATTATAATTTTGAGCAACTCTTGCTCGAGGATTATATGTCGATTTGTGAATTACCCCCTTGGGTGGCTTAATTGTCAATTCTGGAATAGTAGTAGGCGATACCGATTCCGTAGATGGATTCATAGTCGAGGTAGTAGGTTGATCAGTTGCATGGCTACCATAATATTTATTACGCGTTGACACTAAAATATATATTGAATATTTTGTGACGGATAACATAAGCAGATAACATAAGTACTTGGGAACTAGAAGTTGGATCCGTAGCAACCAAATTTGTGTCCAGATTTGGAAACGGATCTGTCAACACATCTGACACATGGGAAGTCTTAATGATTTTTGAGAATTCAGTGTGGTGAGGACAACCCCGAACAAAATGTTCCTCATTGCAGATTATGGATGGACAACGAGGTTTCCTAGGTCCAGAATTTTGATCAGATGATCTTTCTTGTGGGTTAGAAGTTTGATTTTTCTTAGATTTCCCATTTTTTCTTACTTTTGGGTTGCTTGTCACTTTTTCCCTTGTCAAATGACACGGCATTAATTTCAGAAGAAGGTGCAGGATCAAATGCAGTAGTATGATGTGTGCTTGCAGTACTAATCAATCTATCTCTAGCATGAGGTTCTTTTAATTGAGGAGGAACATTAAAATTAGATCGTGATGCATTAGGAATTTTTTCATAGAGCGTGCCAAATTGAGTATAGATCAAGTCTGAATATTGGGCAGGATAAATAACCTGCTTTTCAGTGACGATGCCACCCTTAGCCACATCCTCAGTTATAGATGGTAATAGGGACTTAATGAACCACTCAGCAAGGAGTTGACAAGGAACAAATGTCTTAACCATTCTACGATGACGACGCCACTCATGAATATGATCAGAGATGTGAGTAGCATTAGTTTGTTTGAAATTGTTCAAGAGTTCTGTTCCAGTTTCATATCATATGGGTAACTGGAAAGAGTAAAAAATATAGTAGCTAGGGCGGTGAAATTATCAAAAGAAGCTCTAGGTAATTCAATGTACCATTTTGCAGCCGAACCAGTGAACGTACGTTGGAAAAGACGAAGTCGACCATAATCATCATTTAGGTATTTGGGTGAACACCATAAATGATAAGTCATAACATGAGTCGATGGGTCTTCTCTAGGGTTTCCATTGAACTTAGGAATATCTGAGGGTAATTTGTGAGGTATCACTGGCCACCAAGGAGCATAGTTGATTGGATCATTGGTTAGTCGATTTAAGTCTGGTAACTCTAAAGTTGCAACAAAGGGAAATTTTCTATTAAGGTCAGGTTGAGCATAACCAGGGTATGATGGAATTGCTTGAGAAACAGGCCTTTGAACACTAGCATAAGGAATTTGCTACTGGTAACCCAGATAGGGATTATCTTGATAAGCAAACGCTTAAGGATTCTGTTGACCAAAACCTGGATATGGTACTTGTTGAAATGAAGTTTGAGGTATTTGCATCTGAGGCTTCCAATGGGTCTGTCCACCAATGTTATAACCCAAATTAGAATAATTTGGATTTGGTTGAGGATAGGTATATCCAGGTTGTGGCTGTGACCTCCCATAAAAGGTAAACTAACTTGTGAATAAATGATTCCAGGTACAGGTTGTTGTTGTAAATTAACCAGAGGATTTGGAGTCTGTGGGCCCAATACTTGAGGGTATTGAGTTGAAGGACCCGCCTGAAAAGGTTGTTGTACAACATATTGATTCTGTAACAGGGGTAAAGATGTATTAACAAGTGGAAATGATGTGGGTGTAACAGGTTGAACTGGTTTATATGAGTGTACAACCGTTTTTGGTTGGATAGGCAGAGTGGGCTGCCATTGACAAACATTCATTTCAAAATTAGGTTGACCAAAAAGTGATGGAGTACTGTCAAAGTGGGTGACAAAAGGTTGCCCCCCAGCATGAGGAGGATAATAAGACAGAAAATATTTCTCTCCAAATGCAGGGAGGTCAGTTGATATGGTACTGTATGGAATAGACCCAGAAGGACCAACTTGATATTGCCCTAATGATGTGTATAAAGAATCAAGCCGTTCAGTACTCACTATACGTTTACCAGTTAGAATACTGGACAATGACATTGGTGAAGTCCATGGGTTTGAAGATGCACCATAAAAAATTCCAGGTAAATATTTATAACCTAATGGGACCATAGGGCCACCACGAAAATATGATTCTGGTGAAGTTGTAAACATCGATGGGGTAGCGAGGGTAGGTACTGACGTAATTGGAACAGATGGCCCAATCAAATATGTTGGTTCAGGCATGGTTACTTGACCAAATGTATACCCTTTTGAATCGAAGGGAATATGAATAGGAATAGGATCAACAAAAGCATAGGGTGGTGATTGAGGAAAAGACTCGTACAAGTAAATATCCTCCCCAAAATGGGTTGGAGTTAAAGGTGTCTCGTCTTGTGGGATTTTTTCAATCGAAACCAAACCAGGTAGAAGTATTTCGCCGTCAGGCCCAAAGTATTTTTCAGGAGGTTGACTGTGTGATATGGGAGACTCAATAGCTACAAAAAATTGTGGAATTACTAATGGATGAACAACTTCTGGTTGTTCGACTTCGGGATTCAGATTTTCTAGCAAAGAAGAGACAAGATCTCGATCAACTTCCGGTTGAATAATGTCGGGTTCAAGAGGTATGGTTTCACTGATTGGATGGATCGTGACCACGGGTAACTGTGAGGACTCCATCTCGACAACATTAGACGAACCAGGATGTGTAGAAACAACTTGTGCCAACTCTGGTATATGGGAAGATGATGCTTCACTAGAGGTACTAATAGTACTGGTTTCGGTAGAGTGATGTTGCCTTCACCATCCATAAGTTACTTCTGGTGGTAAAGGTGGTTTCAATGCTAGTCTATGTAAACGACAGGGAAAAGGAGTTTGTTCTTCCATGATGACTGATTTATTTTAACCAAAAACAAATAAACAAAATAAAAGGGTATTACTAGGCAAAAGGTTTACCAAGAAACTGTGAACTGCATAATACCTCCCGGCGAACCAAGAAGTATGGGTAGGCAATCTCCCCGAATGATGTGTTCGGTGTATCACAATTTACAAGGTGGCTGACTCAGTTCACTATGGATGGATAGCAACCTAAAGTTTTCCTCCCAAATATACCCGAAGGTACGTGGAAGCCTAAGTTCGTATTAGCGTTGTCTAATGCGAAACTGCACAGTGAGAGCACCCCTTTATACTTTTCGTACTGTAAAACTGCCCGATATACCCAAAAGTATGTGGACGAGCTACGATATACTCACGTACGTGGAGTGAGGTATCACACTCGGAATGTATCGCAGACAATTAACGACAACTACTATGTTTTACGACGTCGAAACACGTCTCTAGCCTAGACCTTCTAAATGTTATCGTTATGGTTCCAATGCTTTGTTAGGTAAATTGAGATAAATTTTAAGTTGATCTTGTTTATCAATTTACCTTTCAAGGTTCACCGCGATGATGTATCGGAAATTCCTAAAATGAAAACTAAAATTATAAGCAATCTTTCACTTTTAGTTTTTCAATGAAAATCCTAGCTACTAGAGGGAAAGAGCAATCAATTTGAGAGCAAACAATCAAAGAACACAAACTAAAATGCAGCTTTCCTAATTGTTCCTACGCAAAACACACAATCTACTACATGCAAATGCAGGTTTTTATTTTCAGTCCCTTTAATGTGAATGCAGAAAAGGAAACAAAGTGCATCAAATCAATAAAAAAAAATTATTTTACTTTGAGAAATGAGGAATAGAACAACAATTTCTCTTTAATAGGAAAAATGAAGAATAGAACTACAATTTTTCCTACAGGAAACGAAGAATTTAACGACAATTTACTTCTTAAAAATAAAATGGATCTAATGCAACAATGAAAATACTTTGAAATTAATTCTTCAATGATAAAGAAAAACACTTTAAATAAACATTGAACAAAATTTTCTTTCAAAGGAGGAAGAGGAAGATAGAGTTATTGGTCAATATGAGGCATCAGGCTCTTTAAAACACAAAAAAACAATAAAACTGAAAGTAAATGCAATGACAAACTCAATGGAATTTGGTTGATTTTAGGGGGCAACGCAGTCTCTAATGAGAGACAGTGCATTGCAATGCACCCCTAAGTGGGAGACAGTGCTATGCAAAGAACTGTGTCATATTCAACAATGCGTTGAGCGCAACATAAAACAAAAAACTCAATTGTAAAACACACTTCTAATGAAAATTTTGATTTCAAAAAGCCCAATATTTCAGAATAAATGCTATTGGTTAAATAAACAAACATAAACAGAGGAAAATACATCAAGGTTGAAGGGTAAACTCCCCAGTGGAGTCACCAATTTGTTATGAGGAATTATGGATTACAGATAAAACATTCTTCCCTAGATGTGGTGCTCATCTAGAACAACAGGTTAAAGAATTTGCAGCTATTTTTCCTAACAGTAAATAGACACACAGAACATATCAAGAAAATTAATTGGAGTCCAAGCGCTTCTAATTCTCCTTCTGTCGCTCTTGCTGTAGCTTCAAATCCAAGCTAGATCGCCAAAATATTTCCTGCAAGAATGAACACTAAAAAACGAAGAGATATAAATATATAGATTTATATTCAAGTTATTTAGTTAAATCAATGAAACATGAACCATATACATCATATAAGAATTCATAATATGAAAGACAAAAGCTTATACAGATACATATGTGGGAAATTAAGAAGCAATATTTAGATAAAAGGGGAGGTTACAACCCAGTGATTGATTTGATGTCACCATCTCCAGCAGCATCTCAGCCTCATCACAATGTACATCTCTCCGGCAGCATGTTACACAAATCAAATCCTCAATTGAAATTCCACTAGCATTTCTCTACTCAAATTCTTCCTCTCCAAGCACTAGGATCTGTGCTCAATTTATAGAGGAGCTGAAGGTAATTTTACAATCAATGACTTTCTAATAATAGGAAAGACATGTTCCCAAGCTCAGAGGTATCAAATGGACACATGGATTCAAATTTTGACACATATGCACTCTTCTATAAGACATTGGCCAAGTGGAGATTCCGGAACAATGAGAATGTCGCTCCCAAATGATCAATGAACCCTTGAGTGTCAGGAAGTGCTTTGCATAGCACCTTTGAATGGAGTGACCTACATATGCAACGCACTTCGCCCCCTGAGAGACTGTGTTGGTGAGCTCATAGGTGTTTATAATATAAAATTCAAATCTTGGAAACCTTGCAATGGAAGTCATAAATGATTTGTTCTTGTTCTTTATCTTAGGGAATGTAGCAACTGAAATGATAGGGGATGATAGACCCTATTCATCGGTCTTGGGGATGATGTCTAGTTAACCAGGTCATTGGGAATGGTGCCCAAATTGACCTATAACAGTGTTCACATGTAACACTGTGACATAAACTTCAATGTGATGGTTTTACAAACTGTAACTTACGGCAGAACAAACATCAGTTTTAAAACATGGGCGTGGTTTTGGTGGCAATGAATGCCACGATTAGCGGAACATGGAGTTATGGTTCCACTCCAACTTAATGCAGATTTTTAAAACCCATAACCGCGTGATTTTAGGCGGGGGGTTGGCTTGTGACCACCCCGACCTAACCACCAACATTCAAGTCAAACGGTCCATAACGGTGGGAATTTTGGCGCTGACCCTAAAATTATGGTTTTTATTATTTTTGCCACAGATAACTACAGTTCTCCACAGTTAGTGGAGATTTTCTAGCTGTCATTAGGAAAAATGCATGGAGAGGTCAACTTTCGACCAATTTGGGTGAAACAAGAGTCTACCTAGAATAATTTGAGCATTCTCGAGCCACTGGTGCAGAGAAAACAACCATTAAAGGCTTGTAAACACATGTAATTTAAAATTTTGAGCATAATGACAAAGAGGGACATGCCATCGAGCCGGATACAGTATGTAGCCTGTGAGGGGGTGAACCCAAGCCACGCTCTTACCGGTGGGTAAAACTTATGTGTGATTGTTTTTCTCTATTGTACATTGTTTTTTAGTGTTTTGTAGGCTTATTTTTATGCTTAAAGTTCACAAATTCATCTATGTCTCATGGTTAAAACACTCATTCCTTAAGCAAACAAATGGAGACAAATTGTACATGTTTTTATTACTTAAAGGACACTTATCACAACAAGACTAATACACTCCTTTCAGATCAGGTTGGTATTAGAGCTAGAGTTTAATCTCTAGTGTTTGTGTGTGCAAGATTTGTTTAACTGTTTGAAAGGGTTTTCATGCTTACTAGGCTCAAGCTTAAGAGAGGAGAAGGAAAATTGGTGGAAGCAAGAGGTTCTCAAAGTGAGCCAAAATAAATGAGGGCAAGATTGCCACATTCTCCACCACCTAGCTCACCTCCAAAAGAAGCAGAAGTAGCATTAAGCATGCCTCCAGGAGAAGGAGAAATCCATGAAGAGATGGATCCCAAAGAGGAATAAAGAGTGTACAGAAAAGCATTTCTTGACTTGACTAAGATGGTTAGAGTCCTTTATTAAGAAAGGAATGAGAAACTAGAAGAAGAAAGGTCCAAACTTAACAAGGAAGGACAGGGATCATCAGGAGGCCACAATGATGAAGATAGATCAAAGAAGGGCAATGGAGGAAATGGAGACAGTGGAAATTCACCATCATCATCCTCATCATCCTCTACTTCATCTTCAATACATCATCCATACAAGTCAAAGAACACGGGTAAAATTCCTTTTCTAAAACTTGATGTTAAGTTTGAATTGCCAATGTTTAAAAGTGAAGTCAATGCAGAAAATCTAGATAACTGGATTAGGCAATTGGAGTTCTATTTGAGAATCCAAAATTTTCATGATGATGATACCAAAATCCAACTAGCTTCATTGATAATGGAAGGTGCAACACTTGTTTGGTGGGAATCCAAGACAAAGGAGGAGATTAAGAAGCATGGTAAGATTATCCTATCATGGACTAATTTCATTTCTGCAATAAAACAACAGTTTTATCCATTAGCTCACATGCAGAAAGCCATAATGGACTGAAAAAATTTTAAACAATTGAAAGGAAAAAATGTACAAGTTTATACTCAAGAATTTAGGAGAAGATCTCTTTTATTAGGAGTAGATTTTCAAAGCCAAGACACTTTTCTCAAGTATATAGGGGGCTTACATACCTACCTAAGACATACTATCCTCATGTTTAACCCTACGAACCTAGATGAAGTTTGTGTACAAGTCACACACTTAGAGGCAAGGGGAAAACAAAACATAGATGAGAATGAGGAAAATGAGTTTAAAGGCAAATGGAAGAAAAAGATAAATGAAAATATCAGAAAAGAGAAGGGAAAATTATTTTGAAAAAACTGTTCTAAAACTAGCCATGATGAAGACCATTGCTGGAAACTTCATCCAGAGTTGAAACCAGAAAGTTTGAAAGCCAAAGAGAAAGCCAAGGAGAAAGGCGAAATTGTTGCAATAGTTGAACAAGACCTAGGTTCAGATTCTAGAGATGAAACAAAAATCATAGCTATGGGACTAAATAACATGAAGGGGAAAGAGATTGAAAATAGATGCAGTTCTAGTATATCTAACTGTCACATACAAGCTCCAAATGAAGAAGAGAGAATTGAACTGTTTCATGTGAGGGTCATTTCCAAACATACCGAGGTTGACACATTGTTTGACAGTGGGTCACAAGAAAATTTAATCTCTGAAGACTTGGTCAAGAAACTTAATCTTGAGACCATTCCACATCCAAAACCATATCCACTTGGTTGTATTTGTAAGGATGCAAATTTACAGGTTTCAAAGAAGTGCATGTTGCGCTTTGCAATAACTGCACATTTCATTGACACAATTGAATTAGATGTTGTTCCGCTTGATATAACATGTATGGTGTTGGGAAGTCCTTACTTTTATGACAAGAAGAAATCTTCCATCACCATGAGAACAAATACCATTTATTAAAATATGGTAAGGAGTATATTGTGAGAGCTCATAGCAAGAAACTAGACACTTCTTTAGTTAATGCAAGGCAAATGAAGAGGCTAGTCAATGCAAGCCAAAACTTGACATTGATGATGATTAAACAAAGAGATGTGTTACATCATCCTTTTCAAAAAAATGCTGGTGTATGTAATGAGTTGTTTTCATTTGAAAGCAGGTTGTCTTCGAAATAAGATGACAAGCAGTTGTAGTAGTCAACATTGGTGTTGAACGGTGCTGAAAACAAGGTGTCGGTGCAAGAAATTGCAAAGGTCAAAGAGAGGGCAAAGAAACTTGGCAAAGAAGGCACAAGATTCAGAAATTTTCATTGTTGGTTTCCGAAAGGCATGGTACAATGGCGAAGAAACTTGGTCAAGAATCGACACAAGTTCAAGGAAAATTGAGCAAAAAATCGCCATAAGAACAGAGTGCAAGGTGAGAATAATTCCAAATTTCCTTTGATTATAAACCAATTTAGAAACAATATGTTTAATACAAAGTTATATTTTTGTTCTGCAAGTTCAGAAAATGTGCAGCATGACAATGTCAAAGACAGCAATGCATGGTCGACGGAATCAAGGAAAAAATTTTCTTTTCATGAAAAGCTCCAATTAATGAAATTTCAGTGGATAAATATTGTAAGAGTGGGGACACAGTCTCCTCATCTTCATGTTTAGTAATCCAGAGAGAATCTGGGGTCCAAAATCTTCCCAGTGGGGAGGTGTGATCAAGAGATCATGTGTTATGCTAAAAAATGAAAGTGCTCAAAACTGTACCAAACCTGAGCGACCAGAAAGGTCTCGTCGTTGCGATTCTGGCGCCGCAAACGGTTCGAAAAATCGATGTTGTATGAGGAAGATATCTAATTCTGTTCGTTTTCCCAAACATCTAAAATTTTGTGACTGGGATGCCCAATCAGCATGTAGGTACAGTCAACAGATGGAATATTCTCAAGAATATTCCCTTTTCTCACAACTAATCATAATTTGACACGTGGCTTAATCCGAGCCATTGATTTTTATGGTATGGAATTGGTTTCTGACCGTTGATGGGGTTTGTGCGTTTTTGGAAGTAGTCGTTGGATGGGCGACACGTGGCAAGCTCGGAGGCTTCCACATGTCTCGAGGAGGTTCTAGCCAAATTTTGGTGGAGTCGGGGGGGGGGGACCCGCTAGCAGTCCCAACCCGCTGGCGGCCCCAAACATGGGATCACATGAAACAAGGGCTAACCATAGCATTTAATAACGCTGACAGTTCATACAAACTGGCGACATTAACCTCCAAACGTATCACATGCAAACCGCAGCATCAAACCTTTAGGCGACGATTGCAACAAACTGTAACTTCGGCGGTTTGGGTGGGCGTGGTCACATGTAACACTGTGACATAAAATTCAATGTGACGGTTTTACAAACCGTAACTTCCGGAAAAACAAACATCAATCACATGGGCATGGTTTTGGTGGCAAGGAATGCCACGGTTAGCAGAACATGGAGTTATGGTTCCACTCCAACTCGATGTGGATTTTTAAAACCCATAACCGCGTGGTTTTAGGCGGGGGGTCGGCTTGTGACCACCCCGACCTAACCACTAACATTCAATTCAAACAATCCATAATGGCAGGAATTTTGGCACCGACCCTAAAATTATGGTTTTTACTATTTTTAGCCATAGTTAACTACAGTTCTCCACACAATTAGTGGAGATTTTCTAGCTTTCATTGGGAAAAATGCATGGAGAGGTCAAATTTCAACCAATTTGGGTGAAACAAGAGTCTAGCTAGACTAATTTGAGCATTCTGGAGCCACTGGTGCAAAGAAAACAACCATTAAAGTCTTTTAAACACATGTAATTTACAATTTTGAGCATAATGAAAAAGAGGGACGTGCCATTGGGAGATGGACCAACAATTGTAGCCTAGGAGGGGTGAATTTCTTCATCATGCCTACTATGTAAAACTTATGTGTGAATGTTTTTCTCTGTTGTACACTGTTTTTCAATGTTTTGTAGGCTTATTTTCATGCTTAAAGTTCACAAATTCATCTATGTTTCATGGTTAAAACACTCATTCCTTAAGAAAAAAAATGGAGACAAATTGTACATGTTTTTATTACTGAAAGGACACTTAGCACAACAAAACTAATACACTTCTTTCAGATCAGGTTGGTATTAGAGCTAGAGTTGAATCTCAGGTTTTTGTGTGTGCAAGATTTGTTTAACTGTTTGCAAGGGTTTTCATGCTTACTAGGCTCAAGCTTAAGAGAGGATAAGGCAAATTGGTGGAAGAAAGAGGTTCTCAAAGTGAGCCACAACAAAGGAGGGCAAGATTGCCACATTCTCCACCACCTAACTCACCTCCAAAAGAAGCAGAAGCAGCATTAAGCATGCCTCCAAGAGAAGGAGAAATCCATGAAGAGATGGATCCCAAAGAGGAAGAAAGAGTGTACAAAAAATCATTTCTTGACTTGATTGAGATGGTTAGAGTCCTTTATCAATAAAGGAATGAGAAACTAGAAGAAGAAAGGTCCAAAATTAAGAAGGAAGGATAGGGATCATCAGGAGGCCACAATGATGAAGATAAATCAAAGAAGGGCAATGGAGGAAATGGAGACAGTGGAAAGTCACCATCATCGCCCTCATCTTCATCCTCATCATCCTATACTTCATCTTCAATACATCATCCATACAAGTCAAAGAACACGGGTAAAAGTTCTTTTCTAAAACTTAATGTTAAGTTTGAATTGCCAATGTTTAATGGTGAAGTCAATGCAGAAAAGCTAGATAATTGGATTAGGCAATTGGAGGTCTATTTGAGAATCCAAAATTTTCGTGATGATGATACCAAAATCCAACTAGCTTCATTGAGAATGGAAGGTGCAACACTTGTTTGGTGGGAAGCCAAGACAAAGGAGGAGATTAAGAAGCATGGTAATATTATCCTTTCATGGAATGATTCCATTTCTGCAATAAAACAATAGTTTTATCCATTAGCTCACGTGCAGAAAGCCATAATGGACAGACAAATTTTTAAACAATTGAAAGGACAAAATGTACAAGTTTATACTCAAGAATTTAGGAGAAGAGCTCTTTTATTAGGAGTATATTTGCAGAGCCAAGACACTTTTCTCAAGTATATAGGGGGCTTACATACCTACCTAAGACATACTATCCTCATGTTTAACGAGCCTAGATGAAGTTTGTGTACAAGTCACACACTTAGAGGCAAGGGGAAAACAAAACATAGATGAGAATGAGGAAAATGAGTTTAAAGGCAAATGAAAGAAAAAGAGAAATGAAAATATCAGAAAAGAGAATGGAAAATTATTTTGCAAAAACTGTTCTAAAAATAGCCATGATGAAGACCATTGTTGGAAACTTCATCCAGAGTTGAAACCAAAAAGTTTGAAAGCCAAAGAGAAAGCCAAGGAGAAAGGAAAAACTGTTGCAATAGCTAAACAAGACTTAGGATCAGATTCAGCAGATGAAACAAAAATCATAGCTATGGGACTAAAGAACACGAAGGGGAAAGAGATTGAAACTAAACCCAGTTCTAGTATATCTAATTGTCACATACAAGCTCCAAATGAAGAGGAGAGAATTGAACTGTCTCATGTGAGGGTCATTTCTAGACATACCAAGGTTGACACATTGTTTGATAGTGGGTCACAAGAAAATTTAATCTCTGAATACCTGGTCAAGAAACTTAATCTCGAGACCATTCCACATCCAAAACCATATCCACTTGGTTGGATTTGTAAGGATGAAAATTTACAGGTTTCAAAGAAGCGCATGTTGCGCTTTGCAATAACTGCACATTTCATTGACACAGTTGAATTAGATGTTGTTCCACTTGATATAACATGTATGGTGTTGGGCAGTCCTTACTTGTATGACAGGAAAGAAATCTTCCATCGCCATGAGAAAAAATACCATTTATTAAAATATGGTAAGGAGTATATTGTGAGAGCTCATCGCAAGAAACTAGACACTTCTTCAGTTAATGCAGGGCAAATGAAGAGGCTAGTCAATGTAAGCCAAAACTTAACATTGATGAAGATTAAACAAAGAGATGTGTTACATCATCCTTTTCAAAAAAATGTTGATGTATGTAATGAGTTTTTTCAGTTTGAAAGTAGGTTGTCTTTGAAAGAAGATGACAAGCAGTTGCAGCAGTCGACATTTGTGTTGAACGGTGTTGAAAACAAGGTGTCAGTGCAAGAAGTTGAAAAGGTCAAAGAGAGGGAAAAGCAACTTGGAAAAGAAGGCACAGGATTTAGAAATGTTCATTACTAGTTTCCGAAAGGCATGATACAATGGCAAAGAAACTTGGTCAAGAATCAACACAAGTTCAAGGTAAATTCAACAAAAAATCGCCATAAGAACAAAGTGCAAGGTGAGAACAATTCCAAGTTTCCTTTGATTATAGACTAATGTAGAAACATGATGTTTACTACAAAGTTAGATTGTTGTTCTGCAAGTTCAGAAAATGTGCAGCATGACAATGTCAAAGACAGTAATTCATGGTCGACGGAATCAAGGACAAAATTTGTCTTTTCATGAAAATCTCCAATTAATGAAATTAGGGAACTTTCAGTGGATAAATATTGGAAGAGTGGGGACACAGTCTCCTCATCTTCATTTTTAGTAATCTAGAGAGATTTTGGGGTCCAAAATCTTCCTAGTGGGGAGGTGTGATCAAGAGATCATGTGTTATGCTTGTTGTGGTGAATTTGTCGCACGAGTGTACGAAATCGCACCAGCTTAAAGAGTGTGGTATACTCTTTAAACTATTGGTAACAGACAGAAAGTGGGGGAGCTCAAAAGCATAAAACTTAATGGAAATAGTATGCTAAAGTATGCTTTGGTTAAACTAAAAACTAAAACACAAATATATAGAAGCTATATAGAGAGTCAAAACGATAATAATGCAAACGATGGCTCGATGGCCTCTTCTTATTAAACGTTTAAAACAGAGAAGAAATTTTACCCACTTGCCAAAGGGCCCCTAGGCAATGGATCTAGGTACTGATGTAAGGATGTTGCCTTCCAAGATCTGCCTCTGATGCAGTCTCCCTCTCTCTCTCTGTTGTGGTGGACTAAGATGTTGGGTGGCCAACTATCGAGTCCTCTTTAGCTCCAACTCTGGGTCACACACAATGCTAGTGTTTCTTGGACAACTTTGGCTAGCATAACAATGTGATCACCACTTCTTCATCTCTTGGGGGCTTTATATAGGTAAGTTTAAAATCCTCCTTCCCTCCCTTGGTACATGATGGATAGTGACCCAAGGGAGAGGTGTGATTCCATTGTGTGCTCAAATATTATTTTGTGTGCTCACATAGTGTCTAAGGAGGCGTTGGTGGCTGTCCTTAGGTGCCTTTCACATAAGGAGTAACTGTCCTTTTCTTGGTGTGGTCCCGGAAAGCGAATTTTTTCTATTTCCAGGAATGCGCGCTTAGCGAGCAAAAATGCGTGCAGAAGGCGCTCTTCTCGAAGGATAAAGCTCGCAATTCAACATTTATGACTAGTTCAAATCTGATTTTCTCAAAACCTTAGAGATTTAAATACTTCTTGATTCCATAATCTGTTCTTGTGCTGTAAATCCTTAGGATCGACATTAATTGATGTCATCTTCTGTTGTACGATTTTCCAGTGTTAACAGTTGCCCCCTAATGTGTGAGGTCTAGGAAGAACTATATAGCGGAAATACATTATAGTTTCTTTTCTGTATCGTACGCACAGAGACAGAGAGAGAGAGAGAGAGAGAGAGAGAGAGAGAGAGAGGTATGTGTGTATTTTGGAATTGACAACACCTTACACCGTTTCTGAGATAACCATGGCCTAAGGGACCCCCTGCAAGCAGACAAAATATACAACATATTTACAAAATTTCAACGAGGCGGGCATGTCCCATGCTCATGATGCTATGGCTAGTTAAACAAAATTGACAGATACATGTGCTCTTTGTGCCACTAGTGTGGTAGTGATTCTGGTGGTTGTTAACTACGACTGTTGACACCCTTAGGGGCATTTTTTCTTTGAAAATAGGTGGAATGTGGTACCCATATGTGTAATCTTGGTATGGCATATCATTTTTCCATGTACGCATATGTATTGGTTGGGACCTTCCCGTGTAAGAATTGTTGTCAGAGACGCTTATGGAGGCATGGGTCTTTGACGGATCTGATCAAAGTGCAATGGTTTTAAGGTACGATACCATGGTGACAAGAAATCTTTTGTTGTGGTCGAATGTCAAGAGGATCGATGTGTGGAAAATGATGTCTCCCAAAGTGCCAGTCGAGGATACCCCTTTGCATGGGGAGGATTCATCCAAGGTACCGCTTCCTTTTTGGAAAAGAGGTGTCGAGGTCGACAAAAAGGAAGCCTTAACCGAACCATGGGTCACCGACCTGAGGGGTCGGGGACCTCGATGTGATGAGCTTAATATGGGAATGTTGTTGAGAGGTGACTAAAAATTGATGATGGTGATTCAGTGGCCCGAGGTCGAAGTATACTTGAGCAGCTTGGCGACAATCATAGTTATTTCTAAAGGGAAAAATCCCTAGAGTCGGTAGGACTTCCATGGCGGGTGTGAACTGGCTATGAATTCCGTGATGGTGTGTGCGTGGGGGTGAAATACTTCGACCAAGGGAAATGGTGGACTGCTGCCATGGGGGAAAATGTGAAATATGAGGGCGAAGTGGTGAAGGGCATCGTTTGCAGTCTTTGTACACTTACCAAAAGAATAAAATAATGGGGTTTGGTTTGTACAAAACTCAGAGACGGGTACCCCAAAACATGAAAGACGGTCGCTCACTGAAGGTGTGAGGATGGTGTTTTGCTTTGGGAAGGGGTCCCATTGGTTGGTCTCATGTGTGGGGTCGATGAAGCAGAGGATGTCGCAGATGGGATATGCTGATGGAGGTATGGTGGGCCAAATACGATGCGCGGAGGTGCGCTTTCAATCTGCTTGTACAACCTGATCATTCGGGAAGGGGGTTTTGAGTTTGAATGGTAAACTTGACCTTATGCATGATAGATGGATGGGCATGAGGTGCTTCCCGGACTAAAATGGTATGGCCATGGCGTCACTTGTGCTGTGATATATGGTCTATTTTGGGTGACGAGCACCATGGAGGGGAGGATCTACCTGTTATTGCCTAAATCTACCTCAGGCTGAGAAAGGCAAAGTCTAGGGTAACATCAAACCACGCTTAATATGGTAGCTAGCCCTACCAGATCGGGAGAGGGCTCTCTCCTTGTCAATCTCGGAAAAAATAATCAGTAAGGCTTAAGATGACTTGAAATAAAGGCTGATTTTAGGCTAGGTATATATGTAAAAGAGTTTGATTTGATTTTTGGGTTTTTTTTGGAATCAAAGGGAAAGGCAGATTTTGGGTCTGGGAAATGATCAGTTTTACAGAGGTCTGAGTGGGGCAAGAAAGGCAATTTTTTTGATGCTTCGAATTGAATGAAATGGATAGCTTAGACCTGAGAGGAGTTGAAGAGGGCAAGAGGCATTCAAGAATCCTCTTCAGATAGTTGAAAACATGAAAAATTAAACAAAACTCAAGGCAGAGCACTGCAAATCTAATGAATTCCACCTTTAATACTTGTTTGTTTAACTTAAGAAGAAAGGTGAAGGGAAATGATACACATGAAACATCAGTAAAATTAAAATCACAGAGAAAAACACACCATCAAAACATAGAGCCACATGGATCCCAAAGAGTGCTGCAAACCCTGGTCTATTCCTTTGCCAAAATGCAGAGATGAAATGTACAATGAAGCTCAAAGCAATCCCAAGTGTCCAACCCTGAAAATGACTGAGAAAATACAAGATATAGACAAGAATAACTCATCCCCATGCCTCTAGGGGTCTAGCTCACTATTTTAGGAGCTGTTTCAACAAGATCTAAACTAAGAACTGGAAAATAGGCAGTGGAACAGCTTGCCTCTATAAGATAGGAAACTGATTCATTCAATTACAATTCACTTTTTGGTGAATGAATCTACTTACATGAGTAAAAATGTGAAAAAATTACATTAAATCCATGAAATTACACAAATTTACATCAAGAGTTTCACATTTGAAGATGAAAAATTCAAACTGGCCAAAACTAGGCGAAAAATTGAGTTACTGAGTGAAAACTAGGCCAAAATTTCCAATGCGCCGCGCCTGAAATCTCTATGCGTCGCACCACTTTGGAGCTGATTTTGAGGGCCTTACCGGAGTCCAAATTGAGTGCAGGATAGCTCGTTGGAAATATCTGCCTGTCTAATTTCCAACCCAAGTGGAATTTATGAATTTTTTTGCCATTTTCCCCTCCAAAAATCAAATCTCCCAACACTGCTTCCTGTGTGTCTAAAAAGCGCAGAAAGGCCATTTTTAAGGTGTTTTTGACCCTTCAGGCAACCCAAAACTTGTCAAAATCCTTAGGTAATGGGTAGGCATGCATAAATTTTGATGAAAAATCCAAAAATACAAAGTTTTCTTCAAGAGGAGCTGCCAATTATAAGCGCGCGCCAAGTGGCGCGACGCGTTGGGCAGGAAAATCTGTGTAAAGGCCAAAAAATTCAAAATTGACAAAATTTTTCCCAAATTTCTTGAAATTTGGGCTGAATGTCCACCATCAAGTGCTATGCTGGGCCAAATAAACTTCGGCCAAAATTTGGAGTCTATCATGCCTTTTGCGACGCTTTAACGCCCTCTTTAGCTTTGCCTTCAAGATCTTGATTCACGCCTTGCAAACATGATTCCTCGCCCAATAATGATTCTTCATGTGCCTGAGCATGTTCTTTTCCTTGTTGGCCTTCTCCAATAGCTTCTCAAGATGAATATTGACCCTCTCAAGCCAAGTCTCTCTATCAGCCTCAATCTCTCACTCAATGGATGTCATCTCGGTTTGGCTTCTTTGGGCAGCTTGCCGGTTCTCATGGATGTTTTGCAACTCCATGATTGTTTGCTGATCTTCGAAATGTTTGTTTCACTGCTCCAGGTAGTTTATAATCCATTTGGCTCTCTGCAACTTGACGGTCAATGTGTCTATCTCCGCCTTCTGCTCCTGAATAGTCTCTCTCAACTTTAAGCTTGGAGAGCTCAAGTCCTCATCAATCAGTATGAAACCTGTATCTTGGCCTCCTGAAGGCCCCTCATCCTGCATGGGCCTCTTACCCCTATCCTCTACCTGTACCTGTGCTGCTGATGACGGAAATGAGACCCCTTCCACCCCAGGTGGAGATAGTACTCGCCGGGCTGCTGCAAATAATCCTCTAGTGCCCCTCTGATAAGTGATATACATCGGCACACTAGTAGTCTTTGCCTCCTGACCTCCATACTGATATGAAGGTTCACCTACATCATGAACAACCTCCGGAGGAACCTGAGGAGCTGTGAAGAAATAATTGGAAATGAAATCCTCCCATGAAATACCCTGCAATCCAAGTTGATGCACAACCACGATCTTGATGAGTGCATAGTGATAAATACTGTTGTATTGCTGCTCGGGAGTTTTCCTCTACACAAGAGTGGTCATTCTCTCGATATTCTGGCACATTAAATAAGGGAGGTTCATCATCCTCACCCTGGTGAAATGCATCAATAACCTGATATGATAGACATAGAGGCGTGAAAACCGGCCCTCACAACTGAAATATCTGATAATGAGTTTCATCAGAGGCGCATAGGAATCCTTTAGGAATCAAAAAGGAAACACTCTGCTGAGTTTTCTCACAAAGCTAGGCCTGATATATGGTTCATAATGTACTCTGTCCACCTGCTGCCTTTTGTTCCACTGTTCTCCCACATTCGGTATTTCGGTTGCTTGAGAGATAGTTTCCAGTGTCAAAGTGAAAGTTACACCAGCAAGAGTTACCTGACCATCATGTAAATGCAATACAAACAACCGGGCCAGATCCTGATGATAATGGATCCTAGCAATCATTTCACAAAATTGATAACAAGACTGCTCTCGAAAACATGCCATAGCAAGTGGAAAAGCCTGCAATTCAGCCAATGAGGCGGGCTCTTCTCTCACATGTCTGCCACTTTTATGAGGCCTTCTAGGTGCATGTAACTCAGTGGTGGAATCACTATCTCGGTCATATGATGTATCAGTATCTGTCTCCATGATGTCCAAGGTTGATGCAAGGTCTATATTGAGTTAGATAGATGAAAATGAGATTTTTGGTGCTTTTGTTTTAGTGCCAAATGTATGGTAGTATGGGAGGGACTGTAGAAAAATAAGGCAGTGGGGACAATGGGGTTTAATCAAGTGAAATTTTAAGTGTAAGAACATTCATTTAATTTCTGAGATTTGATAAGTTTAGGTACAAGGGATAGCCTTGGGAAAACTCGGGGTTTGGGAAATTTTACAAGTGAAATGGGAAATGGGAATGATAGGAAATGAAATGACTTTAGGGATAGGGAGATAGGCTTAGGAATGAGTGACTTTCAGGATGTAAGAGGATGGTGTAGTGATGAGATAACAGTGATGGGAGATGGGGAAAAAACAAGGTGGGGAGGTGGAATGATTTACACCAAAACAAGTTGCAAAACCCTAAGGAGGCATTTCTCAACAAGATAGTAGGGTTTAGTTTTGTACTCAAATTTTCATAATCAAACTCATAATCAACACGAGCACGAGTTATAAGCAATAGAGGAGTGGCTTTGACTTACTCGAACATGGAGCAACCGAGCAAATTTGATGTTGGAGAAGAATGGAAAAAGTTTTTGTGTTTCGGCCCAATGCGCCGTGCAGCCAACCCAGTGCGTCACGCCCTTCTAATGCACCGTGCTGGAACAAATTAACACACAGAGGAGCGGCCCTATGCGCCGCGCTCAGCCTACGCGTCGCGACACTTGCCCAGTGCGCCGCGCAACCAACTTCAACACGGTCCGCCATCCAAACTTGTTTCTTCACTCCTCCACAATTTTTCTTGGCTCAATGCTGTCTCTTGGAATGCAAATGAATCTTTGAAACAATGAAAATATCTTTTATGCCAAAGGTTACAATTTTTGTTTCTTGAAAACCCAATTTGTAATGTTTGAAAACTTTTACACTTTTTAAATGAACTCTGTTTCGCTTGCTTTTGAATTTTGGACTGAATGATGAGATTCTTGTCTGTTTTGCAAGGATGGATGGCATGGAGTTTTGGCAAAGGCGACCAGGGCTGCAAATGGAGCATTATTACAACTGAAGAATTTGAAAATTACATTGCATTTATTACATAAGGATAAAATAGACAATTTTTCTTCAAAACAGAGTTTTGAAGAAAAATCATTATCAAGCATTATGATGATGAAATTTTTGCATTGAAACCTTATTTGAAGCTTCCTCATGTGCCTGCTGGCCATTATTAGGCATTTTGAGACCAGATTGATAAAACCATAGACCTAATGAGACTAAAAACCCTAAAATGACTCTTTGCCAATATTGAGACCAAACACGACTGTAAATGATTTTGATAAATAGAACTAGGCCAGCAGGTACAAGACATGAGGAATATGTGTGACAAGACCCTATCGTCAGATGATCCATGCTTCTAATGGAATGCAGCTGACTGAACTGAGTGAGACACCTAAATGAAATGCAACAAGAGAAATTTGATCTCTGACGGAGGGATGAAGATACTGACTCTAACACTATCGACCAATGCAGACTCAAGTGGTCACTCTAGAGGACTTCCGAGGTCGAGTGGACCGCTTGACCCAGGGGATGCCTGCTCAAGGTTTCATGGACGACTTCAAGGAGGCTTGGCTAGAGATGGTGATGGCCCACGAGAGGGATTATCGGCCCACTCTACAAGGGGTAGCTATTGCAGTGGCGACAACAGCTCCGGTGGTGGCACCAGGAGCAGTGGTGGACCCAGGTGCTCCTCCCGAGGGGGCACCCCCCTAGAGTAGTTTTGTACATAGGGAAAGCACCCGTTATGAGGATTCTTCCCTTATTTTTGACGACCTTTTTATCTTTTTGGGTTGGCCAATGGGCCAGCGATACTATTTTTGCACTTAGATACAAATGGTTTTTTGATATATATATATATATATATATATATATATATATATATATATATATATATATATATATATATGAGAGAGATATTTTTGCAGCTTGACATGGTGTGTTGTCTATTTCAGTTTATGTATTTAGTGTTATGCTGATAGATATCTATGTTTTTGGTTTTTTATATATGACGGTTTTTTCGCAATGCATTCCAGTCTAGGATATTGTTGGCTACGCGATCAACTATTTGGTTTTGATTCCTTGATACATGTGAAAATGTAATGTAATCAAATTGTCTGCTTAATCTTTTGGCACGCAAATATTTCCTGAACATGTTTGCGTCTCTGGTTTCAAATGTTTGGTTTAACTGCGATACTACTAACTGGGAATCTAGGTAGACATGCATATGGCGAATGCCCTGATGGAGGGCCTCGCACATAATTCTGATAACGACATCATATTCTGCCTAATTGTTGGTTGTTAATCTGATGCCTACGCCATTTGAACAAAGTGGTGACTGGTCAAGGTGGTATATGACCCAGGCAGCTGCAGCTAAGTTTTGAGACCATCGTGATGCCCCATCAACAAATCCGAAATAGGGTTCAAGTAGGTGATCCATGGTGGCACATAGGTCTTTGGGTCAAAAATATTTTGGTGTTGGGATTTTTGTGTACTCTAACCCTAGGGGATAAGGGCTACTGGGGCCCTTATGGGTAGAAATTATTGAGGTACAGGCCATTGACGGGGTTAGTGAGGTAGGTCCCGTCCGGTTCCGCCAAGATTTATGCCCCCTGTCGGAGACAATGTTTGATTATATAGGGTCCTTTCCACAAGGTTTCGAACTTTCCTGGCCCTAAGGCCTCTTTTGCAACATCGTAGAGAAGGACTAACTTGCCCTCAGAAAATGAGCGAGGGGTGATGTGGTGGTCGAATGACGCTTTCACCCTTTTCTTATGGGCCTCGTTGTGTTGCAGCGATTGTCGCTGACTTTCGTCAACTAGTTCGAGTTGTACTAGGTGTTGTTCTAAAGGTTGGGTGTCATCAAGGAGTTCGATGGCGGCGTGAAATTTTTGGAACTCACTTTCTATGGGAATCATGGCTTCAATCCCATATAATAAGTGGAAGGGAGTAAAACTAGTGGAAGTCTTAACCACCGTGCAGTATGCCCATAGGGCGGAGAAGAGCATGTGGTGCCAGTTGGTTTTGTGGTTATTCACCATGCACTGTAACATAGTTTTGAGTACTTCGTTAATGGCTTCTACCTGTCCATTGGACTGGGGGTAATATGGTGAAAAAAATTCATGGGTGACTCCGAGATGATGAGATAGCTCCTCGAAGACTTCATTTTCGAAGTGCTTTCTGTGGTCAGAAACTAACTCTTTGGGGACGCCAAATCGGGTGATCACGTGGTTGAACAAAAATCGAGCGGCAGATTTTGCTGTGTTGTCATATGTGGGCATGGCCATGGCCCACTTGGTGAAATAATCGACAGCCACGATGATGTATTTATGGTTTCCTGATGAGGCTGGGTTACAAGTCATGAAGTCGATTCCCCACTTACAGAAGGGGCCGGCTACTATGACAGGATGCAAAGGGATGGGTGGTGCTCTTGCTTTGTGGGCAAAGCGCTGGCACCGCTTTCATATTTTGACTGTCGTGATACAGTTGTAAAACAGGGAAGGCCAAAAATATCCTACTCATACGAAATTTTGGGCGATATCAATTCCGGATAGGTGGCTGCCGCAAGCACCTGTGTGGCAGTCGTTCAAGGCTTGCTCTGCTTGCTTGTGAGTGAGACATCGCCGCAAGATTGTATCGATGCCCCTTCTGTATAAGACATCTCCCATGAGGAGGTATCGAGGGGATTGCTGGCGTATGCGCCGACAGTCATCTCACGTGAGGTGAGGTATGAACTTTTGGGTTCACAGGAATAGGATAATATCCCCATACCAAGGGTCGTCGGTTGCTACAAAGAAAATGTGTTCATCCGGTAGCGAATCATTTACTGGTGATCCTTTGGAATCTCCTGGGAGGTCGGTAATGTACTCTGCTAGGGCAAGTGCCATTTTGCTTTTGGGAGAGTGAAACTATAAGTCGTATTCTTGGAGAATGACTATCCAGCGGGCGTACTTGTGGTTCATTAGTCGGCACGTGAGAAGGTAGTTGATGGGATTAGTATCTGCTATGACCGTGGTAGTTTTTAAGATGATGTGGTGGTGAATATTTTGGACTGTGTGGATTAATGCTAAGGCAGTTCTTTCTTCGGGCTCATATCTTAGTGTTGGGCCTGATAAGGTTTTACTGACATAATATATTATGTGCTCCCTCCCATCTGGGCCCTTCTAGACCAATAATCCGACCAACGTGGAGTCAGAGGCTGATAGATACAGGATATAATCCTTGTTATAGTCCGGGGGAATGATAAGTGGTGCTGAAGATAATGTTTCCTTCAGCGCATCGAATTCTTGTTGGGCATGATCATCCCATTTAAATGGGATGTCCTGGCAGAGGAGGCATAGGAACCCTTGAGCATAGGCGGCATAATCTGGGACAAAGCGTCTCAGAAAATTGGCCTTTCCTTGCAAGCTTTGGAGTTGCCTGAGGGTTTGAGGTGGAGGGACTTCTTTAATGGCTTGAACCTTTAAAGGGTCAACTCGAATCCCTTGCTGGGACATAATAAAACCTAATAGTCTCCCTTCATTAACACAAAAGACGCACTTAAGAGGGTTCAAGCGCAGGTTGTATTGATAGCATCGTTGGAATACCAATCACAGATCCTGGAGATGGTCGGAGCGCTTTTTGGAGCATACCGTAAGGTCGTCCAAGTAGGCGAGGATGAGGTGTGCCAAGTCATGAAATATGTAATTCATGGCCCTTTAGAAGGTGGATCCGACATTTTTTAGGCCAAATGGCATTACCTTGTATGCGAATGTGCGCCAGGGGGTGGTGAACGCAATTTTGTACCGATCTATATGGCGGACCTGGATTTGATTATATCCGGAGAACCCATTCATAAAGGATAGAGCCTCGTGGCCATCACAAGCATCGATAACTTGGTCGATGAATGGGGTGGGATAATTGTCTTTAGGACAAGCTTTGTCAAATCCTGAAAATCGGTGCAAACACGTATGGTGTCTTGTTTTTTCATGACGGGAACAGGGTTGGAAACCCAAGACGTATAGGCGATGGGGTAGATAAACCTGGCTTTTTGAAGCTTGTCGATTTCTCGTTTTATTGCTTCTACCTTTGATGGGTGAAGTTGACGTTGTTTTTGGCAGACTGGGGTTACATCTCGCCAAGTGTCAATATGGTGCTCTATGATCATAGGACTAAGCCCAGGCATTTCTGATTAGTCCCAAGAAAATATATCTCGATACTCTTGTAATAATCTGGTATAAGAAGTTACCTCTTCTGGAGAACATGCTGCCCCTAGCGAGATTTCTTCGACCTTTGACGGATTTTGAGATATGTCCACCTTGATGGTAGGTGAAATATTTGACATAGTGCCTTCCTCAAACTCATTGGGTGCTGGGATGGGGTTTTTGAACCAGTCAACCTTTCCTGATGGCAGGAAGTCTTTCGATTCGATCGCATAGATCTTTGGTTCGGGTCACACATAATGTTGGTGTTTCTTGGGAAACTTTGGCCAGCATAACAATGTGATCACCACTTCTTCATCTCTTGGGGGCTTTATATATTTGAGTTTCAAATCCTCCTTCCCTCCCTTGGTACATGATGGATAGTGACCCAAGGGAGAGGTGTGATTCCATTGTGTGCTCAAATATTCTTTTGTGTGCTCACATAGTGTCTAAGGAGGTGCTGGTGGCTGTCCTTAGGCGGATTTCACATAAGGAGTAACTGTCCTTTTCTTGGTGTGGTCCCGGAAAGTGACTTTTTCTATTTCCAGGAATGCGCGCTTATCGAGAAAAAGGTGCACAAAATGCGCTCTTCTCGAAGGATAAAGTGCACAATTCAACATTTATGACTAGTTCAAATTTGATTTTCTCAAAACCTTAAAGATTTAAAATACTTCTTTATTCCATAATGTGTTCCTGTCTTGTAAATCCTTAGGCTCGACATTAATTGATGTCATCTTCTGCTATACGATTTTGCAATGTTAACAATGCTCAAAAATGAAAGTGCTCGAAATTGTACTGAACCTAAGTGACCAGAAAGGTCTCGTCGTTTCAATTCTGGCACTGTGAACAGTTCGAAAAACTGATGTCGTATGAGGAAGATATCGCGTTCTGTTCATTTTCCCAAACAACTAAAATTTTGTGACTGAGATGCCCAATCAGCATGAAGGTACAGTCAGCAGATGGCATATTCTCGATAATATTCCCTTTTATCATAACCATCAGAATTCAACACGTGGCTTAATCCGGGCCGTTGATTTTTATGGAGCGGAATTGGTTTCTGACGGTTGATGGGGTTTGTGCATTTTTGCAAGTAGTCGTTGGATGGGTGACATGTGACAAGCTCGAAGGCTACCACGTGTCTCCAGGAGGTTCTAGAAACATTTTGGTGGAGTCGCGGGGGGGGGAGGGAGGGGGGGGGTCGACCTCGCGACCTTCGTCCTGCCCATGAAAGTCTTCAACCGTCCTGCCTATCAAGGGTTAATTAACACTATAGTTTTTAATCATAAATCTTCCAGAAAATCACATAAGAAATTTAGGAACGACGCGTTTCGAACTACCAACTGTAGTTCAACATCAGGATAATGAAGACTGGCTGATCTGACATCCATATTTATACCAAGAACAGAGAAGCAACGGTCAAAACCCAAGAAAAATTAAAGATTAAAAATGGTTAAAAATAAGTTTAAAAATATTAAAATATATAAAATAAACCAAAAATTAAAATTAGCCCAACCTTAAAATTGCAAAAGTTAAAAACGGTTAATAATAAAAATAAATGCAAATATAAAAACCAAAAATAAAACTAACCCATCCTTAAAAACACAAATCAAAACTAAAAATAGTATAAAATCAAAACCAAAAACTAAAATGACATAAGTTTTAACCATAAATCAAGTTAAAAGTCAAAAATTAAAGTCAAAGTCAAAAAATAAATAAATAAAATAATAGAATAAAAATAAAGGATTTAATAAATAAATTAATAAATACATTAATATATAAAAACGAGAATTAAAGTACAAATAAGAATTAAATAAAAATAACAATATATGACCTAATCAATAAATAAATTGATAAAGAAATACATTAAAAATAAATAAAAATAAAATAAAAGCTAAAAAAATAAATAAATTACTATTATTCTATTTAAATCAACATAAATTTATCCTAATGTTGAACATAAAATAATAGAATAAAAATAAAGGATTTATTAAATAAATTAATAAATACATTAATAAATAAAAACGAGAATTAAAATACAAACAAGAATAAAATAACAATAAATAAATACATTAAAGATAAAAATAAAATAAAAAGCTAAAAATAAAAATAAATTACTATTAATCTATTTAAATCTAAAAATATATAAAATAAAAACATTAATAAATAAATAAACTAGAATTAAAAAAAAATAAAAAAAAATAGAGGAATAAATAATAATAATAATATAAAAAAAATTAAAAAATAAAATAAAATAATAATAATAATAATAATAATTTAATGATCAAATAAAAAAATACCAAAGAATAAAAGAAGGACCCTTACAGGGAGTGAAGAAATGGAATCCAACAACTGCTAACTTTCCATCCATCATCCCCGTTCAACGTACAGTGTCTCTTCTCAATTTCAATCGCCTCTCTAAATTTCCGGCGATGGAAATGGTCAACCCTGGCAAGGACTCTAGCATCTTCAATACAGATATGATGCTTCGTAGCATCTTCAATACAGATATGATGCTTCGTCTTCTCCGGTAGTCCACTTGCATGTCCCACCAACCAACCTTTAACTCGAAATTCCTTCAGCTAACTGGTTTTCCACTTCAGTTAGTTGATTCCAAGTGTTCCATGAGAATAGATTAATATTTGTTGTCCAACTATTATTAAGGGATAATAATAGCCGACATGCATCTATAAATAGACATGCGATATATAAATAGAACTCACACATACATCTATAAATAGAACATCATCTATAAATAGAATTTTCTCATCATCTATAAATAGAATTTTCTCATGCATCTAAAATTAGACTTACACCTAAAAATAGCCTATGTGGGCCCTACCTAGTGTAGGTGCTTAATTTTCACTAGGATCAAGGATGTTGTTTCCGGATGCCAATTTCACTGTTTCTTATTGCAAACATTAACACTCCCTCTCAACAAGAAAGGAATTTCCTTGCATGCGACATGTAACTCCATGTATGCGACATGCAACTCCATGCATGTGACATGCAACCTTTGCATGCAACACTTCTCTAGTTTTTCTCGCACATGCAACCTTTGCATGCAACACTTCACTAATGTTTATCGCACATGCAACCTTTGCATGCAACACTTTCGAAATTGAATAGCCTCCAAACAACTGAATCAGTATAATGCATCTGTCATCAAAGTCTTCTGACTTCTACTAGCTACTGCGCATGTCTTCAGGATCCATTGCGTCGCTGACACTTGCATCCATGCACTTTGCACTTGTTGCCAACTCTGATCTGTGCTCCAGTATCTGACACTGTCACTTTGATTTCATGTCCTCATGACATCTAACTGCATCAATCCAACTGATCTTGCTACTACTGCTCTCTGGGCTCCTAGTAGCCAAGTTCAATTCATGAGATCCACACCATCTCAATTAATCTTGCCCAGAAATTTCTTCTTGGGATTATTCATGCATGTCGCCCCACCTCTCACCTGGTGGTATAGATGCATGCACTCCCTCTACCCATCTGGCTCGAAATTTCTCTGCATGAGTGGTTGCTCCCACTCCATGATCCTCCGCATGTGGTTGCTCCACATATTGAGGTTCACTCTTAATTGCATGCAAATACAGCTCCCTCTGAAGGGTCAATTGCATGTCTTTCTCACACTTCCCCATGGTTGGAAGCTCTGTAGAAATCACATCTACATCAAATCTATAGAGATTGTTCTGCATCTCCAGTTGTGGCTAGTCCACAACCTTCTGAGACTGCTTCTCAGGTTGCATGTTGAGAGGCTCCCTCTCAACCACCAAGTCACTAACCTCCTCTTTTTTCCTCAAATATTTACATGCATCTTGTACCTCAATGCATGTAGGTTCTTGTCTCGCACACATTGTAATTGTCTCGTCGTCGCAAAATTTTCTAACAAGAGAGCTTATTTTAAATCGACGATATCTCCCTCATCCGAGCTCCGATTCGATCGATTGTTTTTTCAATTTGGGTATTTTTTCGCAAGGAATCCAAATATGCTATTTTTTTTTTTGAATTTTTTTACCAAAATTTTCAGATATTCTCTGTAAAATCATGCGCCCAAAAAATCTTGCTCTCATTCCATGTAGAAAATCAATAACACAACTCTGATACCATGTAGAAAATTATACGATATGCATGTATATATTGGATTCACCCGATCTAACAATATGCTAAAGTTAAATACTGAATCGCTTCTACAAATATTTTGTGGAATTAAAAACACAATCGCTAATTACATAAGCATGAAGAACAATAGATCAAAACCAAAACACCAAATATTCCCAGGGAAAGCTTGCTGCTCAAAACCCCTCTATCATATATTTTATATTACATAAGGAATCATGAAACAATTACATAAAAAACTCCAATCACAAGAGCCCTCAATACATTAGCTAATTGTCTCACACTGTCATACAAAAATTGGCAAGTGCCTTAGCCAATTTACTGTCTCCAGAAAGCCTACCTTGCTCACGCATTTCCTGATGAATGCAATCCTTAATCACAAATAATTTCAGCCTTCCTCAACTGCGCTTAGTATCATGGGCATCCTGTGGTGTTATAACTACACTTGGGTAGCCTGCTAATATCACAACTGATAGTTACACTTCCCTTTGACCTTGTCTCAACTGGGTCTCCACTGGAACTGACATGCATTTAGTTAACAGTAGTAAATCTTCAGTTGCATGTGAGACCACTGATTGTGAATTAATCAAATAATTAATTCAATGATCTCTCACTAGTGTATGTTCAATTACAACTACCACAACTGAGTTTAACTCACTTAAATGAGTTAAACTACTTTACAACTCACATAACTACACATCCAACTCTATTACAACTTCGAATCACTCAGTTACAACTAAGTCCACTTGCATGTCCCACCAACAAACCTTTGAAATTGAAATTCCTTCAGCTAAATGGTTTGCCACTTTAGTTAACTGATTCTAAGTGCTCCATGAGAATAGATTAATATTTATTTTCCAACTATTATTAAGGGATAATAATAGCCGACATGCATCTATAACTAGACATGCGATCTATAAATAGAACATCATTTATAATAGAATTTTCTCATCATCTATAAATAGAATTTTCTCATGCATCTAAAATTAGACTTAGACCCCCCCGGATGCGGGTGAATAACTGCAGGTGTACATTGGTAGGTATTTGGGTCGGCATGTGGATTTACCATGCTGCCACCCATCCCCACGCGAAGCTCTACACTAACTCTCCCACTGTCTATAGTATTGCTGCATTAATGCAGCACATACGTCTAGATAAGCTCGCGCCCTTAACGAGCATAGCTCTCTCCGGCAACTTCAATCTTACTCCGCCTCCCTTGTGCTCGAGCTACTCCCTTGCTGCTGCAGAGCCCAGCTCTAGAACTAGCACGGGGAGACATTGCTCCATTGTCTACTGCATCGAATTGGATCCCGACCTTCATTTCACGTAGAGCCCCCTCTGTAATCTCTGGCTCAGCTCGCCCAATTTGAATTCCCCTGCTCTGTGCGAACAACCTCCCCTGTTCTTAGACTCTTCCACCACTCAAGCCCCTTCTATCCCTAGCCATTCTGCTTAAAGAACCATGCCGCGCCTCCTACAGCGTATGCACTGCCGAAGAGGCAGCAGTCGAGGTCATTTAACTCGCCCGCCCTCCACTCCCTCCACTGAACCTTCATCCCCATCCTCTGATGACTTCACTGGGCACTATCCTGACACAAGAAGTGGTCGTGGGCGTGGGCGTAAGAGTGAGCAGTCTCAATTTGAAATGGGCTCTCCCCATATCCCCGTGACTCTTATCACCATCCCTGCGCATCATCACGCCGCCCATCTTCGCTTCCCTTGCACCTTGAACAGGCCCACCATTTTTGCCACCATCACCATTGAATTCAAGGAGGAGCCTCCCGGTTTGGCTGCTGAGGAAATGGGTCTTGGGTTGGAAAAAGGCGTTTTCGACACACATTTTCCTCCTCAAGGTGCCGGTCTGAAAAGAAAGGCTCCTAGCTGTGGTGAAATTCAGGATACTGGACAAGGAGACAACTCGGGCGACATCAGGTGAGGCTGCTCCAACAACAAAGACACCAAGCATGCAGAGGAAGATGATTTGCTGGCTTATGGCTGCCGAATTGTTGAGGAACCACCCTCCACCTCTAATGACACCTAATATGGTCAGTAGTCGCAGGTTTCCCCTTTACAGTCTTTTAGCTGAATTTTATTCAATGCTTTTCGTGTTCACCAATTCTCTGTTTTATATTTTGGACAATATGCTAATATCTTAAAGCTAGTTTCCCCTGCATGGGCGGAATGCTTCAGTTTGTCTAGATAGGGACAGTAGTCCAGTTTTTGTTTTTTCTGGGATGTCAAGTTAACACTTTTAAGCCAGCTATGCAGTGTAAGAATGTCTTTTTCATGGGCTAGCTCAGCCGAGGCGAGTGCCTCTTTGTAACTATTTTTGTATCATAATAGAATAGTCAAATTTAGAAAATAAAAAATAAAATAAAAAAATTAGACTTAGACCTAAAAATAGCCTGTGTGGGCCCCACCTACTGTAGGTGCTTAATTATCACTAGGATCAAGGATGTTGTTTCCACATGCCAATTTCACTGTTTCTTGTTGCAAACTTCAACACTTACTATTTTTAGCATTTTTTCGGGTCCTGAACTTCCGGAGCCGTTTTGAGGCCCTAAACGACGTTTTTTGGGAAAACGTGGAAAAACATGCATCCATGGACCGATGTTGCTCACATCAAAATTTTTAGTCCTCAGATAGATCTTTCTAACGAGGTATGGTGCACGTCAAACGAAGATTGTATGCCAAAGATACGTCCCCGAGAATTTGAAACACCAATTTACCCAAACGGGGCCCATAGTTTTGGTGCTTCATCTCGTAGGGTTAGGTTTTAGGATGTTTAAGGTTTTCCATTGTTTCTCAATAATAAATAGGCCCTAGAGCCTCATTGTAACACAGTTCAGAGACCTGTATCCGCTACATATCTTCTCAAAGATAAGCTACCAGCACCCTAGCTAGTTTATTTCCAATATGTCTGTAAGCATATTGCTATTATTTGATATTAATGAAATGAAGTATTATTTCCGCTATATCTCTATGTGTATGTCCATTTCTATATTTTATTGCGTTCATGCATAAATTTAGATCAATGGTATCAGAGCGGACTGCTCTTTTTCTATTTTTATTTGCATGTCCCCAACAACGTCAGGGTATAAGGAGTTAGGGCTCAATCTGGTTGAACCCGTACAAGATCAGCCTCGCAAACCGCGATGAACTCCCATGGAGGAAGAAAAGAAAAATGAGGGAGCAAGAGATCCTATCAAAATATTGCTCGAGGAGGCCCTTGAGAAACAAAGGAACGCGATGATGGACAAATTTTCTCGGATCTTTCAACATTTGCCCACCTACCACGCATCTACATTCAACAACCACTCTGGAGGCGCCACTCCCTTCAAGGTACATGTAAACTTTGACATTATTGTATTTGAAGGCTAGATAGATGCAGATGCCATAGATAGATGGTTGAATTTTCTGGAAGGGTACTTCTCGGTCCATGATGTCTCCGACCGAGAAAATTTTATTTTTGCACTCCTCAAAGCCGCCCCCCATGTCAAAAACTGGTGGGAAACCTATTGTGAGCAAAAGGATGAGAGGGAACCCTCTCTGTTCTCGGCCACACCCACTTAGAATTCGTTCCGAGATAGCATCAAGGAACAATATTACCCTGTGGGGATCTATGAGGACAAGTACATCCAATGGACCACGTTGCGGTAGCAAAGGGATCAAGATGTGCACGAACTGAAGAATTTGTTCCATACCCTGGGCACAAATTTGGGTGTTAAATATTCAGAGATACATTTGGTGCTCAAGTATGATATTTGTCTTCATAGACACATTCAGAAGAAAATGGAGTTCCTTGAGATTACCTCGCTTGGCACGC
The DNA here is from genome assembly GCA_034641835.2 of Pinus albicaulis. Lineage (NCBI taxonomy): Eukaryota > Viridiplantae > Streptophyta > Pinopsida > Pinales > Pinaceae > Pinus > Pinus albicaulis. The sequence goes on from CM076581.1 coordinate 1,537,998,548, forward strand.
CAGATCGCTATGCTGCCAAGATCGAGCAGAAATTTAAGCGGAAGAAGCAAGACTTTGGATCGATGAATCCAAAGCCAGGGAAAGGCACCCCCAAACCACAGAATAGGGGGCAAAGCCAAAATGGTGCAACTCGAAACAACACCAAAAATATAAAGAAGGACACGAGGAAGTGATGTGAATTTCATAACATCCCCACTCACAGCACAAACGAGTGTCGAGCCAAACAGTTGTTGGTGGCTGAACTGAAGGCACCTGAATCAGATGCATGTTATGATCCTGAGCCAGAACCAGACAATGGAGATAAAAAATGGAAGCAGATCATTGATGCGGACCCCAGTGCCATTGTTTCCACCACCAAGCTCCAGAGGGAGGATCCAGAGGAGGGGGAGCGTCTCTTCCATTCGCAGATGTGGGTGAAGAGTTCTCCATTGCAATTTCTTTTCGATAGCGGAAGCCGAAAGAACTTCATTTCAGCTGAGGTCGTGAAGCAGATCGGCCTACCGACGTTAGCACACTTGCAGCCATATACCATCGGGTGGCTTCACCCAGGGAGAGATCTCCGCGTCCACTAGTAGTGTTGCCTTTCGTACGTTATCAAGCCATTCACATATGAGGTATTGTGTAATGTTTTTCCTCTTGATGCAGATGATGTATTATTGGGCCAACCATACCTGTGGAGGAAAAATTTTCTGTATGAGTCTAGGCCTCGTTCTGTTGTTATTACTTTCAGAAATAAATTGTACAGGATACCAGAGGTAGTACCACCTCCTACCATCTCCATGACTATTGCAAAACAATGCAGTAAGATTGTTTCGCACACCAGGAAACTTATTGTACTTACAACTCGCTCACAGGGAAAGAATAAGATTGTGGCCACAACCTCGAAACAAGTCTCCCCTGCACGGTTGAAGCAGATGGAAAAATTGTGGAGGAATACGAGGAAATTTTGTCCTCACCCACAGAGGTTCCTCTACATTGTCAGGAGAAGCACTCCATCGATCTGACCCTCGGTGCACCGCTGCCTGATATTTCCATACCTCATGCGATTACATAGACAAAATCCACACATGTACCGTCTGAGGAAACCAAATTTATTGAATGCATCCAACACGTCCGCCAGCAGGTCCACGAGAGAGAGAGAGAGAGAGAGAGAGAGAGAGAGAGAGAGAGAGAGAGAGAGAGATTGTATTAAGTGAATGAGGGGGCATGCAATATCACAATTCAAGTTGCCTAATATGATTGATGGGTCATATGGAAATTCCTTATGTTGAATAATTGTTCGAGAGAGAGAGAGAGAGAGACATCGTATTAAGTGAATGAGGGGGCATGCAAGATCACAATTCAAGTTGCCTAATATCATTGATGGGCCATATGGAAATTGAGGGGGCATGCAAGATCACAATTCAAGTTGCCTAATATGATTGATGGGTCATATGGAAATTCCTTATGTTGAATAATTGTTCTTGTAAAAGTGCAGACGAGTTTTAGAGTTTGATTGATAAACATAATATGATGTAATAATATAAATGATTAGTAGTGTGAAGGAACCATTTATGAGTATGAAACTTTGTTTCATCATCACAGATTCTTAGGGTTGTGGATGCAGGGCTCATGTTATGATATTAGTTTTGACTAACTCTCTAAATTTGTGGTTAGTCAAGATCCTTCGTTGAATATTTCATAAATACCTTATCCTAGGTTTGGAAAGCACTTATATGAAACAATGCTAATTATAAAATTAGCATCAATCAATGGTATACGCATTCCACATGTTGAGAAGTATATCAAGAAAGACTTAATTTGACTTTGCATGGGTCAAATTGAGAAAATTTGAATTTCCACATTAGCAAACAAATTGGATGCAGTTAACTTATGTGACATGGATCTTGTCACTCAGTTAGCTAAGTAAATTCAAGTTAGAGGGCTTGGAGTTCAGTTAGGCATGTGTGATTGATAATTTTTATTAATATATTTCATTTATATCCAGTTGTGTTTAGTTAAACTAGTTATAGTTGTTAATAGAACTAGTGGAAGGTCAATTGTGCACCGGGGTAGCAATCTAACTCAAAGATCATCTAGTTAATTTATCAATCAACCTAAAGTAACTAGTGCATGCAGATAATTCAAATTCCTCAGTTGTGATGGAGATTCCAAGTCAGTGTGACAAATAGTTGTAAGCTAGTTTAAGCGTACAGGTGTTGCATGTCGTCAGATGATCAATCCTTGGGAATTGCGCAATCAATTGCAGGAAAATTCGTAAAAAAAGGGGCTAATTCCTCATGGTTTACACAAGGAAATTTGAGCTCAAGAAGAGGAAAAAATTGACTAAGTATGAGTCAGAGCTTCTGATTGAGCAAAGAGAAAGGTTATTCACTTCCAAGTTGAGCTCAAATCGAGCATGCAATTGTAATACATTCTATATTCATCTGATTAATGCAAAGATGATTGAGGGTTTTTTTCCCAGTTGGGTTCCCTAAAAAAATAATTTGCATGTGTCATTTTTATTATTGCATGTTTGTGAATGTTGTTCTAAATTGTGGATTAAATCTTGTAGAGCAATAGATTAGAATTGTGTCTCTTGATTTAGATTAAAATTTCTTAATGAGTTGAAATTTTATCACCATATTTCTACGTGGTATCATAGCAGGATTCACATTAGAATAGGAATTTTGAATATTTTCCTCATGAGGTTCGAATTTTCAGCTTCAGTGTAGCAGGATCTCTTCATAGTTGGGAGAATGGCCTTCAATGGACTAAGATTAGAGTATGCCTTGGAAGGAAGCTTGAATTTCATTGTCTGGAAGAATCGCATGGAGGCAGTGCTTGATGAAAATGGATTATTGGAATATGTCAAGACCGACATTCCAAAATCAGGATCAATTGATGTCAAGAACCTAGCCCAATGGAAGAAAAATGTAGCCAATTCAAGGAGAATAATATTGGAGGTAGTGTGAGACCAAATTGTCTCAAATATCCATGGGAAATAAAATAGTTTCGCAATGTGGAAGGCACTAATAGAGCTATTCGAGAGTAGCAGTGACAATAAAAAATTGGCCCTCAAAAAAAAACTTTGAAACATTAAGATGAAAAAGAATGATATTATTCCATAATATCTCACTAGATTTACACAATTTTGGGATGAGCTTAGAGGGGTTGGAGTGAATGTTGTAGAAGATGACCTTGTGAGCCTAGCTCTTCTAGGCCTTCCCAAAATTTTACATAGCTACCAGAACTTAGGTAACAAGAGAGAGAAAATACCGAATTGGGAACGCTTATGGTATGATTTGGTACAAGAAGAGATCAGGAAAAATACCAGAGATGGAACTTCATCCAAGGGAGAGGATGAAGAAAATTTACCATTGGCTGGAAAGGGAAAGCAGGGAAAAGGGAAGAAGTCTCAAACCAAACCAGAATCCAACCAAGGGGGCAAGAAGAAATACTTTTCCAAAACAAACTTCTTCAATTTTCATGAATTTGGGCATTATGCTACAAAATGTCCACATAAAAATTCTAGCAAGAAGAACTCGGGAGGAGCAGTAGGTTAAGCATTGGCTTCACAATTCGAGCTAGAATTCACCTTTATCACATGCATGGCCAACACTGTGATGGGGAGTGTGTGGTACTTGGAATCAATTTCCCCGTTCCACATAATAGCGTGTAGAGAGTTTTTCAGTGACATGGAAGAGAAAGATCTTCAGATGCATATTGAGCTTGGGGAAAATGGAAGATACAATGATACTGGGATTGGTACAGTAACCTTTAAGATGGATTAAGTATCCCCTCTTCGCCTCAAAAATGTCATGTTTGTATCATGCCTAAAGAATAATATAATCTATGTAGCAGTTTTAGAAGACTGTGGTTATGATGTGATATCTAGTAAAGGGAAATCCTTTCTAATGCACATAGTTAATGGGCAAGTGAAGCAGATCATGGTTTGTGTGAATAACCTGTATAAAATTCATGTGGAAGATTGTGTTGCATTAAGCAGTAAGGCAGAGAAAGTGTATAATCACGATGTTGGTGAGCTCTGGCATAGAAGACTTGGTCATTTAAACCATGGTGCCATTAAAATTATGTAGAAAATAACCACTGGATTCCCTAAAGAATCACTTGAGCATCAGGATGTTTGAAAATGTTGTATCATGGGGAAGTATGTAAAATCCAAATTACATGATCGAGACAACAAATAAAATTCAGTCTCGGAGAGATTCCACTCTGATGTCTGTGGACCCTTCTCGACAACCTCCACTTTCAGACATAAATATTTTTATTTTTATTTTTTTTTATGATTTCTGAAGGAAGTGTTGGATCTTCTTCATGCAGAAGAAGGATGAGAAATTCTCAAAGTTGGTAAAATTAAAGGTACTAGTTGAGAAAGAGAATGACAAGAAGGTGAAGGCTCTCAGGACCGACAATGGAGGTGAGTATGTTTCAAATGACTTCAAGGAATTTTGTACCAAAGAAGAATTGATAGATCCCCATAACCCACAACAGAATGGGGTAGATGAGAGAAATCATTGTAGCATTTTGGGAGCTACAAGCGTTATGCTACATGACCAAGGTCTTCCACTGCATTTTTGGGCAGAGGCATGTAATGCAACAATCTACTTGTAGAACTAGAGTCCTCATTGAGTTTTTGGTATGATTACACTGGAGGATGCTTTCTCTGGGAGAAAGTCGAGTGTGTCTCATTTCAAGATATTTGGAGCCTCTGTTTACTACTGTGTCTCCAAATATTCGAGGAAGAAACTTGAGCCGAAAACAGAGTTGGGACTTTTTGTGGGTTACACCAAAACTCCACACAATTACCGAGTGTACTTACCTTCTCTCATAATGAAATTTGTGCGAAGGGATGTAAATTTTGATGAGGATAAGGCAATGAGGTGCTCTCTTGAGAGGGAGCTTTAGATCCCACCAGAAGAGGAGCTTTTAGCTCCAAAGGAGGAGCCCCATGTAGTTGTGGAGCAACCACAAATGGAGGATCAGAGATGATGTAGAGTGGATACATCCACTCAAGCATAACCATCTAAAGAAGGTAGAAAAAGAACTAGGGAAGCTGATAGATCGGTGGAGGATGCGAGGGAGAATGTGGTAGATCCTTCAAATTTTTGCAAGAAAAGTAGGTCACCTAAGAGGTACACTGGCTACATGGCTCTTATGACTAAGCTTGTAGAGACTTAACCATCCTATTTTCAGGAAGCAGTTGAGAAACTAGTTTGGGTTGATGCAATGGTGGAAGAATATGAATCCATCATGAATAAAAATGTTTGGGAAGTGGTCCCAAGACCGACAGATAAATAAATTGTGGATTCAATATGGATATTCAAAGTTAAGCATGCGACAGATGGAAACATAGAGAAGTATAAGGCCAAATTTGTGGCCAAAGGATTATCTTGTTGGAAAGTGTAACTAGGATCGGTCTTCATATTGACTATGTAATTATGTATTTATGTAATGAAGAAGACAAACATAATAAAATATATTCTTGGTATGCTTGCTTCATGGGTTTCATGAGAAAATATTTATTCTAGGTCAAAGGAATTCTTCGTGATGCCCTTTAGGAATTTTTCTTCTATTTATAAATATATTAAAGAATCATGATTATGACAAGTCAAAGATACATTTGTATGCCTCCATACCTTGTCACATTATGGCTTAAGTTCGAAGTTGAATACCGTGAACTAGTTGGCTCAGAAGTAGCCCTTCATGTCGACTCAAATAAAGAGACCTGTTATGTATATATAAAGTTAGATTGCGACTCATCTGGAAGAAGCACTTTGGATTAATCTGGAACAGAAATACGAGGAAAAAATCTGAACTGTTTTTGGTGACATCAAGACTGCGTTTAGGGGTAAAACAGAAATGTGAAAAGAATATTGTATTTGTAGTCGAGAACAAGTCTAAAGTTCAGAAAAGTCTGAAGTTTTAATAGTGCGGATTACACTGTGTGTAATACAGATTGGAAGAAACAAAGATATATATACATAGTGAAGATGCTACCTGAAGGAATGTGTGGAAGTCTGAATTTAATACCTTAATAAGGAATGCATTGAAGTCTGAGGCTAAATGTGAAAGAAGGAATTCTTTGAAGTGCGCACAATGGGCCATGTTTAAGTGCATAGAAGAGACTAGGTGAAGTTCTGAAATAGGACTATGTCCAGTCTAAGAACAGGGTTGTGTTAAATAATACAACATATAATAAGGTGCTAATAGCCAACAAGAATCTCACACAGCTGAAAAAGGAAGAGTACAAGCAGAAATCGGGATCTCTATCCTTGGTGAAGATTGGTGCAGGAAGGTGCAGGAAAGAAGGATCATCTTAAGAAGCCAATGAAGAAGCAGTGACAAGGTATTGGAAGCATACAAAGGTCAAGGGTCTAAAGTCTTGGTCATGGTACTTGTCATCTGAAAGTATATAAGAAGAATTTCTCGTGGGTTTTCCTCTCCAAGAGGGAGAGATTTTACCCTAGCTCGAAGAGCCTAAATTTGCGTCTCTTGTATTTTGGTAATTGACATGATGAAATACTAAATAAGTTACGAAAATAAGACATAAGTAAATTAGGTAAGCTCACAATTAATTATCGATAAGAGAATTTGAATTAATCACCATCCCTCCAAATTATCAACATGGTATCAGAGCTAAGTTGTTGAACACAAGAGCTACTTGACAAAGAAGACACTCTAGGAAGCGAAGATCAAAGTTTTGGGTTGAAAAGTCAAATCAGTTTGTAAGGAAGACTCTCAAGCTATTTTTCAAGAAATATCTTCATCTCATTCAAAGGAACAACTCATCAAGAAAATAATCTTTGCAATAAAATATTTATATTAAAGACATTGTTGGAAGAGACATCATATTTTGGAAACATCCTTTATCATCAAGGATTCAAGATCGCCTACATTGGAGAATTTAATCTAAGAAGAAGTTCCTGACTTAATCTTCATCATCATCAAGGTAGCTACTGAAGGATAAAGTTACTTACTCAAGTAAGTATCTATGACTTTATCTAAATATGTCAAAATTACTTATTGTATAGAGAGCGACAAATTAATTGGGTCATCAAACTTTAATGCATGGAAGAAAAGGATATATCGGTATCTAATTGAAAATGAAGTTATGGGCTTCATCTAAGGGACTAAAATTCAGCCTCCAAAAGAAGACATTCTAGCATATATCAAATACATCAAGGGAGACATAAGAGCCTGAAGGATTCTTATAGAATCCATAAAAGACTCTCTCATTCCCTATGCATCAAAGTTGTAATCCTCAAAAGGAATATATGATAAATTGGTGGAACTATTCTCGAAAGGTTCTACAAAGGAGATAATATCCCTGAGAAAAAAACTATACAAATTGAGAATTTCAAGAAAGGAAGTAATAATTCCATATCTAATGGATATTTTCGCAATATGAGATCAACTACATAAATTGGGAGAAGTAATGTCTGATAGAGAAATACTCACTATGGTACAAAATGCTTTACTGAAAGAATGGAGAGGTTTCACTTCAAGCATATATGGGAGAGAAGAAACCATGCCATTCCAAGGTCTCGGTAAGATAGGAGAATCAATATTTAAAGCAGGATAAAGTGTAGGGAATCAAGCCTTTTCCTCCATGTCTAGGAAGAAAGGAAGATTTGGTAAATTTGGTCTTCGGAATAATAGAAGAAATATGGACAAAGCACGATGCTTTGGATGTAATGATCTTGGGCATTATAAACAATATTTTCCTAAATTTAGAAAGGACAAGAGGAAAAGGGAAGAATCCCATGTCACAGATGAAAGGGAAGAACCAGATGCAAATAAATCTAAGAAAGAAGAAAGTGAAAGATCTCTATGATCATATTTCTCCTCAAAGAGATTTCTGTTGATTGTAAAATAGAAGGAAGCAATATATATTTACAGCATCATGATAGAAGCATGGAAAGATCACTTTGTGGAGCAGCTCCTGGAAACCTCACTGATAAACAACATTGATGAAAGGCAATCATCAAGATCAAGGGTCATCATGGAAATTGGTGCTAACATTTTCTAATGGAGTTCTCTATGAATTCATTGATTAGAAAGAAAGCAGAATGGTTTCAGCAAGAATTCTATGCTACATAATTCTGGGATATGATGACATATTGATGGAGCAGGTCCAGGGAATGAAGCTCTTCATTCTAGAGAAATTTCTACAGGATGAATCAAAGGAAAAAGGTATGAGGTATATGTGTGTGTGTGTGTGTGTGTGTGTGTGTTGACGCTAGATGTTGTGAAGTCATGTCATATGGTTGATCATATTTAGAAGTATGATCTATGGAGGAGGATCTCTCAGTGTACTGACAGATGAAATCAACATTATATATATACTCATATGGAATATGAGGTGGTTTTATATGATTGAGGAACTGGAAAATTGTAAGTTCCTGGGAATGAAAAATGTGCAGAAAGGAAGAGACCATGAAATGCAACCATGTCAAGAGGCATTTATCATCCAAGAATCCAAGAAGATGTGAATAGAATATCTCCTGGGAAGATATGTAGACTCTTATAGAAGTCTGGTGAAGAATAAGACCCTTGACAAAACATATCATTAGGAGATGTTTCAATCTGAATAAAGGATGTCGATGCCTACAGGAAGATGTCATGGTGAAATATCATCACTGAGGTAACTTTTGTTTTAAAAGTTCACATGTATATGTTTATCTAGATGAATTTGTGCAGGGTTGCTAATCATGAGAAAGGATGTATGATCCTTGGAGATGATTCGAAAGAATGTAGCATGGCATAAAGGGTGGACCAGATGAGAAAGACAGATGAAACATTTTCTGGTAGATGACATGACTCATTAATGAAATTGATGGATGATTTTTTCCTTATGGAGCTAAAGTTGAAGATTCCTCAATATCAAAATCCATGACATCGATGGGAGGAATTATTCATGAGAAGCTGGGTGTCTCACCATTGTTGCTATAGGTCCCTGATTGAGAGGGAGCTTGGTGATCAGTTTCTTACTTGGAAGAAATTCGGTAATTCCTAAGAATGAGCTTAGGTACATTCCTTATACAGGAATGAGTACATTCCCTTGTAGAATAGGTCCTCCCTGGCTAAGAGGGAGAGATAGACACATAATTCTGGTCTTCACTTGGGAAGACAAAATGGAAGATTGGGTAATCATTTGGAATTCTATACTCTTTGAGAATGTGTTAGGGAATTCAAGATAAGAGTAAATGAGGACCGACATTCTTTGAGGGCTAGCTACTCAAGAGAAGAATAGTCCAAGAAGGTCATACTTTGGGAACACCCTGGTGGAGTATGTACCTTGGAGAGACAATGACTATGGTGTCTATAAGTCATGTGTCTCGCTAGCATTGTAGCCCATTGTCTCGTTGAGAGATGGGGTTGTTACTCAAGGCCTTGCACTAGGACAATGTTGGCTGATATGATGCTATACAGATGTGATTATCAATCTAATTCTTCTCATGTGATTCTTCAGTTTGAAAGTGACCATGTACCGTTATGAATACCTCCCTAGTTAAGAGGGAGTGTTGGAAAGTGTAACTAGGATCGGTCTTCATATTAACTATGTAATTATGTATTTATGTAATGAAGAAGAAAAACGTAGTAAAATATATTCTTGGTATGCTTGCTTCATGGGTTTCATGAGAAAAGATTTATTCTAGGTCAAAGGACTTCTTCTTGATGTCCTTTAAGAATTTGTCTTATGTTTATATATATATATATATATATATATATATATATATATATATATATTAAAGATTCATGATTATGATAAGTCAAAGATACATTTGTATGCCTCCATACCTTATCATATTATGGCTTAAGTTCGGCGTTGAAGATAGTGAACTAGTCGGCTCAGAAGCAGCCCTTCATGTCGGCTCAAATAAAGAGACTGATTATGTATATATAAATTTAGACTGTGGATCATTTGGAAGAAGCGCTTCGGATTAATCTGGAAACAAAAATACAAGGAAAAATCTGAACTTTTTTCAGTGATATCAAGACTACCTTTAAGGGTAAAATAGAAACGCGAAAAGAAGATTATATTTGTAGTCGAGAACAAGTCTGAAGTTCGGAAAAGTCTGAAGTTTTAATAGTGCAGATTACACAGTGTGTAATACATATTGGAAGAGACAGATATATATATATACATAGCGAAGATGCTACCTAAAGGAATGCATTGAAGTCTGAGACTAAATGCGAAAGAAGGAATGCTTTGAAGTGCATAGAAGGGGCTGCGTTTAAGTGCGTAGAAGAGATTGGGTGAAGTTATCAAATAGGACTATGTCCAGTCTAAGAAAAAGGTTGTGTTAAATATGAAAACATATAATAAGGTGCTAACAGCCAACAAGAATCTCACAAACCCGAAAAAGAAAGAGTACAAGCAGAGACCGAGATCTCTAGCCCTGGTGCAGATCAGTGCAGGAAGGTGCAGGAAAGAAGGATCATCTTAAGAAGCCAATGAAGAAGCAGTGACAAGGTATTGGAAGCATACAAAGGTCAAGGGTATAAAGTCTTGGTCATGGTACTTGTCATCTGAACGTCTATAAGAAAAATTTCTCATGGGTTTTCCTCTCCAAGAGGGAGAGGCTTTTCCCTGGCTCGAATAGCATAAATTTGTGTCTCTTGTATTTTGGTAATTGACTTGATGAAAGACTAAATAAGTTAATAAAAGAAGACATAACTATATCAATTAAGATCAAAAGTAATTATCAAGAAGAGAATTTGAATTAATCACCAGCCCTTCAAATTCTCAACATCTCTCAAGTTGAGAAATTTGAGTATGAGGAAACCTTTGCTCTCTTAGCAAGGTATTCATACATTAGATCAATTCTTGCACTGACTATGTAGATAGGGTGGAAGATACATTAGATGGATTAAAAAACAACATTCCTCAATGCTTTTATTAAGGAGTAGATACACATAGAGCAACCTGAAGGTTTTGCGACATAATATCAGAAGTCTCATGTGTGTACACATAGGCGAGCATTGTACGGTCTCATTGGATTGGTCTTCACCAAAAGTGAAGCAGATGTGAACCTCTTTCATATTTTGGTAGAAGGAAAATTTCTTATCATTTTTTTACATGTTGATGATTTAATATTGACATGTGATGAGAAGTTGATTAGCTCTTGTAAGGAGGACCTTGCAAGGAAATTTGAGATGAAAGACATGGGTCTCATGCACTACTTCCTCAGGCTAGAAGTATGACAAGGTGATGGGGAATTTTTTGTGTCTCAAGATAAGCATGCCACTGCGATACTGCAAACATTCAACATGGAGAGTTTTAAGCCCATGGAGACACCTCTAGTGACCAACTGGAGGAAAGAGAATGCCACTTCAGGTGAAGAGGTGGATGCTACCATTTATCGATAGCTAGTGGTTTCACTGATGTATCTTGTGAACACCCAACCATATATGTGCTATTTAGTCAACCATTTGAGCCAAGATATGGTTAATATGACCAAATTGTATTGGAAGGAAGCTAAGCATGTTTTACGGTACCTCAGAGGCACTAACTAGTATGGATTATGGTACAGATGGACAAAGGGAGTGAATTTGTGTGGCTTCATAAATGCATATTGGGTGGGGATTCCATCTAACCAAAAGAGTACATAAGGTGGAATTTTTAGTGTTGGTTCCGCAAAAATTTCCTGGTACACCAGGAAGCAGAGGTTTGTGGCACTCAACTCGACAGAAGTTAAATACATGGCTGCAAGTCAAGAAGCATGTGAGATTATCTCGATGAGAAACATACTTGTGGGACTGTTTGGTCAGGAGAAGGATTCAACTATGATCTATTGTGATAATAAAATTTCCATTAAGATCTCTGAGAATCTGGTATTTCATGATCGATCCAAGCATATAGATATCCAATATCATCATTTACGAGACTATGTGTAGAGGAGGACAATGTTTGCTACAATACATTCCAACATAGGAATAAAATGTTGACATCTTGAAAAAGGATTTGTTAAGAGGGAAGTTTGAATTCCATAGGTGCAGGATAGGGGTGGTTAATAATCCCTTTCTTGCTAAGAGGTAGTGTTGAGAAGTGTAGCAATAAAGGCTCAATTTGACTTTGCAAATTCCACGTTAGCAGACAACTTGGAGGTAGTTAACTTGTGTTACATGGATCTTATCACTCAATTAGCTTAGTAAATTCAAGTTAGAGGGATTGGAGTTCAGTTAAGCATGTGTGATTACTAAATTTTAGTAATCTGGCTCAATTATATCCAGTTGTGTTCAGTTAAACTAGTTCTAACTATTAATATAACTAGTGGAAGGTCAGTTGTGCAATGGGACAATAGTCTAACTCAGAGATCATCTAGTTAACTGATCAATAGGCCTAAAATAAATAGTGCGTGAAAAGAATTAGAGTTCCTCAATTATGGTGGATATTCCAAGGCAATGTAACAAGCAGTCGTAAACCAGTTTGAGTGTACATGTGTTGCATGCAATCCGATGATCAATCTTTGGGAATTGTGCAATCAATTGGAGGAAAATTCCTAAAAAATAGGGGCTAATTCCTCATGATTTTCACAAGGAAATAGAAGATCTGTAAATATTCAATTATTTTATCAATATTTATGGATTAATATATCCTTATACAAAGCTCAAACCTTATTCGATTTAGTGTATCATGTATATAAAGATTTATATGCAGGGGTGGTAGGAGTAAGGAAGGGTGTGAAGTGGGGGGTAGGGGGGTGTCGTCCAGTGGGGAGTAGGGGGGGAGGGGGGAGTGTGAATTTTCCCTTGAGGATTGGGGCACAATTCTAATAACCAATTAGAGGTGTACACATTATTTTAAGAGCTCACTTGGGCAACCACAATGGGCATAGGCAACTCTATTTTCATGGGAGATTCTCTGATCATCCTTCAACATTTCATTGTAGGATTTTATCCTAGGGATATCCAGGTTAAAAAGGAACTTCAAAAGAATATATCACCTTACCAAAAACATCTATATTCACTCAATTTTCCATGTTTTCAGATGCAACAACACGAAGATGAATAAAATATCCACGTAAGGTACAAATATGGCCTAGGGGAACCTCATAGTAAATGGGACCATTAGTCAACTCAACATTCCACAAAATATGTTCTTATTCAAAATGGAAAGTTTTCCTCCCTTAGGAAACGTGTCATAGACGTGCATTTGCATGCTTCACTCGTTCAATATGTACCTAGTCCTGTCATTTACCGCACTCACCGCCCACAGGGGGAAAGTCATTTTCAATGGATACACTCTTGTGTCTAGTGTTTTATGCACTCCATGAAATGAAGGAAATGGTATTCCTAGAGGATTCACTTGTGATATTATGATGCTACCTATTGTATGCATAATTTTTTGATGCTCTCGCTTGAAGGTAAACCCTTCAACATGTTCCCAATTTGGCTCCCCTAGCATGAAATGATGTGAAGCTAAGGTGTATCACTATTTTGATGATTGCAAAAGGAAATTATAATTGAATTTTTGTGGGGATTCAAGGTATGTGGAGTCTATTTGATTGTGTATTCATACCATCTTGGTTGATTGAAGTTTATAAACCTTATTTGAAGCATGAGAGACATTTATTAGTTTATGATGTGGGGTCCTTTGGGAGAGGTCATATCCATATTTATGTCTTTTTTGGACTGAGCATGCTTTGTGGGATCTCTTGGTGTGGAAAATGCTTGGGTATTACATGTTTTTTTTCTTTTTCATTCAAGTCTCCTTCAGAAGGTTTGAAATTGAATGGAATATTGGTTAGTTTAATTCTGAAAGGAAGATATAAAAGTGGAGTCGTATGGGACATCTTCAGGCTCTTTGAGCTTTATGGGCAAGTTTGCAAAGTCTCATCTCTTGTTTGTTTTTCTTTAATTTAGTCTTTGGGCCATGTCTTCATCATTTTATGTATCGTTTGTGGGATTCTATGGTGCAATCAACACATGAATGTTTTAGGTTCATTCTCCTTGTATTTTGAAACTCCTTTAGGGGGGTTGAATTTCCATGGAGGTTTGACTAGTATAGGATTGAAGGGGGGATTTGATATGGAATCGAGTGGGCCACCTTGGGACCCTTTGAGTTTTATGGGTAGGTTTCCAGAGTTTTCTTTCTTTCTTGATTTTCTCTAAATTATTATATGATCTCAAGTTGTGGATTTCATAGTTAGTCCTTTGTTGATAATTTAGGGAGTGGACTCCCTAGGAAAACACTTTCTAGGTGACAGAAGGAAACTCAACTAAGGGTGGAATTTCAGAAAATATAGTTAGAAAACAGAGGAGGAAGAATATCGAATTAGATATGCAGGAACTCCAAACTAAAATCATGAATATTAAAATCAACTAAAATCATATGGAAACCACCCTCACTATCATTGTGGACCAGAGCACTAAGCTAAAGATCAAAATCATCAAAATGGTGGATGTGATGGCCAGTTTGAAAACCTCGATTGAAGACATGAAATAAAAGATAAAGTTGGATCAACCCTCTATTTTTGATAACTCGGCTTGTGTCAGCTCTAGGTACATCCCATATTTTAATTTTACCAACCTACTGAGCATATGGACCCTCTCCTTAGGGAAGGAGATAAAAATCTTTGATTTTGTGAATGAAATGTAAATTTCGTCAACTTTTAGGTGTTTTTTTGGAGAATGTACAAATGGAACAATGTATGGATTAGAATCCTTTTGAATTGGTACAATCTATATCTAAAATGAAAATAGAGAAATTGTCCTTTTTGATTGAATTGGTACAATTCAAGTTTCCTAATATGATTGATGGGTCATAGCGAATTAAAAATACTTCACATAATGTTTTAATTTATTTGAATTTGAAGTAGGGTAGAAGCAAAACATGTGTTGGTTGTATTCCTTATGTTGAATAATTGTACTTGTAAAAGTGAAGACGAGTTTGTTTATATTAGTAGGAGTTTGATTGAAAAACATAATATGATGTAATATTATAAATGATTAGTAATGTGAAGGAACCATTGATGAGTAAGAAACATTGTTTCATCATCACAGATTTTGAGGGTTGTGGATGCAGGGCTCATGTTACGATATTAGTTTTGACTCTCTCTCTAAATTTGTGGTTAGTCAATCTCCTTCATTGAATATTTCACAAATACCTTATCCTAGGTTTGGAAATCACTTATGTGAAACAATGTTAGCTATCAAATTAGAATCAATCAATGGTATACGCATTCCACATGTTGAGAAGTGTATCAAGAAAGACTCAATTTTACTTTGCTTGGGTCAAATTGAGAAAATTTGAATTTCCACGTTAGCAAACAAGTTAGATGCAGTTAACTTATGTGACATGGCTCTTGTTACTCAGTTAGCTCAATACATTCAAGTTAAAGGGCTTGGATTTCAGTTAGGCATGTGTGATTGCTAAATTTTAGTAATCCATTTCAGTTATATCCAATTTTGTTCATTTAAACTAGTTCAAATTATTAATAGAACTAGTGGAAGGTCATTTTTGTAGTGGGACATCAATCTAACTAAAAAATAATCCAGTAAATTGATCAATAAACCTAAAATAACTAGTGAATGCAGATAATTTGAGTTCCTTTGTTGTGGTGGAGATTCCAAGGCAGTGTGACACGCAGTTCTAAACTAGTTTGAGTGTACAGGTGTTGCATGCAATTAGATGAGAAATCCTTGGGAATTGCGCAGTCAATGGAGGAAAATTCATAAAAAGGAAGGGCTAATTCCTCATGGTTTGTGTAAGGAAATATGAGCTCAGGCAGAGTCATAAATTGACTAAGTCTAAGTCAGAGCTTCTGATTGAGCAAAGAGAAAGGTTATTCACATGCAGTTTGAGCTCACATCGAGAAAGCAATCGTAATACATTCTATATTCATATGATTAATGCAAATATTCTTGAGGGGTTTTTCCCAGTTGGATTCCCTAGAAAAATATTTTTCATGTGTGGTTTTTATTATTGCATGTTTGTGAATGTTGTTCTAAATTGTGGCTTAAATTCTGCAGAGTAGTAGAGTAGAATTGTGTCTCTTGATTTAGATTAAAATTTCTTGAGTATTTGAAATTTAATCACCATATTTATACATGGTATCATTGCAATATTCACATTAGAAGAAGAATTTCGAAGTTTTTCCTTAGGTGGTTCGAATTTGCAGCTTCAGTGTAGCGGAATTTCTTAAGATTTGGGATAATGGCCTTCAATGGACTAATATTAGAGTATGCCTTGGAAGGAAGCTTGAATTTCATTGTCTGGAAGGATCACATAGAGGCAGTGCTTGATTAGAATGGATTGTTGGAATATGTCAAGATCGACATTCCAAAATCAGGATCAGTTGATGCCCATAACCTAGCCAAATGGAAGAAATATGTAGCCACTTCAAGGAGAATAGTCTTGGAGGGAGTGTGAGACCACATTGTCTCAAATATCCATGGGAAATAAAATAGTTTCGCAATTTGGAAGGCACTAACAGAGCTATTCGAGAGTAGTGGTGAAAATGAAAAATTGGCCCTCAAAGACAAACTTCGAAACATTAAGATGTAGAAGAATGATACTATTATGTAGTATCTCACCGAATTTACACAATTTTGGGATGAGCTTGGAGGGGTTGGTGTGAATGTTGCAGAAGATGACCTTGTGAGCCTAGCTCTTCTAGGCCTTCCCAAAAGTTGGCATAGCTACCAGGACTCAGTGAACGGGAGGGAGAAATTACCGACTTGGGAACACTTATGGTCTGATTTGGTACAAGAAGAGATCATGAGAAACACCAGAGATGGAACTCCATCCAACGGAGAGGATGAAGAAAATTTATCATTGGTTGGAAAGGGAAAGTAGGGAAAAGGGAAGAAGTCTTAAACCAAACGAGAATCCAACCAAGGGGACAAGAAGGAAGACTTTTCCAAAATAAAATTCTTATTTTCCTAATAATCTTGCTCTTCTCCCTAGATGAGAGGTTTGGAGGGAAATTTTTAGCAACAATGTAGTTAATTGTCATCAATTTTCGCACTATGCTTCAAAGTGTCCACATAAATATTATGGCAAGAATAACTCAGGAGGAGCAGTAGGTGAAGCATTGGCTTCATAGTTGAAGCTAGATTTCACCCTTATCGCATGCATGGCCAACACTGTGATGGGGAGTGTGTGGTACTTGGACTCAGGTGCCTCGTTCCAAATAATAGGGTGTAGAGAGTTTTTCAGTGACCTAGAGGATAAAGATATTCAGATGCATATTGAGCTTGGGGAAAACGAAAGGTACAATGCTTCTGGGATTGGTACAATAACCTTTGAGATGGAGTTAGGATCCCCTCTTCTCCTCAAAAATTTCATGTTTGCACCAGGCCTAAAGAATAATCTAATGTTTGTAGCAGTTTTAGAAGATCGTGGTTATGATGTGATCTCTAGTAAAGGGAAATCAATTCTAAGCCACATAGTCAATCAGAAAGTGAAGTAGATCGGTGTTTGTGTGAAGAACCTGTATAAAATTGACGTGGAATATTGTGTTGCATTAAGCAGTAAGGCAGAGAATGTGCATAATCACGATTTCGATGAGCTCTGGCACAAAAGACTTGGTCATTTACACCATGGCACCCTTAAAATTATGTAGCAAATAACCACTGGCCTCCCTAAAGGAGCACTTGAGCAGCATGATGTTTGAAAAGGTTGTACCATGGGGAAGTATGTAAAATCCACACTTCATGATCGAGACAACAAATCCAATGCAATCTTGGAGAGCTTCCACTATGATGTATGTGGACCATTCTCGAAAACCTCCACTACCAGACATAAATAATTTTTTTTATTTTTATTGATGATTTCTCAAGGAAGTGTTGGATCTTCTTCATGCGGAAGAAGGATGGGAATTCTCAAATTATTTAGAGTTCAAGGTACTATTTGAGAAAGAGAATGGAAATAAGGTGAAGGCTCTTAGGAGCGATAATGAAGGTCAGTATGTTTCGAATGACTTCAAGGAATTTTAAACCAAAGAAGGAATTTGAAGAGAATTGATAGCTCCCCATAACACACAATAGAATGGGGTAGCTGAGAGAAATAATCGTAGCATTGTGGGAGCTGCAAGAGCTATGCTACATGACCAAGGTATTCCACTGCATTTGTGGGGAGAGGCATGTAATACAACAACCTACTTGAAAAACCAGAGTCCTCATTGAATTTTTGGTATGATTACATCGGAGGATGCTTTCTCGAGGAGAAAGTCGAATGTGTCTCATTTCAGGATATTTGGAGCCTCTGTTTACTACCATGCATCCAAATATTCGAGGAATAAACTTGATATGATTACAGAGTTGGGATTTTTTGTGGGTTACACCAAAACTCTGCACAATTATTGGGTGTACATACCTTCCCTCATAATGGCAGTTGTGCAAAGGGATGTAAATTTTGATGAGGATAAAGCAGTGAGGTGCTCTCTTGAGAGGGAGCTTAAAATCCCACCAGAAGAGGAGATTTTAGCTCCAAAGGAGGAGCCCCAAGTAGTTCTGGAGCAACCACAAATGGAGGATCAGATATGATGTAGAGTGAATACATTCGCTCAAGCATAACCATCTAAAGAAGGTAGAAAAAGAACTATGGAAGCTGATAGATTGGTTCAAGATGCAAGGGAGAATGTGGTAGATCCTTCAAATTTGCGTAAGAAAAGTAGGTCACCTGAGAGGTACACTGGCTACATGGCTCTAATGACTGATATTGTAGAGACTGAGCCACCCTCTTTTGAGGAAGCAATTGAGCAACCAGTTTGTGTTGATGCAATGGTGGAAGAATATGAATCCATCATGAAGAATAATGTTTGGGAAGTGGTCCCACTACCGACAGATAAATCATTTTTGGGTTCAAGATGGATCTTCAAAGTTAACCATATGGCAGATGGAAGCATAGAGAAGTATAAGGCCAAATTTTTGGCCAAAGGATTCTCTCAAGTTGAGAAAATTGACTATGAGGAAACCTTTTCTCCCGTAGCAAGGTATTCATCCATTAGATCAATTCTTGCACTGATTGTGCAGATGGGGTGGAAGATCCACCATATGGATGTAAAAACAACATTCCTCAATGGTTTTATTGAGGATGAGTTGTACATAGCGCAACCCAAAGTTTTTGCGACATTTGATCAAGAGTCTCATGTGTGTAGACTTAGGTGAGAATTGTACGGTCTCAAATAAGCACCCAGAGCTTGGTAACCAGGATCAACAACAATGTCACTAGATTGGTCTTCACCAAAAGTGAAGAATATGTGAACCTCTATCATATTTTGGTAGAAGTGAAATTTCTTATCATTGTTTTATATGTTGATGATTTTATACTGACAGGTGATGAGAAGTTGATCAGCTTTTGTAAGGAGGACCTTGCAAGGGAATTTGAGATGAAAGACATGGGTCTCATGCACTACTTCCTCGCCCTAGAAGTATGAAAAGGTGATGGGGAATTATTTGTGTCTCAATCTAAGTATTCCAGCGTGATATTGCAATGATTTCACATGGAGAGTTGTAAACCCATGGAGACACCTCTAGCGACCAACTGGAGGAAAGAGAATGCCACATTATGTGAAGAGGTGGATGCTACCATTTATTGGTATCTAGAGGATTCTCTAATGTATCTTGTGAGAACCCGACCATATATGTGCTATGTAGTCAACCAGTTAAGCCATGCTAAGGCTATGCCAACCAAATTTTATTGGAAGGAAGCTAAGCATGTTTTATGGTACCTCAGAGGCACTAACTAGTATGGATTATTATACAGACGGACAAAGAGAGTGAAGTTGTATGGCTTCATAGATTCAGATTGGGTGGGGAGACCATCCGACCAAAAGAGTACATCAAGTGGAATTTTTAGTGTTGGTTATGCAACAATTTCCTGGTACACCGGGAAGCAGAGGTTTGTGGTGCTCAACTCGGCAGAAGTTAAATACATGGCTGCAAGTCAAGCAGCATGTGAGATTATATGGATGAGAAACATAATTTTGGGACTATTTGGTTAGGAGAAGGATCCAAATATGATCTACTGAGATAATCAAAATTGTATTAAGCTCTATGTGAATTTGGTATTTCACGATCGATCCAAGCATATAGATATCCAATATTATCATTTACGAGACTACGCGCAAAGGAGGATAATGCTGCTATAATACATTCCAACATAGGAATAAGATTTTGACATATTGACAAAGGCTTTGTCAAGAGGGAAGTTTGAATTCCATAGGTGCAGGATAGGAGTGGTTAATAATCCCTTTCTTGCTAAGAGGGAGTGTTGAGAAGTGTAGCAAGAAAGGCTCAATTTAACTTTTCCTTTGTCAAATTAAGAAAAATTGAATCTACACATCAATAGACAACTTGGAGGCAGTTAACTTGTGTGACATGGATATTATCACTTAGTTAGATTAGTAAATTCGATTTAGAGGGCTTGGAGTTCAATTAAGCATGTGTGAATGCTAAATTTTAGTAATCTGGTTCATTTATATCCAATTATGTTCAATTAAACTAGTTCTAACTATTAATATAACTAGTAGAAGGTTAGTTGTGCAGTGGGACAATAGCCTAAATCAGAGATCATCTAGTTAACTGATCAATAAGCCTAAAATAACTAGTGCTTGAAGAGAATTCGAGTTCCTCAATTGTGGTGGATATTCCAAGGCAATGTAACAAGCAGTTGTAAACTAGTTTTAGTGTACGGGTGTTGCATGCAATCAGATGATCAATCCTTGGGAATTGTGAAATCAATTGGAGGAAAATTCCTAAAAAATAGGGGCTTATTCCTCATGATTTTCACAAGGAAATAGGAGCTCACGCAAAGGTAAAAATTGACTAAGTTTGGGTTAGAGCTTCTCATTGAGCAGAGAATTATTCACTTGCAAGTTGAGATAAGAGCAATAAGGCAATTGTAATACATTCTCTATTCATCTGATTAATGAAAAGAGGCTTGGGAGGGTTTTCCCAGTTGGGCTCGCCTAGAAAAATATTGTGCATGCGTGGTTTTTCTTATTGCATGTTTTTGAATGTTGTTCTAAATTGTGAATTAAATTCCGCAGAGTAGTAGATTTAAATTATGTCTCTTGATTTAGATTAAAATTTCTTGAGCAATTTAAATTCTATCATCATATTTATACACCACAGTCATTATAAATGTGAATCCTATATTGTAATGTGTGGTGCACAATATTAAATTATTAATTTAGAGCAACGATATGTGGGCCTTGCTCTAACATGTTTATGTAAGAGCACAAGATAGCAGGTTTTCCCTCCTCCCCTCAAGGATCAACATATGGAAATGAAGTAGTGAGACTTGAAGGTGGGTAGTGATAACAACACAACTCATCAACACCATTTATTTAGTAGTTTATTGAAGGAATACACGAGCCTAATGGAAAAATGGTGTTAGTCCTCCCTCCTCTCCTTGCATACATCATTAGATTTATAAGTATCACCCAAACACAATCCTTCCTATAACAATTCCATAATGATAACATATCAAATGAAGCCCCCTTGATAATGGAGTTGTGGTTTTGAGTGTATGATCCCATGAATAAATATGGTAAATTTCATACCCTTCAATACAACCAAGGGAAGATATATCAAATTTCCCACTAATGTCAAACGTGAACTACATGGGACAATGGTCTTGCAAAATATATAGACTCGATCACTGGGTGTGTACCAAAAAATGTGATCCTATCCATAAATCTATGATAACTATAATATGGAAATTTTCTTTATCACCCCATGCAGTATATAATACGTGCCAATGATTCAGAACGAAGAGCACTACGTGGTCCTTCAGATTCCGAGCCAATATGAGTACTTCAATTTTTAAAATTGAGCCCCTGATTATTCATCCCCACTGGAAGCTTTTGGACCCAAAAATATCATATTCAGTTGTTGAATAAGTGAGGGTAAAATTCCCTCACCTTCCCAATTTCAATCCATTTGGCCTTTGACAGATTTTTTTCTTTAAGCCCTACTCGAAGATAGTCGACACTTCAGCTTGTCGATGTCCTTATCCTTCTGTCAAGTATGGTGTCTTGTTGTAGCTCAACAAAGAAATCTAGAGAAAAGTATTCAATAAATGGCATTTGAACATTCTCTCCTTGATCTTCAATCAAAGGAAGCTCATACAATCTCAAATTTTCAACATTAAAAACTGAATAAATTTTCAGGTATGAAGGCAAATCAAGCTTGAAGGCATTGTTACCAATCTTTTCTAGAATTTTGAAAGGACCATAACGGATTGGTTTCAGCTTTTTACCTTCTCCTTGAAGTCTTTCCTTGCTAATGTGAAGCAAAAATTCATCACCAACTTGAAACTTATGATCCACCCAATGTTTGTCATGCCTCGCCCTTTACTTGCCTTGAATTTTCTCAAGTTTCTCTTGCACTGCTTGATGAATCAATTGAATTTTCTCAATGAATTTATTTGCTTTATCTGTGTCGCTATGTCCATCGATAGCTACATCTTTCCCAAAGATGAAATCCAATAGCCACTTTGGAAAGTAACCAAGACATGCCTCAAATGGCGATGTTTGAGTAGAATAATGTTTGACACGGTTGTAAGCATGTTGAATGTAATGAAATTGTTCATCCCACAACTTAGGATGTTTGCTGCAATATCCTCTAAGAAGATGAATGAGTGTTCTATTAACCACCTCGGGCTGACCATCTGTTTGTGGATGAAAGGTTGCACTCTTCAACTTAGTGTTCATCAAGTCCCACAAGCTTGACCAAAAATTCCCAACAGATCGAGAATCTCGATCACTTACAATAGATGTAGGCAACCCAAAATGAACCCATACATTTTGAAAGAAAAGATGAGTTGTTTGTTTAACTGTAACTTGCTTTTTACATGGCATAAAAATACACATTTTTTTGAACCTATCCACAACTACAAACAAATAAGCATGACCTCTATTCGACAAAGGAAGACCTCCTACAAAATCCATTGAGATACTCTCCCATGGACGTGAAGGAACCGGGAGTGGTGTGTACAATCCTAGCTTCCTACTACTAGGCTTATTGACTGCACATAAAGAACATCCTTTAATAAAATGTCACACACTTTCAAGCTTACGAAGCCAATAACAATACCTTTGAATATTTTGCACTATTTTGCTTACACCAAAATGTCTCGTGATAAGAGATGTGTGTGCTTCCCTTATGACATTCACTCTCTCACCTTGTGGAATACAAAGCTTTCCCAAATGATACAACAAGTTATTATGAACATGATAATCTAATTCCTCAACTTGGCGACCCTGACTCAAGTTTGCATCAACATCTTGAAAGTCATTGTCAAATGCAACTTGTTCAATGTAACTTTCATGTAAAATAGAAGTATTCTTGAGTAAAGTAGTTGCATTTATAATAGGCCTAGAAATCATATCAACAACCTTGTTGTATATACCTTTCTTATACCTGATAACCAAGTGGAATTTTTGCAAGAATCCCATTCATCGAAAGTGCCTTGACTGCTGAAATTTGCTTTTTGATTGCAAGTATTGCAACGGTTGGTGATCAGTGTGAATGATGGTTTCCTTTCCCATCAAATAATGTTTCCCTTTCTCCGCACTTTGTACCAACACATACATCTCCTTTTCATACGTAGGATAATTTATCACTGCACCATTAAACATTTTTTAGTGGAATGAAATAGGTTTACCATGTTGTAAGAGGATTGTGCCCATGGAATAGTCACTTGCATCTGTCTAAATCTCAAAGGGCTGTCCCAAGTCCTGTAATGCTGATATTGGATCTGAACTAATATTTTGTTTCAAAGCATCAAATTCTTTTTTCTAATTGTCTCCCCACTAGAAGACTCTTTTTAGACTTGTCAATGCATGTAACGAGGTTGCAATAGAGGAAAAATTAGCAATGAAATTCCTCCAATACTGTGCTGCTCCTAGAAAACTTCTTACCTCCGTGGCTGACTTGGGGTTAGGACAATTCACAATGACCTCAACTTTAGAGGGGTCTATCTTCATCTCACCTCATCCAACAATATGTCCCAAATACACTAAAGATTTTTTGCCAAATTCACACTTCGACATCTTTAAAAACAATTTCTCTTTTCTCAAGACATCAAGCGCCTTGTTCACATGCATGACATGTTCTTCTCATGATTTTTTGAATATAAAAATATCATCCAAGTATCCAATGAAAAACTCGTCTATAAATGGTCTTAATACATTATTCATAACTCTCATGAAAGTATCTGGAGCATTGCAAAGACCAAAATTCATAACAAGCCACTCAAACAATCCTTGTTTAGTTTTAAATGGGGTCTTCCATATGTCCTCTTTAGCTATTCTAACTTGATGATAACCACTTCTTAAATCTAACTCAGTGAAATTCTTTGCATACCTCAACTGATCAAGAAAATCATAAATCCTTGGGAGTGGATAACGATTCTTTATCGTGATTTTGTTGAGTGCTCAAAAACCCACATACATGCGCCATGTACCATCCTTCTTGGACACCAATACAATTGGTGAACCACATGGCAAGGTAGATGGACAAATGATACCTTTGTTCAAAAATTCTTGGATTTTCTTCTTTATTTTTTCACTTTCCATTATCGACATGTGATACATGCCAATATTAGGGAGTGGAACACCCTGCTGCAGTTGTATCTCATGTTGGATTCCCCTCTTGGGAGGTAACCCCTTTGGCTCTTGAACCATATTGCCATGTTGACTTACAAAATCAAAAAAATCATACTTTAATCTATCATCACAACCTTTTAAAAATTCAAAATCCTTATAATTATGTTGTTTGATCATAAGAAGCACAAAATTTTTGCTTGAGTTTACTATTCTCTTCATTTGCCCAGCATTAACCAAAGAGAGGTTTAGCTTTTTGCGATGAGATATCACAATATATTCCACCCCATCTTTTCACAAGTGGTACTTGTTCTCATGGTGATAGAAGACTGATTTCCTGTCATAGAGATATGGGCTACCCAAAACAATTTCAGATATGTCAAGTGGTACAACATCTAACTCAACTTCATCAATAAAATTTGCGGTAATTGCAAACCGAAAAATGCATTTTCTTGTAACATGTAAGTTTGTATCTTTGGTTATCCAACCCAATGGGTATGGCTTATGATGAGGAAAGGTTTCAAGATTCAACTTCTTGATTAAGTCTTCAGAGACTAAGTTCGCTTGAGACCCACTATCAAATAGTCTGTCAAATTTTCTATGTTTTGAGATCACTCTTACATGAAACGACTCTATTCTTGCTTCTTCATTTGGAGTGTTATTGTGACAATTTGAGGAACTAGTACTTGCTATGGCTTATTTTCCCTTTGTGACCATGGCTGAAATTTTAGTCTCATCTCCTGAATCAGATCCAAGATCCTGTTGTGTGGTAGCAGCCATCTTTTGTTTCCCCTTATTGTTGAATTTATTAGGCCTTAATTCTAGATGAAGTTTCCAATAGTGGGCTTCACCATGACCCTCTTTGGAATAATGGGTACATGTATTTTTCGCCCCTTCTTTCTTAATGGATGAATTATTCTTTTGTTTACCCTTGGAACCCTTTCCTTTTTCACCACCCTTGAATGGTTTCTTTTTACCCTCATATTATACATTTTCCCCTCTTGCCTCAAGGTGTGTTGCTTGCACACAGACCTCATCTAAACTAGTGGGATTGAAAATCAGGATGGTATGTTTTAGGTAACTATGCAATCCACCTATGTACTTCAGCAAGCTTTCTTGGCTATGAAAATAAACTCCTAACATAAGATCTCTTCTCCTAAACTCATGAGTATAATCTTGCACACTTTGAACTTTCAATTGTATAAAATTTTACCAACCCATAATAGATTTTTTCATGTAAGCTAGAGGATAGAATTGCATTTTAATGGTAGCGATAAAATTTGACTAAGACATTGAGATCTTTCTGTGTTTATTTATCTCCTCTTGCGTCTTTGCTTCCCACCATACAAGTGTTGATCCCTCCATCCTCAAGGAAGCCAATTGAATCTTTATGTCATCTTCTTGAAGGTTATGAATTCCGCAATAAACCTCCAATTGACGAATCCAATTATCCAACTTCTTTGCATTCACTTCGCCATTATACATTAGAAGCTCAAACTTAACATCAAGTTTAATAAAAGGTGATTTACCAACTCCTTTGGAAGTATGTGTATGAACAGATGGAAGAGTTGTGGTAGTGGAAGATGATCATGAGGAAGGTGAATATGGTGGTGAGGATGATGGTGGAGTGGATGGTGGCTTATTTCCATATCCATGGCCTCCTCCTCTTGGAGAACCCTCTTCCCTTGGAGACCTTGAACTCTCTCCTTGCATCCTTACATTCCTTTCCTCATAGAGGACTTTAACCATCTCAGTCATATCAAAGAATGTCTTCCTGAATGCTCTCTCATATTCTGTCATGATAGGTTCTCCTTCATGATACATGCTCACTAAAGACTTGACTTCAAATTGAGGATGTGTTGGTGCCGAATACTTTGGCAACCTTGCCCTCCTTCCTCTTGACCCAATTGTAGGGTTCTCAACCAACTTCCCTTCTCCTCTTTTGAGTTTTAACCTTGTAATCATGACACAAACTTGCAAACAATTAGATCCCTTCTTGCACAACAAAACCTAATGAACTTGAGCTCTGATGCCAAAAATGATCTGAATTGGATTATGTTAGTGTTGTTGTGCTAATTACTCATTCAGATTATACATTCAATGTCTTATGTGTGCTTAAGGGGTCAAGGTTTCTTGAAAATTATCAAGTCTCATGTGTGTTTTTCATTACAATTTATGGAGAAATTTAACATAAAAACAAGAGCTGAACAACAACAATAAAAGTATATAACACCACCATACATAACATTAACATAGGTATTTAATGAAGGAGTTCACCCCTCCTGGGCTACATCTCCTTAGTCCAGCTTCCATGGCTTGGGCCTCTATATTATGCTCAAATTGTCTAAAAGGCCTATTTACAATGCCCATTTTCTCATGTAACCTGCTCCAATGAGTCCAGAATGGCTCAAAATGGCTAGCTAGCCTCTTTGTGAGCCTGAATTGGTCGAAAATTACAAAAGTTATGGCTTCTTCAAATTTTCCCTAGAAAACCTTCGCTAAATTTGACAAACTGGAGTTAACTGCAGTTAAAACTGGCACTCCTTCCGTTTTAGTTGGACTCCACCAATTAACCCATAATTAATTTTAAGTGAGGGTTAGCGCTAGTTAAGAAATGTTTAAGCGCTCACTGCACGTTTAAACAAATCCGAAATTAAATTTTGGATTAGCACATATTAAATATATTTAACCGTTACATAATCGTGGTTAATGGTCTTAACCCTTCGCACTTTACTTTGGTCCCGCTGGTGTCTAGCACATGGGTTCTATGGAACGAGGGCTGGTCCTTCAGGGCTGGCCCCCGCCTACCCCTGCCATACAAACTATGTTAATTTAAATATAAACCATTTGCATAGTATGGTAAGAACTATTGTGTAGCGGAGGTGGTAAGCGTTGCGCGTGTTGTCGACCTCAGCCCGGAATTTGACCCATATATTTTACCACTCCTTTCGACCTTGGGTCGCACGTGGTGGCCTCTGGGCTTGCCATGTGTCGTCACCTTATTAGCCCTTGAATTAACCAATAAAAACTCAACAAATCACCAACTATTCGAACCAATGTCGTGCTACCAAGTGGCAGCTTCCCATTCACCTGTAGAAAATGCCAAAAAATTGACCTGCATAGTCAACATGCCACATCAGTCGTACGAATTGCTGAATGGGCATCTGACTGCCTTTTTCTTTTTCTTTTTAATTTACCAGTTTGGAAAAGTGGACAGAAGTCGTTTCAGGGAGCATACATCGACCATTTTTCGTGAAACAAAGTGCGCCAAATTCAAAACGACGAGCACTACGCGGTCGTTTAGGTTCTAAGCCAATCTAAGCACTTTTATTTTTTAGCATAAAATTGAGCCCCTGGTCACTCAGCCAAGAAGGAAGGTATATCAAACAAGTGACCTGGATGCATCATCTTCCTTAGAAATCATATGGAGGCTTTATTAACCATATTGGCATCATCATCCCTAAATAAATGATCAATTACAGAAAGGACAGGTTGCACTGTCTTTGTGAAGGTAGATACTGGGAAATTTTCAGCAACAGGCAAAGACTTGAAGCCAAGGGCCAAGATCATTTGTAGGAAGGATTGCTGCTCTCTAGCTGAGAGGGTATTGTAACTATAAATCAAAGTGGTTTCAGTTTTTGGGGTTCACGAGGAGAATGGGTATATTAGAGCTTTCTGAATCAGCTCTGGGGTCACCTCTAATATTTTAGCTCCGGTGGAAGAGATAAAATGGTTATTTTCCTCAACATACAAATCAACTAGCCAAGAAAATAATTGTGGGAAATAATAAACAGAGGGTGTAATTTGAAAATATAGCCCTAAATCAACTACTCAGAACGAGTCTTCACCCCTGACATGGTGGCCATACATGTCGAACTGGAGGTCCGACAGGTGGTAAGAATGAGGTGGGATTGAAATTTGCGTCTTTGTGTCCATCAACGACTTGAAATTGGAGGAGGGTTTGACTTTCCAGGTTTTAGGAGTCTTTGGGGCTGATTTCTTCATTTTAATCATAGATACAAACAACTTGCAGGTGGGGAGACTGACAAGTTACCTGGTTTACCGGGTGAGAGCTGAAGAACGGCGTTGGCGGGAGCTCTGGATGAGTTCAGTGGACGAACGACGTCACAGACCAATTGAAAGGTAGGAGAGATTTGCAATGGAGAGAGAAATTTGAATTAAAATGGTTGAACCGTGAAAGATTTTTATACACAAAGGGGCAGCGGTCGTCTGAAGTCGGATGACATCACAGGGGGGACACATGGCAAAAAATGATTGGGTAGGTGATAGGTGGATGGGAGCGGGGGAGGACTTTCCCATTTACCTTTGGAGCTTGCTTGTTGACGGTATTGACGGGTCCATGGCTTGGCGAGTGGTCCCCACCTTTCTCCAATGGGTGAGTGAATGGGGGGTGGGATGAAGCCTAGACCCCCAGAATCAATCTGGGCCATTGATCGACAGATCGCGCCCCGCTGACTTTTCAACTCTGCGGGTTAGCACCAGTTTATCTACTGTGCAAGTTACCCCCCTAAGTGTCTCCAAGGGCTGATTGGGCGGAGATAGACGAAAATCCGCCCCTAAACGTGCTCGACCTTTAACCAAATCCTCATTCCTTTCTTATTTTCTCTTGTTGCATTGTTGCACCCGCTCAGTCTGGGACTATACTGATGCATAATCTTGCACTAGGAGCTTCTAGTGTACCACCAGGGCCCAAAATTTTCCGACCTGGTCGATTTATTTGCCTTTGCCTCATAGATGTCCAATGTAACGCATTTCAACACACATATGAAAAAGAGGGTAGATAACAACACAATGATCCCCCTCATCCACCTTAATCCAGCTAAGATCCACTTGATCAGAATGGTATCAAATGCATTTAGATGCTCAACTACAAAATCACCATAACCCATTCTCAATACATACAACTTTTTCCAGAGAATTAAAAATTAAATATATGTGTGTGTGTGTGTTTAAAAACCAAGGATTTAGCTTGGTACAAGTCTCCCAACTTCTTCATAGTGTATTTTTCAAAAATATTCAATAACATTTAATCAACCAAGCAAAACTTGATAAGGCTTCTCACCTTTCCTTTCAAGACTACCCAATCTCCATCTTGCATGGCAGAGGGTTTGGTTTCAAATACAAGAACCTATAGATCTTGACCTATGAGAAAATCCTCCATCTTGAGCTTCAATAACTAGAAGTATTTTTTTAATAGGAAAGATTATTTCTATTATATAATTCTACAACTACTTCACAGCAAATACATCAAGGATTACATAGCTAATGTTTGGTTCTAATTGATGATGTCAATTAGAGTTTAATTTAATGTCAACCCGGGAAGTTAAACTTAGAAGTGCTTATCTAAAATATATAGATCTAGAAAGATTCCTAATTTGTCCAAGATCTTAAAGTTCCCTTACAAGAACATATTCATCAAGATCTCTTCCAAAATTAGAACATCTAATAAGAACTTAAAAGCTGAAATGAAATAAACCTAGATCTAATAATTGTCTGAGATCTTATGGTTCTCTTACAAAAACACTTTCAAATAAGATCCTTCCAATATTAGAACATTTAACAAAATTTAAAAGCTGAAATCAAACAAAAACATAAATTAAGTTATCCCTAAAATAAACAAATAAGCATGCAAGTGAGGCCATGGGGGCCCTCCATAACTCCACAAGCACACCACTTCAATGGAGACTCAGATGTAGAAGCAAAATCGAAGTATGATCCTTTATTTCAAAATCTCCATTACAAACCAACTCTAAGATTACAACTCTAAGCTTCTAAGATTACACACTCCAAAAATTCTAAGATTACAAAACTTCAAGATTACAAATGGAGGAGATTGTACTCCTATTTATACAATGGGATGAGTAACAAACTCATAATGATCATCCACTAATCTCTCTTTAGTTCCATACATCTCTCAACCATCTAGACACATAACCCCCTTTTGTCCTTGATCTTCTCCATGAGGTTTATCTCTTCAAATTCGAATTTGATCATTCAAGGCCACATAAAGGTGTCTTGGAAGCTTCCTTGGCACCTACACTTGTCACAAAAACAACCCACTTTCCATATATAAAGTAAAATATATTATTTTCTAATATTTAATCAAGAATTTCTCTTAAAAAAGCTTAAAAATAAATAATATTTGGAAAATATAAATGAGACCCATTAATGGTGAATAATAGGGAAAATGAAGTGACATGGTGGTGAATAATGGGTGATATAATGGAAGCATAGGTGAAAAATGTATGGTAATGAGTGACATTTTGAAACCCAAACATACTCCCCAACTGAAGCTCTTGCATGTCCTCATGCAAGCTACTACAATGACTTATCTGATTTGATTCTTAGATGAGCTTCCTTTTACAAGATGTTTGGTTATTGTGTAACAAGCATCTTTCAATTATGGACTTCCTTTTAACTTTGCACTTCTTTGGATAAATTTTATTTTTGCAAAGCTATTGCATCTTTTAATGATTGGTTCTTGTGTTACAATCATTATTTACTTTGTTGAGATCTCTGTTTAATGATTGGTTCTTGTGTTACAATCATTATTTACTTTGTTGAGATCAATCATTTTAAGAAGTCATTTAATATGCTCATCATTTTGTAGTAGTTTTTATTGTGGGAAGACTATGTGGGTTAAGATGTAATATGAATGAGAGAAAAAATGAAGTGTGAAATTCCCCCTCCCCAACTGATGGTTTTTGGCAATTTTTAATGAGAAAGGGAATAGTGAAATAGTGGAATATTTTCCAAATATCATCATTTTAGCATCTAAAAAGAATTTCAAGATTAAAGGTTAGAAAACATCATACCTTACTTACCTACAAAAGTGGATGAATCTTGCATGTTCAGCTGCTACAATTCTGATCTGAAGCTTCTTCTGCAAGTTGTGGATGAAAGATGGATCTGTATTGTCGTATCTGCTGTTGGATAGTCTGATGAATCTGATGAGTCTGCTGAATATGGCTGAAAATGTATAAGGCTTGGAAGGTATACAAAATATATAAGTTACATTTTCCTCCCCCCAGCCTTATTTATTGACTTGTTCTCAAGTCATGACAAGTTGAAAAACAAATGAAAGGAAATCTGCTTCATCTGCTACAAAATATGGGTCTTCAAGTCTTCAGCGGTCGATGGCACAAATCTTACTAAGTGATTAAATGTGCTGGTGTCGAACATAGCAAGAAGTTGTTGACTTAGTGGCCATTAATGAATGCCACTAGCCAACACGAGAGCTCCCACCATTGATTCCAATGGAATCAAGATGCCTAACACATCTTTGTAGGTACGAATAAGTTTGTTGTGGTTGAGTCACCTACAAGATCCAACGAACAAGGGATATTAATGTACTCCCATTTTTCATTGGCAAGAGTACTTGCCATTAACGCATGCAAGCCTCTAGGTGTTTTTACAAAGATAATTAGACACTAGGACTTTGACTCAGTGATATGTAGAAGCAGGATTTTATTGGCTGAAGATGAAAATGGTAGAAAAAAGGAAATGGAAATGATAAGGAAAATGACAATAAGTGAGCTTCTTGTAAGTGAGCTTGTTGTTTTATTTTGTGGATTAGGGGTGAATGAAAAGAAGTGCATGAAAAGAAGTGGATTTGACTGCATGATTGAAACTTGCTCGGAAAAAGGGATTTTGGCTTGCATTGAGGACTCATTGGGATTTACAATTTTACAAAGGGAATAAAAGACTGGTTGTAATGAATATGGACTTATTCACATGATTCATCATAAAATTGATCTGTTGGAAGTCCAATTGTCGACAAATTAGACTCCTTGAATGATCATTTGATTAACGCAAACCTGCAAAAACTTGGCATTCACAAAACATAAATATATCCAGGCAAAAGTGATCAATTTCTACTTGGTTTTTTATGCAAAAATTAAACATCAATGAAACAGATTTAAATAAAATCAAATGTATAAGTTAGCCCAATTCTACGATTTTTTACAAATCCATTTTAAAATATGAAATAAGTGTAATTAATTCCCCTCTTATGTAACTTTTGTAAATTCATTTTTTTTGCAATTATGCAAATCCCAACCATCGTCGAAATTGTTTCATGATTTGCATTTATGATATCAAATTTCACATGTCGTCATCGATCGATCTTGTATTTTCCAAAATCTGCATCATGTAAAACTTGCAAGATGTTAATACAAATGCGTCAAATAAAAATAAAAATAAAAGAAGAAAACTAATTTTTCTTGTGTCATTATTTTTTTGTGCAAACCGTGCAGATATTAAGCTTCCAGACTCCAGACAGTAGCGCTGCTAGGTATAAGGCAGTGTAAAACTTCTTGGTATGAGAAATAAAAGGCATAATACTACTTCAAAACTGTTTCAAATCATCATCAAACAGACTTCAAACATTTATGCAATACATTTCCTGTCAAATCTACTTCAATAAGTCTTCTAAAGGTTGTATCAACAAAGGCTTCAAGACTACTAATACAACATTATTCAAATGTTTCACTGCTTATTTACCAAGCATCTTCAATGTTCTCATGTTCTTGATAATATATGTGCATCATTCACCACAGGATTTTAAACAAGTATGTGATCTTTATTATGAGTCCCTCGGAATTTCGAGCTTAAGGAGGATTGAGCGTTCGACCTTTCTTGTTTTTCTAAAAATATCATCCCACAGATCTGAGATAGCATTCAAATCCAAAATATAACGGTCTGAGCTTTGGCAATCTAAGGCAGTGGTCTTTATGTAGCATCAACAGGAGTCTGCAGCACATCTCGGCTCTATTTGATCTAGGAGAAGACAAGGTGATGCTAGGATTTGCAAAGACACTACGATAAATTCTGAATGAATTTTTGGTGCAACGCGAGGAATCAATGCTCCACTAGACCTTGCTACGGCAGAGCAGAGACGCACGCATCTTTCTGAAACAGAAGAAGCCATCTTGATTCATAATAATCAAAGTCCAAATATTTAAAACGAATTTGTCATAGCGTTCTCATTCCTTGGGCATTGCAGGTTATTTGTGCAATTCGTTCAACGATTGCAGTTCAAGGTAGCGCAAATTGTTCAAATATAAATGGAGTTGAATTTTAACTTGCTGCAAAATCGGATGTTAATTATCTTGAGCGTTATCTCTCCCTCATTCCGTGGACAGAAAAATCGATTTTCTCATTTTTAGACGATTTTGTTCCACCACAATTTCTGGAAAATATCTGGCATTAAACAAAATGTCCATGAATAGAATTTACAACCACCTGATTGCAATTTGCAACATGATTTCTTTGCTGAGATCATTGCGAATTTTTGAAACCGATATTTCAATTCGGAAAAGTCGTGGATGAAGTACTAAAATGAGGGAGAACTAATCGTTGGGTCAGTTATCATCCAAATCCAGCATGACCAGCGATGCATTACTCAGCAAATGTTTGGTTCTAATTGAAGATGTCAATTAGAGTTTAATTTAATGTCAACTCGAGAAGGTAAACTTAGAAGTGCTTATCTAAAATATATAGATCTAGAAAGATTTCTAATTTGTCCAAGATCTTAAAGTTCCCTTACAAGAACATATTCATCAAGATCTCTTCCAAAATTAGAACATCTAATAAGAACTTAAAAGTTGAAATGAAATAAACCTAGATCTAATAATTGTCTGAGATCTTATGGTTCTCTTACAAAAACACTTTCAAATAAGATCCTTCCAATATTAGAACATTTAACAAAATTTAAAAGCTGAAATCAAACAAAAACATAAATTAAGTTATACCTAAAATAAACAAATAAGCATGCAAGTGAGGCCATGGGGGCCCTCCATAACTCCAAAAGCATACCACTTCAATGGAGACTCAGATGTAGAAGCAAAATCGAAGTATGAATCTTTATTTCAAAATATCCATTACAAACCA
The DNA here is from genome assembly GCA_034641835.2 of Pinus albicaulis. Classification (NCBI taxonomy): domain Eukaryota; kingdom Viridiplantae; phylum Streptophyta; class Pinopsida; order Pinales; family Pinaceae; genus Pinus; species Pinus albicaulis. Next base: position 1,538,033,026 of record CM076581.1, read on the forward strand.
ACTCTAAGGTTATAACTCTAAGCTTCTAAGATTACATACTCCAAAATTCTAAGATTACAAATGGAGGAGATTGTACTCCTATTTATACAATGGGATGAGTAACAAACTCATAATGATCATCCACTAATCTCTTTTTAGTTCCATACATCTCTCAAACATCTAGACACATAACCCCCTTTTGTCCTTGATCTTCTCCATGAGGTTTATCTCTTCAAATTCGAATTTGATCATTCAAGGCCACATAAAGGTGTCTTGGAAGCTTCCTTGGCACCTACGCATGTCACAAAAACAACCCACTTTCCATATATAAAGTAAAATATATTATTTTCTAATATTTAATCAAAATTTCTCTTAAAAATGCTTAAAAATAAATAATATTTGGAAAATATAAATGAGACCCATTAATGGTGAATAATAGGGAAAATGAAGTGACATGGTGGTGAATAATGGGTGATATAATGGAAGCATAGGTGAAAAATGTATGGTAACGAGTGACATTTTGAAACCCAAACAGCTAATTCATAAAAAAATTCCAATTGTTTTCTCCTTTCCAATATAAATACATGATTTTCCTAAGGATAATATATCTGAGCAAGAAAAAGAGAGGTTTTGTAGGTGAATACCTTACAAAACATCCCTAACAAAATACAAAATTTACAACTCAATGCTAATAATTGATTATGAAATCTTTCATGAGTATTAACCTGCTATTGTCCTGGAGAGGTACATTTAAGACTGGGCACTCAACAGTTGTCGAAGTGGTTGAGCTCGCTGAGTCACTTAAGCTAAGATTCATGTTCTTGATTTGGTCTTTAAACTCCTCAATCTCCCTTCTTAGAGCATCCATTTTGTCTTTATGTCAACCTGCTCTTGACTTCAATCCTTGACTATCACCCAGCTCACTGGAAAGTGTGGTCCATTGATAATTTTGTTTCAATTCGATTGTCAAGAAATCCAACTGAATAACATCCACTCGCTAAGCAAGCTAAGTTAAAAGGACTTTTCATTTGCAACCCTTTTTCGCTTAAAGCAATTATCCAATAGACATGATATGCTCAATTTTGAGGCCAAATAAATTACAATTTTTTAGGCTAAGGGTCACAGGGGAAACATGGCCTCAGACCTCCTCAATGACACCATGATCACTCACAAACAAATTGCAAGCCTTATCTAGGCTCCACTGTCCCCCACGAGAGACAATTAACTGGGACAAATGCCCCTTCCAACCACACAAACTACACAGTAGATGGCAATCCCAAAACAAAATGTCACAATAGCAAAGAGATTCTTTCACAATCTTGCAGGTAGGATAAAAACATTCCACCACTAAACAATTTCCCCTTCCAACCATAAAAACTACAGTGTAGATGGCGATCCCAAAACTAAAGGTCATAGTAGGAGATAAATTCTTTCACAATCTCGCGAGCAGGATCAAAAACATTCCACCATTTGAACAATTCCCATAACACATTGGTAGCATGCAATTTACGAACTTCGCCTATGTTCCTCCTCGAAACAGTGTTCTCAAAGGGTGATTCCCCTTCTGAATTCTCACCAAAATTATCCCTTTAAAATAATGTTTCTTACAAGGAGAAGATCGCAAATGAGTCCCCTCCCAAGACCAAAAAAACACTACTATCATCACAAACTTGTCAACCATCGAAGATTCCAATTTTCCACAGTGCAATCGCTAAATGAGAAAGACCGAAATGCAAGGAGTAGGGGAGGGTTGTGGCATGATAAACATGAGCCAACTCCACAACGAAGTCTTAAATTCAATGGGGTCATGTACACCATAACACTTCGTAGTTTCTCCCTCATGAATTATAATAACAAAACAATGTGGTTGTATATGTAAGATTAAGTATGTTGTACTTTGAATGTCCATCACATTGATTGCCATGTTTTGTGAAATATTGTGGGATTTAAGGGTTGGCTTGTCTGCATTGATGTGTTTCCTCAGGGTTGCAAAGAAGTCACTTGGCCCCCCCAATTTTCCATTTTTATATTTTCTTGTATCAACCAATTTAACTAAAAATAATTTGTAGACTTCATTCCACATTAGGGAATTATAGCAAGGCAGATTTTTCCATTAATCTTTAATTCACATATCTTCAATTACACCCCTCATTAGCATACTCGTTTTCTCTTTGTTGAAGTTTCTTAAGACATGGAAATATGCTTTGTATGGGATATCTTTTGCAATTTCCCTGATTCTTTTCATGATGTTTTTCATAGATTTCTCCTTTGGAAGGGAGCCTTTAACCAAATGACGCGGGATTAGGAGAGAATCTCCCATAACTATAAGTGTGTCCACTTGATGTTCTTTGGCTAACAAAAGCCCCTAACAGAGACCATAGATCTCTACTTGATTATTAGTCATATGACCAAGACAACTAGAAATTAGTGCTATTAAACTTTTCCGTTTCTAGCCTTGTCATGCTTGCCATTTCCCTGTAACAAGATTTCCTATTGCACAAGCTCACAATCAAATCAAAATTAAATATAAAAACCTTATCGATAACACCTAAGAACCAAGGTGATCAAGTTATACCAAATGAAGAGAAGCAAAGGTGCATAATGCATTCTGACTCAATCAATGAGAGAAAATTGTGCAAAAAAATCTACACAAATGGTTGCACAAACAAGTAAGACAAAAACAATTAACCTTTACACAAGATTTTTTGAGTGGAAACCCTTTTGGTAGAAACACCCACATTCCAAAGCCAACTCAATGTATTATTCTACAACTAACAAATTTTACATTACACTTTGAGAATCCTTGTGCTCTTAATAGTAGTAGTCAACATCATACAAGTTTTGATTCCACTAACATTACAATACCTTCAATAACCACATACAATACCTCCAACCCAAGTTAATTGCACCAAGAGGAACTCTCCAACCCAATATGGAAGAGATTTTGTAATGTCATGTCTTGTCTCGTCTTGTTATGTAAACATTTTGACTCCATCAAATTATATATATATATATATATATATATATATATATATATATAATAATAAAATTGTAATTATTAATCAAAACATTTTAACACAGTCAAATTACATAAAAACAAATAAATTAATAATTTAACTAGCGTAGATCCATGTTAATTTTGTATCTACCAAACGTTGAGAGGGATCAAATCCCTTGAGGTGCAAACTTATTTTAGAGTGAAAAGAGATTTGATCCTTCTCGGCACTTAGTAGATCCACAGTTAAGAGGGATCTATGTTGACATGTAGACATAATAAAACCACGAACCATTTTATGGTTTCTAATTCCAAATTTAACCAACTACCACATTGTTCTTGGCTTTTAATAAAAAATTATCACAATGTGAATTATATGCATGTATAATCCTTCAGATAACTTCAAGGTGTATGACACACATGTTCCACACAACTAAAAACCTTAATTGTTAAAATTTTCAATCACTATAATTAAATTAACTCCTTGAAGATTTTTATCATAAAGATATTCTAAAGCTTCCCAACGTGTGTGTTCCTTTTTGTATTCCTCACCTTTTTGCATATTTGGCTTGCCAATAATTTTCATTTGACATATACCAACCATGAGCCATTTTAACTCCAAAACTACCAAGTGTGGAAATGGATCAAATCTCTTTTCAGTCTAAAAGAGGTTTGCATTTGAAGATATTTGATCCCTTTCAGTGATTGGTAAATAAGGAGTTAAGATGGATTTACGCTAGTTCAATGTCCATCTTTTGGAATGACCCCAAAGTGTTTCCAATGTGTTCAAGTACCTTGCAATGCCGAAAAGGAAGGATAATATTTGGAAATCTCACCCACGTTGGCATCTTTGACACCACCATAGTTGTGGCATCAAATCCTGGGAACCACGATGTGATGAAGACGCTGACTCTTCCCCAGAGCCAAGGCCCTTCTCATAATATTTTCTCCGGAACTTCTTAAATATCGAATTGAACCATGAAAAAAACCCTTTGAACACTAATATATATATCACAATTTCAGGTCCAATTCAAGAAGACCCACTGATGCAAATCTTCACATCTTGGATTTCTTTTAACCTGTACAGAAAAAAATGTGATTTACCTCTTTTATGTTTACCTCCAAATGGAGGATTTCTTCCACTTAATCTACAATGTATGGTCCCGAGTTGTACTATGGTTGTTTCATTGATGTATGACCCTTTCCTCGTGTTGCGTCTTTATAAGATGTTGATCCTTCTAGTTTCCTAGACCTTAATGCACCTCCACACAATCTCAATAACAATACAAGGATGGAGTTTCTTGAGATGTCATAGTCCTACAATTGATAAAGATCCTACAAATGCTTCCCTCTGTACATGAGATGTTGTATAGCTACTGGAACTCATATACAATTCTCTATTCTTTACTTCCCCACATATTCAAATTTAGAAACCCAAAAAGGGATTGAGGTCTCGCTGAGGTTATTTACAAATATTGAAAACCCTCGATCTGAATCGAAGCAAGACCAATTTGATTTTAGGGCAACAAAGATTTAAGATTGATAGATTGTCCTAACAAGAGCAACATATCCCCTTTCAAACTTTCAACATATATCTTATAAGGGGAAGCGCTCCACGAATTTCTCCCCTCCACCTCCGCCTCCCCTCCTCCCACTCAAGCAAAGCTAATACTATCCAAACCATTGACTGAAATTAAGCAAACAGAACCATACCTTGAAAGAGGTGAATGCCAAAACATGTTACACTCCTCAAACCGTCAACGCAAATCTATGCAGATCTGCATAACCTCACCTCACCCAAGGCAACCAAAAAGGTGTCATAGGGGGCACGTGCAACTCTGGACTATCTCATAGTTCCAATAACACCCTTTAACAAACCACTACTTTGTTCAAAACCCTAGCATTCAACACCATCGCCACTACTTTCATTATCAGAATAGTTCCTTTGAGATATTTAGACTCTTTAAATTATTATATTTATAATTGTTAATTTTATGTTTTTTATATTTATTTTTATTTGTTTTAATTTAATTTTTGACCCAATAAAATGTTAAAAAAACATTAAAAACATTACATCTCTACCAACCTTGGTAGGAACAAAAGAGAGTTGATATGATGAAATGCCTTCAACAATAAATACATGATCATACATTCAATTGTGCTTCTATGTTACTGGTCTCCCATTATGCTAGAGTAAAAAGTATTGAGATGATTATCAATATTTGAGATGGCAGACAATGAGACTCGACCAAGACCTGAAATGGTATGAGTTTTGTGCTGAAATGGGACATGATTTGTGCTCCACTTATAGTGTTAATGGCGTATCTAATTACCAATGAAATCATTAGAAAAAAATCAAATGAACACTTCCTTTTGAAGAACAGGATCTTCGAGGTGTCGTGAGGTGTCGTGTTTTCTTTTCATTTGGAACTGGTAAGCCTCGAGGCTCGAACATATCTTCATATTTCACCCGACGCCAACCATGTTCTCACAATTTGGCAGTACCACATCAACTGCTCTTAAGAACCTTGTGGCAATCTCAATGGTTTGAGTAGTTACTTTTGAACACCAAGTCTCACCGCCTCAAAATAAAAACGCCTCAAGAGTATGACTGGCCAAAAACTTAAAAAAAAACAGGTAAAATTTTCCATTTGAGAAGACAAAGAAACATCAATTCCCACATGAATTTCAAACCCTTGGAAAAGATATTAAAAAATAAAACATTCATTCAATATGTTGAATCCCTGTACAAAACATACAGAAATCAAGACGATCTCCAGTCTCAAATCTGCAGTTATTGATAGCCAATTCTATGAGCAAGAGTGATTGTATCCTTTTAATAAGCCCATTTTTAATCATCTCCTAAGAACATGATTTCATCAAAACCTAGACATAGATTGAAATGATAATTCAAACATAAGGCCTGCAATTCATGGTACTACATGTTCCCATGTATTACTTAAATCATTGGAAGGGATTCCTAGTTTTTACTGCAAGTAATAGTATAGTTAGAACACAATGTTTTGCTGGAAGGGCATAGTAAGCCCAAATACATAAAAAAGAAAACCAAAACCAGTAGCAACATAGTAATTCTCTGGACCCTGCTATTGGGTAGTACATGGGAAGCAAAATTCAATTACATTTACCAACAACTGCAACCATCGAGCTCCAGTGAGCTGATATTAACCTCAATCTAAACTGTACCTATACATTACTTTCAGAGCTATTAAAACACAGACTCGCCCCATTAAAACTGTCTACAGAATTTTAGGGTAATGCACCATCATCAAGACCACATTTTTTACTACAACAAAAAATGGCATCAAAATGCCCAAGGACCTCAAAACCCTAAAAGCCCAACCCTGCCGGATTTTACCACATTCGTCTCCTTTTTCGTTTTTTGATGATGGCTTTCTTCCTTATATCAATGACCATCTTCTCCAGAGTCCTGGGAGAGGGCGGTACAAAAGATCTCCCAGCCTTGTGTACTGCCTCTATCATTTTCTTGAAATAGGGATTACGAACTGCATTGAAGGGTATGAAATTGGCATAAAACCACCTGGCCACAGCCTGTTTGGCATCTTCCTTCGTTATCTTGGGCCATGACATTGCTGTTGGAGCCGAGGCAGCAGTATCAGTTCCACCATTATCAAACCCTGATCGATCCCCGTCCCCTTCCATTTCCTCTTTCCCTTCTTGCAGGTCTTCAGAATCGCTAATCCAAGGCCCCTCCCACTGTCCATTTGAGCATGTGCCCAGATTAATGCGAGAGTAGGCACCACCTCCTCCTTCATCATCGTCCTCATTGGCAAATACAACTCCAATAGCACTGTAATGGGCTTGAACCAGATGGGATTTTACTTCTTTCAGAAGGAAGTTTCGTGAGTAGCTTCTGTAACAGAGAGAACACTTGTAATACTGCTCAATTCCTTCCCCCACCACTTCCACATATTTCAGTTCATGCACAATTGATGTCACCATTCTTTCTTTCACACAGCTGCAACCAGCATTGGAGGTCGGATACCCCTCACTCAAATCCACAAACCCTCTTTCACTGAGTTTGCTGAGATAGGCCAGGGATGGAGAAGATAGCTTAAAAAGGCGGGCGTGAGGGGGAAGTGAAAATTGGAGGGAAGGAAAATGTGCGCCAAAAGCGAGAAACCAATTTTAATATAATCCCTCTATTTTATTATAATAATAATCCAATTTTAGATCGTGGTTAAGTTAGACAGTCCTGTGGTTGTAATCCAGATAAGTACTAAGTCTTGGCTGGGATTTCTTGCATTTATTAAACCATAAAAACAAAAAACAAAAAACAGAAGTTAGATATTAAATTGGTGCATAAGATTATTGGTTTAGAAAAGTTAGATATTAAATTAGTGTATAAGACTATTTGTTCTTAAAACGAGAAATATCAAATTGGTGTACTAGATTTTTTTTATTATGGGACGAGGGACTAATTTCTCCACATTTACAAAGGCATGCATACTCCACTCCATTTTGATTTGTTTTAAAGATGATAAATATCAAATTGGTGTAATAGATCTTTTTTATTATGGGACAAGGGACTAATTTCTCCACATTTACAAAGGCACGCATACTCCACTCCATTTTGATTTTGAACCTCTGATCTCTTATGAGGAAACACATGCTTTTAACCATTAGACCCATTCAAACTATATTTGTTTGTGATGTTTATGTTTGATGTGAACTTTTAACATGGTTATTTAGGTAGATAGCAATAGACCTTTATTCATGGCTTTTGGCTTTTACATTTGCATTGTTTATTTATTCTTATATTGTATTTATTATATGATGAAGTGAATTTTGGCTTTTGTGGGTAGATTTTTTCTGTAAATTTTGTCTAATTTGTTATTTTTGCATTGTTTATCTATTTTATTGTGTTTATTATATAAGTTTACTATTCAAATTGCAAGAATCTATGATGACTTTGTTGGGATGACTTAAAGGAATTAGGATGATGTTGTAACCATGAATCAAAATCCCAACACCCATGAGGGTGGAAAGTGCGCTTTGAGTGCACTCAAAGTGAACTAAAGCACAATCATGAAGACTCCCCTCTAAAAGTTAGTGGAAGAGTAAGCCCTAACACATCCAAGGCTATATGAAAAAAATGACAAAAAAATCACTAAAAAGTGTACGAATCGACTTTCATACCCACTATAATTGTTACAAATGGTTTGAAATTTAAATTTTGATGGCTCTCTTTTAAAACTTGGTGTAGCGGCCAACCCTAGCACATTCAAGGTTATCTAAAGTGTATAAATCGACTTCCATACCCAACTGAATAGTTACGAATAGTTTGAAATTTAAGTTTGGCTTTCTTTGAACATATTTTAGGCATGAGGAATTAATGTGATACTGCACATCCCTAGAGTGGGTCGAACATATTAAAATACCATAAGTGCTAGACAACCAATATCCACCTTGCTATGTAGTATTGAATGTTGCATGAGGGTGGGTATGCATCTTTAGATTATTACCATTAATACTTTGATGGTGCATTCTCATCCTTATGCAAATTTCAATATTTCTTAGCAAGGTGCTTAATGTTTTCCTAAGCATTGAAGGGAGGCTTTGACCTCTATTATGTTATCAAAACATGACCATAGGGGTGCCCCTCTTCACTCCATGTGTGGAGCCTGAGAGGTAATTGCCATGTGCAACACTATCAAGAGGGTGTCTCCTCTTCCCTATCACATACTCAAATGGTTGATCCCTCTTACTCACATATACAAATTATGATCTTTATTATTTTGTCATTTATGACCTCTCCTTTGATTGCTCCACATCTTTGTTGGGTTGGAGTTGTTCATTTTTATGTTATTGTTATACTTCTTGAGTTATTTAAAGATATATGTAATGATTTTCCTAAGCATGCATGCATTCTAGCGTTTTAAACTCTGCTCTCTACAATGCATCTCAAATGTTTTCTCTATGCCTAGGAATCACCTTGTCTGTATACTATGTTGCATTGAGCTAAGGAGTTGGATTGTTGGCAAATATAAAGGCACAAATTGTCTAGTTATTGCAATTTTTGGGATTTTCTAGAATTAATTTATTTTTAGTTTATTTATGTTGCATGTGTCCACATTAATTTTGATTGGTTAAGAGATTGTATTCCTCAAGCATACGGAAATTAAGCAATGTTTACAACATCTAGTGGAATTGAAAATATACCACATTGCAAACCACCAATGAGTCATTTTTAGGTGGCATGGTTTTTCTTGAATAATGGTGATGAGTTACCTGCATTCATGGATAGTAACTAATGACAATTGTGCTCATTTTTGGTTGATTGTTGAGTTATGATAGGTTTTTTCACCTTCAAAAGAAAATAAAAAATGTTGGAAGGTTGCCCCGCGATGTTGTTACATTGTTGGGTGAGTAATGTCTCAAGTTCCAATGCTCTCTTAAAAAATAATGTGCATAAAGAGAAACATCAATCATAATTCCTCATCCATAGTTTCAACACTGAATGGAAAAAAATATGTGTAACACCCTAGTTTTAATCCTTGGGAATTATAATGTAATTGTACATGTGATTTAAGGTACAAGCCAAACATTATGGCCAAGGGCTAAGCAATGTACATTGTACATCAAAACTATAAATAATAACACATCATTAGTTGTAATATGAGAGGGATGACAACATTGGGTGGCGATGAGTCCATAAGAGAAGGGGCTAAAAAGTGGGGTTTTAAGGGGATTCCACATACCTAGAGTTGATTTGGGTTGTACAAGGAATGAAATGAAAGGTGAGAAAGGGAATGAAAGATACATGGAAAAATATAACATAAATCATAGTAATATGGTGAAAACGTAACTTTTATTAATAAATGAAATAACATAATATTGTAGAACACAAAGTAGCTAGAATGTGGTAGCTATGCACATTCGCAAAAGATATTACAAGAGGCCAAAAAATGGAATTTTAACATAAAGAAAAAAACCTATAAGTCTAAAACCCTAACTCTAGGAGATGAAACACCAAAAGGTTTGTGGGACTCAAGGCAATTAATTGGGACATCAAGAGTCCCGAGGGTGCAACTTTTGCATACAATATCTGTTTGGCATGCACGATAGCTCATTGGATAGAACTATCCGATGACTATAACTTTTGAATGGGACCAAGGCCATGAAAACCCTTTCCCTCTCAAATTTCCAAAAAACACCATGTAGGGCCACAAAACGACCTCATTAATCTGGGACCCAAAAAACATAGGAAAAACTACTAAGAAGATAGAGAACCATTGAGATAGTGGAAGAGGTGAGTGTCCACAGATATCCACCTGGATCAAGAATCCCATGTCATTTTCCTAAATCAAATTTTCATTGACCATCTAATCCTCCTTTGCATTATTAAAACCTAATTATTCAAGGCATGTAAGAGCTTGGTGGTAAAGTCATCTCACCTAGTTAAGAGAGCATGGGATGAGTATCATTAAATGCATGTAAGAGGTAAGTGAAATATTCATCTCACTTAGCTATGAAAACATAGGATAAGTACAATGATTTTGGGGAATTGTGAAAGTCAAACATGTATGTGGGGGGAGTAAAGGGAAATTTGAGTAGAATGGGGAATTGATTTTTCCAACTAGAAGAAGAGAGGACAGGTAGAGAGTTTTGTGCTATAAGTGAGCAGTTTGACATACTATGTGTGAAAACAACCATGAGAGCTTAGTGAAAGTGATTATGGGTGTAATTGTTGTTCCTTTCCCCCCAGCTCGACCCCCTCGGACTTACTCCGTACGCTGCCGTGTATGACCCGAGGCCTTTCTCAAATACATGGGTTAACATACAATGCCGCGTCCCCTTTACTTTGTACTTGATGTTCGTATATTATTCCGCCTATCACCGCTTAGTGCTATTTGCTCATTGGTTTGAACATGTATGTGTTCACCACCCTTTCGCTTTTCAGCCCGATTTAAATTAATACTTGCAACTTGATTATAAATCTTTAATACAAGGCCCATTCCTCCTTTTGGTACTCCCGTGGCTAGTGCTAAGGATTGAACAACGAGTGCTCTTACAATTGGACTTGTTGGAGCCCACAATTGAGACATTACTTATCAGTATATGTTGAAGTTCTAGATGTTGAAGTTTGCAACAAGAAACAATGAAATTGGCATCCAGAAACAACAAGCATCACCTACACTAAGTGTGGGACCAGGAGGTCCAAGCAACACCTACACTGGTGTGGGATAAATTTGGTGCATGTCTATTTTAGTTATCCCTTAATTAAGATGGACAATAAAATGTAATCTAATCTCAAAATAACTTGTAATAGTTAACTGAGTGTGATAAACTTTGATAACTCGTGAATTTCAAGTTAGAGGTAGTTAGTGAGGCATGTAGAGTAATTCTAGTTGTAACAGAGTTCGAAGTGCAGTGGTGCATTAGTTAATGCAGGTTGTAATCAATTTAACTCAGTTAAGTGAGTTAAACTCAGTTGTGCTAGTTGTAATTGTTAGATGCACTAGTGAGAGATCAACTGAATTAAATATTATTTAATTCACAATTAGTGATCTAACATGCAACTGATGATTTAATATTAATATCTGCATGCATGTCAGTTCTAGTGGAGACCCAGTTGAGACAGAGGTTAAAGGAAGGTTAACTATCAGTTGTGATATTAGCAGGCTACCCAGGTGTAGTTAAAACACCACAGGATTCCCAGATACTCAAGAAGTTGGGGAAGACTGAAATTCCTAAATAATAGGGATTGCATTCATCATGAACTGCATGAGCAAGGCAGGTTGAACACGGGCTGAGAATTGGCTAGGTGTTGGCCCGCTTTTATCTGGATTAGTGTGAGACAGTTAGCTGAGTATAGGAGGGCTCTTGTGAGAAGAGTTGTATGTAATTTTTTCACGTATCCATGCTGAACATACAACAGTTAATAGTGGGGTTTTGAGCAACAATATTTCCCTAGGAAATTATCTGTGTTGTGGTTTTATTGATTCTTCTTTGCTTCATGTGATTGGTGATTGTGTTTTTAATTCTGCAATTGATCTGTAGAAGTGATTTAATATCTAGATTTAGCACATTGTTAGATCAGATTGAATCCATGATATACATGCTTGTTGTATAATTTCTACACTAGATGGGATGGATATTATTCGAGGGACTATAGTGCAGAGAATGAAATCTCATCCCTTGAGCTATGCAAGAGTTGGGTGGTTGGAACTTATTTATTTGCATTATAGCTTGATGGTACGATTGAGAATTAGGTTGTCATGCATGTCATGGTATTTATGTTGATAAATTTCCCGAAAGCCTGTGTAAATGCTACTTTGAGGACTCCATTTACAACTAGATTTCTAAAGCCTTGTGTTGAGAGATTCCTATGAAATCTATGTTGGAGCCTTGGAGGGTTTGAGGCATGGTGGGGCAAAGAAGGAAATCTTATCCCTTAGGTTGTGTAGGTTGATGGAAAATAGCACTTGGTGGTTGAAATTTTTGTAGGAGTTGCATCACTATGATATTTTTAGGTACAGGGTGATCCCTCTTACTCTAACATATATAATTTATAATCTCTCCTTTGATTTCTCTACTTGTATGTTGGGTTGGACCTGTTAATTTTATGTTATTGTTATACTTCTTGAGTTAGTTAAAGATATACGAACCAATTTCCTTATGCATGCATGCATTCTAGTGTCTTAAGCTCTACTCTCCACAATGCATCTCAAATGGTTTCTCTGTGCCTAGGAATCACCCTATTTGTATTCTATGTTGTGTTGAGCTAAGGATTTGGATTGTTGGAAAATATATCAAAGGCACAAATTGTACAATTATTGTAATCATTAGGATTTTCTAGAATTGATTTATTTGTATTTATATGTATACCACCTGTGTCCACATTACTTCTGATTGGTTAAGAGATTGTCTTCCTCAAGTGTTATAGCATCATCTATCACCTCTATATACTTTATGACTTATGCATTGGCCTTGGGCAAACCTTCCATTCAGACTTGATCACACTTATTAAAAAAACAATATTTTAAAATTCATACGCGACTCTGCCCAGTTGTTTCTGTGTACAGACGCGAGTCCATCCATAGCTGACCCGCATATGTTATTTAAAATATTAAAAGTATATATAATTTCCCAATTAAAGAGGTGGGGTTTATGGTTTTTCCTGTAACTTAACTACCCCAGCCCGTGGCCTAACTGTTCTCCAACTGAAAAAAATAAATAAATAAATAAAAATAAATAAAAATAAATAAATAAATAAAATAAAATAAAATAAAATAAATAAATAAATAAATAAAAAATAAAATAAAATAAAATAAAATAAAAATAAAATAAAATAAATAAATAAATAAATAAAAATAAATAAAATAATTTTTTTTTGAGAATTGTCATACCTCAAGGGAATGGCCTAAGGGAGGAGGGATATAATATTATAAATATTATAGCTTGTTATAGCCCTGATCAAGTCTGATATTTCCCTGTGCCTCCTGCACTTCCTAGGTTAAGGAAACCCTTATTTCTTTGTGATGATCACCCTCATTCTATGTGACAACCTTTGTGCACCATTTATGGAAGAAGCTTTGTGAGGCTAGGGCTGGACGAATCCAGAGGACAGTTTTTCTCAAGGCCATGGCAGATCTCGGGTGATTTCTCCACTTTCTCTTTACATATTATCAATAAAATAAGTACTGTCTTGTTCCTGATGTCTATTTGTTATGTGCCTCTTATACATGTTTAATGATTTTTAATGGTTTACTTCACGTTATCTTTATGAGATTATACATGCTAAAATGCTGGCATCTAAGACATATATGCTTTGAAATTAGTTTGTGTGCTCTGTTTTGATTGATTTGCAGGTTCTGGAGCACGAGGAGTAGCAGAGGGTTTGCACCCTACGGGATCAACCTCAAACGAAGGACAAACGGGTAAGGTCCACAATCCTCATTTTTCTAATTCAAGCATAAAAACTGATAATTAGAGTGCTTCTTGTGATGATATGCCATCCGCTCTATTAGGTCCCTCAACCCAGGCCTTAGGGTATCTTTTCCCATAACATCAAGCATAAGGAAATTGGTTAATAACCAAATATCTAGAGGCATCTAGTGGGAGTGAAAATCTATCACCTTGCAGACCAACAACGAGTCATTTTATATGGCACGGTTTTCCTTAAATAATGGCCAGAGTCAACTTGTATTTATGGATAATAGCTAGTGATAATTGTTCTCATTTTCATTTAACCACTAAGTTATGGTAGGTTTTTCCACCTTCAAAAGAAAAGGGAAAATGTTAAAAGTTTTCCCTCACATGTTGCATTGTTGGGATAGTATTGTCCTAGATTCCAATTCTCTCTTATATGATAATGCACACAAAGATAAGCAACAATCATCATTCCACATTCATGATCTCAACACTAATTCGTAAATAGTAAGTGTAATACCCTAGTTTTAATCCTTGAGAATTGTAATGTAATTGTACATATGTGATTTAAGGTGTGAGCCAAACAATATGGCCAAGAGCCAAGAAATGTATATTGTACATCAAAACTATAAATATTAACACAATTGGTTGCAATGTGAGAGGGATGACAACATTGGGTGTCGATGAGTCCACAAGAGAGGGGGATAAAATGGGGGTTTTGAGGGGACTCCACATGCATATAATCCCATGCCATTTCCTAAATCAAATTTTCATTAATCATTTAATTCTCCTTTCACTTATTAGAACCCAATCCGTGAATGCATGTAAGAGGTTGATGTTAAAGGCATATCACCTAGTTAAGAGAGCATGTTATAAGTACAATCATGATGGGAATTGTATCATTGAATACATGTAAGAGGTGGGTGAAAGATTCATGTCAGTTGGTTATGAAATCATGGGCTAGATACTTTGATTTTCGGGAATTGTGAGATTCAAACATGCATAGGGGAAAATTAGAGGGAAATTCAAGTAGAAGCGGCGGTCGATTTTTCCAACTAGAAGAAGACAAGAAAAATAGAGAATTTTGTGCTATAAAAGAGGATTCAGACATAATAAGTGTGAAAAAAACCACGAGATACTATTGGTAGTAACTATGGGTGCAATTCCGGTTTTTTGAATTATTTCCTGAGGCTATTGTCCACAACAGAACTGCACGTGACCTAGCTGCCCATTCTTGCCTCCATGGCCTCTGGAGGGGGATCCGAACCCCTCCCTATCCCACCGGAAGTGAGCGCCTTCAAGAACCTGGTGGCCTCTTGCATCAAACGACCTCCTTTAGCATTGCAGCATAAATTTGTAAAAAAAATGGACAGTATCCCCTCGCTGGCTCTCCCAGAAGAAGAAACATGCAAATCTGCCCTAAATCTCATAGAGAGAGGCCTCATAGGATAGTTCATGAGCCTCTGGCCATCACCCAAAGCAGTGGAAGACTGGGTTCAGAGGAACTAGATCCCATTAATCAAAGAAGGTATCAAAAGTTATTTTTTCGGCAAAGGCCTCTTTGTGTTTGTATTTCAAAGTGCAGAGGATAGAAGCCTCATATTCAGGAATGACCCATACTTCATGGGGTCGCAAGGCCTATACCTAAACAAGCGGTCGCCTAACTTTGACCCCTCCCAAGACATGCCCTCTATTTTTCTAGTATGGGTGCGTCTCCCCCACCTCCCCTGCACTGTTGGAACTAGAAGTCCAGTCAGATCATTGGCAATACCCTCGGAAAATATATTGATCAAGCTGTTAAAAAAGACCAGTGCTCTTGTGCCCGCATCTGCGTCGAGGTAGATCTAGAAGAAGGGCTGCCAGAAGAAATAAAAATAACAGTTACTGGTTGGTCCCATGTTTAAGAACTGGACTATGAACAACTCCCCTTCAAATGCAGACATTGCCACGGTTATGGACACTTCGCAAGACATTGCAAGAAAAAGGCTGAGGAGAAGAGCGAGAAATCAAAGGGTGAGCAATGGACCTTAGTCCAGAAAGAAACCCTGTCAAAAGCAAGGGGAGAAGTTATCACAAAGGGGAACACCACCACAATTCAGGTCAACGAAGATAGGAGCTCCATCCCCATCTCGGATGAGGCCTCAGTCCCCAATGACAAGGAAAGCACCCCTACAAAGTACCGTCTAGAATCAGTCCCGAATAGCATGGAACAGAATGTGCCTCCCACCTCTAATAAAGATGGCGAAGAAGCAGTCCCTCTTGGAGCATCTCAAGACAAACCTTCCAATCCTTCATATGCATAAATCACAAAGAAAAGGCCAGCAGACAAATCCTTCTCCTCAGATGAAGAGACCTTTGAAAAGAGCCAGAAGGAAATCTCACAAAGAAGTCAGGGAAGAGGAGGTATAAAGGTTAAAAATGCAAGGAAGGCAACCCACAATAGATATGTCTATTGGGATAAATACCAGAGCAAGGCCTCCCAAGGGAGGATTCATCAACCCCTCCCCCACTAAATAATGTGTCTTGTCTCTTAGAACTGCAGAGGCTTGGGGAATCCATCGAAAATTGAAGCCGTCAAAGATCTATTGAAAATAGACCCCCCATACATGCTCATGATCCAAGAGACTAAAATCTAAGGGCTTTCCCTTCTCGACATCAGCAACTCGAAGTGGAAGAAACACGCAGGCAAAGTAGTAAGCTCAAGGGGCTCCTCATGTGGATTATCTACTCTATGGTTTGATGAAATCTTCCACCTGATCAACTCCAATTAGACCTAGCACTGGATCTTCACTGAGCTAAAGCATCACACAAGTAAGTTGACCTTCACCTTATTTAATCTTCATGTATCTATACTTCATGCTGAAAAAAGAGAGTGTTGGGCCTCTCTCTCTACCTTTCTAGAGCAACACTCCCCTAGTAATATCATACTGGCCGAAGACCTAAACATAGTCCTGAAACCAAGAGAAAAGAGGGGAGGTAATAGCAACATAGATCAATTGTTACCCTTGGTCGAAGATATTATACAACAGTGGGATCTCCTTCACTTCAACCCTATGAGAGGCCTTTATACTTGGACCAACAAAAAAATCGGGGATGATCACATTTTAGCCTGCTTGGACAGATTCTTAGTCCAAGGCACATTGTTGATGGAAAAAAAGATAATCTCAACAAAAATCCTCCCTAAACTTACCTCAGACCACAAGCCCATTCAACTACTTGTGGAAGTTGAAGAAGACTTAGGCCCAATCCCCTTTCGGTTCAGCCCTCTCTGGATTGAAAGAGAAGGATTCTCCGAAACTGTTCGAGCAACCTGGGCCAAATCAATCACCGGGTCCCCAATATATGTGTGGGAGAAAAAACTAAAGGCTACAAAGCATGCCTTGAAAGAGTGGATAAGGAAACTCATCAAAACACCAACTAGTCAGAGAATAGAAGCAGTTAAGTCATTGGAGACCTCGCAACTGGAAATGGAAAGCAAAACTATCACTTTTGAGGTGCTAGACAAAGAGTTGCAAGCCCAAATCTCCTCCTATTGATCCTTCCACATGGAAGAATAACATTGGAGAATCAAATCCCGCAACCTATGGCTTAAGATAGGGGATCAGAACACCTCCTTCTTCCACCATCAATACACAGCTCGTCTATCCCGTAATTGCATCATGGAAATCACAATAGCTGAGGGACAGATTTGCAAAGGGTTTGATCAAATCAAATCAACAACAGAAAGTCACTTAAAAAACCTCTATGGCCCCGGGATAGATGGCAGTGAAGAGGACACCCCAGGCCTTCTTTCAAACATCCCCCATCTTGATAGCTTAGAAGACAACCATGCCCTCGCTAAACCATTTTCAGAAGAAGAAATTATCAAAGTCATCTAGTCTATGGAACCCGATAAGGCCCCTGGCCCTAATGGATTCACTATCCATTTCTACAAAATTTGTTGGGATATAATCAAATATGACTTGTTGAGAATGATAAAAGGATTCCTGAGCAAAGCAAAGGTAGGGGGAGGCATCAACTCAGCCTTCCTGGCCTTAATTCTGAAATATGTCAATCCTGAAACCTTCGGCAGATTCAGACCCATCTCCCTTTGCAACGCCTCTTATAAAATTCTTGCCAAACTCCTAGAAAATAGAATCAAACCTCTGCTTGGGAGACTGATCTCCAGCTCCCAAGGGAGGTTCGTCAAAGGCAAGCACATCTTGGAAAATGTAATCCAAGTGCAAGAAGCCATCCACTCCAGCAAACAACGGAAATATAAAGGGATGTTTATCAAACTAGATATGGCTAATGCCTTTGACAGGGTCAATATCTCCTTCCTTCACAAAGTTCTCCTCTCCTTTGGATTCTCCCCTCAGTTTTTCAATCTTATAAAATCTTGCATAGACAAACCCTAGATTGCACCGCTAGTCAACGGCCACCCTGCATCATATTTTCAAGCTCAGAGAGGATTGAGGTAAGGTTGTCCTCTTTCCCCTTTCCTCTACATTCTAATGGCGGACACTCTCAGTAGAAAGCTCACTGTGGAGAGGAACGTTGGAGTTCTCCCTGGCATAAGAATATCAAATGGCTTGGACCCCATAAACCACACCCTCTTTGTTGATGATTCTCTTCTTCTCGGAGGTGCCTCAAATAGAATTGCAAAATCCTTCGACTCTATTCTCAAAAGCTACTATAAAGTCACTAGAGCACTAATTAATCAAAGAAAAAGCACAATGTATGGATGTAATGTTGAGCAACATGAACTCACCCGCATTGCGCAGCACATTGGTTTCGATGGATTTTCCCAATGAGGTAAAATTAAGTACCTGGGATTGCCTCTAACAAATATTGGTGTCAACAAAAGATATATATGGGTGGCAATTATCAGCAAAATCAAAGCCAAAATTTCCTCCTGGGGAGGACATTGGCTCACCAAAGGGGGGAAACTGATCCTCATCAAAACTGTGTTGTCTTCACTTCCCATATATCAAGCTTCCTTCCTCCTGGCTCCAAAAACATCATGGATCTGATCTCCAAGCTCTTGCATGAATTCCTTTGGCAGGGAGGAAAAGGAAACCATCGAAAATTTCATTTGGCAAACTGGGAGCTTGTGAAACGACCAACTCAGGACGGAGGCTTACAGATCCGTGATCCTGCCCTCGCTAATCTCGCCTTGGGATGCAAAATCCTTTGGAAAATGCATGCCGAAACAAAACACCCTGTCAGAAAACTTCTCAGAATTAAGTATGCGCATGGAGTCCCTCTCAAATCACTACTGGCAGAAAACGTAGTGACCGACACACAAGTATGGAACCTCTGCCGTAAAAGATTTTTATTTTTATTTTAAAGAAAATATATATCGCATCCCAGGTAATGGTAAGAAAACGAAGCTATGTGAAGACCACATAATGGGCCACGTCCCTCTCTTCAAAAACTAAGAAATCAAATATCTGGGTGAGTGGTTGATCCACGCAGACATCATCAGTCTACACGATATCTCTTCTTGGGACAGACATGGGAGCTGGAAAGCCTGGGATCTCCCCAGAGTGCCAGATAATTTGTGCCATCAGAAGCTAATCCTCAAAAATCCGTTGATTGATTCTGCTCCCGTGCATAAGGAAATTGTATATAGCTGGGGATGGGGACAATCTGACATTTACACCAAAACAACAAGATACAATGCTCTTCAATCACGAAAAGAACGAAATCAACCTCCAAAGCTTTGGAAGCAGGTTTGGGATCCTTTCGGAATCCCCAAAGTGAATTTCTTATTTTGGACTCTAATGCATAACAAAGTGTTGACAGGATATAATCTGGCCAAAAAGAACATCCCTGGCCCTAATAGGTGCGTGCTATGCAGAAATGCCAGTGAAACTTCGACCCACCTTTTCATTGACTGCTCTTTTGAAAAATAGGTATGGGGCATCATCCTTCATGATCTACATGTTTCTACTCCACATCACAACTTAGTGGTGGAGCTTTTTTCTTCCCGGAACGAGTGTTATCCTCACAAAATCCCTAGAAAATCCCTTTGGCATAGAGTCTGGCTCTCCATCCCCAAATACGTTTGTTGGAAAATATGGCTTGCTTGAAATCAACAGATATTCATTGAAGCTTCCTGTCCTCCAACAAAGGTTGCAGCAAAAGCCAAATCACTCCTCCTTGAATTAGTGCAAAAACAATCTCACAAAGTAGATACTTCACTCCTCCCTAAAGAAAAGAAATGGATGGAAGCCCTCACCCTTCAAGTCAGGAAGAAATCATTGGTCTCTCGTTTCACTAACCCTGAATGGAAAATAAGAGAACTAGATGACATTTTTCAAGAGTGGTGGAGGAAGCAAAGAAAAAATATGATCTTTTTTCATGGTGCATCCAAGGGAAACCCTAGGGTAGCAGGCGCAGGTGGCGTTCTCTATTCCCCGGATGGAACAAGAAGAGATAGTTTCTGTTGGGGACTTGGGCAGCGTACCAACAACCAACAACCAGGCAAAGATCTCAGGCCTTCTAAAATCCTGCCACATTGCACGCGACAAAGGCATAAAATAATTCCAAGCCTTTGGAGACTCATAAATCCTCATAAAAAATCTCAACATAGAGGAATAGTTCAACAACGCAACCCTCAAAAAGACATTATAAAGATTAAATATTATGCTGCTCGACTTCACCTCCTATAAATTCTTTCACATTCTCAGAAAATCGAACAACAAAGCAGACTCCATGGCAAAAAAAGGATGCCTTCTCTCAATAGGAGATCTTAGTATAAATGAGGAAAGACCTCTCCAAACTTGCATACCATGAAAGGAGATAAAAATTGCAATAGAAAGATAGCTATCTGCAATGTAACATTAGTTGACTTGGCCTCACCCCAACCAAATATTTCCAAATAAATAAAACATACTCGTTTCAGTTAAAAAAAATAATAGGTGCAATTCCAATTATATTTGCTAGAGCCCCCAGCTAAGAGATTCGTAGTCGGTCTATGTTGGAGCCCTGTAGGGATGAAGATTGTATGAGGGACTATAATGCAACTACTAAAATCTCAACCCTTGGTTTGTGCAGGCTGATGAGGAAGAGAGTTGTGTGGTTTAAATTGACGTAGTTATATTATAGATTGGTAATAAATACGAGAATTTGATTGTCGTGCCTTAATCATGTTTATCTTGAGAAATTTCATGAAATCCCATGTAAATTCTACTTTGAGGACTTCATCTATAGCAATATTTCCTAAAGCCAATGATTGAGTAATTCCTAGGTAGTCTATGTTGGACCCTTAGAGGGGTCTGATCCCTTGTGCATAAAACGAAATATTATCCTTTGAGTTGTGTAAACCGATGGGAAATAGTGATTGGTGGTTGGAATTGTTGTACGAGTTACATCATTGTCAAATTATTGGGTATGGGGTGATTTTTGTGGACAATAGCTATCCATAGGATCCATGTCTGTCTTGTGGACTCATAGCCTCAACACAAGTGATATTACCCCAAGGGGGACATATACGGTGTTAAATGTATATGATATGACTACAAGGGGATCATATATGGGGTCAAATGTATATGATGTGACTCCAAGGGTGGGTGTATGTGGGGTTAAATGTGTGTGTAATGTGTAAAAGTATATGTAATAGGATCAACCTAGTAATGTAGTGACCGTGTGTGCAATGCATGGATAATATTTTATAGGGATCATGCAATCATTATTAAGGAGACAAATTTGGATGTAGGAATGTATTTGAATATTTGGAGGAGGTTCTCTTATTATTTTTAGGAGTTATTGTATAAATTACCTCTTTTATATTTATTGGAGTTGTGCTCCACACCCACTTTATTATGCATGGCGAGTGATTTTTATTTTTATGTATTTGGATCTTAACATTTGGTATCATGGCATATGAATCTATGGTTTTGTTGCTTTAAACATGCCATCTTGGAATTTTTGTTACAAGTTTTGTTTTAGGTGGTTGTATATGGTGAAATTTTGATCATATTAATACGCAATCTGAAGGAACATATGGTTACAATTTAATATTTGGGTTCACTAGTCATCTCATCCTTTTCACTATAATTTTTTTTTGGGGATGTTTCAAACCATGAAATTTTTCACAGACTAATAAGACATTGCAAGGTACATTTGCAAAAAAAATTAGATTACAACTCATTATAAATTTGGAGATATGCCCTGCGGACATTAGGATTTGTGAATGGTCCTAAAATAAATTTCAAATGAATGATCTTGGAATTTTTGCTATTCATATTGTGGAATTTTGAGCATATTGAGAAACCATCTCTAGATATGTCGGGTAAAATTTTTATATTATGGTTGTTGTTTTTTTTTTCCAGATATATACCTTGTGGAAGTTAGGGCTTGTAAAATTTTTTAGGGGATAAATTTAGGTTGTGAAATTTTCATATTTCTTAGGAAACATAATAACGTACATAATGTAAAAACTTTAGAATTAGATGTAAAAATTGGATAGGTGGCATGCTTTGCAAGTTCACCCTTGAGAAGAGGTCAATATCATAAATTTTTGGGAAAGTTACCATAAATTTCACCTGGCACATCAAATTTTGATTAGACTTTTGGAATTGCAAAGAGACATATCAAAGTACTACAGGTTGAAATTTCATACTCAAAAGAAATTGTAGATATACATAAGACGATAACAATTTTGGAATTGCAAAGAGACATATCCAAGTACAACAGGTTTAAATTTTAGACTCAAAAGGGTTGAAATTGTAGATAATAAATAAGATGAAAGGTCGACGAAAAGGAAATATTCCACGTCATGGTTTTTGAAGGTATGTTAACTTCAAATTATCATATATTTTTATTATGATGTCTGATTGTGTTGTTTTGTAGCTTGGTGGGTACTCCTAAAACCCATGGGGTATTGGGTTTGTGAGGACTTGAACCACAAAAGGGCTTTGTGGGAAGTGTACCCAAGCAGTGGGTTTTGTACCTAATGTTGCAGGCACGAAACCAAGTGGAGAAATCGATAGTTTGATCATGGATGCATGAGGGGCACCCTTTATGGGCTAATGGGTACCTAGGGCATCATGGTTTGGTGAACAAAGAAAGAAATGGAATTTATTTTTAATGTTAGTTGAGTTTTTGTAGTTTTTTTCAAGTTGGCCTGACCAATACGACATGACCCTTGGTGGAGGAGATGTCCATCTAAGATCACTATAAATAAATATCAATTCAATTTCATTCTCACCATCCACAAGGGAAATTCATCACGAGTAGAAAATAACAAGAGGGCTGCAGACCTCAAGAGGAGTCGAGTTAGAAAGGAGAGAAATACATGTTTGGTTTCTTTTTCTCAAGTTCTGGCTGGCTGAGTTTCTAGATCTATTCATGGAGGTTTTTGGGCATATCTTGAGCATTCATCTTTGTGCATTGGTTGTGCTATATCATGAATTTATTGAGAGGGTTGAGACCCTGTGTTATGTTGGAAAGAAGGTCGCAAGGGCTGTGGTGAGGCTAGGACAAAGGGTCGCGGTTTTGTGCAGAATTCTAAGGATATAAGAGATATGACTGCAGGTTCAAGGGTGACTGAGGTCACCCTAATAGTGGGGGATGCAGAGATTTGTGCATTAGGGAAAAATATTGAGTCACATATTATGACTAGAACCATGGGTTATTGGAGCTGTGTTGATGTTTCCAAGGAGACAAGTTTGTGTGTCTTATGTTGATGTAATTATTTTGGTGGTAGGGTTGTTCCTAAAGCATTTAGGAAAAAAAATTTGTATGCCCTGGTTATTGATTCTTTTTGTGCCTAACAGTCATATGAATACGCCCTAATAAGTCTTTATTTTCTTTCTCAATTATTATGTCCTGTGGAGAGGACCAAGTGCTGGAAGATATTTGTGAGAATGCCAAAAACCTACAAAGATATGAGACTATGATTGACCTATGTATAGGCTATGTTTTGTATCATGTATGGTAACTTTGTTTTGGCTAGATATATCAGAAGTAAAAGGGGTCTAAGTCTATGATCAAGTGGACAATAAGAGAATAAAGAAGACATGGTAGAAATGGATTGTTACAGTGGAAGAAGAAGGGTATTGGAGGTTGTTCCAAGGGTTTTGGACAAAAATTTGAAGCCCTAAGTTTAGCAGATGTGTGTAGGCATATTGTTGATGTGTGGGAAAATTTGATGAAGCCTGAGTTCATTAATCTTACATGGAGTTAAGGGATTGTGTGTGGGTTGTTGGTGATGCCCTAGTTTTGCATGTGCAAATGGGCATATCACTAATAAATGGTCATATTGGTGAAATACCTACGTACATTCAATGAAAGAGGACATTCAATGTTGTGTGGGAAGATTAAAAGAAGCCTTAAGTTTTATCATCCTATGAGCAACGAGGAGATGGTTAGTGGGTATATTCTTAAATCCCTAGTTCAGTTATTTGATGTGTGACAAATCAATAATAAGAGGATTGAGCATGAAGACCTTAATAGCAGTGATGTTTGAGAAACCTTCTCATTGTTAAAGGGAAGTTTGATGAAGCCCTAATATAAACATTATTGAGTAGATAGATGGTTGAAAAGTGGGAAAAAATAAAGACCCTATGAGAAAATATAATGGAGCAACATTTTTTTATGTTAGAGGGAAGTTTATTGAAGTCCCTAAGAGTCAACCATCTTGGTGGAGTAAGAGGGATGCTAGAGGGAAAATCAGTGAGCCTATGATTAGTTATCCTTGGAGTAGAAAGAGTGATTGATAGATGTAGTTTGAGCATTTGAGTATGCGAGCACTTTTGAAGCAGCAAAACTACTTGTGAGCAACAAAATAGGTGGAGAAGGACTTGCCAAATGTGTTCAAGGTACTTAGATTGAAAGGGTTGGTGTGAACATTCCTTTAGCAAGTAGGACAAGTGTACTTTTTTTCTCAGGGAAATATTAGTAGTCATAAGTTGTTGACTTCAAGCCCTATTTTTCCTCATATCATGGTTGATTGTAAGGGCCATGATTCCTAGTATGAGATCCCTATGTTTTTTGTATTAATGTTTCAATATAAAAAAATTTGGGTTAAAAATTATCTTGTACACTATATTGATTCACAATTAAATATTTTATGTTGTGCAAAGTGCTAGTGTTGTGGTATTTCAGTGTGTTTATCAATCATGTTCTTAGACATAGAATTGTAGTTGAAGGGTCATGGAAAAATCAACATGTTATTAAAGTTACTTTGAAGGGATAATGGATTAGAGTGTGCATAGTTAAGTAGCTTAGAGGGAGCTGAGAAATTACCTAAAGCTTAGAACAAATGGTTAGGCTAAGGACATGGGAATATGGTCTTGAATGGATAGGTGGAGACATGGGATGGGAGTTCTGGTGGATTGGTGGAGAACTTGGTGAATTTTTTTTTGTTATGTGACAGGTTGCAGATCATGGACTTTCGATGACTTGTCATGGATCATTGGGACTAATGAAGGGATGCCTTGGCATGGATGAGTTTGTTCCGTGTGAAGGACAAGATGCTGGAAAGATAATAACATCTTTGGGTTGTGATGTTGCACATCCAATAATGGTGTCATGTGCATGTGAGGTATTTGACCCAGGAGGATGAGATCCCTTGCTGAGTTGAGTTGCAGTGGTCTAGATGTGGACCAATGTTCATCTGCAGCTCGAACTAACCTTGGAAAAACACAAGTTCAGTAGCATTGTGATCCAGTGTCTATATTTAGAGGGAGTATGCTCTATGTAAGTTTTAATATTCAGGTTATGATGATATTGAGGCAGAGACACTACTAAGATAGTGTGGTTCATTCTATAGGGTATACTGCAATGGTGAATGCCAGAGATTGGGCTAGAGTCACTAACAATGTCGAGGTACTTCCAAGTGTTGACAATACTTCTCTCTCTAAGAGGGAGTGTTGATTTTCATCTTGGGAGGTATTCCCACAACCCCTGGGGCAGTGGGTTTGTGAGGAGTTGACCCACCAAAGGGTTTTGTGGGAAGTGTACCAAAGTGGTGGATTTTGTACCCAAAGTTTCGAGTGTGAAACCAAGTGGAGAAATAAATACTTCGATCATGGATGCATGAGGGACACCCTTGATAGGCTAAGGGGAACCTAGGGCATCATGATGTGGTGAAAGGAGAATGAAATGGAATTTATTTTTAATGTTAGTGGAGGTTTTTGTACTTTGGTTCAAGCCGACTAATATATATGACATGAACCTTGGGGGAGGAGATAGCCACATAATAAAGATCAATTCAAGTTCATTCTCACCATCCACAAGGGTAATTCATCATAAGGATACAACCACAAGAAGGTTGCAAACCTCAAGAGGAGCTGAGTTAGAAATGGGAGAAATACATGTTAGGTTTCTTTGGCTCAAGTTATGGCTAGCCGAGATAATAGGTCTATTCATGGAGGTTTCAGGGCATATATTTGAGCATTCATATTTCTTCACTGGTCATGTTATATTCGATAGTTATTGAGAGGGTCGAGACCCTGCTTTGTGCTGGAAAAAAGGCTGTAAGGGTTGCGGTGAGGCTAGGATAAAGGGTTGAGGTTCTATGCATAATTTTAAGCCTAGAAGACAGGTGACCATAGGCTCTAGGGTGACTAAGGTAACCCTAGCAGTGGGGGACATAGAGATATGTGCCTTGGGCCAAATTATTCGGTCAAATATTTTGACAATAACCATGGATTCTTGGAGTTGTGCTGAGGTTTCCAAGGGGGAAAGTTTGTGTGTCTTATGTTGATGTAATTGTTGTGGTGGTAGGGCTATTCCTAAAGGGTTTAGAAAAACAGTTTTGTATGCCCTAGTTAGGGATTCTTCCTGTGCCTAATAGTCATATGATTCTACCCTAGTAAGTTTGTAATTTCTTGCTCAAGTTTATGCCCGGTGGAGAGGACCAAGTGTTGGAAGATCTCGGTGAGAAGGCTGAAAAACTATAGTGATCTAAGACTATTATTGACTTGTGTCTAGGCCAAGTTTTGTCTCAAGTATGGTAACTGTGTTTAGGCCACAAATATCATGAGGAAAAGTTGCTAAAGCCTGTGATTAAGTGGACAATAAAAGCACAAAGAAGATAGGGTAGAAGTGAACTATTACAATGGAAGAAGAAGGGTATTGGAGTGTTGTTCCAAGGGTTTTGGAAAATAGTTTGAAGCCCTAGGTTTAGCAGATGCGTGTAAGCATATTGTTGATGTGTGGTTATAATTTATGAAGCCCTAGTTCCGTCATCTTATATGGAGTTAAGGGACTGTGTGTGGGTTGTTGGTGATTCTCTAGTTTGGTGTGTGTGGGTCGAAATATCATTGATAAGTGGGCAGATTAATGCAAGGCCTGAGTACATTGAACGTAGGAGGACATTCAATGTTATGTAGTTGATAAGAATACCTAAGTTATGTCATCCTATGAGCAATGAGGAGATGGTTAGTGGGAAGAGTCTTGAAGCCCTATTTCAATGATTTGATGCGTGACAAATCAATGATAAGAGGGTTGAATATGAAGACCCTAAGAGCAGTGATGTTGGAGAAACCTTCTCATTGATATATGGAAGTTTAATGAAGCCCTAAGATCAAAATTTGGGAGAAACTAGAAGGTTGACAAGTGGGAAGACTTAAAGACCCTATGAGCAGAGATAATGGAGTAACCTTGTCTATGATAGAGGGAAATTTGTTGAAGTCCCTAAGAGCAGGGCCATATTTGTGTAGCAAGAGAGTTGCTAGCAGGCATATCAGTGAGCCTATGATTAATCATTTTTAGAGCATCAAGAGTTACTGATAAAGGTATTTTAAGCAACTGAAGATGCAAGCAATTCTGGAGTAGCATAATAGGTGGAAAAGAACCTGCTAGATGTGTTCAAGGTACATTGACTAAAAGGGTTGGTGTGAATGTTCCTTCATCAAGTAGCTTAAGTGTACTTTGTTCAGGGAAATTTTGGCAGACATAAGTTGTTGACTCCAAGCTGTAGTTATCCTTATATCAGGGTTGATTGTAAGGGCCATGATCCCTAGTATGGGAGCCCTATGTTTCTTGTATTATTGTTTTTGGGTTAAATATTGACTTATGCACTAGAATGATTCACTCTTGAATATTTTAAGTTGTGTAAAGTGCTATTATTGTGGTATTTCAGTGTGTTTATGATATTTTTCTTAGACATATGCCTATTGCCGAAGTGTTGTGGAAAAAATAAACATATTGAGGTGATTTAAAGGATTTTTTTTTTGTCAAGTTGTCTGTGATCCTCCAGGCTTGAACTGTGGCTTGAGGAGTCGCGACTTAGGGGCATATAAGCCATCAAAGTCACCCAGGGACCGCACCCAAATTGGGTCACACCAACCATTTAGTTGACTGGATTTTTTAGTATGTATCCTACCCTTAACATAGGGAACAAACACCCCCCATGAGGTTTGATCTTGGGTCGCCTTGCTGATGAGGCCCATCCTCAACCGGTTGTGCTAGTGGGATTTGACAAGGTGATTTAAAAGTTATTGAAAAATGAAAACATATAATATTATATTGGTGAAATGATAATGATCATTTGAAAAAGTGTTAGGTCCCTATAATACCAGTGTATCCCCTTATTTTTTATAGTGTATCCCCCTTATTGTTATTATTGTACCCTTGTAGCCACCATATTGTTATTATTGTGCCCTTACATTATTATTGTTAGGTTGGCTAGGATTATATTGTGACCCCATGGACTCCTATACATAGAAAGGAGGTTTTGTCATTTGTATCAACCAATAATTGTTCATTTGTAATGTAAAGGAGGTTTCCCCCTCAAATTTTCTTATTTCTAAGTCATCGATCTCTCTTTTCTTCTATTTTTGGAGTTGGTTTCATAACAAAAAGGGATGATTTCAGGGACTAAGAATTGAAAAATAAAGATGAAGAAATATGAAAATTATGGAACCATAAAAAAGAGGAGTTTGAAGTAAAAAACAAACATTGCCAAAGTCAAGAAGAAACAAGGATCTTAGATGAAGAGAATTCCAAAAGACTCGATGATAAAGTTTGCAAGAAGATTGAAAAATTCCTAGACAAGGACGAAGTAAAATAAAAAATTCATTATAGAATTGAATAAGGATGAAAAAAATTGATAGATGAGGTCACATTTCAACTTTGAAAGGAGAAAGAAGACAAGATTCAAGAAGGTCACTAGAAGATACTTGAATAATTTGAACTCCAAATATAGGATGTTTATGTCAAATATGATGGTGTTCTATTCGAGGCTAGATTAGTCAAATACTAGGAAAAGAGGATAGATGATGCCATTGAATTTGAAAATAAGACAAATGAAATGGGTATGAAAAGTGAAAGAAATATGTTAATTGTGAAAACATATCGACATTCTCGCTACTAGGAAATATTTCATGGTAGACAAGAAGATCAATATCAACATTATCAATGAATAAATTTGAATACTTATTAATATTCATGGAATGGAGCATCATAAAATTATTATTCAACGAGATAGTATCAAAGACCAACAATTACTACAAATTGGAAAAGTCACAACAACATTACATGGAATCAATGGAAATAAAATTATGTGAAAACCAACCATCAAGGATCAAGACCAAAAATAATTGAGTTTAGATGGATGGATCAACATAAATGGCAAGAATAATGTAGGAATTTAAGGAAACCATATTATTTTGTTTTGTCACTTGTAACACCCTTAACTACAAATCCTTGAGGACAAATATTTTGGAGGGTAATATGACATGAACCCAGGGGGGAATATATGGGGCTAAATGTATATGATACGACCCCAAGTGGGGGCATGTGTGGGGTTAAATGTTAATGTAATGTGTAAATTTATATGTAAATCTCTATCCTAATAATGAAGGGACCACATATGCAATTTGTGGATGGGTATTGTTTCCATAAAATCCAACATGCCTTGGAGAGGGAAAATCTACAAGGTATAAAATAGACTTATAAGCAACAATGGGGTGATGGCCCACTGTCACTAGAGCCAAAATCCCCTACACTTTACGGATTTTGACTGATGGGAGGAGTCCCGGTAAGAAAGAGACCACAAATAATAGGTGTTCTAGGTTTAAGGTATAAAATTATCTCGCTATGAGGTCTTCAAGAAAGTAAAAATTTTGGTCCAAGGCTCCACAAGGAAGCAATACACTTTCTATGAAGATGCCTAGAGGAAGGAACAAGAACTAGGTTTTGATTGATTTGACAAGTATTGGAGTAGATCAAGGTCAAGGCAAGGATAAAAGGTTTCTTTCAATGTATATTAATTAGGACAAGGCTCATGAAACCTTCAAAAAAGTTCTAAGTTGAGGGAAGAAAAACTAAGTTTTACCTCTTAGGGAAAACACCTAAGGAAAAGAAGTTGTGGATGAAATTGAAGTGGATTCCCACCAACTTGATGGGTTTTGTGCCAAAACCTATTAACTTGATGTTTAGGCTCTCCAATGGCCTAGAAATTCTCACCAAGCCCTAACTCTCTTCTTTATCCTTGAAAGGACTGAAATTTAGAAGAGATAAAATATGGAGAGAATGTGAGAATGATCACCAAAAATTTGGATTAGTGCCTTATCCTTTGGGCATATGGAGTTAAGCATGTTTTATATTAGCTAATATTGTTTCCAAGGAAGCCAAAATTTGATGCCCTAGCAACAACTTTCAAGATTTTAACCACTCAATGACATATTAGAGTTTTATGGGAGAGCTACTATGAATTCAAAACTAGGAAAATTCGTCACATGTCATGCATGAATAATGCATGCAACATTAATCTAGCTAGCATTCAATTAGCCTTCAATAAAATTAGGGCATAATTTTAGCATAAACTAGAATCAATAATTCCATACATTAGACATAGAAAATAGATCTTCAACAATTAAGAGTACTTACAAGACAATGTGCAAGAAATCCATCCATTATTCCAAAGAATAGCTCCAAGGAGTGTCCAAAAATCAGCTCCAAGCATCAAATACATCCAAGATCCAATATAGTCCACAAAAGAGAAAGTGTATGTTCCTTATGAGGTCAATATTCCAAGTGTGATGATGATGAGAGATAAAATGAGAGATCTCTAATATATATGTGCTCTAACATTATCCTATTTTAGCCTACAAGACCCCATAATCATAAAATAATGCGCAAGTAATGGCCTAGGTCACAAGATGACCTAGTGGCTTTTGAAAACTTAATTTAATCTCCACAAATGATAGCATAAATGTTGACATCATGCTTGTGTGGGATTCTAGAGAGATGAAGTTGACGAATTTTGGTGCCATGACAAGTGTAGAAGGCCTCTAAAATCAAGATCTATGGGTTGTTCCCTATGTATCAGTGAAAATCAACCTGTGAACCCAGAATGTGGGTTTGGGGTACAAAACTAGGTGTCATGGGTCTTCAGGTTATAAAATCTGTCTTTCCTGCAACGTTGAGGGAATTGAAGATGGTGCTTTACCTCCCATGTCTCAAGGCATGAGACAAACCTCATTTGGTCCTTGGATCAATTGCCACGCCATGTATATACTGCTAAGCTGGTTGGGGGAAAATTGGTCTAAGTGCATCATCCCATGAATAATAATGAAAATGCAAGAATATTGTGGGTGTTGAAGATGCCCATGGCTATGAATGTTGATTTACAATTGTTTAGAGTCACATGGATTTCATTGCATCACATTTGGATATCAATATGTTCCTCTAGAGGACTTGTACTCCAGTTAAGTTTCCTAGACCAATAAATGGAACCACCTATCAATTACACATAATATCTAGTGTTGCAACTTTCATCATTAGGTACATAAATAATTATTGCATATAAGTGAAATAATATTGAAATAAATGGTCATAATAACACGTCATATGTGGATTCTATTCTAAATTTGGGGCCTTAGTCACATAATGGTGTTACCTACCTAGGTATGTGTGGTTAATAGAATGTTAGTTTTTGTAGCATCGGATATGTTCTAGCCTTGAAATTTTGTGGAGAGGCTAGAATACATGAGATCTCCAAAACCCATAAATCGTTTTTGGAAATTCCACCTAGAGACGACTTAATTAGATTATTAGTCAGTTTTTAAATATTTCCTACGTATAAACTTAGGGAATATGATTAACTAATTAGAATTAATTAAGTCATGGTGTGAATGTTCTAGAGACTCACATGGATCGATTTCTAGTAAATCCTAGCCATTCATTAAGATATAATCTTGGTCGTTGAAGTCTCAACAAAGGATTATAAGAGAAGTCGATGGGGCTTGGATAATACACTTGTGAGGTTCGATTTCATGAGCAGATCAATTTCCAAAGAATCAAAAATCAGTTTCCTGAGAGAGATTTAGCAAGATCAAAGAAGTGAGGAAGAGGGGAAGAGACAGTGAAGTTGAAGGAATAATTTGAGAATGGTTGAGTGCATTTGTAGAGAGGCAGAAAAGCCATAGAGAGGTTGATGTTGGGGCATCGCAGTAGCCTCTAGAGGTAGTTTATATTATGTTATGAAAATATGAGTTTCAGTGCCAGAAGTTGGAAAGAGGTTCTAGAGGCCATGGAAGACATTTTCCTAGAAAAAAACAGACCAGACAACTTGAGGAGAAGTTGGTTTGAACTGAGTGCAGAAGGGATTGTGCTAGTGTGATGCAGTAGCTGCGTAGAGCCAGTTTGGACGACTCAAATGGCGCTGAGGTAAGAGCATAAATTTTCCTGTGGAGTGAGGAAAATTCCTCAATAGATTTTTCTTGCCAATATTTCTCTGTAGGATTTCTAGTTTCGGCATCTAGTTGTACTAAAATTATTTCACAATTGCTTAATAACAAAACCCTCATCTACTGCACCGATTTTCCCAAGTTGGTTTTTTTCGGGGACTATAGTCCAAAATAATTGTGTCAAGTTTATGTGTGTGCGCTAGAAATTCTTCCAATGTTTATTCTTACACATTTTTATTTGTGAAGGTTGTAGTGTATTATTTTGATATTTGTCATAGAAAACTATAGATAAATTGTTAAATTTAACTAACAATTAGGAGAAATAATATCAGTTGCTGCAATAGGATTTCAATTTGGGATTTTCACATGGTATCAAATTGCAGTTGATAAGCCAAAGAGATCAGAGGCGAAGAATAAGAAATTTCGCTGCTTAGTGTGGGAAGCATGCCGAAATTCCTAGGGGTAGTGCAGTCATTTTGCGGGAGGGTTGAGTTGCTTGAGGAAAATCGATTTTTCTGAGAGGCAGAAACTTTCTAGTTTTCCAGATTGAGTAGCTCCAAAGGTAGAGGGATTCATATAACAATATTTTTGTGAGAATATATGTAGCTGGACGCAGAAGGTTTCTGAAGAAATTGCTAGAGCAGAGCCAACATCGGGTGGAAGGAGAGAACACATTGAGAGGAAATTTCTCTCAGGGAACTTCTAGTCTTGGAAGTTCAGATTTCCAGTTGCATATCGATAATAACAGCTAGCAGAGCCACACATTCCAGGAGGGATTACAAGTAGTATAGAAACAAATGAGCATAAGGGAAGAGTTATTTTTAGACATTTATCATATATGGCCACTACCGAGTTGAG
Organism: Pinus albicaulis; assembly: GCA_034641835.2. NCBI lineage: Eukaryota > Viridiplantae > Streptophyta > Pinopsida > Pinales > Pinaceae > Pinus > Pinus albicaulis. The sequence goes on from CM076581.1 coordinate 1,538,066,401, forward strand.
AGATCAAGATATGTTTGATGGTGCTTCCAACTATGTCATATGGAAGGAAAATATATCCTTCCTTCTAGATGAGTTTGATCTTAAGGCATATATCGATAATGTGGTGGCGATTCCCACGGATGCAGATCAGCTGAAGTAGTACATAAAGGAGATGCCACTGGCAAAGAGGTTGATCTTAAATGGAGTCTGGGATTATGTAGTCTCACATATAGCTAATAAAGATATTTCTAAGCAGATGTGGGATGCTCCCGTCATGTTGAATTAGGGTAATTCCGAGCAACGAAAGATGTATCTTAAGGAAAATCTGAGATGCATACATATGCAAAATGGGGAAGGCATAGACCCCTTCCTCACCAGGATTTAAGACCTACAGGATCAATTGTGGGTTGTTGGGTCGGCACCTCAAGCTTCAGAGTTAGTGTGGTTGGCTTTCAATAATTTCTCAGAGGAGTGGAAAGTATTTTTCCAAAGCATATTGGGTAGACACACACTACCGGGATCAGACATAATGTGGGTTGACTTGCAGCATAAGTGGCAACAACATTAGATTGAAGTAGGTGAAGGAGGAGGAGAATGTGGCCCTTGCATCTAAGGGTCCGAGTTAGGGATATGGGGAAAAAAGGAAGAAGAAGAAGGACCCGTTGAAGGTAAAATGCTTCAGGTGTGGTGAGCTAGGCCAATATAATACAAAGTGTCCTCTCACGAAGAAGGAGAATGAGGAGAAGTAGGATCAACAGGAAGCTTCCGCAGATATTGATAGGCTTTCCTCAAGGCTAGAGAAATACTTTGATATGTTCGTCGATATACCTCTAGGAGTGAGGTGGGGTGACTTGGTGTTGTAGCCCCATAGCGCTAAAGATAGGTAGGATCCTTGAGGAATCAACCTCTTGGATCACTACCTGGATATGGGGGCCCACAGTATTTAGTAGCAAGATGAACCAGTGGAAGTTGATGCAGTCAGATTCCAGATTGATAGTTGAAAATTAGTAGCATTCAGATGTTGGGGATAATAGTGCAGAGTTGGAAATGGTGCAGCTGGCACAAAGCATGGTAAAAAACAACGCAGAGTCTTTAGTAAACAATGCAAAATATAGTAGCGTTCAGAACTAGGGTGACAAATGCATCATACTAAACACGGTTGGTTCAATATTTCAGATGTTGCAGTTACAACAACAATAGATGAGAAGGAGTTGTAGTGTTGGTAGAAATTCAACAAGGTCATCAGTGACACAAATGCAACTCATATAAGAGTTGCATAGTGGTTGGTGGGCAACAATATCCAGGCATAAAAAACGTGATAGGAGATGGTGAAGAAGCAGAGTATTGCTACTAGGGGTGCAACAATACTAGAACACATTCCTTGCTAAGAAATAATGTTATTTTTTGTAGCATTGGATGTGTTCTAGCATTGAATTTTTGCAAAGAGGCTAGAATAGATGAGATCTCCAAAACCCAGAAATCGTTTTTGGAAATTCCACCTAGAGATTACTTAATTAGATTATTAGTCAGTTTTAAATATTTCCTAAGTATAAACTTAGGGAATATGATTAATTAATCATAATTAATTAAGTCATGGTGTGAATGTTCTAGAGACTCACATGGACGAATTTGTAGTTAATCTTATCCATTGATTATGATATAATCTTGGTCGTTGAAGTTTCAATGAAGGATTATAAAAGAATTTGATGGGGCTTGGAGAATACACTTGTGAGGTTCGATTTCATGAGTAGATCGATTTCCAGAGAAGCAATAGTCGGTTTCTTGAGAGAGAGCTAGTGAGATTGAAGAAGTGAGGAAGAGGGGTAGAGACAGTGAAGTCAGAGGAAGAATTACAGATCCGGTGAGTGCATTTGTAGAGAGACAAAAGAGCCATAGAGAGGTTGATGTTGGGGAAGTGCAGTAGCCTTTAGATGTAGTTTCGATTTTGATGGGGAAAGACGAGTTTCAGTGCCAAAATATGGAAAAATGTTTCGAATTCCAGGAGAGACATTTTCCCAGACAGTATCAAACCAGAGACATTGAGGAGAAGATGGTTCGAACCGAGTGAAAAAGGGACTTTGCTAGTGTGACGCAGTAGATGCATAGAGCCAGTTTGGATAGCTCACTTGGAGCTGAGGTCATAGCTCGGATTTTTGTGGAGTGAGGAAATTTCCTCACTAGATTTTTCTTGCCAGTATTTTTATGTAGGATTTCAAGTTTCGACATCTAATTGTACTCAAATTATTTCATTGCCGCTTAATAATAAAACCCTCATCCACTACACCGATTTTCCCAAGTTGGGTTTTTATGGGGACTTTAGTCCGAAATAATTGTGTCAAATTTATGGTTGTGTGCTATTAATTCTTCCAGCGTTTATTCTTACACAATTTTATTTATGAAGGTTGTAGTGTATGTATTTCTATATTTGTCATAGAAAACTATAGATAAATTGTTAAATTTAATTAAAAAATAGGAGAAATAATATCAGTTGCTGCAATAGGATTTTGTTTTGGAATTTTCACATAGAAAACCATATTAGGTGTTTCCAACCCCCAAAGTGAAGTGACATGTCCTTGGTTTACCCTTAAATCGATCATTTCCATGTGAATAATGATGGAACAATTAGGGAAAGAACACCATGGCCAAGTGCCAGGGTCAAAGTGACAATTTGTGATGGAATACCTCATCTTAGGTGTATATATATGAGGAGGGAGAAATGTTGGATGCATGAGTTACCTCAGCCTTTGTTTTTCTACCTCTCTATATTTCCTTTTACCTTTTCTTGTTTTTTCCTTGTATTACTTCTCGTAGCTTGAGGAATGAGAGCTTGCTTTGTATGATGTAAAACAATTATTACCCCCTTTAGGATGGGGTTGCTCATCACATATTAAAGGCTAGGACATGCAAGGGTTACTTTTATAATATGAGATAGGGAAACATTGGCCCAAGAATTGGGTGATCATGTCCATATGATAGAGGTAGAGCTCATGCTTGGATTTTTCCTACATGTTAATTTGTAAGTCCCATCCATCTTTTACATTTTGATTTTTTTGTTTTGTTTTTATTGTGGCCATCATATGCTATTTCCTTTTATTTTAGTTGCATCAACCTCCCAGGTTTCATTTCTAGGAATATGAGGATGTGTGTATGCCAAATCCCAATGAATAATGGTTAGTTGACCTGAAAAAGGGAGGTGGAATAGGGGATAATAATGCAATATGGAAAGTGGTAAGTATGGAATAGGATAGATGGGGATACACTATCTCAATCATGGATTCCTAAGTGGTTCCCCTTCATAAAGCCATGGGCCATAGGGGAGGTCCCACTGGACTAGCATTGAAAATTAACCCCCAATTTAAGGTGATGGAAAAAGACTACAACCAAAACCCTTGTTTATTCCAATTTTCCCATAATAGATGTTAAAATTCCTAAATAAAAACAAGCATAAGCACTCTATTTCATAATGAATAAAGTGCCTTTTGATCAGAAGCCCACCTTCCAACAATTGCTCGTAACAAATGGGCAAGGAAACATATGATTGATGCAGACAAAAAAGATATGCATGACACACCAAATTGGCTACAAATTATCTCTCAGGGGCTGCTGGTTGTCGGCTGGAAGAGTTGAATAGGAGCAAAGCTTCTCCTAGGGCTCATTCACTTTTGGTGGGTAACATCTGGCTCCAATTAGGACATGATCTCATCGTAGAGCGCATGATCCATGTACTCAAATAGGGAGTTCATGAGAACTCTAATAATATCATAGGATCACAGACTTGTAACTTGCACATTACAATATAAATTTTTTAGAGCATGTGCACTAGGCGTAGGGTATCTCCCATGTTTTTCATAACAATAATAATCCACATAGAAAAATAAATATATGCTAAATGCAAGTCTTATCTATACATAATATAATATAGCATGAGAACATGATATGATGATATTATCTATGAAAAAGAGCATGCAATTCATCCTACACTACCATGCATGACATGTGAGATAACATCCCATTGGGATAATACTCCTTTAGGAGTTGTCCATTCACAAGAAAGGGAATATGTTCTCCTTCAAGGGTATCTAGATAATAAGCGTTAATACCTGCTATATCCAATATTCTATAGGGACCTATCCACTAACTATCAAGCTTTTTGTGCATGCCAGGATTTTCACTTCTCTTGTCCCGCAAGAGGACCATGGTTCCAGGTTCCAAGCCTCGAACCCAAGATTTTCTGTTGAAAGCGTTCTTCATCTTTTCTTGGTTTTGGCCTAGTTGGTCGATATCCCTTCTATGAATCTCATCAACTTCTATTATTTGGTCAGTCCTTGGTTGTATAACATCTTGTTGGTCGGAGCGTGTTTTCAAGGACTCAAGAACATGTAACTTCAATTGAATAGGTAGCTTCACCTCAACCCCATATAGCAGTTTAAATGGGATATAACCAGTAGAGGCTTTTATTGTAGTGCGGTCAACCCACATGGCATACTTGATCTTACTATCCCAATTCTGCTTGTTCTCTCCCACGGTTATTTTGATGATATTTATGAGTTTCTTATGACTAGAATCATCGTGAACATTTCCTTGAGGGTAATAATTCGACGAGTGTGCTAACACAATTACATAGTCGCAAAAAATTGATGTCAGTTACATAGCATTGAAGGATTTAGCATTGTCAATCACGATCTTGGCGGCATCACCAAAAATTTTGATAATTCTCTCCTCAAGGAATCCCATAAAAAACTTGATCAATTTCTCTCTTGGTAGATATGGCCTCTACCCATTTTTTGAAATAGTTTGTGGAAGTGAGGATCCACTTGTGCCCATTACTTGAATTATCTTTAGATTCTTTGATGAATTCAAGACCCCACTATTGGAAAGGTGATTCTACGGTGACACTCTTAAGGGGTAGATCAGGAAGGTGTTGTTTACCAGTAAATAATTGGTACGGTTGGAAATTCTTGACGAAGTTTAAAGTATATGTGAAAATAGTACTCTAGTAATATATTTCTCTCAATATTCTGTGTGCATTGGTCCTAGTGGCATAATATTCCCTACAAAAACTTGTGTGAAATTATTTGATCAAGTTTTCAATTTCCATTTTGCTTACACATCGAAGAATAACCCCATCTGGGCTCATCCAACCAAGGCCATCTTGTGTGAAAAAATATTTAGCCACGTTTAGCCTACAAGCATTTCTTTTGTGATCCACTAGTTCGGGAGAGGCAGATAAGTACCTCGAATAATATATCATTTCAGAATACCACTCATCATTTTAAAATACTTATTTTGTAGTTGTCGCACAAACATGTTCTTCTTCACCTACTTGAATAGCCTCATCATTATTTTTAGTCAAAATCTCAACTAAGCATCACCCCCTAATGATTCTCTTGGGGATGATTTCAAAATCATATTTTTATATTTTCAGTAACCATTTTCCTCTTGGTCCAAGGGAATTACTTTGGGATAAAACATCTTTCATTGTGGGGTATGGGATAAAAGCATGTATCCTATTGTACCCTACATAGGCCCAAAATTATTTCAATGATTTAACAAGAGAACACTGATTATTTATTTATTTTATTTTCTTTTTCTTCAGTCACAATGTATCTTGTTTTTTCATCCCTTAATGAATTTCTCTTGAATGCTCTGGGTCTTTCATTACTATCATCATTCTTCTACATCATAACTCTTGCAATTATGTCCTTGAATGTGAAGGAGTAAATGATAAATCCTTTAAAACAATAGGGGCCAACGAGCATGGAATCTGAAGCTATTCTATTCTTAATTTATTTGAAATATTTGTCTTTATCCTTGTCCTAGAAAACGGGTACATCCTTCTTTAACAAGTCACTCATTGGTTTGACAATTTCAGCAAATAGACAAACCTTCTCACAAAGTTGATCTTGCCGAAAAATTACCTCAAAGCCCCTTTTTCCTTTGTGGAAGGTAGATTCTTGATGGCTTCTATTCTCTTAGGATCAATGCTAATCCTATTCTTAGAAACAACATGGCCAAGTAATTTCCCATGATCCACTCCAAATATGCATTTCCTAGGATTAAGTGAAATATTATATTATCTACATTTTTAGAAAACCTTTCTCAAATGTTTATAATGATCATGTCTTTCTTTGGAAGTAATAATCATATCATCTTGGTCTACTTCCGTAAAATTCCCTATCAAGTCTCCCAAAGTGAAATCCATAAAAATTTGTGTTAATGTACAAATCCCTCTAGTGAACAAGAGTAATTTCCCTAGATTTGACATCCAAATCTAGAACAAAACAAATAATTTCAAGAAACTTTCCCTAAGTTTAACTATCATCAAATCAATAATGAAAATAAAAGTGGGAGGAACCCATACCTTTTTTATGGAATTTTTCCTCATTGGTTGTTTTTAGTTTCCATTATCATCCTCTATGCTATAGCGTAAAGACATGTGAACAAAAAAAATAGTTTCAAGAAACTTTCCCTAGGTTTAACTATCATCAAATAAACAATGGAAAGAAAAGTGGGACATAACCATACCTTTTTTATGACATATGTCCTCATTGGTTGTTTGTAGATTCAATTCTCATCCTCTATGCTACAAAGCAAAGACCTGCCAATGAAAAAAAAAAACAAACCATCAAAGTACAAAAAAATCAAAGACAATTTTATAAAACCTATATACGCGATCAAGGAAGCATATACCAAATATTTCCAACAAATAGACAATGATATTTTGGAAATAAAAATGTTACTGTATTATAATGTAGAAAATTCTACAACCTAAAGATGCCTTGGTTTTTTAGGCTCCTTACCATTATCCTTCGTTCCAATACCTTACCTTCAAAATCCTAAGATAAAGGATTGGTATTTTAGTAGAGTTTCACCAAAGCTAAAAGCGTTTTTGAGGTTTTCTAGCTAGCCATCTCAATGGGAGATGGTTGTACTTGTAGGCTTGGGAAAGGATAAGACGAGGATAAGGAATGGAGGTTGAGATCCAACAAGGTAGCGATGCAAGTCAGATCCACATTGCTCAGAGAATATGCTATCCATGAAGCTTCTATTCTAGAAACTTCTCGTACTTTTTAATTTTACCTTTGCTAAAAAAACGTTTCACCTTTTGAACAGGGAAAGTGCGACAATGTTGCAGCGCAACCCAGTAGGTATGAAACATGCGACAACCAAGAAACATCATAGTTAATCACGATCCAACCTACGAAATAACTTTAAATTAGGTTTTTTAAAGGTATTTTCACAAGATTATTATCTTATTGAATAAATCTCCGGATTATCCACAGTGTTATAAAACAATGGTTGACGTTTCGAATTCCAACGGGGATCCATCTCCAGGATAAGATGTTGAATGAAGAATGAAAGAAGGACAAAAAAGACATGGTTTATATAGTGAAAAAGGAGAAGAAAAAGAGCCGACAAGAACTGACTAATTAATATTCTATTAATTTATTTAATGAATTTTATTTTAATAAATAAAAATAAAAAATTAATTAATTAATTCTAGTAATTTTTAATAAATTTTAATAATATCTATATAATATCTATTCATTAATTTAATAATAATAATAATTAATTAATTTTAATAAGTTTTAATAAATTTTAATAAAATTAAATGCCTAATTTAAGTGATAAAACCTAAATGTTACTAATTTTTTTATAATTTTATAATTTTTTTTGTTTAGGAAATTATAATTATTACTAACATAAAATTATCTAATTATCTTCCAGAGAAGGGTTTTTCATCCATCTTCTTTAGGGATTAATGAGAATTATGTTGTTTATGGCGAAGGATAGGGATATGAAATCAATTTTCACGAATGTGACAAAATAATGTGTAACATTTTGAAAAGTATATCTCACATTTAATAATCCAAATGGAATTATAAGGAACTTATAAGTCCCCCAAGCAGTTGTGCGAATGCAATTTTTAGTTGATCATCTTCCTTGACCACTACTTGATTGTACCCAGGGAAGGTATCAATGAATGAAATTAACTTAAATGTTGTTATGCACTATAATAATTTTTCTATATTTGGTAATGGGTAGTTTTCCCTAAGACATGCTTGGTTTAGATCCTTGAAATCAATACACATCCTAATGTTCCTAGTTTTATTTCGCGTGACTACTATGTTGGAGAGCCATGATGAATGCCTAATAGGGGTAATTATACCAACATACACCAATTTTTGGAGCTCTTCTTTAGCTGAAGGATCCAATTTTGGATCCATTCTTCCTAAATTTTGTTTCATAGACCTGAATCCTTCTTTGAGGGAAATGGTATGTTGTATTATGTATGGGATATAAGCCTTGAGGTCTTGATATGACCAAGAAAAGACATCCTTTAATTCCATTAATAGCCTTTCTAATTCATTCATTTATTGCTTGGACAACCCTTCCCCTATCTTAATCATTTAAGGCGAAGAATGAGATTCAAAATTGATTTCCATAACATCAGACATATCTTGGAAATCCTCCTTGATTCAAATTTTTTCAATTCTATCAATTTTTTTCCTAACTAAATTATCTTCTTTATTACTTGGATGTTCTTGGTTTTGGAGAAATCATGTTATTCTTTATCTCCATCGAAGACATGCCAATGTTCAGAATGATCAAGGATAGCTGGGTGATATATCATATCTACAACACACCTTCGTTTCGTGATGATTTCCTTATCTGGGCATGAGACTTTGAGGCTGAAACAACAATAGTATCGACAAGGGAATTGATATTTCTAGACACCACATTTATGGATAATTTTTTGAATTAATTTATGGTGCTCACAACCATTTCTTTATATGGTATCAAATTTTAATTTTTAGTTCTAATAGAGCCCTTGACTTGTGACACAATTAAATCATAATCACCTATAGCTACTATTCTAAGGATTTGGTTAGATAGGGAAGAATTTAATCATAATATCAATGCTTCATATTCAACCATATTTTTGGTGCAAGTAAACTCGATTTTTAGTGAAAATAATGTGTAATTCGTAAAAGGGGATATCAAAACTATGCCTTCTCTAGACCCTCACTTTGAGCAGGCTCCATAAAAATACATATTACAAGTTCCCTCGGGCTCAGGATTAGAGCCATATGTAGAAATTGTACAATATGCATGTATATCTTGGATTCACCCGATCTAACAATATGCTAAAGTTAAATATTGAATTGCTTCTACAAATATTTGCGGAATTAATAACAAAATCGCTAATTACAATATCATGAAGAAAGATCAATCACACACAACACAGATAATTTCCCAAGGAAAGCTTACAGCTAAAAAACCCACTATATTCTATTGTATATTATGTCATGTATCATGAAATAATTACATACAAAACTCTAATCATAAGTGCTCTCAGTACATCAACTAATTGTCTCACACTGTCATGCAAAAATTGGAAAATCACTTGCTCAATTTACTATCTCCAGACAACCTGTCTCCATTGCGCAATCCATGATGATAGCAATCCATGAATGAATGCCATCTTGCCTGCATTGACTGTGCAATCCTCATGGGCACATCCAATGTGTGTGTGGTTTCATGTTTGCAACCGGATATTCTAAATCTTTAAGTGAATTAACCGAAGAATTTCAGGAAAATTGTACAATTGATATTATAGAATCTACTTTTGATAACATTTTCCCTATAAATTCAATCACTAATACTCAAACCAGGACAATAGATATCAATCCAGAAAATACTTTTAAAATTAACTCAACCCTTGAACCCAATCAAGAAGAACAAATTATTCAATTATTGCACAAGTATTCCGAAGGATTTGCCTGGGACTATACCGATATGCAAGGAATTCATCCTGATACATGCACACATCACATCTACACAAATGAAAATATTACACCAGTAAGATAGCCTCAAAGACGAATGAATCTAATGGTGAAACAAATATTCAAGGAAAAAATTCAAAAACTCCTGAAGGTAGGATTCATCTATCCTATTTCAGATAGTCAGTGGGTTTCTCCACTAGTAGTGGTACCAAAGAAAAATGGTAAGTGGAGGGTATGTGTGGATTATCGGGAGCTAAAAAAAGCAACCTTAAAAGATCACTTTCCATTACCTTTCATAGACCAATTTCTTGACACCCTAGAGGGAAAAACTTACTTTTCATTCTTAGATGGGTTTAGTGGATACAATCAGATAAAGATAGCTCTAGAAGATCAGGATAAGACTACATTCACATACCCCTGGGGACCATATGCCTACTGTATAAATTTTAATACAAAATATGTATTGCCTAAATTCTCCTGATCTAACAATTATATGCCACTGTTAAATACATAATCGCTTCTACAAAAAAATTCTTGTGGAAATTTAAAACACGATCGCCAATTGCACTATCAAGAAGAAAGATCAATCACACATAACATAGATGTTTTGCCGGGAAAGAATAAAGCTAAAAACCCCACTATCATATATAATGTATATATCATGGATCATGAAACAATCTCATACAAAACTCTAATCCAATAGCTCTTAGTAAAATATACAATCGTCTCACGCTGTCTTGCAAAAATTGGAAAATGCCTTAGCAAAATTTCTGCCTCACAATAGCCTGCCTCCACTGCACAATCCAAGATGATTACAAGGACCAATTCGATGAAATCATGCCCTCCTTGACTGCACAATCCTCATCAGCATATCCAATGTGTGTTTGGCTTGAAAGAGTGCAACCTAATATAGTACAACTGATAGTCAACTGTCCCTTTCACCTACATCTAAACTGGGTCTCCACTGGATCTGACATGCATGTAGTTAACAATAGTAAATCTTCAGTTGCATGTGAGATAAATACATGTAAATTAATTTAATATTTAATTCACTGATCTCTCACTAGTGTCTCTTCATTTACAACTAGCACAACTGATTTTAACTCACTTAACTGAGTTAAACTACTTTACAACTCACATAACTACACATCCAACTCTGTTACAACTTCGAATCACTCAGTTACAACTAAGTCTACTTGCATCTCCCACCAACCAACCTTTGAACTCAAAATTCCTTTAGCTAACTGGTTTTCCACTTCAGTTAATTGATTCCAAGTGCTCCAGGAGAGTGTTGTGTGGATTAATCCGTCTTGCGGACAAGACCGATCTCCCTAGTACTAAAAGTATCTAGCAACAAACAACCAAATAAACTAATCTTTCTCTAAGCATATATGATTTACAAAAATCTCTATAGAGGTGTAAAATACTTACCGTATGTCTAACGCTTGTTTGAAGTCGTTGTTGTCCCTCGTGCACTTGAAGGAGTTATCTTCGTAAACCTGCAGTCACAAACAAGAAAAATATTAAATAACACGTGTATAGACATCATCATAAAGCATGCTTATCATAGTGATCAAGGAATCTATGAAATAAACCATTAACTGATAACTTATTGAGAAAAATGAGTATATTTGTATTAATTTCAAAAGAAAGAAAACCTTACAACCTGAGCCTTGATGTTGCACAGGCCTTCCCGGGGTCCGAAGCAGGAGTCTCCTCTACTCTAATAAGCTCTGCACTCCTCCAACCAAGACGAATAGAGGTATGTAATATCTCCTCACAAAAGTCTTAGTTAACTGAGTCTGAATCTTAACAACACTTAACCTCAAATATTCTAAAGCTTGAACTCCCTTTGAGGCTACCCAATGCCTCTTTTTATAGTGGATAAGAGGAGGTTTTCTGTTCCAACTATGAAGGGATAGAATCCGCCTTCAAAGGGATAAGCTCCTCACATCAAGGGGTTAGCTCCATAAGGTAAGGGATACATGAACCTCACAAGAGCAGTTCTGCCACCGCAAAATATTTTCTAGAAGCTTCCAGAATTTACTGAAAGTGAGATTTTTGGAATTTACTTGCGCCTTTTTGATCTTTACAGGGGTCCGCACTTATAACATAGAGAAAGTGCATTCAGGTACGCATGAGACTTGAACATTAGGTGCAGGACCGCAGGAAAGATAGAGAGAAAGTGCGACACCAAAGTTTAGGAGATTTTTAGGAACTTTTCTCTGATTTTCAAGGCTTGACATGAGGAACTGATATGTTAGACTTGCAAAGGGGGAAAGTATGAGTAATAATGAGCCCATACACATAACAGTATGTCAGGATGAAAATTTTCAGTGTAACAGAGAGTAGATTAATATTTATTGTCCAACTATTATTAAGGGATAATAATAGTCGACATGCATCTATAAATAGACATGCGATCTATAAATAGAACTCACACATACATATAAAAATATAACATCATCTATAAATAGAATTTTCTCACCATCTATAAATAGACATCATCTATAAATAGAATTTTCTTATCCATTCTAAAAATAGACTTCCACCTAAAAGTAGCCTAAGGCTCCATCCTAGTGTAGGTGCTTAATTTTCACTAGGATCTTCTTGTTGAATCTCAAAAATCCCCCTCAACAAGAAAGGGATTATCCTTCACCCTGATCTTGTCTCTATGGTATTCAAATTTTCTCCAAGTGAGCGCCTTTGCTAGAATATCTGCATCCTGATCTTCCATAGGAATGCATTGAAGCAACATGATCTTCCGCTGCACATAATCTCTGATATGATGATACCGGATATATATGCCTAGATCTATCATGAAAATTAGGATTAATCGAGAGTTTAATGCAATTCTGATTATCACAATGAATCATTGTCGGATCTAAATGAGAACCAAACAAGCCAAAAAAGATCTTTCTCATCTAGATAGCCTCACATGCAGCTTGAATTTCTGCCATGTATTTCGCTTCTGCTGAATTGAGTGCCACAGATCTATGTTTCCTGATGTACCAAGAAAAAACTGTAGATATGATACTAAATATCCCTCTTGATGTGGTCTTTCTGTCCATTGGGCTGCTCGCCCAATCTGCATCCGTGAAGCCATGCAACTTCACCTCATCCATCTATCTGTACCAAGGGTCATACTTAGATGTGCCCCTCAAGTATCTCAGGACATGCTTGCCCGCCTTCCAAAGAGCTTGGTAGGCTTAACCATTGCTTGACTAAGCTGGTTCACTGCATAGCATATGTCCAGTCTTGTATTCACTAAATACATTGGTGAACCCACTAACTGTTGATAAAAGGTAGCATCCACTACCTCTCTAGATGTAGTGTCCTCTTTCCTCCATTTTCCTGGAAGAGGAGTATCCATGGGTTTACAGCGCTCCATGTCAAACTTACCTAGTATCTGCCTTGCATACTTGCCTTGAGACACAAAAATTTCACCATCTCGCTGCCATATTTCCAATCCAAGGAAATAATGAAGGAGGCCCATATACTTCATCTCGAACTCCTTTGCAAGGTCCTCCTTGCATGATTGTATTAGCTGCTCATCACCAGTCATTATTAAATCATCAACATAAAGAAAAATGATTAAAATATTACCCTCCACCACAATTTGGTATAGGTTTTCATCCGCCTCACTCTTGGTGAAGCCAATTCCAGTGAAATAGCTGTCTATCTGAGTGTACCAAGCACAGGGTGCTTTCTTCAGCCCATACAACGCTCTTTTGAGCCGGCACACATGCGACTCACTGTTGAAGATATCAAAACCTTTAGGCTTCTCTATGTACACATCTTCCTCTATATTCCCATTGAGAAACACAATTTTCACATCCATCTGATGAATGTGCCAACCTATCTGCGTTGAGAGAGCAAGGATGGATCTTATGGAAGAATACCTTGCGACAGGTGAAAAGGTCTCTTCATAATATATTCCCTCGATCTGTGAGAAGCCTCGGGCCACAAATTTAGCCTTGTATTTCTCCACACTCCCATCAGCAGCTTGCTTTACCTTGTAGATCCATCTCAAACCTACCACTAATTTATCAACCGGCCTTGGAAAAATTTCCCAAGCACTGTTTTTGACAATGGAGTCATACTCCTCCACCATTGCATCAACCCAAGTGGGCTCATGCACTGATTCCTGAAAGGAATATGGTTTAGTGATAATACATTTTCTCATGAGAGCCATGTATCCAGTAAATCAGTTAGGAGACTGTCTTTTTCTGCGTTGTGAAGTAGGGTCTCCCACATTCTTTGTAGCATCAAGTCTCAACCTATCAGCTTCTTGTGCTTTCTGCCATTTCTGATGGATGGCTCTACATGAGTGGCTTCCTCCACTACATGAACCTCCTCCTGTGGCTGATCCACATCTAGAGACTCATCTTTGGGAACCAGCAATTCCTCCTTCACATGCAAGTCCGCCTCCCTCTCAAGCGACAACCGCATGGATTTTCCTTCATCAAATTTTATATCCCGTCGCACAACAATCATTCTCTTGTTTGGAAAATACATATGATAATTATGGGGTGTTTTAGTGTACCCCACAAAAATCCCAGCTTCAACAATTGGCTCCAAATTCTTCCTAGCGTCCTTGGTCACATGCACATAAAAATATGAGGCAAAAATCTTAAAGTGTGAAACATCCGGTTTCTTACCAGTGAAAGATTATTTAAGTATACTCATGCCAAGTACTCTATGAGGACAACGGTTCTGCACATAAACTGCAGTGTTGCATGCTTCCGCCCACGAATGCATTGGTAGGCCCTGATCATGCAACATCACTCGTTCTGCACCCACGATTGTTTTGTTATTCCTCTGCACAACCCCATTCTGCTGTGGGTTATGAGGCTCTATGAGTTCTCTTTGAATTCCTTCTTTGCTACAAAAGTTATTTAATTCTTTAGAGATGTATTCTCCACCATTATCGCTCATAAGAGCCTTCACTTGCTTCCCCGACTCTTTCTCCACCAATCCCTTAAACTCACAGAACTTAGAGAATGTTTGATCTTTCTTCTGCATGAAGGAGATCCAGCATTTACGAGAAAAGTCATCAACAAATATTACATAGTACTTATGTTTTTTTTTTTGAAGCAACTGAGAATGGTCCACACACGTCTGTGTGAAATCTCTCAAGGATCCCCCAAGCATGATTCTCCTTCTCATGAAAGGTGGAATTTACATACTTCCCCATGGTGCAAATCTTGCACTGATATAACTGAGCAAGTGTTCCCATTGGAAGTCCAGTAGATATTTGCTGCATGACTTTCAAGGCTCCACGAAGAAGATGGCCCAATCACCTGTGCCATAATTCGTCCTCATCCTGACTCACCATTTTCTCCGCCTTGCCCACCATAACAGCGCAACCATCTACCTCCAGCTTTTAGAGATTCGTAACTCGAATCCGTATCCTCTTGGATTGACTCGTTGTTTTATTTTGTAGGAAATATTTTCCATCACTAAAAACAACGTCATAGCCTCTGTCCTCCAACATTGCGACTGAGACCAAATTTTTCTTCAGACCCGGTACATGCATAACATATTTTAATTGAAATGGTTTACCTGAATCCCTCTGAAAGGTAATGGTACCAATCCCAGTAGCACTGTACCGTCCGTCGTCGCCCATCTCAATATGCATCTAGAGATCTTTCTCCTCCAAGTCACTAAAAAGTTCCTGATCTCCCGTCATGTGAAAGGAAGTGCCACTATCAAAATACCACACCGTTCCTAATTCACTTGATACCATGCATGAAATCAAGGAGAAGTTAAACTCAAATTGTGAGGAAAGGGCCTCACCAGCTGCAACTCCAACAACCTTCTTGTTCTTCTTCTTTTGTGGACATTTAGTAGCAAAATTCCCATGTTCGTGACAGTGAAAACACTTCACCTTGGAAATGCCATGCTTCTTGCCTTTAGAATCGGAATTATAATGGAATTTCTTCCCCTTCTCTTTCTTCACCTTGGCAGCTAAAGAAAAATATTCTTCATCATCATGCTTTGATGAAGAGCCATCTTTGGTGTTCCACCTGAACTCCTCCTGCACTAGATCCGACCACAATCGTTCCCAATCTGGTAATTTTTCCTGTCCGTTGACAAAGTCTTCATAACTATGCCAACTCTTAGGAAGTCCCAAGAGAGCCAAACTCACCAAATCATCATTAACGACTGTTATTCCCACACTCTCCAGTTCATCCTGAAATTGGACAAAATTTGTGAGATAATTTGGATGGTGTCGCCCTTTTCCATCTTAATCTTTCTGAGTTTATATTTGAGCACCAATTTCCTATGGTCACTGCTGCTTTGGAATAGATCCGTCAAAGACTTACACATAGCATATGGTGTGGCTTTCCCATGGAGGCTTGAGACAATGTGGTCTCGTATTCCCTCCAACAAGATCCTCCTCGCCTTTGCCACTTTCTTTTTCCACGCATCAATATTTGCAACATATGCAACATCTGGCTTAGGAACATCTTTTTCAATGAATTCCTTCAAGCCATTGTCTTCGAGTACCACCTCCATCATGTCCTTCCAAGAAATGTAGTTAGAGATTCCCTTGAGTGCATACTCTAACCTCAAGCCATTGAAATCCATTTCGATCTTGAATAAGCTATAGCACCAAGAAAGTCTTTCTGCAAATTCGAATTCTGTCCACCAACAAACTTAGCTCCTGCTTCACTTTTACAATTTTCTATGCTCCGATACCATGTAGAAATTATAGAATATTCATGTATATCTTGGATTCGCCCAATCTAAAAATATGCTAAAGTTAAATACTAAATCTCTTCTACAAATATTTGTGGAATTAAAAACACAATCACCAATTACAATATCATGAAGAAAGATCAATCACACACAACACAGATAATTTCCCGGGGAAAGCTTACAGCTAAAAACCCCACTATATTCCATTGTATATTATATCATGGATCTTGAAACAATTACTTACAAAAATCCAATCACAAGGGCTCTCAGTACACCAGCTAATTGTCTCACACTGTCATGCAAAAATTGGAAAATCACTTGCTCAATTCACTGTCTGTAGACAGCCTGCCTCCACTACGCAATCCCTGCTGATAGCAATCCCTGAATGAATTCCATCTCACCTGCCTTGACTATGGAATCCTCATGGGCACATCCAATGTGTGTGTGGTTGCATGTGTGAAACCGGATAATGTCACAACTGATAGTCAACTTCCCTTTCACCGAGAACTCATGGGTCTCCACTGGATCTGACATGCATGCAGTTAATAATAGTAAATCTTTAGTTGCATGTGAGACCACTAATTGTGAATTAATTAATAATTAATTCATTTGATCTCTCACTAGTGTATCTTCAGTTACAACTAGCATAACTGATTTTAACTCACTTAACTGAGTTAAACTACTTTACAACTTGCACAACTGCACTTCCAACTTTGTTACAACTCGAATCACTCAGTTACGACTCAAGTCAACTTGCATGTCCCACCAACCAAGCACTCAACTCGAAATTCACTTAGCTAACTAATTTTACACTTCAGTTAACTATTTCCAAGTGCTCATTGAGAATATATTATAGTTTATTGTCCATCTAAATTAAGGGATAATAAAGATAGACATGCATTCTATAAAAGGCTATGCACATACATCTATAAATAGAAATACACCTAAAAATAGCCTAAGGCCTCATCCTAGTGTAGTTGATTAATTTTCACTAGGATATTCTTTTTGAATCTCAACACGATATTCATCCTTGTATATTCTACATTCATTGAATTCATAGTCCTCCTCAACAATCTCTTCTTCAGATACCCAAGAAGGGATAATCAAATCCCTAGTGGGGGATTGATTCCATGTAATTGCATATGAGTTCTCCCGCATGGTAACTTTAATATAAGAGAGATCCTCCTGCTAAGTTCCCCCAAGGTCGTCTGCCCATTTTTTAGATAGGAGCATTCCCCATTCGAAAGAATATTTTATTATTGTTATGTCCATGACCATCTCCCTTTGAGGGTGCCCTTCTAGAAAAACAATTTCCTTTTCTATGACCCCAAAAACCACAAATTCCATAACAATGGGCCTCCTAAATAGGTACCAATCATGGCCCATATAACCATACTTCATCACCTTTTACCTCTCTCTTTGAATTTGATGACATATTTTTAAGCTATAATATGTTCACTAGGAAGGTTAAGGAATATCTATCATATCTTGTAGATCAATTCATTGAATGTGTGGGACAAAGATAATTTATTGTACAAGAGAAATTTCAAAACCAACAATTTTTATATAGGAGCACGTTGGGGAACATTAAGAGAAGGATTAGGATGCCTATTCCTCGAGTTATCTCATCAACTACTCAGTTGGCATATGTGAAATTACTCCACCTCAGTGATTACGAGAATCTCACGAAACCATATCCACTTTTATAGGGATTTTGGAGGGAAGCAACCCTCCCTTTAAGGAGGCTTCCCCTCACTTACTTTTGTATAAATAAAGGATCCTAGGAGCTCAATATGATTCAAATTTTTGGATAAAGATAGTGACTACTCGAGGTAGAGATTGTTCCTTGTTGTTTCCATTATCATGTCATATATTTGAATAGTTTATGAGATTAATGAGATTTTTTTATTTATTCCAACCTGAGTTTGTTTTAAGGAGCCAAGTTTGCTTAGGTTAGGGCCCAAACCAAGCAGTCAAGTTCCTATGTTGTACATTTATCTCATCTGTTCCTTTACATGCATTTGATCTAGTTGTATTCTTTCTTTGCAAGTTTGGTTTATAAGAAAATGTATTGTTTCTGCAGGTTAGTGAGTGAGTTTCCTTGGGAGGCTTAATCATAAAGGTTATGTGAACATACACCAAATATATTTCCTTTTTATTTTATGCAACAGTTAGATTCAAGTTTTAATTCAACTTATCCTTTCCTTTGCATTTTGATTTTCTACAATTAGCCTTTTAAAAATCCTTTAAATCATGATGTCTTTTTCAGAATCAGTGCTCGGAATCTCCACAGTTCTCATTTTTCAGTCTATGTTTCGGGTCTAAAGCAAGATCCATGGTCCTGATGATGGGTCTTGCTTTAGACCCGAAACGTAGACTGAAAAATGAGAACTGTGGAGATTTCGAGCACTAATTCTGAAAATCTACACCGCATAAATCTACAATCCATCATGATGTCTTTATTATTTGAATAATAAATTCATGAGAAAGTAATATATATTGGTTCAAAGGACAATAATAACATCATATTTTATCAAGAACACCATCTCTTTCAACACCTTTCTTCCTATTTCCTCCAAATTTTTTGCACAAAAAAAATCACATTACAAAGCTTAGGAGGTTGTTAGTTTTCTTTTTATTCCCTTGTGCAAGATGGGATATTGAGTAGGTATAAGATTTGCAAAGTCCATTTCACTCTTTCCAAAACTTCCACCATCTTCCCCACATTTAGATCACTTATAGAGTCCTTAGAATGCTTTCAGATGCAATCCTGTAGCAATACAAGGCATCTTGTAGAAATCATGTAGCATCATGTAACACTTCACGAAATTGATCAGAACTTGGAAAAAATTGCCTCTTAAGCCTATTTTTCACTTTTAATAACTTAGAAACGACCCCTCAGCTTTGGAATATTACTAGAAGAGACCAGATACCCTTTGTACATCATCTTCTCATCATCACAAATTTAAATCTACAATTAGGGTTTACTATTTGATCACGAGTTAAATAACATAGAAATAATTTGCATTGATTTCTTTTGAGCACTTGATGGTTTATATAAATATATTAGAGTTTAATTTGAATGTAATAATATAGCCTTTATTTATTGCATTTGATTCCATGCAACTAGTTTAGGTTTAACTTCCTGTCATTTATTTTTTACAAAAGAGAATTAGGGTTTTGATTCCTAGAATTATTTTTTCAACAAATAGATTAGAGTTTCCTTGACGCAGTAGGAAAAGTAAAGTTTGATTTTTTTTTTTTTTTTTCTTGTAAATTTAATTTCAGTAGTTTTCTTCCTTAGAATTATGCAAAATGGTATTTTCATATTTCAGTTTAATCTATTGCTTCAGAGCAACCTAGGTAGAAACCTTACTTACTATGCATATAACACTATCATTTCTTAAGTCTGTACAAACTCCATATTGATAAATGAAAGCTGGTATCCCTAGGAGTTGCAACATCCTTGTTGTAATACCATTCCATTTCCTAAAAAACAACAAAAAGTTTATGCGTTAGTAATTATGTTGAAAAAATCCAAAAAAATAAAGAAAAATAATTTTATTTCATGCCTCGTAGATCTAGGGATAGGTCAGGAAATTTTTTTCCTAAAACCCCCACGTCTAAAAGCAATCAAACGTCACTTTTTGGTGATTGTGGACCTCCTCCTTTGACCATAGAGGATTTGGAGAAATTTTTGGGTGACAAACTAAAATTTTTTAAGGAGCCCATGGGGGAAGAAGAACCTCCATCACCCACTGAAGGAATGGTTGGAAAAAAGTAGCCTAAATTATTTCCGATCATGAAGACCAATGGGTAAGCAAGAATGAAGAATATCATCCCTACCTCACTACCACATTTTCATGGCTTGGATTATGAAGATATCGATACCTTCATGTTTGAATTTGTTGTTGTATTCAAGACATATGACTACACCTATGATGAGGAGAAACTTAAGTTGTTTTCGTCCACCCTCAAGGATGTAGCCATGTGTTGGTTCATGAGTTTGGAAGGAGGCAGTATCACTGCTTGGGATCAAATGCTGCAAGCATTAAACTAGAAACAAAAAGCCTATTGTTGATAAAGGGACACAAAATAAGAAATATCCATGATGACTCAAGGGCTAGATGAGTCCCTAGATGACTTTGAAGAGAGTTTTTAGCTGAGCTATAAAGGGATAATTGCACCCTTGATCCAGATTCAATGAAGTTGGTATTACTCTGAGGGGTCAGAGACAAGTTGATGGAAACCCTCAAAATGTTGTTTAGTGGACACATTCATCAACTAAATTATGAGGAAATCAAGACAATATTCAAGAATCATTCTAGGGTTGCAAAGAAAAGAGGTAGATTCGACCAAGGTTTGGTAAGCTCTTCACCTTCTACCTGAACCATCAAGAATAAAATAGGTAGTATGTTAGAGGATTTTAAAAGCGATATGTCACATATTTTTTCCTTGCAGATGGACACCATGCAGATAAAAATGAAACAAGAAGAGGAAAAAAAGGCACTAGACATATTTTTCCCTAGATGCACCAAAACACACCCTACAAATGTGTGTCCATTTAATGTAATAGAAATATGATCTGTATGTGAGGAAAATCATGAAACTGGAAAATTCCCATCTCTTCCGGTTTTGAAAGCGGTATATCAACTAGAAGAGGAAGGCATGTTGTTTCGGGGAAAATCACCCTAGAGGTTCGTTGGGTTACAACCTCCACAGAGCAGGGGCATGCTACTTAAGAAGGACTCACACAACCATACATGTTCATGAAAAACTAAATAGAGTAGAATGAGGAAGTTACCCGTAGGTCCTACGGTTGAAGCAGATCCCGCGGGGTCCAAACCCCCAGCAACCGTCCTTCCTTCTTAACCTGAAAGACAAGAAGAAACAAGCACGAAGAACCGGTTGTACAGCATATATCTACTCTAAATGTTAGTGAAATCCATATAAAACATCAGATAAACCATAATGAATGCTTAAATAACAATTTTCTCATATATGTAAGTAGACGCTAACACGTATATTTCGGGAACAAGATGGTAATAGCATGTACAGAAATAACGAGTGGAGAGATCACCTGAATCCTTCCACGATCTTCGAGCAGACCGTCGTCCGGATCCGTCCCGCCCTTGCCTCGCTAAGATTCCTTCCAAACTGGTGCATACGATATGACATATAGGGAGATGAGAATCTCAAGGAAACAAGGGTTTCCTTTAATGAACTGGGAAATGCAGGAGGCACGGGAATTCAGACTTGGATAGGGAATACCAACAGAGTATAATATCAATAATTCTCTCTCTCCCTTAGGCCATACACTTGAGGGGCTTTTATACTCCCTCCAAGTAGTTTCAACAGTTGGAAACAGTTGGCCACGTGCTGGGGTGGTTGAACTACCTGAGTAACCATCAACCCAGCCCGAAAATAGGGAATTTTTATATATATTTTTATAATTTTAATGGCATACGCGGAAAAGTGCATGTGAACTCGCGTATACACGCGGAAAAAGCTGGGCATAACCGCGTATGGGGGCTTTTACACTGTTTTTTAAGTGAATTTGTCCAAGTCTGTAGGAATGGGTGCCCAAAGCCATAAAAGCAATCATGAATCATATGAAGGTGAGAAATGATGCTATAATAGATGCCCCCTAATATATGAGGTCAGAAGGGGTACATGATGGCCGAAATGTATTATGCACATAGAAAGAATTTCGCAAGAACAAGAGAGGACTTCACCAGATTTCAGCCTGCCAAAAACCAATGAAATAAAACAGAGAGTCAACTCATGCTGAGGCGGGCATACCCATGCTCAGTCAAAAATACATCATATAGAAAGTACTGAATAGATCCAACATGTATACAAGTATAGCTGAACTGAAAGTACATAATGAATCATCTGAGCATGGCCTGGAAGTGTAAGTCTGAATCAATGTCCAAGTATCACATATAAAAAGCTGATCAAAGATGCTGCAACTGGATGTCTGATCAAATAAGTAACTGAATCTCCAAGTACCAAATCATAAGGGGTGGAACAAACGGTACTATCACGCAACTCGGGAGCCAACATATAGGATGCTGCTGTACTGAACTGCAACATATAAGTGTGGATGACATCACTGGCAGAAACTGAATGGACTGTCAAAAGTGAACCGAAAAATGCTGATGCAACCCGAGGTCTTCACCGATCACTATGGCACAATTCTACACAATGGGAATAAATGAGCTGAAGTCGACCATGTGAGAAATCGTTGGATTATCGGTCAATGATGTATACCGTTAACCAATGCGAGACAACCCACCGATAATGAAAATGAGTGTCAAGGTGCCCCAGTACAATCTAGAAAGTGCGAATGAATGAGTTGAAGTCGAACATTTGAAAGAATCTACCAATCAGGAGGCAATGATGAATCTCCACTGTCGATAGCGAAGAGTCTGCCACTGATGACTGCAAACCCTAAGGTACTGAAAAAAAGACTCTAGACCTTATTCCCAGAGAAATGAGTCGGAGTCGATGGGAAAAGATCTGCTGGAAGGAAGGCATTAAGGCATCCCACATTAGTCCAGCGTGAGTGTAACCCGCAGGCCAAGATTTGGAAGGAATCGGATGAAGTAGAGTGACGGAACCAAAACCGAAGTACGTTTCCGACATGCACAAGATGAAGCTAGCGCACGGAAGAAACCCTCTAAACCAACCAATAATGAAAGCTGACACAGAGGCGAGAAATCCACCGATAGGGTAAAATGGAAATCAAGGTACTGCACGAATCCCAAGTGTGATAATGTGTGCTGACATCGAACACAGGGGAAACCACTCAGTCAAAGACCCATAATGATGATCAAATGTTGAGCACAAGGTCACCTATCAATGATGGAAATAGGGCCAGGGTGCGGCTCTAGGTTTGCTCTCAGAGCAATGTGTCGTAGTCGATAAGAGACAAACCCGCTGGCAAGAAGTCAATGGGGACCTTCTCAAACCAGCACGAGCAGAAGATCAAAACATCTGATGTGATAGAACATGATACTGACAAGACCGGGAAGGCCGACTGAATAATGAGTCAAGAGACACCGCAGAATGGCCGACTCAGGCTAGACTTCCCATGAACAAAAGCACGACTCTGTGATGACCATGGCAGTAAAAAGTGACACTGTATAAGTCTGTCTTGCAGGAGGCAAAACAAACTCTCCATATGATTGGAAGAGATAACCAACCGGGGGAGAACTGACAAGTGAAACATGGTAAAGGCTAAACCTAGGTCAAAACTAAAACCATCCCAAATGAAGGAAATATATATAAGTATATGTGCTTTGTTCAAGGGCGACAAACTGACTCTGTACTGCCATCAAAACAACGAAGATACATCCCGTTCCCGCTCTTTTTGTTATATTTGATTTTTTGTCTTTTTCATATAATAAGCCTGAAAAAGAATAAAAGAATGCTATGGTACAATGGATAGAACGAGTATCAAAAAATCAGATGCACTAGTTCCTGGGATTGGAACAATCCTATGCTCAATGCAAGGTGGCGAAAACTGGTAAGCGATACTCAAAGGAACGTTCCATCCATGGGTAAAAAGGTGTCAAGTCGTGATAGCTAAGTGCATGCAATGGTTAACTTGTACAGAGAGTCAAGGTCAAAAGTTGGCTTAAACATCGAGTCCAAATGAAGCCGGCTAAAGGCTAGGATAAACAAGTAGCCAATATGCAATGCAGTAATACAACTTAATGACACCAGGGAGCCTCTAGGGTAAAAGCCAGAAAAATGATAGTGAGGAAGAAGAAGAATGAAGCTTCAACACATAAGTCATGGCGAGACTAAAGAGGACTCCCGAGCCTACATAAAATGCAGCATGGGCAACAAGTGATAGCGAGGAACTAACTAGGAAGCCCATGTAAAGGAAGGCTCTACCATCAAGTCATGATTAAATAATCAGCGAGTGAAATGGGTGTAATACTCATGACCTGATGGGATCGACCCTATGGCAAGTGATCAGTATGGAGGCTAGTATGCAAGATGCAACGGAAAGTGATTTCCCTAACCTATATGCCAGTGAAGATCATATACCTGCCGTGACGAGTCGGTAATCATGGATCAAAAACCGGAAAAAATCTCAAAATCGTCAAAATGTACCTGAAAACATACCAAACTGGGCACTTCCAAGCATCCGGGTTATGCAGCTTAAGATAGATCGAAAAAATAAGCATAACAAATTTTTGCAAAAATTTTCAACTTTTTAGGCATAAATAGACAAATTACCTCATATTTGGTTCATTATTGCATTGCTGATTTGGAAAAAAGTGCTCTGGAGCAAAAAACTTCTTTCGTCAAATCAGGAACAACCGACCGTCGAAACGCACCGAATTTTCAGGTAGGCTCCTCAATCATCCTTGCAAATCATTTTGTCCATTTAGAAATTAAAATTTAGTGAATTTTACCATTAAAACCCTTGCTAAAAAATGCGGACTTGCGCATACGCGGGTTCATAATAGGAAAGTCGCGTATACACGCGACTGTGCAAAGAAAAAGTCGCGTATGCGCAGGTCCGAATCAAAAAATGCGTGGCTAATGCATGATTTAATGAATTTTGACAGGATGACAATCTCATGGAGAGAGCGTGAGCACAACGCAATTGATCAAGAGGTCATGCAAGATCGAGCAGCGCAAAATATCCTTCGGAATTGCGGATTGTTCAAATTCTTCAAAATGCCAAATATGAAAAGCAATGTTCGGTTGCTAGAAATGCTCGTGAATTACTGGGAACCAGACCAAGATTGCTTCGTTATAGATCAGATGCCAGTACGCATTGAAGTGGAAGACATATACTTTATTACTGGACTCTCCCGGAGGGGAGAACCAGTAGACTTGCACGGGAAGCCCCTGGGAGGGTTAACCGTGGAAGACTATGTCCACGTGTATTACGTAGAGGGTTCCAAAAAGGTTGGAACTCAGATTGCAATTAAAGATTTACAGGATTTGCACATGAAAATCCTCCTTTTCACCATCGGCAGAGTGGCAGGATCTGCCTCCCTACATCAGGCGTCCAGGACGCAAATGAGCATAGCAGTAGAATGTTTGACTCATGTGTATGATTGGTGCACAGCCCTTTTACTGAACATGAAACAACAGTTGACCTCAATCTTCCAAGCAAAGACCAAACACTTTGGCTACGGTACAATTTTGACAACATTCTTCTTTGAGAAGATACCAGCATTGAGACCCAGAGTTATCTCTACCATCAGTAGCCCGCGGGACCCAAGAATTGCCCGTTGGGCGGACATGATGAAGAGATTGGGGGGTAGTGAAGTACCCCGGACCACATGGGATGATGAGTTCTTCCGTTGGTGGGGAGAAAAAATCATCGCGGTGGACGACTATCCCTATGCCGGGATGGACTTTCGTGGAGATCCAGATCTAGTTCTTCCACCAGGCACAGCATGGGGCACAGTCGGTAAGCTTGCAAAATTTTTTGACTTATATAATTTTTTTGGATTTTTTCAAATATATATGAAAAAATGAAAAACAAACATGTTTTTGATTGGATTCATAATGACTGACAATTTAAAATGATCATGATTCAGATGTTGGACCAGTTCGTCCTGAGGGTCTCCCGCGCCACAAGCGTCGCAGGGGCGAAGCAGATACAGTGGATTCAGACAGGATGCTCCAGGCTGTGCAGAGGAACTTGGAGGGATTAACTCGCCAAATACCTATGGCTGCCGTGGAAGACCTGCCTGAAGCCATCCAGAGACGGGTGGTAGGAGTGCCCCGAGACTAGGTACGATTATTCCGCCGAGTTGCCACCGCGGTCACGTTCTATAGGAACACGACTTCTGGGCAGGGACCTCAGGAGTAGACAGATATTATGTATTAGATGACTGTATATTCTTTTTTGAGACTGAACATGATCGGGGCATAAGCCCAAGTTTTGTATGAACTTATGGATCCAAATTTTGTAAAGTTTTTGAACACTCTGATGATATATATACATCGATATTTGATGTGATGTGATAAATGTATCAAAAATGTATGATGTTTTTGATGATTAAAATTTTATTGTATGGAATGATTAATATGCCAATCTAATGCTTGATTAGCTAATGAGTCAGCAAACCAATTTTCAGCTCGAGGAATATGAATGAAAGTTAAAAATTGAAATGACCTTTGTAACAAACGTACCCTCAAGAAAAATCGTAATAAAAATGGATCTCGTACCCGATAAGTATTGTTCAACTGCGACACCACCAGCTGAGAGTCCAAGAAAACTACCAACGAATCAACACCCAAATATATTGCCTCCGAGAGTAGATAAACAACTGCAGTGTATTCTGCTATATTATTGGAAGCAGGACCAATGCAGACCCCTCTTGATACTAACAGCTGACCGGATGGATAATGAAGCACCCAAGCCGCGGAAGCTAAGTTCCGGGTGTGTCTACTAGCACCATCAGCGAAACCAAAATGACTCATGACATCCAACACAACCTGCCAAAGCAGATCAAAAACATCACCAACTCATCAAAGATCGAAAATCAACCAGATATGTACAAAGCAAAAACTACTATATACAAAAGTAACATGCCAGGCCGAAGCCTAGGCATAATACTTCTTCAAATAGAGCCCATTTCGGGGCTCTGGCAACTCGTTCCCTTCGAAATCAACCAAGGTATATGCTCCTTTATTAAGGACTTTTTAAACGATATAGGGGCCATACCACATAGACTTAAACTTTCCTGCCCCCAGGGCATCTTTTTCTTGGGCATAGACCAAAACAAGGTCACCTTCCGAAAAAACCCTGGGTTTGACCGCCTTATCGTACTGAACTTTAACTCGGTTTTTATGCGCTTCATTCATCGTGGCGGCATCCCGACGTTGCTCATCGAGATGTTCCAGATGAAGGAGCCGTTCTTCAAGACTAGAAGTGTCAAGAAGAAGTTCAACAGCTAATTTAAGAGAAGGAATCTCACATTCAATGGGAAATACGGATTCCAACCCGTGCACTAGCTGAAACGGAGTAAAGCCAGTTGCAGTTTTCACTGACGTCCTATATGCCCAAAGTGCAGGATATAGCATAATATGCCAGTTGGATCTAGCTTTATCAATTGTCCTTTGAAGAATTTTCTTCAAGGATTTATTCACGGCTTCCACTTGCCCATTGGCTTGAGGATAATATGGAGATGAATGCTCCTGCCGGAAACCCAATTTGAGAGCCAACTTGGCCATCATACTATTTTGAAAATGACTGCCATGATCAGTGACAATCTCTCTAGGAATACCAAAACGAGCGATAACCTGGTTGAAAAGGAAAAGAGCTGTAGTCTCACCATCATTCCCAAAAGTAGGCATAGCCTCGACCCACTTCGTAAAGTAGTCTACTGCTACAATAATGTACTTGTGACCTTTAGCCGAAGGTGGGTTACAAGTAGTATAATCAATACCCCACTTTGTAAAGGGACCAACAGTAATGACTGGAAAAAGCGGAGCTGGATGAGCGCGCATTTTTCGAGTATAGACTTGACACGGATGGCACTTTTTGACCGACTCCACACAATCTTTGAAAATCGAAGGCCAAAGTACCTAGCACACAAAATCTTTTGGGCTGTAGCAAGCCCAGATAAATGACCCCCACAAGCTCCATTGTGAGAATCATTGAGCACATCCTCAGCTTCTTCGAGAGTTAAGCAGCGTCTTAAGATTGAATCAACCCCTCGACGGTATAAAGCATCACCAATAATCAAATAATTCTTGGCCAAGTGACGCAGCTTACGACGCTCATCTTTCGAAAAAGTAGAGGGAAACTTCGCAGTCTGGAGATACACAATGATATCTCCGTACCAAGGATCCTGTGAAGAGATAAGAAACAAATGTTCATCTGGAAAGGATTCATCATAAATCATCTCTTCCCCACAGGGCAACTCGGAGATCAATTCCGCAAAAACCAATGATTTCTTGGACTTGGCAGACATGAACTCAAGATCAAATTCCTGTAAAATCACAATCCATCTATTATATTTTCCCCCAATCACTCGCCTACTGAGGACAAACTGAAATGGATTGGCAGCTGCCAAAACATAAGTTTTACGAAGAATAATGTAATGTCGGAGTCGTTGCACAGCATGAACTGCTGCTAAGGCTAACTTTTCTATCGGAGTGTACCGGAGTTCAGGTCCTACCAAGCCTCGACTAAGGTAGTAAATAACATGCTCTGCAAGAGCATCATCCTCCTGAACCAGAACCATACCAATGGTAGATTCTGTTGCTGCCAGATACAAAAGGAAATCCCTGCTATAATCAGGTGGACTCAATAAAGGAGCAAAGGTCAATGCTTTTTTCAAAGCATCGAACGAGCGTTGAGCGAAGTCATCCCAAAGAAATGGAACTCCCTTCTTCAACAATCTCATAAATCCCTTTGTAACTTCAGCATAATTGACGATAAATCTCCGAAGAAAATTAGACTTCCCTTGAAGACTTTGAAGCTGACGAATTGAGGACGGGGGAGGCAACCGAAGTATTGCCTCAACCTTGAAGGAATCTACCCTTATCCCTTCCCTAGACACAATGAATCCCAATAGCCGACCGGATGTAACCGCGAAAACGCACTTGTTCGGATTCAATCTAATCTTATAGAACCGACATCGTTCAAATATTTGCCAGAGGTGACCAGGATGATCCATCCTCTTTCGAGAATGAGCAGCTAAATCATCTAAGTATGCCTTGATAATCTTTTTGATGTCGTGAAAGGCATATGACATGGCCCGTTTAAAGGTAGCCCCAGCATTTTTAAGACCAAAAGGCATCTTCTTGTATGCAAATTTACCCCAGGGACAAATAAAGGCAGTATTATGTTGATCTTCAGGATGGATAGTAATCTGATTATATCCGGAGAAACTGTCCATGAAGGAGAAAATCTCATTACCGGCACACTCGTCAATGATTTGATCGATAAATGGTGTGGGGTAATTATCTTTAGGACATGCTTTATTTAGGTCTCTGAAATCAATGCACACTCGAATCGTTCCTTGCTTTTTATCTACGGGAACGGGATTTGAAACCCATTCAGTCAAAGGAACAGGGAAAATGAATCCCGCCTTAAGCAGCTTCTCAACTTCAGCTTTGATAGTTGCTGCCTTTCTAGGATTGACCGGACGAAGTTTTTGCCTCACCGGCTTAGCGTTTTCATACGTCTTGATCTCATGCTGGACAATAGATGGGTCTATTCCAGGAATTTCCTCATAAGACCAAGTGAATACATCCCTATACTCTTTAAAGAGCTCGGTGTAAATTTGAATCTCTTCACGGGAACATTCAGCTCCGATGAAGACATTCTCGATAATATTGGGATCCCTAGAAATGTTCACTGGGATAGTAGGAGAAATCACAGCCATGTTCCCTTCAGCATAAACCTGTGTTGGTGCTAAAGGGTTCAAGACTGGGTGAACAGGACCAGGAGACTGAGGACTTGGAAAACTAGTTTCAACTTCGCTCAAGTCAGGTAAAAAGTAAGACCGATGATGCAAGTCATCCAACGGTCTATCTATACCAGTCATGGCTTCCAGGATGGCCTCTTCAGATGGAAGAGTGGTATCAAGGAAATCCTAGGTAGAAGAAGAACTAAGTGTCCAAGCCGGA
Source organism: Pinus albicaulis (assembly GCA_034641835.2). Lineage (NCBI taxonomy): Eukaryota > Viridiplantae > Streptophyta > Pinopsida > Pinales > Pinaceae > Pinus > Pinus albicaulis. The sequence continues at coordinate 1,538,096,496 of CM076581.1, forward strand.
GCCACATCTCCATCCAACTCTTCCGGTGAAAGAGGAGCTGGAATGGATTCTGCAGAGTCAACAACAGACTAATAGGCAATCTCAGATGTAGAAATAGGAAATTCCATTCCACCCACTTGACCTTCCGCCAATGTGGCAGTAGGGGAAGGTAAGGTCCAAGGGTCCGAAAAATAATGAGTTCTGAAGAACTCTCTTCGAAGAGGAGCCTTGGAGGATGAAATAGCATTAATATGAACCGTAGGAGGAGGAATATCGAAAGTACCCATCAAGGAAGAATACATTCCAATTCCTAAATTCTCAACAGGCGCCTTAGAATTATCCAACTTAGGAATAGATGAGTCAGTAGACGCATTCGGGTCTACAGGAGGACAGTCCAGTTGATCCACTGTAACAATCCTCCCTTCGTGGGGGAAACATATAATGCGAAATAATGAGGATGCAATGGCATCCATCTCATAAATCCAGCTTCTCCCCAATAGAAGGTTGTAGTCCAAGCTTGCGTCCACTACCTCAACCTCTATATTGACAGTTTTGCCCCCAACACAGATGGGAAAAGCTGGGACAATACCATGGGGTCTGTGAGAATGACCATCGAACGCAGTCAGAACAGTGCTAGATGGAACAGCTTTGGGAGATCCAAGTGTCTTCCAACATGCGAGAGACATCACGCATGTGGAAGCACCCTCATCAACAACCGTCCGAAAGATGTTACACTTCCGGTATGATGATTTAATATGAAAAGCCATGTGATGAGGAAGTCTCTTCTTAAAATTAGTCATATCAAAAGTAATCAGAAGAGAATTTTTCGGATCAATAGCCCCAATGGCAGTGAGCAAAGCACTACGCTGAGCCGGACAAGACTGGAGTACCTCTAAAGCTAACATAGCACAAGGACTTTGCACCAAATCTTCCACAATCGAGTAGTTCAGGGCAGCCCTAGCGTTTGGATTAATCGTTGATCGCTCAGAAGATGCTTTGGGCATCCGAGGCATAGACTCAACAGTAGGCTTCGTGATGTGAAGCGGCTCAGTAGCATCAGGGACATCCTTAGCTTTCGAAGACTCTTCTCCGCCATAATCACGGGATCTCGTAGCGATATCCGCGTGAGCACTCATCATGAAAATGTTCGATGGAATTTCCCCTTCCTGGGTGCCCCCAGAGGAAGCCCCAGGATTTTGGTTCGCGCCAACAACTAATTGTTTCCCTTGGGGAAAAGGGTTTGTTAACACAGCCTGGGAACTAGAAGAACCCTGCTGGGCTAACAAGCGCTGCGCATCTTGAATTTTAGGGCAAAGGTGTGTAAGATGGTCTCCAGCACATAGCTTGCATGGAAACTTCACTTTCCTTTTCTCCTTTGGACCCTCACCAACATGCTCGTTGGTTTTATTTGCATTACCCTTCCCGTTCTTGCCCTTCTTCTTGTTATTTCGTCCCTTCTTCTTCCCATCGGATTGTTGATTTCCTTTGGGATTAGAAGCTCGGACAACATTTATGGACAAAGACTGGGAAGGTGATGACTCAGCAGGCACAGCCTGACCAGAAGGAGCAGATTGCAAAGACAACTGCTGCAGTTGAGTAAGCAGGCTGGCTGCACCACTATTGATTGATCCAATCAGTCCGTCGCCATGAGGACCGGGCTTAGTTTTCGACAAATCTAATTTGGAGCGAGGAGCATTGGGCAAATACTTGTGAAGGACCCCAGACTGAGAATATATCAACTCTAGCTGCTGGGCCCTAAAAATGGCCTGCTCCTCAGAAAATACCCCGGAGAGGGATACATCTTTCAAAATATCTGACTGCAGGGATTTGAGAAACCATTCCAAAAGGAATTCACCTGGAATATGAGCTTTAATCGGCCTCTTCCTTCTCCTCCATTCCTGAATGTGATCAGAAATGTGGGTTGCATCGTCACGTTTAAAATTGGCTAGGAGTTCAGTCCCAGCATCATATCGGACAGGCAACTGGAAATGGTTCAGAAATGTGACAACCAGCTCTCCAAATGTAGCAAAACTGCTCCCAGTTAGCTCAATATACCATTTGGCAGCGTTTCCAGTTAGGGTGCGTTGAAATAATCTCAACCTAATCGAATCATCGATCAGGGAGTTCGAAGAACACCATAAATGGAAAGTGGTAATGTGGTCAGCCGGATCTTCTCCATTCTTACCTTCAAACTTTGGAATGTCTGAAGGAAGTTTGGTGGGAACCGGAGGCCACCCCGGACCATAATGAATCGGATCATTAGTCAACTTCGACAGATCTGGCAAGTTTAACGTTGCTAGAAAAGGTAAGCGAGGCGGAGCCTGAGGATTCCATCCTTGATGGGATGGATTCCAAACATTCTGAAAAGAATACCCTGGATTTGATGAGGCACCAGGTTGCCAAAAAGGACTCATAGAAAAAGGAGAAGAACCTCCTCCCAACGCAGAGTTACCAAAGCCCAGACCAGTTCCCCCCGCTGAAGTATGAAATGAAGAGGAGAGCCCCTGATAGGGGTTCCAGGCATTAGAAAGAGGAGAAAAGGTCTGATAAGCACTCGACGAAGGGAAAGAAGTATTCCCTTGATGACCTGCATAAAACTGATTCCCTGCCCCTGCTGTAGTGAACACAGGGTTCCATCCTGTAAAAGTAGTTGAACTTTGCCCCCCAGACCAAGGGTTAAAACTCTGGGTCTGAGAAGTAAATGGAAAGGACCCTAAAGAAGGATTGGAACTAGGAATGTGCCCAGTTCCAAAGGGGAAACCCTGAAAAGAAGCTGATCCACTAGCCATGGAAGACATGGGTGTAGATCCAGCTGCAGCAGTGGAAAAGGAAAAAGAGGGATTCCCACTAGTGGGCATCCCTGAACAGAAGGGACCAGAATGAGAAGCATGTGCTTGGGTGAAACCAGAGCCAAACACAGCAGCACTAGAAGCAATCAAAGATAAAGCAATAGTGCCCCCTCCTTCAACAGAAGCAGGGGTCTGAATGCCTGCAGCACTCACGGCAGAAGTCGCGTTCCCAGTCGTGGCCATCGAAAGGTATGAATGATACGGAAGATCTTCCGGTCTCTCAGACTCAGGTCTGATGTACTGAACAACGAACGGATAATCAGGAGGAAGAGGAGATGGACCTGACGAAGGAGGTTCAGGTACTTCTTCAATTTGAAAATCTTCTTCCTGAGGAAATAAAACTCGCGAGGTGAGCGGAACGCTCCTCTTGGAACCGACACCAGAATCAACTATGAAACCTTCAGACCTTTGTGGAGGATCTCTCTCCACTGCGTCAGACGCCACAGGGTGGTAACCACCTGCTAAATCACTCCTACGCCTTCTCGAAGAAGGCTCTGGACTCTCGGGAGATAACCCCCGGATTCTCCTCGATCGTCGAGGCGCTTGATCAACCACTTTTATAGATTTTAATTAGACTCAAAAAAGTGAAAAGCTAGGCAAGCTAGGAGCAAAGAGCACTCACTATTAGAAAAATCCCTGAGATACAATCAAGCAAACAACCTTCAGGTATTTCCGCTCTGGGTGATGAGGACCGGACACCAAAATACAGGAAAGCGAAATATAGGACCTCCCGAAAGCAGTCTGGGATAATTACGGCCCAGGCCTACTAGCGAAGGTATCAGAAACAGTTACGCCGACCTCCAAACGACATCCTTTGCTGGCTCAAGCACCCAAGCTTCGCAAGGGAACCCCCTAGAAGTACTGCTGAAAGTGATGCGACGTCTGCCTCAGGTACCACGGGTATTCCCCCCCGCAGTCACCTATGTGGAACCTAGGAGTGGCAACTATGGGCACCAATTCGTGTCAGAAGTCGGGCGGAACGGTCTTGAGGTCAGATTCAGCTAATCAGAGAGGGGGTATCCCTCTTCTCAGCCTTCACTTCCCCTCGCGCTTGACTCTCTGGAGGAGAGATTTCCCGGTCCACCTAACGGAATTGGATTTCGCTAAATTAATCAACTTCTATGTTTTGTTTGAGCGGCCTTGGAGAGTTAACTCTCCACTCACCTAATCCAAGGCCCTACAACCTAGCTAGTTGGTGTATGACACTTAGAAAACTTGCTAGTTGAATTTTAAATTATATCACTTATTTTAATGGGCTGTTATGTTAAGTCACAAGGATGCGGAAATGAAACTTATGATGTTTTGACGCAGAAAGAAATTAATAAAAAACCAAACTACATGCAAATGCAGTTATTGTCTTTCAATGAAAAGCAACTTCTACACGGGTTCTACGAGATTAAAAATTGTATTTTTTTCTTTTCAGATAGAAAACTCACACTCACAAAAACTATGAAAGTGACTAAATGTTTAAATGCACCCGATGCAAATCACTACAAGCATGCAAATCCTAAGATGCAAGATCTCCTAAAGCAGAGTGAAATTTCCCAAAAGTCCTTCAGTTTTAACTCTTCTTGGTTGTCCAGAAAGCTAGTTCCCGAAATCAAGAACTCTTAATATGAAGACACCAAAAACGCTTAAAAACAAGAGGAAGAAATGAATGACAACTCCCTTCCAATTATCAAGCCAAAATCCAAAGGCAAGAAACTTCAACCAAGCTTCAAAAGACACAAAGAAACGAAAACAAAAATGCAAAAACAAAAGCAAACAACAAAGCAAAATGTTTTTTGAGCTTTTGTGTTTTATAAAAGAGTTCGAAAAGACCAAGTAAAACTATAAAATTTCAAGCCAAACACTACTGAATTTCAAGCAAAAATCTTCCAAAATGCTCCAAATCTTATAAGGCTAACTAGTAGCAAGATCAATACAAGCAAAAGAAGACAAGAAAACTCAGCCACTCAGCCTAAAATAATAGTGCAACCTTGCCGCAAACAAAAACTCCAAAGAACCAAGAAAGACTCTTCGAAAGCTGCAACAAGACCTAGCCAACTGAACTCAAGAAAACCAATCAAGAAACGGGCAAAAATTGTAGTGCCAAGCAAAACACAAAGACATGAAAGAGTAAATGAGCAGGAGCTCTCTGTTCTGATGAAGCAGAACAGCCAAGAATGCCCAGAAAGCGATCTTGGTACTCAAACCAGAAGTGCTAGCACAAGAAACAACACTTTGCCAAAAAGACTAGTTTTCAATCAAACGAAAGAGAGAAAAGACCAAAGACCACTTTCTTCACACTCCAGAGGGTAAAAAGACACTGCATGAATAGGTCTCCAAATACAGAAAGGACTAAAAAGCCAAAGAATCCAAAATTTCAAAATCTGCCTAGGTATACGCTACTTCACAGTTTAGCAACAAGCGTGCATACACGATTGTGCTAAAGGAAACACGCGTATACGCGAGTCCCTTTAGACAAACTTGCATGTATACGCGACTGTGTGCAGAAAAAAGCGTGTATACAAAGGTAAATAATGAAAAAACAAAAAGGACAAGCCTGGATAAGAAACCAGGACTTCAGTCTGACTGAGAAAGAGTAAACTAGACTGCAAATGAAAGTTAAAACTGTTGGAAACCTATCAAACAACTGAAACCACCCAACAGGGGAATCACAAGAATGTGATCCCCAGTGGAGTCGCTAGTTCTATTTTGGGGAAAATCACCCTAGAGGTTTGTTGGGCTTAAACCTCCACAGAGCAGGGCATGCTACTTAAGAAGGACTCACACAACCATACATGTTCATGAAAAACTAAATAGAGTAGATCGAGGAAGTTACCCGTAGGTCCTACGGTTGAAGCAGATCCCGCAGGGTCCAAACCCCCAGCAACCCTTCTTCCTTCTTAACCTAAAAGACAAGAAGAAACAAGCACGAAGAACTGGTTGTACAGCATATATCTACTCTAAATGTTAGTGAAATCCATATGAAACATTAGATAAACCATAATGAATGCTTAAATAACAATATTCTCATATATGTAAGCAGACACTAACACGTATATTTCGGGAACAAGATGGTACTTTTGTATTATAAATAGCATGTACATAAATAACGAGTGGAGAGATCACCTGAATCCTTCCACGATCTTCTCCACATCGTCATATCACTGTTTTAAACTAGAAGTTGTGTAAGAGGAAAGTATACCCGAGGTAACCACAAACCAACCTTTTAGATGCAGAATCTAGCCAATCTGCATCCAGAGAGGGCTCTCTCTTTATAATTTATCTTTGTTTCTTGAAAGGTTTTAGGCTAGTTATAGATTCGAAATTTGTTTTGGGAAATTGGTGGAATCCACAAACTAAGGGCAAGGCTGAGAGCTTTCAGTCCATTGGGCTATGGAGTCCAAGGATGGCTTTACTGGATTTCTATTCTACGCACAAGATGGTATTACAGGGCAAGATAGCTAGACAGCGAACAATCCTTAAAATTTAAAGTGGGTGGGATGATCTTGAAGGGATGAAAGGCAACTAAGAATCTTTCACCATGTTCAGAGGAAGAAGTGAATTGACTACAAACAAAGAGCAATAAATGATTCATTATTATAGCAATCAACAGTGATTAAATTAGCGAAGCAGGAGCATTTAAGAATTCGTGCTTATAGCTAATTTAGAAGAAAACATTTAGGAACAATCACATTTGAAAACAGAGTACAATTAAGCAGAGTGCAATTTGATGATTTATGAGTGTTGATAGATATGATGGTATTAAAAACTAATATAAAATTTAAACAAGAGGTAGAAAACACTTATTATTTGTAGTCCAACACATGAATCCTGCAACAAGTCCGGTGCTTAATCGTCATCCGACCAAGCCACAAGTAAATTTCTCCAAAAGCTTTTATTTGAAACTCTCAATGTGCAATGGAAGTAATAGAATCACCCCAAATGCTTCCAAGAGTGGAGTATTTATACAAATTCTAAACTAAAATATCTTGAAAAAATATTAAAATTGGTTCACAAATCTCTCCAACTATTTTACATAAATAGAACTAAAGTAAAGGACACTCAAACTAATGCATCTATTTGGCACTATTTTTGATGGATAGGTGATGACAAAGAGGATAATTCGAATTTGATCCAAATCTTAGTTAATGATGAGGCATCCAAGTCATTAACTGCTTCCTTTCTTTGTGCAATCTGCTCCAACAATTCTGCAAACTTGGGGTCCAATGATATCTTCGTATTTATCAATCCGTAATAGATATGTAAAAAGTGAAAGAGGTTATTTTGGATAAATATGTTGGTGAGATAAACCTCTTTCAGTTTCCCAAAATTCCTCTCCATCTATGCATAATATTCTCTGTAAAAAATATGTGTAAAACAGAGTTTTACAGAGTCTGAAAAATTGCCTGTAAATATGCACATGTATCTCTCATTATAAAACCGCTGTGAAAAAACTGAGATAGGTTTTTGTATATGGGTCTCTTAGGAACAAAAACCTCCTTCAATTTTGTAAGATGTATTTCTGATTGACCACAATACTCTCTGCAAAATGATGGCTTAACAGAAATTTTCTGCAAAAAATGCTTTCCAACATTGTTTAATATTCCCAAAACCATAATAGCTGTTAGAAAAGTGAGAGAGGTTTTTGTAGATGGGAATCTTATGAACATAAACCTCCTTCAGTTTTTCAAAATTCATCTTGGATTGATCACAATAGTTTCTGTAAAACTATGACTAAAACATGAAATTTCTGCAAAAATGTTCCTTCTTGTTGTGTTTTTCATCTTTTTACTTTTTTGCTCTTTTGACTGTTTTACTTTCACTTTTAGACAAAATTCACTGTTGGTGAAATTTATTTTCATCTCTTTTTACCATTTTACTGCCTCTGTAATTACTTTTACTGTTTTACCTTTGATTGCTCTGTAACTTCATTTTAACTTGCACTCTGACTTTTACCTGATACACTTTAACCACTGATACTCTTTAACTGTTATGCTTTTCCTATCCCTGTAATTTCTCATTTCACTTTTACCATTCACTGGGAACATTTCATCATTCTAATATCTCTCTGACTTTGTATACAAACTGTTTGTTGAATGAATATATTGAATTAAAATCTGAGAATTTGGAGTAAACAATTTTGTCAACTAGTATTGAAATTGTTGGTCCAAATCCATATTCTGATAGTAACCTGCTAAAATCAAACAATTTGTTAATGAAATCTAGGTCTCTATGAGGAGCGTTCAATGGAGCAACGTTTAAAGCCACAGGAGCTTCCATTTTGGTTCTTGTGGATTCAAAATGGAAATTTGGCTAATGGTGAGGAATTGAGTAAATTCACGGGAGAAACAGGTCAATTTACAGGTTCGGGGGGAACAATTTACAGTCGTAAAACTCAGGGAATGATCTTAGGACTAAGATTTAAACACTGATTTCAGTGAAAAACAAGGAAAACAGAGTTTCATTTGAAGTTCGGGGCGTAATAGGATAAATACCTGTTCTTGGAGGCAAACTGAGTTTTAACAGGTATCAGGCAATGGCGGGACTGTTCTTCAACACGGGCGCAGCAGAATTTTGGGGCGAAATGATCAATTACAGTGAAAATTTGAAAATCGCAGCGGGAGCTCTGTCGTTTTCAGAATAACGAAAAGAACTGAAAAAACACGAAAAAATGGCTTTATTCGCAAGTTAAAGGTATTTTTGTTTTTTTCGAGGTGATGACGTCATCGACGTACGGGGTGACGTAAGCCGGCAGTAAGCGGTAAGCGGTAAGTGGTACTCCCGCACCGCTTTTGGTTGAGGACGGTTTTTAACGGAGGGGCAGCGATTCCACAGGTTTCCTGCCACGTGGATGGTTTGACTATTCAAAACCACCCATCCCCCGCGGGTTAAAAAACTTACACGGGATGGGCAGCGGGATCAACGCTGGCCGTTGATCTGTGGGAGGCTGATCCAACGGCTGGGGCGATGGGAAGATGGGCGGAGGTTTCATGTGGGCCCCGTCGTACTTTTAAACACTTTTAAATGTTTTTAATCGCTCCGGGGCTTTTTAACTGGCGGAAATAGTTATTAATTAGTCCAGGCGACTTAATTAATCCCGTATGCAAAAGAAAGGGGTTGCGGCGGAGTTGGCTAGGTGGAATGCCACGTGGACGGACCACGGTGGCGCAAGACTTTCGCAAATTTTTATTGATATGTTTTGGTATTAAACATACATATTGTATGTCTAAAGTTTTTATATATATTTTTTATTATATGATGAATGAATTAATACAATTAATTCACCATAGGGGCGGGATTTATATTATAAAGGTATATTTAACCAAAGGGTGTATAAAGCGGGGTTTTTATTTTCAATGTGCGGGGATATAATACTTTGGTAAACATTATAATAAATGGGTTTTTGGGATATTTATAAAAAGGGGAGTTATATACTTAGGAAAGGGTATTTCACTAGGGATTTAATATAATAGAGTTAAATGTTAATATGGCAGAGGACAAGGAAACTCAAAATATTTTTACATATCTAAGAAAGTTATCACTTGTGAAGTAAATTGCAACATTTTATCTCCAACACTTCTTAGAATAGCAATTTTATCTTGAGGGATTTTTATGAAATTATGCATCAGTTTCCTAAGTAAAATGTGATTTTACTTAGGAGAAAGTTAAAAATGGAAGATAACAATGATGAATTATCTCAAGTGCTTAGGTCTTTTTGATCATTAGGCCGAGGGTCCGGTCCCTCCAGAAGCCAAGGAAATGCCTTGAGCCCTTTTGATCTCCAAACACCTTAGTACTTTTGGGGGAAATTAGTAAAACCTTTAAGGGGGAAAATGATAAGGGAAGTTAATGAATTTGACTTTTTCTTGCTGTGATTTTCCAGTGTATTTCCTGCCTTAGTATTTGTGATGAAAGTAAAGGATCAAAAGCATGTAGCAGCATCATTCATCAGATAAGACTTTGTAACACCATCTACCTACCCTATCTACTTAACACTACCATTTTCTCTTCTTTATTAGGGTGCATTTAGACTTGCAAACCCTTTTCAATCTTTTTCTTTTTACATGATAAATCTATCTATTTCTACCCTTATTACATCCAAGGGCTCAGATTAAATTGTTGAGCACCTTTTATTCACTCTACCTAGCTACTTATCTGCCAAGATTAAACTGTTTGGCTAGATATTTATTCTCTAATCTAAAACATGAAATTGAAATATGACTAAGCCAAGTTTAAGCAGTTTGACTTATTCATGAATTGTGGCAAAAGTTTCACAAGCTGCACACAATTATTTTATTACAATAGATGAAAAAAGTAGTGGCATTTAGACTTGCACACTTTCCTTGGTCTATTTTTTCTTGGGGTTCATTTCTTTCTCTTTTTGACCATTTTTATTCTTTTTACCCTTTGATTTTTCTTTTAGGGTATACCCTCTTTACATTTTTTAAATTTTTTGATTTTTTGGTTTTTCAAGAATATGGAACACCTTTGCTCAAGTAAGAAGGTCTGAACATATTCCACACTTCCATCAAGACAATCATGAAAGATGAAACCTATTGATATAGGAGGCTAACACTTGCAACCAATAATAGTAAATCCTCGGTTACAAGTGAATTAATTAATATTTAATTCACTTGATATCTCACTAGTGTATCTTCATTTACAACTAGCACAAATGATTTTAACTCACTTAACTGAGTTAAACTGATTACAACCTACATTAAATATGCACCACTGCACTTTGAACTCTGTTACAACTAGAATTACTTTACATGCCTCACCAACTACCTCTAACTCGAAATCCACTAGCTAACTTAGTTTATCACTCTCAGTTAACTATTTCAACTCATCATTTAGAATAGATTATAGTTTATTTTCCATCTTAATGAAGGGATAACTAAAATAGACATACACCCAAAAATAGAACTGTGGGCCCCACCTTAGTGTAGGTGATTAATGCACTAGGCATGGGTGCTGAAATTTTCTTGTTGAATCTCAACAGGGTGCTTGACCTGATAGTGGAGAGGAACCACTGTGGGTGAGGTGAAGGTGTCCCCATACTCCTCCATGACCTTTTCCATTTGTTGTTGTTGTGTGTAGGAGCCCTGTCTAGAGGTTGTGGCTACAGTATTTGTAATATTCCTAAATTAGTCTACAGCTAATGGGAATATTACGCACAACACAGATAATTTCCTGGGGAAATATTATAGCTAAAAACCCCACTATCTTGTATTTTATATTCAGCATGGATCATGAAACAATTACATACAAAAATATTCTCACAACAACCCTCCAGTACTCAGCTAATTGTCTCACACTGTCATGAACAAAACTGACCAACACATAGCCAATTCTCAGCCTCTAGACATCCCGCCTTTCTTGTGCAATCCATGATGGATGAAATCCCTAAAAGATAGGAATTATTTCCTTCCTTGACTGAGCAAGTATCATGGGCACTCCAATGGGTGTTTGGTTACATGTGTGCAACCCAATAATCCTAAAACTGATAGTCAACTTACCTTTCACCTAGAACTCAACTAGGTCTCCACTGGATCTGACATGCATGAAACTAATAATAGTAAATCCTCAGTTTCATGTGAGATTGCTGATTGTGAATTAATTAATATTTAATTCACTTGATCTCTCACTAGTGTATCTTCATTTACAACTAGCATAATTGAGTTTAACTCACTTAACTGAGTTAAACTGATTACAACCTACATTAACTAATGCACCACTATAATTTGAACTCTGTTATAACTAGAATTACTATGCATGCCTCACCAACTACCTCTAACTCGAAATCCACTAGCAATCTAAGTTTATCACTCTCAGCTAACTATTTCAAGTCATGATTGAGAATATATTACAGTTTATAGTCAATATTAATTAAGGGACAACTAAAATAGACATGCACCCAAAAATAGCACTGTGGGACCCACCCTAGTGTAGGTGCTTAATGCACTAGGTGTGGGTGCTGAAATTTTCTTGTTGAATCTCAACACTCCCTCTTAAAAAGAAAGGGATTATCCTTCACCCCGATCCCGTCTCTATGGTATTCAAATTTTCTCTTGGTGAGCACCTTCATCAGAATGTCTGCATCCTGATCTTCCGTGGGAATGTATTGAAGCAACATTATCCCTCTCTGCACACAATATCTGAGATGATGGTATTGAATATCTATATGCTTGGACCTATCATGAAACACGTGATTAATCAAGAATTTATTGAAACTCTTATTATCACAATGAATCATTGTCGGATCCATATGAGAACCAAACCAACCAACCAAGATCTTTCTCGTCCAGATAACCTCACATGCAACTTGACTTGCTACCATGTATTCCCCTTCCACTGAACTGAGTGCCACAGATTGTTGTTTCTTGTTGTACCAGGAAACTGTTGTTAATCCTATGCTAAAGATTCCTCTTGATGTTCTCTTTCTGTCTAATGGACTACCAACCCAATCTGGATCAGTGAAGCCTTGAAGCTTCACTCCCTCTGTTCGTATGTACCATACACCATACTCTAATGTGCCCCGCGGGTATCTCAAGACATGCTTCCCTGCCATCCAAAAGAGCTTGATAGGCTTAACCATAGCTTGAATCAGTTGGTTAACTGTGTAGAAAATGTCTATTCTAGTGTTCACTAGATACATTGGTGAACCAACTAGCTGCCTATAGACAATAGCATCCACTACCTCTCCAGAAGTAGCATCCTCTTTCCTACAATTTCCTGGAAGAGGAGTATCCATGGTTTTGCAGATCTCCATCTGAAACTTACCCAATATCTCGTTTAAATACTTTCCTTTAGACAAAAAAATTTCACCATCTCGCTGCCATATTTCCAATCCAAGGAAATAATGAAGGAGTCCCATGTCATTCATTTCAAAATCCCTTACAAGATCCTCCTTGCATGAGTGTATCAAATGCTCATCACCAATCAAAATTATATCATAAACATAAAGAAAAATGATCAATAGCTTACCGTCAACCACATTTTGGTATAGGTTTTCATCTGCTTCACTTTGGTGAAGCCCATTCTGGTGAAATAGCTATCTATCCCAGTGTACCAAGCACAGGGTGCCTGCTTCAGCCCATACAGTGCTCTTTTGAGTCGACACACATGCGACTCAATATTGAAGATTTGAAAACCTTCCAATTGCTCTATGTACATCTCTTCCTCGATGATTTCATTGAGAAACATAGTTTTCACATCCATCTGATGAATGCACCAACTCATCTGCACTGAGAGTGCAAGGATGGATCTTATTGAAGAGTACCTTGAAACAGGTGCAAAATTCTCATCATAATCTATCTCCTCGATCTGTGAGAATCCCCGGGCCACAAATCTGGCCTTGTATTTCTCCACACTCCCATAAACAACTTGTTGTACCTTTTAGATCCATCTCGATCCAACCACTGATTTGTCAACTGTTCTTGGGACTATCTCCCATGTAACGTTCTTGAAAATGGATTCATACTCCTCCACCATTGCATCAACCCAAGTTGGTTGCTGCACTACTTCCTAAAAGGAAGATGGTTCAGTCACAATACATTTTCTTATAAGAGCCATGTATCTAGTAAATCAGTCAGGAGACTGTCTTTGTCTGCACTATGAAGTAGGGGCTACTACATTATCCTCAGCATCGAGTCTCAATCTATCAGCTTCTATTGTGCGCCTTCTGCCATTTTTTATGGATGGCTCTACATGAGTGTTTTCCTCCACTCCATGAACCTCCTCATGCGGTTGATCCACATCTTGGGACTCATCCTTGGGAACCAGCAGTTCCTCCTCTACATCCAAGTCCAACTGCCTCTCAAGGGAAAACCGCATGGCTTTCTCCTCATCAAATTTTATATCCCATCGTAGAACAATCATTTTGTTTTTTGGAAAATACACAAAATAATTATGGGGTGTTTCAGTGTACCCCACAAAAATCCCAACCTCAGCTATTGGTTCCAGCTTCTTCCTAGCGTCCTTGGTCACATGCACATAAACATATCAGCCAAAAATATTAAAGTGTGAAATCTCAGGTTTCTTACCAGTGAAAGCTTCTTTGGGTGTACTCATGCCAAGTATCCTATGAGGACAACGTTTCTTCACATGTATCGTTGTGTTGTATGCTTCTACCCATAGATGCATCAGTAGGCCTTGATCATGAAACATCACTTGTGCTGCAACCACAATAGTTGTGTTCTTCCAGTCCGCGACACCATTCTACTGTGGGTTATGAGGCACTATAAGTTCTCTTCGAATTCCTTCTTTGTTGCAGAAGTTCTTGAATTCGTTAGAGATGTATTCTCCACCATTATCACTCTTAAGAGCCTTCACTTGCTTCCTCGAATCTTTCTCCACCAGTGCCTTAAACTCAAGAAACTTAGAGAATGTCTAATATTTCGTCTTATTGAAGAAGATTCACCATTTACAAGAAAATTCATCAACAAATATTACATATTACTTATGTGTTGTTGTCGAAGCAATAGAGAATGGTCCACACATGTCTGTGTGAACTCTCTCAAGGATCCTCGAAGCTCGGTTCTCCTTCTCATGAAAGATGGCCTTTACATATTTTCCCATAGGACATCCCTTGCATGTGTCTGACTGCGCAAGTGTACCCCTAGGAAGACCAGTAGAAATTTGTTGCATGACTTTCAAGGCTCCATGGTGAAGATGGCCCAATATTCTGTGCCATAATTCACCCTCATCCTCGCTCACCACTTGATCTGCCTTGCCCATAATTGTTGCGTAGCCATCTACCTCTAGCTTATAGAGATTCTTAACTTGAATTCCTATCCTCTTGGCTTGTCTCGTTGTTTTATGTCGCAGGAAATATTTTCCTTCACTAAAAAAAACATCATAGCCTCTATCCTCCAACATTGCAACTGAGACTAAATTTTTCTTCAAACATGCTACATGCATTACATATTTTAATTGAAAGGGTTTACCTGACTTCCTTTGGAAGGTAATGGTACCAATCCCAGTAGCATTGTACCGTCCATCATCACCCATTTCAATATGCATCTGGGGATCCTTCTCCTCCAAGTCACTGAAAATTTCCTTGTTCCCATCATGTAAAAGGAGATGCCACTATCCAAATTCCACACAGATCCCAGTGCAATGGAAACCATGCTTGTGATCAATGAGAATTAAAACTCAAATTTTGAGGCAAGAGCCTCACTAGCTACAGATCCTCCAGTCATCTTCTTATTCTTCTTTTGTGGATAGTTAGTAGAAAAATGTCCATGCTCATGACAGTGAAAAAACATCACCTTGGACATGTCCTGCTTCTTTCCATTCTTGGATTCAGATTTACAATAGAATTTATTCCCCTTCCCCTTCCTTACCTTGGTAGCTAAACCAAAATCCTCTTCATCTTCATTATTAGATGAAGATCCATCTCTGATGTTCCATCTGAAATCCTCTTGCACCAAATCCGACCACAGTCGTTCCCAATCTGGAAATTTTTCCCTTCAATTGGTAGAGTCTTGATAACTGTGCCAACTCTTGGGAAGTCTTATGAGAGCCACACTCACCAAATCATCATCAGTGAGTGTTATTCCAATGCTCCCCAATTCATCCCAATATTGGACAAATTGTTTTAGATATTTTGGAATGGTGTCGCCCATTTCCATCTTGATCTTTGTAAGTTTATCTTTGAGCGCCAATTTCCAATGGTCACTACTACTTTGGAATAGATCCGTAAAAGCCTTCCACATTGCATATTGTGTTGATTTCCCATGGATGCTTGAGACAATGTGGTCTCGTACTCCCTCCAACAGGATCCTCCTCACCTTTTCCACTTTATTTTGCCATGCATCAAGATTTGCAACATCTGCCACAATGGGTTTAGGAACATCATTGTCAATGAATTCCTTCAAGCCATTGTCTTTGAATACTACCTCCATCATGTCCTTCCAAGAGATATAGTTTGAGATGCCCTCAAGTGCATACTCCAACCTAAAGCCATTGAAATCCATTTTGATCTTGAATCAACTGTAGCACTAAGAAAGTCTTTCTCCAAATTCGAATTCTATCCAATCAGAAACTTAGCTCCTACTTCACTTCTACACTTTATTGTGCTTCGATACCATGTAGAAATTATAAAACATGAATTTATATCTTGGATTCACCTGGTATAACAATGTACTAAAGTTAAATACTGAATCACTTCTACAAATATTTTGTAGAATTAAAAACACAATCACTAATCACATGAACATGAAGAAGAATCAAATCACACACAACACGGATAATTTCCCGGGGAAAGCTTAAAACTAAAAACCCCACTATCTTCTATTGTATATTCAACATCTATCATGAAACAATTACATACAAAAATATTCTCACAATAGCCCTCCAATACTCAGCTAAATGTCTGACACTGTCATGAACAAAACTGACCAACACATAGCCAATTCTTAGCCTCTAGACAACCTACCTTGCTTGCATAATACTTATGGATGGAATCCCTAAAAGATAGGAATGCTTTCCTTCCTTGACTGCACAAGTGTCATGGGAACTCCAATCTATGTTTGGTTGCATGTGTGCAACCCAATAATCCTACAACTGATAGTCAACTTCCCTTTCACCTAGAACTCAACTGGGTCTCCATTGGATCTAACATGCATGCAACTAATAAAAGTAAATCCTCGGTTGCATGTGAGATCACTAATTGTGAATTAATTAATATTTAATTCACTTGATCTCTCACTAGTGTATCTTCATTTAAAACTATCACAACTGAGTTTAACTCACTTAACTGAGCTAAACTGATTACAAAATGCATTAAACAATGCACCACTACACTTCAAACTCTGTTACAACTAGAATTACTTTGCATGCCTCACCAACTACCTCTAACTCAAAATCCACTAGCTAACTCAGTTTATCACTCTCATTTAACTATTTCAACTCATCATTGAGAATAGATTACAGTTTATTGTCCATCTTAATGCATGGATAACTAAAATAGACATGCACCCAAAAATACAACTGTGGGCGCCACCCTAGTGTAGGTGCTTAATGCACTAGGCATGGGTGCTGAAATTTTCTTGTTGAATCTCAACATGGTGCTTGAATTGACAGTGTAGAGGCACCACTGTTGGTGAGGTGAATATGTCCCCGTACTCCTCCATGACCTTTTCCATTTGTTGTTGTTGAGCGGAGGAGCCCTGTCTGGAGGTTGTGGCCACAATCTTTGTAATAGTCCTAAATTAGCCTACATCTAATGGGAATATTACACATAACACAGATAATTTCCCGGGGAAATATTACAGCTAAAAACCCCACTATCTTATATTTTATATTCAGCATGGATCATGAAACAATTACATACAAAAATCTTCTCACAACAACCCTCCAATACTCAGCTAATTGTCTCACACTATCATGAACAAAACTGACCAACACATAGCCAATTCCCAGCCTATAGACATCCTGCCTTGCTTGCGCAATCGCTAATGGATGTAATCCCTAAAAGATAGCAATTATTGCCTTCCTTGACTGTGCAAGTATCATGGGCACTCCAATGGGTGTTTGGTTGCATGTGTGCAACCCAATAATCCTAAAATTGATAGTCAACTTACCTTTCACCTAGAACTCAACTAGGTCTCCATTGGATCTGACATGCATGCAACTAATAATAGTAAATCCTTAGTTTCATGTGAGATCATTGATTGTGAATTAATTAATATTTAATTCACTTGATCTCTCACTAGTGTATCTTCATTTACAACTAGCACAATTGAGTTTAACTCACTTAACTAAGTTAAACTGATTACAACCTGCATTAACTAATGCACCCCTACAATTTGAACTCTGTTATAATTAGAATTACTATGCATGCCTCACCAACTACCTCTAACTCTAAATCCACTAGAAATCTGAGTTTATCACTCACAGCTAACTATTTCAAGTCATGATTGAGAATATATTACAGTTTATAGTCGATATTAATTAAGGGACAACTAAAGTACACATGCACCCAAAAATAGCATTGTGGGACCCACCCTAGTGTAGGTGCTTAATGCACTAGGCGTGGCTGCTGAAATTTTCTTGTTGAATCTCAAAAATCCCTCTCAACAAGAAAGGAATTATCCTTCACCTCGATCCGATCTCTATGGTATCTAAATTTTCTCTTTGTGAGCGCCTTCGTCAAAATATCTGCATCTTGATCTTCTATGGGAATGTATTGAAGCAACATTATCCTTCTCTGCACACAATCTCTGAGATGATGGTACTAAATATATATATGCTTCGACATATCATGAAACACGAGATTAATCGAGAATTTAATGAAACTATGATTATCACAATGAATCATTATCAGATCCATCTGAGAACCAAACCAACCAACAAATATCTTTCACATCCAGATAACCTCGTATGAAACTTGAATTGCTGCTATGTATTCTGATTCCACTAAACTGAGTGCCATAGATCATTGTTTGTTGTTGTACCAAGAAAATTGTGTTGATCCTATGCTAAAGATTCCTCCTGATATTCTCTTTCTGTTTGATGGACTATCTGCCCAATCTGGATCCGTGAAGCCTTGAAGCTTCAATTCCTCTGTTCGTATGTACCATAGACCATACTCTGATGTGCCCTGCAGGTATCTCAAGACATGCTTCCCCGCCATACAAAATAGCTTGATAGGCTTAACCATAGCTTGACTCAGTTGGTTAACTGTGTAAAAATGTCTGGTCTAGTGCTCACTAGATGAATTAGTCAACCAACTAGCTGCCTGTAGATAGTAGCATCCACTACCTCTCCAGATGTAGCAACCACTTTCCTCCAATTTCTTGGAAGAGGAGTATCCATGGTTTTGTAGATCTCCATGTGAAACTTACCCAGTATCTCCTTTCAATACTTTGCTTGAGACACAAAAATTTCACCATCCCACTGCCATATTCCCAATCCAAGGAAATAATCAAGGAGTCCCATGTCCTTCATTTCGAAATCCCTTAAAATATCCTCCTTTCATGAGTGTATCAACTGCTCATCACCAGTCAAAATTAGATCATAAACATAAAGAAAAATGATTAATAGCTTACCCTCAACCACAATTCGGTATAGATTTGCATCTGCTTCAATTTTGGTGAAGCCCATTCTGGCGAAATAGCTATCTCTTCGAGTGTACCAACCACAGGGTGCTTTCTTCAGCCCATAGAGTGCTCTTTTGAGTAGACACACATGTGACTCACTGTTGAAGATTTTGAAACCTTCCGGCTGCTCTATGAACACATCTTCCTCGATGACTTCATTGAGAAACACAATTTTCACATCCATCTAATGAATGCACCAGCTCTTTTGCACTGAGAGTGCAAGGATGGATCTTATTGAAGAGTACCTTGCAACAGGTTCAAAAGTCTCATCATAATCTACATCCTCGATCTTTGAGAATCCCCTAGCCACATTCTAGCCTTGTATTTCTCCACACTCCCATAAACAACTTTTTGTACCTTGTAGATCCATCTCGATCCAACCACTAATTTTTTGACTGGTCTCAGGACTATCTCCCATGAAGTGTTCTTGAAAATGGATTCATACTCCTCCACCATTGCATCAACCCAAGTTGGTTGCTGCACTGCTTGCTGAAAGGAAGATGGTTAAGTCACAATACATTTGCTTATAAGAGCCTTGTATCTAGTAAATCGGTCAGGAGACTGTCTCTTTCTGCGTTGTGAAGTAGGGGCTCCCACATTCTCCTCAGCATCAAGTCTCAATCTATCAGCTTCTATGGTGCACCTTCTGCCATTTTTGATGGATGGCTCTACATGAGTGTTTTCCTCCACTCCATGAACGTCCTCATTTGGCTGATCCACATCTTGAGACTCATCCTTGGGAACCAAAAGTTCCTCCTCTGCATTCAAGTCCAACTCCCTCTCAAGGGACAACCGCATGGCTTTCTCCTCATCAAATTTTATATCCCATCGCACAACAATAATTTTGTTGTTTGGAAAATACACACAATAATTATAGGGTGTTTCAGTGTACCCCACAAAAATCCCAACCTCAGCTGTTGGTTCCAGCTTCTTCCTAGCGTCCTTGGTCACATGCACATAAACAGATGAGCCAAAAATCTTAAAGTGTGAAACCTCAGGGTTATTTCCAATGAAAGCCTCTTTAGGTGTACTCATGCCAAGTATCCTATGAGGACAACAGTTCTTCACATGTAACTTTGTGATGCATGCTTCCGCCCATAAATTCATCGGTAGGCCTTGATCATGCAACATCGCTTGTGCTGCACCCACAATAGTTGTGTTTTTCCTCTCCGCAACACCATTCTACTGTGGGTTATGAGGCGCTATGAGTTCTCTTCGAATTCCTTGTTTTCTCCAAAGTTATTGAATTCGTTAGAGATGTATTCTCCACTATTATCACTCCTAAGAGAATTCAATTGCTTCCTTTACTCTTTCTGCACCAGTGCCTTAAATTCAAGAAACTTAGAGAATTTCTGATATTTCTTCTGGATGAGGAAGATTCACCACTTACGAGAAAATTCATCAACAAATATTACATATTACTTATGTTTTGTTGTCGAACCAACATAGAATGGTCCACACACGTCTATGTGAACTCTCTCAAGGATCCTTGAAGCTTTGTTCTCCTTCTCATGAAAGGTGGCCTTTACATATTTTCCCATAGTAGATCCCTTGCATGTGTCTGACTATGCAAGTGTACCCCTGGGAAGACTAGTAGAAATTTGTTGCATAACTTTCAAGGCTCCATGGTGAAGATGGCCCAATCTTCTGTTCCATAATTCGCCCTCATCCCGGCTCACCACTTGATCTGCCTTGCCCATAATTTTTGCATAGCCATCTACCTCCAGCTTATAGATATTCTTAACTCGAATCCCTATCCTCTTGGCTTGTCCCATTTTTTTATCTCGCAGGAAATATTTTCCTTCACTAAAAAAAACATCATAGCCTCTATCCTCCAAAATTGCGACTGAGACTAAATTTTTCTTTAGACCTACTACATGCATTACATATTTTAATTGAAAGGGTTTACCTGACTGCCTTTGGAAGGTAATGATACCAATCCCAGTAGCACTGTACTATCCATCATCGCCCATTTCAATATGCATATGGGGATCCTTCTCCTCCAAGTCACTGAAAATTTCCTTGTCTCCCGTCATGTGAAAGGAGACGCCACTATCCACATACCACACAGATCCTAATGCAATGGACAACATGCATGTGATCAATGATAAGTCAAGCTCAAATTACGAGGAAAAAGCCTCACTAGCTACAGATCCTCCAGTCATCTTCTTCTTCTTCTTTTGTGGATAGTTAGTAGAAAAATTTCCATGCTTGTGACAGTGAAAAAAATTCACCTTGGACATGTCCTGCTTCTTTCCATTCTTGGATTTAGATTTACAATGGAGTTTCTTCCCCTCCCCCTTCCTTGCCTTGGTATCCAAAGTAAAATCCTCTTCATCTTCATTATTATATGAAGATCCATCTCTGATGTTCCATCTGAAATCCTCTTGCACCAAATGCAACCACATTCGTTCCCAATCTGGAAATTTTTCCCTTCAATTGACAGATTCTTGATAACTATGCCAACTCTTGGGAAGTCCTATGAGAGCCAATCTCACAAAATCATCATCAGTGACTGTTATTCCAACACTCCCGAATTCATCCCAACATTGGACAAAATTTTTTAGATATTTTGGAATCGTGTTTCCCTTTTCCATCTTCATCTTCATAAGTTTATTTTTGAGCGAAAATTTCCTATGGTCACTCCTGCTTTGGAATAGATCTGTCAAAGCCTTCAACATTGCATATTGTGTGGCTCTCCCAAGGAGGCTTGAGACTGTTGTAGTTCCTATGATTTCGCAGATTTGGCAATACCAAATGACAAGACAACATCAAACCACTTTGGGATCTCAAGATCTATCCCTCATGGATCCAGAGAGGGATCTCTCTATAAAGCAAAGAATAATATGTCTTTGAAGTTCAATTTAAGGTATTGGGCTAGCTATAGGGCACAAGGGTTTTTTGTTTTGTTTGTTTGTTTGGTTGGGAAACATGAAAGAAGGGTTCAATGTAAGGTAAAGGAATGAGTAGAGAAGGATTTTTGGAAATGGGGAGATAATTCAAAGAGAGCACAAGTCCATTGGGTAATGGGGTCATGAAAGGGTTTACTTGCAATTCAAATATCCAAGGCTTTCAAAGGGCTAGTCATCTATATCAAAGGATCTCTAAAGATGATAGTATGGGATGAAACAATAATGAAATTAATGGGAATGATAAGGAAAACCTTCCAAGGTGACCACTTCGAAGTAAGTCTAGGGACAGGGCATGCCTTCAACTCTATGATCTTAACTCCTAATGAGGCTAACTCGGAAGACAACGATCCAGCAGTCCTCCTGACTACTTCCGGACAATAGAAAACATCTAAGTTTAACATAGAGTGAAACCTAAGATCAGAGAAAGACTTTTAACCTTCACTGCTTTTGGAATTCAACTCAAAGGGATCTTAGAAAGGCTAACTATTGGAAAAGGAACCTAGGGGACAAGGCTAACTCTAAATCTCCCTGTTTCCTAATTCTTTCAGCTGAACCAAACAAGAACATCTAAGAAACAACCTCTAAATTCATACATCAGTAAGCATGGGCAAACCAATATCTTTGATTGGTTAAATTATATTGAATTTGTTCTTAGATACACAATTAGCAGAAAATATAAAAACAAGAAAATGCAGTAAGCATTAGGGTACTTGCAGCAGTATATCCTAAGCTAAATTCACTATTTTCTTATCAGAGAAAATGAAACATGATGTGAAACAGAGGGAAAACAATAAAAAAGAAGGGACACATCACCACTTATTTAGATCAGGATCTGATGAACGTGCTTGTCATATTAGTAGAGCAAAACCAGTCACATACATTCTTGTCCAATAGCTTGATATTATCCAGAAATCATCTCCCAACCTATTTACAAATACTACTCACAGGACTCTAACTCGGTAAAACAACTTACAATCAGTGTTTTTTCAATAACAAACCAACATTTACAATGTATTTATCATGGCTTCTTATAGGTGAAGTAGTGATAGTAGTGGTAGATAGAACTTAAATGATTCATTAAAACAAAGGGAGAAATGTCTTTCGAAGCCCATTCTGTTTTAATATCTTTACATTAACTTTTGGTACCCTTTAGATGAAATAAGGGTCTTCGTTAGATTGATAATAACTCCAAGGGTGTGTTCTTGGAGGTACTTTCCTGGCTGTAGTACTCTGTTTATATTTTGCGACAAGAAAGGGTGAAGATTTTCCTTTCAGGTTTCCATGCTTTGTAACTAATGCACTAACAGTTTTTAGGACTTCTTGTCAGTATAGTAACTACTCTAGAGCTCGATGAAGAATAGAGAATGGGTAGTAGTGATTTGGTCCTTTCTTTAGTAAAAGGAATGTCCTACTGATATATCCTCTGTGCTGCTGTGATCAATGATTTGTATTTAATCTATGCTGACTATGGATTAAGCTTCTTAATCTTCAATATTATGCCTTTAACCATTTTCAGAGATTTCTTCCTCTGCGTTCTTGGCTCTATGATAGTATTTTTGTGCCAGGGCCGTGACTGTAAAAATAGTGTGAATTCACCACCTTTGAAACCTACAAAAAAAGAGAAACATGTTATAAAAACCAAGGGGAGTGAGGGAGGACTACTTCAGAGGCTCATGGGGATGGAGGAGCAGTGGTGGAAAATGGTGGATGCAGCGAAAATGTGACGAAAATCATGGCAGAAGGCGAAAATAGGTCTGAGGGGAGTTTGGGTGCGACGTGTGTTGTGGACCATTAAATCATGGTGATCTACGGTTGAGATATTTCGATGAGGTCGTTCGGGAGGTCAAATGAATGGAAAATTTATGGGGGCAAGATTAAATGTGGGCAGTTATATTAGAACAATCAATGGTGGGGATCACTCGATGGAGTCATTTGGAAGAAAAGTTAAAATGAAAGTGAACGGGGTTGTGATATGATAAGAGTCGTCTGATTTCGGAGATCAACGACTGGGATTAAAGGCCAAAGTTGCGTTGCAGAGGGTGGTAAGGTGGAAAAATGGAGTGGTTTTCATGCAACAAAAAGGGGGAAAGGGGAAATTCCCAAAAAATGCGATTCCACTTAGCATCTGACACGTGGAAAATAAAAACCGCCCATTTCGCGTAATATTGAAACGTTAACTCTTGGGCTCAAAATTTTTGCGAAACGGAGTGTCAGTCATCCAATGATGGGCGGCAAATCCGACGGTGCAGAATGAACGCGACATAAGGTTAGATGAACGGGTGAAAGGAGGCAGGGTCCATTGCTGAGGTTAATGCGAGCCGTCAGATTGTGAGGATCGACGGTCAAGATCTATTGATGGGGGAGAATGAGAAGGGTGGGGTTTGAAGAGTGGAAGTAATGTCGACCGTCCGATCAAACTTGATCAATGGTGGAGATTTCATCAGAGGTTGGGATGGTGGAGGATTACGTGAGGGATGAGCGCGATGCGATGAAGTGCGAACCGTTAGATTTTGCGGAATGAATGGCTGGGATTGAATCACATCAGAGAAAAGGAAAGAGATCAAAGCATCGGGGTCTTTGAGTTTGCGATGTGAAATTAAGCGATGGTCGTCGGATCAGAGGGGATATCAATGGTCGGAATTGATTGGAGGGTGTAATGATGGAGGGCCTATGAGCGGAGTGCGATGAGATCCTGGCTGTTGGTTCTTGTGGATTCAACAGTCCAAATCAAATCGACGGATGCGATGATGGGGGGCTGCGAGCGAAGCGCGATTGAATCCTGATCGTTGGTTCTTATGGATTCAACGGTCCAGATCGAATCGGTGGATCGGAGGAGAAAAGGCTCATCGCATCAGAGTTTTGAAATAAACATTTAACAAAGAAACTGTAAACCCTGATTGCAATTGCATGATGGGGGCTAGCTCCTGGTCGCGGGATGAGGTCACATGCAGAAAAGTGGCTAGGGCTAAGGCCGAAAGGGGCTTAAGGCCTAACTGCTGAAAAGTGGGTTTTTAGGCCAAAATGAAGGTTTTTCAGAGGGTTTTGAGGGTTCCGATAAGATTAAAAAAGAGGTTTTAAACCTTATCAAAGGGAATTTATGAGGGGAACGAAGGAAAATGAAGTATGAATGAGGGAAACTGGGGAAGATGGAGGCCTTTGAAAACAGTTTCTTTCAAAAACAGCAGGGTTCATTAATGGAAACAACAGTGAAGATTACTTTAAAGGATAGAAGACATATGGAGGATTCAAGAATGATATATTTACAAAGGAAATGTTTCTCTTGAAGACTCAGAAACATATGTAGCCACTTATTTGATTTGAAAAAATATTATAGGTGGCTAACAGAGACAATGTGGTCTCATACTCCTCCAACAGGATCCTCCTCGCCTTTGCCACTTTCTTTTTCCATGCATCAATATTTGCAGCATCTGCCACAGTGGGTTTAGGAACATCATTGTCAATGAATTCCTTCAAGCCATTGTCTTCGAGTACTACCTCCATCATTTCCTTCCAAGAAATATAGTTTGAGCTGCCCTCAAGTGCATACTCCAACCTCAAGCCATTGAAATCCATTTCAATCTTGAATCAATTGTAGCACTAAGAAATTCTTTCTGCAAATTCGAATTCTATCCAATCAGAAACTTAGCTCCTGCTTCACTTCTGCGATTTCTTGTGCTCTGATACCATGTAGAAATTATAAAAAATGCATTTATATCTTGGATTCACCCGATCTAAAAATGTACTAAAGTTAAATACTGAATCAATTCTACAAATCTTTTGTGGAATTAAAAAAACAATCGCTAATCACATGAACATGAAGAAGAATCAAATCACACACAACACAGATAATTTCCCGAGAAAAGCTTACAACTAAAAACTGCACTATCTTCTATTGTATATTCAACATCAATCATGGAACAATTACATACAAAAATATTCTCACAAGAGCCCCCCAATACTAATTTAATTGTCTCACACTATCATGAAGAAAACTGATCAAAACATAGCCAATTCTCAGCCTCTAGACAACCTGCCTTGCTTGCGTAATCCATGATGGATGGAATCCCTAAAAGATAGGAATTCTTGCCTTCCTTGACTACACAAGTATCATGGGAAATCAAATATGTGTTTGGTTGCATATGTGCAACCCAATAATCCTAAAACTGATAGTCAACTTCCCTTTCACCTAGAACTCAACTGGATCTCCACTGGATCTGACATGCATGCAACTAATAATAGTAAATCCTCGATTGCATGTGAGATCACTAATTGTGAATTAATTAATATTTATTTCACTTGATCTCTTACTAGTGTATCTTCATTTACAACTAGCACAACTGAGTTTAACCCACTTAACTGAGTTAAACTGATTACATACTGCATTAAATAATGTGCCACTTCACTTCGAACTCTGTTACAACTAGAATTACTTTGCATGCCTCACCAACTACCTCTAGCTTGAAATCCACTAGCTAACTCAGTTTATCACTCAGTTAACTATTTCAAATCATCATTGAGAATAGATTAAGTTTATTTTCCATCTTAATGAAGGGATAACTAAAATAGACATGCACCCAAAAATACAAATGTGGGTCCCACCCTAGTGTAGGTGCTTAATGCACTAGGCATGGGTGCTGAAATTTTCTTATTGAATCTCAATAGGGTGCTTGACCTAAAAGTGGAGAGGCACCACTGTGGGTGAGGTTAAGATGTCCCCGTACTCCTCCACGACCTTTTCCATTTTTTTTGTTGTGCGGAGGAGCCCTGTCTGAAGGTCATGGCCACAATATTTGTAATATTCCTAAATTAGCCTACAGCTAATGGGAATATTAGTTTTTTATTTTTCTTCTTCGTTAGAATAATAAGAGGGTATGGATACCCATAAATCTCCTTAGTAGGAATGAAAATAATCCTAATATGAATGGGGGTCATCTAAATAGCTAGATTGAAGCCCATTATGTGTGAAAAGGGGTTGGTGCATGAAGACTAGATCAACTTTGACCAAATCAAACAATCCTGGTATGGAAGCATTGGCATTCATTGAGGGACAATGAATTTTTGGAGGCAGACTATGTGCATGGAAGTAGTGGCTTCAATGAGTTGGACTCAAGGTCAGGAAGCTCAACAAGCATATAAGGAAGGGGATGGAAGCCATAGAAGGCTTGTTTGATTTATTATTTTTTCTATGGTCTGTATGACTAGTTTCTCTCTTCAGCTATTTAGTGGAGATTGTAGTGTTGTTTAGCACAAGGGTGTTCCCGAGTGGGAATCCCACCTTCATCCTTGGGGGACTTCGAGTGCCCACTCAGGAGAAGTATTTGCACTACATTTCCACATTTCGGCATCAGGCCAAGCTCCATCTTTTTTCTATAGCGCAGTTTATGTAGAGGGTTGTGCTGTGTTGCAGGGTGAAGAAATGGAGAGTTCATTTGGGTGATTTCTGAGCTAGATTTCAGTGGAGGAAGTTTTCTATAATATTCCAAAAATTTAGCCTTTAGCTAAATGGAATATTATAGTTTTTTTTATCACTAGGTAGGTAAATAAGTGGGTGGGGAGGCCCATAAATCTCCTTAGCAGCAATAAAAAACTTCAAGTGTGAAAGGAAACATTTTAAGCAACTAAATAAATCACCTCCAAGTGTGAACAGAGGTTGGATAATGTTGATTCAGTCAACTTTGACCAAGTCAATAACATTGTTATGGAGGAGTGGAGATTAAATGAGGAATAATGCAGTTTTGGAGGGAGATTGATTTCATGAAGGAAATGACCTAATTGAGTAAGGCCAAGGGAAAGGAAGCTCATAATCTATATAAGGAAGAGGATGGCATCCATATGGGGTTATGTTTTGGATTATTAATTTGTTTTGGTTGTTTAGACTACTTGCATTCTTCAGCTATTTAGTTGAGATTGTTGTGTTGTTTAGCACCGGGTGTTCCCGAGAAGGAATCCCACCTCTTCCCTTGAGAGGCCTCTTGGAATAGCATTGCATTCATTTCCACATTCAATTTTTCAGGCAAAGCTACAACTTTCTTCATCAGCATAGTTTCTACAGGGTATTTTGCTGTGTTGCAGTGGAAGGTTGAGAAACCCACTTTCTGAGCTAGTTTCTGATAGGAGGAAGGATTCCTTCTCTTGGGGGATCAGTCTGGGAGGATCTTGGACATATTACATATATTTGGCACCATGCCAACCATTTCCCATCATTTCCAGTGCTGTTCCAGCTGGGAATTGCATTATTTTGGAGGGCAGCTTCAGTGAGGGATCTTGTGGCTCCTTGAGAGTGTTTTCCTAGGATTGAAGGGTTCAGCCTTTCATTGGAGGAGACATTTGAGGGGATCTACATCAGATCTAAATTTTTTCAGCCTCCTACACTCATGTGCTTCAGTTTGCAGTGAATCTTCAGCCCTAGGGCTTTAGATCCCATCTTATACAGGGTGTATTTTTGAAAACCCTTTTCGGGTTATTTGTAGGAGTTTGTATTAAGCCTAGATCTATATTGGGCATATATTTTGAGGCATATAACATCCCTACATATTTTTTACATTCCTTTGCTGTAGCAGTGCATTTATAACTACACTGTGGCATTTCTCCAACATTTTGTGTTGCAACAACATCTCACTTTTGATAGTGTTTATGTATTGGAGGCTTGTGCAATCACATTATATGTTTGATGGCTCATTGTTTTGTACTTATTTGCTTCATATATGAACAATAACAGAGCTTTATATTGGTCTCAAGATTTCATGTGTTAAATACTTGCTGCTACTTTCATTTTATGAGCTATATTGCTGCTATTTCCATTTTGGGAATATTACAGTACTATCGGAACATAATATTGGCTCAACCTATTTCAGCCAATATGTTGCCATAAGGAGAAGATTATCACAAAGAAGAGGATATGTACAGAAAAAACAGATACATGACTCCATTTTTTGGAGGAAGGAAGGAAGAGAGGCTGTCAAAGCTTCTTTTTCAAACTATGCAAAGCATTCATGGAGATATCAAAAAGATGATAAGGGAGATGTGTAAGGAATCTAGAAGGGAGTTTGAATCTAAAACAAACTCTAGATTTTCACATGATGAGTGTGAGCATGCAGCTACACACCATGATTCGCAGTGCAGTCTTATGCCCAGATTTACTATGAGAAAGAGGAAGGAAGAAGAAATGCCTAGGATGGAGACTCTTAGTGATTATTTGCAAGAATATGAATCTCAAACTAAGAGTTTCAAAGATCACATCACCTTCCAAGAGTTTTGCAAGATCAAGGAGGAAATAAGCCAGCAACATGATGTTGGTAGATTTTTTCTTTCTACTTTTCATGGTTCACTTGAATGTTCAGCTAGAGCTTGGGTGGAGGAGCTAGACACTTATTTGCAGTAGCACCAAGTTTCAGAGAATGAAGCCATCAAAGTTGTAGCGCTGAATTTTTGAGGTAAGGCCTATGCTTGGTGGATATTTGAGTCATTTTCTTTAAAAAATGCACAGACATCTACTTATGCAAAGTTCACTAGGAGACTAGTGGAAAGGTTTGATGGAAAACATTCTGAAACATCTTTGATGGAGCTAAACAAACCAAAACAAGCCAAACTTTTGCAAGGGTTGAAAGGACCTATAAACTCAACTCCACTTAAAAAAATTGTTGAAGAGGCTAACATCTTGCACAATACCTTGCTAGAGGAAATATCTCTATCTTATACTCCTGGAAAAGAGGACATGAAGATCCCTTTTTCAAAAGAGGATCCTCTTATTAAGAATATATATCCCATTCATGTTGAAGAGAAAGAGAAGGTCGGGGGAAACAACGCTGTCATATCTGGAGCATATCTAGCACCTCATGCAGAGGAAGATGGAGAAATTTCTCCAACAAGAGGAATTCTTGTATCATTGCAAGAAGTTCCTAAGGATTTCATATGTGGAGATCAAGGCACAATCCATGAACAACATGTGCCATTATTGATAGATTGTGAAACCTTGTAGATGAAAGGAGAAGGTAGGGAGGAAGGTCATCATCATATGATCAGGAGCACACACCCCTATCTATTTTATAATATTTATGCACAGAAGAGGCAGACTATTTGCATAGTGAGGGTAGGGACAAATTTGTCCATTCATATATACAGTCTACTCTTGATCTTGATGTCTCATTGCAGGGAAGCATTCCACCAGGGAGACCACCAGATCAGGGGATGATGAGAGATGCTTCACACTTGGTTGCACCACTCATTGATTCCAGAGGGATGAGGACCTTGGGAGGTCTTGATACAGTGCTAAGAGTCTTGGATAGACTCAAGGAGAGGAGAGGAATTCTCCCAACATCATCATTACCCACTCTCATTTCAGATTCTGCACTATGGCAAGAGTAGCATGGGAAGGATAATAGCCTTCCAACCTGTACCTTTGGCATGGGAGATGTCAAAGAGGAGGACAACCATATGACAAATATTCTTTGTGATATATCATGAGTGTTGTCACTATGGAGCATAGATCCATATTGGAAATCACAACTGTTGGTGGATTACTCCAAGGATATTTTTATTTGTATGATATTTGATGACCAACTACATGAGGAGGGATATTCAGTTAGAGATGAGGTCATCTACTATCATGGTAGGATCTTCTTATCTAGAGCTTCCAAGCTCAAGAAGAAGTTACTACAAGCAGCTCATGAAGACTTTCTATTCAGCCACACTTATTCTATGAGTGCATACCACACCATCATGGAGGGGTACACTTGGGAAGGCTTTGAAGAGGAGATATATCAGCATTTGAGGAGATGCATGGATCATGTGGAGATGGAGGAGATACATAAATATTTGGGGGAGTTATCACAACCACCTCTTTCCTCTTTGAGAATGAGAGGGGATTTATCTATGAGCCACTCCATTTGCATGAGCAAGGCATATGGTAAGGATATTTTTTGGTTGTATAATGATTTATATAATGAATATGTGCATTCCTTAACCATATATGTGCAGGAAATTTCTCCAAGAAGGGGAATTCTTCCTTCTAAACTTTATGGTCTACTTGAGGCCATAAGCAGCATTGATGATGGCCACTCCCTAGGAGGTCTTAGGGAGATGATATATTATGCAGGGTATGCTTCATTTGCACCATACACCATACACCTTCAGCAAACTTTTGAGGAGATTGGGGCATCAAACAGTGCTTGGGAAGCCACCCATCATGCCATATTTTGATGCAGATGAGAGTAAAACTGCGTTGGTTTCACTTGAGGGAATATTGTCCTTCTCCCTTATTACATATGGTAGCTAGCATGATTTTAATTATGATTCCATATGTTGATGTTGTTCTTATCTTTGTTGGGAACATATTTGGAGGAGAGACACATTGGGTGGATGTGTCCATGGGGAATGAAATTTCCCACACCTTTTATGATTCATGCTTCAGGAGGAGCATGGGAGATGATATGGCCACTAAACTAGATCACTTATTTCTTTATGAGATGGGCCATATGATTTTTTGGAGCACTTAGGATATGCCTCACATGAACATTTGGGAGGAACTTTTCTATGAATTTCCATGTTGTAAGGTGATTCATTTCATTTGGATGATAACATGGAGATGGGAGTCCCTCTTTGGGAATGAGATTCCTTATTCTTGTCATTACTCCTACCTTGAGGAGGCCATTAGACGACAAGAAGGTTTTCACTTACACCTTCCACCTTTTCATGATGTGGGCCATTTGGTTTTTCATAATTAGGAGGAACCATTGGAGGGCAGATTTATTGCAGATTATTTTGAGCAGTGGTGGGGACTATTGATGAGGAGGCCAAAAGAGGAGGAGGGGAGGAATTTTTCTCTCCCTTTACAGTTGCTTGAGGACAAGCAAAATTTTGGAGGGGAGGACTGTAATATTCCAAAAATTTAGCCTTCAGCTAAATGGAATATTATAGTTTGTTTTATCACTAGGTAGGTGAATAAGTGGGTGGGGAGGCCCATAAATCTCCTTAGCAGAAATAAAAACACTTCAAGTGTGAAAGGAGACCTTTTAAGCAGCTAAATAAATAACCTCCAAGTGTGAACATGGGTTGGATCATGCTGATTCAGTCAACTTTTACCAAGTCAACAACGATGTTATGGAGGAGTGGAGATTAAATGAGGAATAATGCAGTTTTGGAGGGAGATTAATTTCATAAAGGAAATGATCTAACTGAGTAGGGCCAAGGGCAAGGAAGCTCATTATATATATAAGGAAGAGAATGGCAGCCATATGGGGTTATGTTTTGGATTATTAATTTGTATATGGTCTGTTTAGACTACTCACATTCTTCAGCTGTTTAGTTGAGATTGTTGTGTTGTTTAGCACTAGGTGTTCCCGAGTAGGAATCCCACCTCTTCCTTTGAGAGACCTCTTGGAAGAGCATTGCATTCATTTCCACATTTAGGTTTTTAGGCCAAGCTATAAATTTCTTCATCAGTGCAATTTCTGCAGGGTATTGTGCTGTGTTGCAGGGTGTTGCAGTGGAGGGTTGAGAAACCCACTTTCTGAGCTAGTTTCTCATAAGAGAAAGGATTCCTTCTCTTGGGGGATCATTTTGGGAGGCTCTTGGACATATTTCAGATATTTTGCACCAAGCCAACTATTTCCCATCATTTCCAACATTTTTCCAACTGGGAATTGCGTTATTTTGGAGGGCAGCTTCAGTGAGGGATCTTGTGGCTCCTTAGGAGTGTTTTCCTGTGATTGAAAGGTTCAACCTTTCATTGGAGGAGACCTTTGAGGGGATCTACATTAGATCTACATTATTTTATCCTCCTACACTCATGTTCTTTAGTTTAAAGTGAATATTTAGCCCTAGGGATTTAGATCCCATCTTATACAGGGTGTATTTCTGAAACCCCTTTTCAAGTTCTTTGTAGGAGTTTGTATTAACCCTAGATCTATATTGGGAATATCTTTAGAGGCATATAAAAGCCCTACATATTTTGTACATTCCTTTTATATATCAGTGCATTTATAACTGTGTTGTAGTAGTTCTACAGCATTTTTTGTTGCAGCAACATCTCACTTTTGAGAGTGTTTATGTATTGGAGGCTTGTGTGATCACATTCTATGTTTGGTGCCACATTGTTTTGTACTTATTTGCTTCATCTATGAACAATAAAATGGATTTATATTGATCTCAAGATTTCATGTGTTAAATACTTGCTGTTTCTTTCATTTTATGAGCTATATTGTTGTTATTTCCATTTTGGGAATATTACATTTTCCTTCCATTGGGAGGTCAACAAAGAAGGCCCTTGAGCTTTATTGCAGCATTTGTCACTAGGCCAAGTTATGTTTAGCCCCTATAGCATAGTTTCAGTCTTGGACTGGGTTATTTTAGGGAGGAGTTGCAGGGGTGGTTTCAGTACACCATTTGGGGAGATGGTTTTCCAGTGAAGAGATCAACCTTTCATGTGGAGAATATATTGGGAGGAGGCTTAATTCTATGCTACATTAGATCAGCCACATATTTCCAGTTATTTATTTGCAGTGAATCTTTAGACCTAGGGCTTTGGTTCACCTTTTTCATTTTGGTGTAGTTTCCGGAAACCCTCTTGGGTTCTTTTGGGAGGTTGTTATAGAGCCCAGATCTTTATCTTCTGTATCTCTTGAGGCATATATCAACCATTCTGTATTATTGTATGATCTCATGTTGCAATTATGATCAATATGACTCCACTGTAATAGCTCTTCGGCATTTTGGTATAGTAGAAGCACCTCACTTGTGAGAGTTTTATTCATTGGAAGCTTGTTGGTTCATGTTGTATGATTTGTGCCCTATTATATTATACTATTTTTCTACTGATGCGATTAATGAAATGGATCCATATTTGTATCTTATGTTTGTACATTGATTTACACTGTTACTTTCCATTTTTATGTCTTATATTCTTGTTTTCCCTATTTGGGAATATTACAGTGGTATCAGAGCATAATCTTGGCTCAGCCTGTGGATCTTAGCCATTATGCTATCAGGAGAGTAAGAAGGAGAAGAAGAGATTAGAATGATGGGAGGAATGAGCTTTGTCTCGTCTCTTTTTAGATCTATGAAGTAGCTCTCCAAGGAGGTCAAGCAAAGGAGAATGGAGGAACGCAATGAGACCTCTAGAGGGTTTCAAGATGAGGAAGGTCCATGCACTTCGTATCAATAGAAAATAAAACCGGTATTGCATAGAGCTCCAAGAAGATGAAAGGCATGGAGATGGAAGGAAACTTAGATCATGAGATTCTAAGTGAGTATCTTGGAGAATATAAGTCTCAATCAAGAGCTTTCAAGAAAAACCTAACTCTCCAAAAGTTTATTCAGATCAAAGAAGAAAGGATACCTTGCAGTAATAGAGGAAGGAAAAACAATAGATTATTATTGTGTACTTTTGATGGGTCATCTACATGCACAGCAAGGGCTTAAAGGAGAAAGTTAGATGCATTCTTCATACTACATCTAGTAGTGGAGAGAGAATCTATTGATATTTAAGTGTTGCACCTTGAGGGTGAAGAAAAAATTTGGAGGTTCATCCATTTGAGTCATGCCAGAGTGAATACTTATGAAGATTTTACTCAAAGGGTGATCAAGAAGTTTGACAAGGAGAAATCAGAGGAAAAGAAACTTCCACCACCACTTCCTGTAGGATTACTTGCATCATGAGAAGGAACAGTTGCACCTTTGCAAAGTGGTATTGATATCTTGACATTTAGAGTCACATGCATTATTCAAGAGATGCATGAGGAGGAGGAGACTTATACTAGCACTGGTGCAGCCATAGAGGAGCAACCATCATCACTAGTAGTTGAGGAAGTCATCACACCGGTGGGAGGAACCCTTGTAGTAGTACAAGATGTTCCCAAGCAAAACCAAGGTATAAAAATGTTTCCACTTTCTATTATTTCATTACATCTTATGGAAGGTTGTGGGGATATGCCATTGCATGGCCTAGGGTCAAGATACACTACTGATTTGGAGCAATAGACTATTACTATGCAGAGGACCCTTGATAGGATGAAGGAGGAGATATACATTCATCCCAGTATGTCATTGTTGAGCTGTAGACAACTCTTGGGGTTGGAGTGTAGATTTTTGGAGGATATGATGAGTATTTTCCTAAAAAATCCAATGCAGAACTATACGTTCAGCATTGAACATGATCATGAGACAAAAAATGCACCATCATGGAGATCAACAATGCTATCATTGAGCAGTAGTGATGCATTTGGGGCCCAACCATTATTGGGGTATTCCAATGACCATTCTACATGTGTAGCAGGGGTTAGTCAGATGGTTGATGAGATACATATTATCTCCCATTACTATGATGGATCCTTCTTGATGAGCACTTCACAGCTCAATTAGAAGACTTTTCCTATAACATATTTGGATCCTTATGTGGTCCATTTGGTCATTGATTAGTGGTCTTCATATGGAGATATCTAGGAGGTTGCACTTCAACATCCCATGAAGTGCAAAAATAGAAATCATATTTGGGAGGATGGTATTCTCCATTGGAGGGATACCAAAGTGGAGCATGGTAGGATACACCCATATTTGGATGAATGGATGTGGATGGTGAGCAAGGGGTTGGTGAGACACTTGCAGATCTATGATACAGGGTAGCTGGAGGCAAGGCTACACTGGATACTCTTGAAAGAGTTTGGCCACCATGTAACATATCCTATCTTAAAGGGTGTGTTAGTAGTTGGGACTTTGAATGAAGCTTGCACCATATGGTAGCAAGGAGTTGGGTTGCATTGAGGTGATGTGGCATTTTTCCTTTCAATCGTCATGTTTTCACTCCATGGTTTTTATGATGGAGGTGTGAGGAGGCAACAAAAGCTATTGTTGCTTTGGTTACTCTTGGGAGAGTATGGGATGATTTTCTCCCATATTTTGCATGATATTTTAGAAGAAGAGGATCGCACAACCAGGGTGTAAAGGGGCTACTCTTCAGCATTGGAGGACCATGAGGTACTTCCACATAGGAAGGAGTCTCCCATATGTAGCAGCATCATGGTAGGTGACTTTGGAATTGGGGATGTCAAAGAGGGAAGTTATGAGAAGGAAAGAGTCTTATCACAAAGGCTAACATTGTTGTCACTTGGGAGTGTGTATCTATTGATGGAGTGCTCCAATGGGAGTATGTATCACTTCAGATTTTAGACCACTATCAGGAGATTCTCATGGGAGGGCTCATCCATGGACCTCATTTTTAGCCTACTCACAAGGCATGGTAAGAATGGAATTTTTGTACTTATTGTTCATTTAATAAAATATTTCCATATATGTATAGTGCATTGCTCCCCAAGAGGGAAGGTTTCTATTTTCACTTCATGGTCTTTCTAAGACCAATATCAGTAATGGAGGAAGCCATTTCTTGGATGGAATTGGGCAAGTATTGTGTTATTCTTGTTATTCTCAGTTGATATATAATTTTATTTACTACTTCTTAGTAGATGAGCATGGCATGCATAGCTAGAAAATTGTTGGGAGACAACTTTCCACATGATGTTCTGAAACAATAGTTAGTAAAAATGTGTTGTATCAACTGGAGAAACCATTAGTGCCATCCAAAATTACACATAACACTCAGTAAATTTCTGATGTGGATGCCATATGGTGATTATGTGCTATTCACTTTGTATGGGATGGTTTGGGCAAGCAAGATTCATTATACTAGAGAAGGGGTCTTTGAAGATCCAGTTGTCCTTTTGTCTCTTCAGGGCAACGTTATTGCATCCCAATATCAGCAACAGCTCTACACTTTTCATAATTAGAGAGAGAGAGTGTGTGGGGTAGGCCATTGGGTCTATCATGTTCAGTTTTACAGCCCACCTACATTGTAGTAGCCAAAGGTGGAGGAAATTTTCCATGAGTTACCATTTTGGATGGTGACTCACTTTGTGTGGATGATAGCTTGGGGTTTGGAGCTTCACATGGGAATGGAGGTTCCCAATAATTTTCAGATTCCATGCCTCAATAAGGCCTCTAGAACACATATAGTTGCCTCCATGGATATCCCACCTTTTCATGATGAGAGCCATTTGGATTTATCACCAAAGGCTTACTTATACACTTGGGAGGAGCAAATTGGGAACATATTGATGAGAGGGAATCTTGTTCATTGGAGGAAATTATCATATGAGGATGCTACAAGAGGAGGATAGGAGGCTCTTCAATTATATTCTTGTAGTTTCTTGGGGACAAGCAACATTTGGGAGGGGAGGATTGTAATATTCCTAAATTAGCCTACAACTAATGGGAATACTAATTTTTTATTTTTCTTCTTAGTTAAAAGAATAAGAGGGTATGGAGACCCAGTAATCTCCTTAGTAGGAACAAAAACACTCCTAATATGAATGGGGTTCATC
The DNA here is from genome assembly GCA_034641835.2 of Pinus albicaulis. Taxonomy (NCBI): domain Eukaryota; kingdom Viridiplantae; phylum Streptophyta; class Pinopsida; order Pinales; family Pinaceae; genus Pinus; species Pinus albicaulis. Next base: position 1,538,133,698 of record CM076581.1, read on the forward strand.
TAAATAGCTGGATTGAAGACCAATATGTCTGAAAAGGGGTTGGAGCATGAAGACTCGGTCAAATTTGACCAAATCAAACAACATTGGTATGGAAGGAGTGGCATTAATTGAGGGATAGTGAAATTTTGGAGGAAAATCCATGCATGGAAGTAATGGATTTAAAAAGTGGGGCCCAAGGTGAGTAATCTCACCAAGCATATAAGGAAAGGGATGGCAGCCATAAAAGGCATGTTTGATTTATTATTTTGTCTGTGGTATGTATGACTAGTTTCTCTCTTTAGTTGTTTAGCAGAGACTGCAGTGATGTTTAGCACAAGGGTGTTCCTGAGTGGGAATCCCACCTTCATCCTTGGTGGACTTCAATTTCCCACTCCGGAGAAGTATTTGCACTAAATTTCCACATTATGGCATCATACCAAGCTCCATCTTTCTTCTATAGCGCAGTTTCTGCAGAGGGTTGTGTTGTGTTGCAGGGTGCAGCAGTGGAGAGTTTATTTGGGTGATTTCTGAGCAATATTTCGTTGGAGGAAGGTTTCATTCGATTGGGAGGCCAAAAAATAAGGCCCTTGAGATTTATTGTAGCGTCTCCCACTAGGCCAAGTTATCATTAACCCCCACAACACAGTTTCTGCCTTGGACTGCATTATTTTAGGGAGCAGTTGCAGGGGTGGTTTCAGTACACCATTTGGAGAGATGGTTTTCCAGTGAAGGGATTGTTAGTCATTAGTAATTTTTGCCTTTGAAGATGACTAAATTCTTATCCTAGATTTCTAGAAACAAAGTTCATGAACATTGTGAGTTCTATAAATCTCACTGCCTTCATTATCCTTAGGATAATTTTTTCACTATTTCATCATCCCATCATGTCAAGTTAAGCTCACTAATCCCAAAGGACCCATCATGGGTTCATACCACTCATTATCACTATGTATTTCCACCTTTGGCCTCAGCCCTCTATTTTGTTTTTCCTAACTCCTCCATTGTCCATCTAGGGTTTTTAAGGGCATTTTTCTTGGTTTCATGAACTCCATGGTTAAACATCAACAAGGCTTATATCCTGATGCTCTTACACCTCCTACTATCCTTAATATATCTTCATAAGCACTTCCCATCACTCTTATCCCTCAAACTCATCATTTCTCTACAAAACCTAGCCTGTTGCTACAATTTGACACTTTTCGAGACTAGACCTGTGTTTTTCCCTTTTGGACCCTTTTCCCTCACTCAATAATTGAAATTAAACTTTCCCCTACTCTCTAACATCCATCCCTATCCCGGAAAATTTCCCCAAGAATTTATACAACCCTTAACGCCTTTATTCCCCTCCCTCTACAAGGCAGTCCTAAATCCCCTACACCAAACCCTAATTTCCTCTTCCAACTAAGCTAGGGTTTTCTATGGAAAGGAGGCATAAGAGAAAAGGATACATTTGATATATCATATCATAAATCATAAGTCCATACCAACTCATATACATCATGCCTCCATCATTTTCCAATAATTCATTCCAACGGCCAAGTCATTTGCTACACCTAGAGCCAGTTTTGTTTAAAAATATGTTTCTGACCAAACAGAGATAAATTTGGAAAAAGTGAGAGAGGTTCATGTCCACCATAGGTCTAAGAAGACAAAACTAATTCAATTTTTACACAATTATCATGGTTTTGGAGTAATGTCAAAAATACAGGTGTCACAGGAGAATTTATGCACTGCTAGAGTGACCTTGGGAAAATCAGGTTTTCTCATAGCTAGATTGTCCAAATGACTTTCTTGATGGGTCAAAAGGCAACGATACTTGAAGATATTTACAATGAGCTACCATGAGATCAATTTATAGTTAATGAAGGTCTCCAAAAGTTATCTGCACCAGCACTCTGCATTTCTACACCATCACTCAGCACCTTTTGACCAGTCTTGGGAAACTCAACCTTTGATAGGGAAAATCAACTCCAATTAGGAAAAAAATGGTACATATGGAAATTAGACAGGTTAATATTTCTAACGAGCTACCATGGGACCAAATTTGACCTCGAGAAGGTCCTCAAAACTTGTCTGAAAGTTGACCCTTTTTTGGCGCTACGCAAATAAGTGGTGTTGCACTAATCCATGGGCAGGACTTCTCGGCGCTGTGCTAATGTAGAGGCTCCTCAAACAAGGAAAAAACTTGCCCCAAGGCTAAAATTCATCCTCCAGGCTGCATTCAAAGAAGAATAAGGTCAATTAATGTGTCTAAAAATAATCAAAAGCCATTCAAGCAAGGCCTCCTTGGCCAAAGCACAAATTCTGCTATGGAAAGCTACCCTTGTTCACATTTCTGCAAAAATTATCAATTTGTTCATCAACATAAAAGATTTAAGGTAATAAGATAAATCATCACAAGAAGACATCCACAACAAAGAGAAAGGCAACATGCCTGTGTTTAAAGAGAATCAGGGTTTTGTGACTGATTGGCAAAACAGTGTTGCCAAAGCAAGGAACCATCACAAATACCATCAAGACAGAAGGAAAAGCAACATGACCAAGGACACATTGAATATTTTCATAAATATTTAGTGAAATTGGAAGGGTTATAGAGAAATTAGAAGACAACACTGTTTATTTTTCTCTAACAACCCTAAAACATAAGATTTTGAGAAAGATGGACAGAACAAGTCAAAAGAAGATGATAAGTTCTCCTTCATAACAGCAGAAGGCATTGAAAGGATTTTCAAGGTGAATTTTAAGGTTTTTCAAAGACACAACTACTTCAATACACCAAAGGAAGAAGATGTAAAGAGTATCAGTGTGAGTTGAGCCTAGGTTTCCTAGTACAGTCAAATACCTTAAAAGTGATCAAAAGAAGAAAACATGAGGTGAAATATCAAAATGAAAGTCATGCTGACCCTAAAATGCCTGTTGGGTGACTAAAGGCTGTCAAAGTCCAAGCAATGACAAAGAGACCAAAAACCTTGTGTTTTGGCACCTACAAAAAATCAGAAGTGGCCAAGGGGAAAACAGGGTAAAACTGATGAACACATCTGTGCCAAAAATACCTCAGTGATAAAAATAAGAGAAAAGATGAGAAAGTCATGTTCAGGTAAATTACACTTAAGAAGGCAAAAAAAGGTTAAAACAGTGTTCTCAGTTTTTCAAAAATGTGCCAAGGATAGTTTGAACACTGCCCAAGCTTTCAAAAGGTAGAAAGGGTGATAAGGACATCTGCATCAACTAGCCATCAACACAAAAGAAGAAGAAAAGATGTCTTGAAGGAATTCTTCAAAACCCTGTAAAAGATAAAAAGGCATCAGTTAAAGGAAAAGGTTAAAACATAAGAAAAGTGGGTTCTTGAGTTTGGTTTATCCCTCCCAAGAGGTATAAGGGTGTTTTAATGTCATTTTAAGCTCATTTAGCACTTGCAAAGGAGAAAGAAGGCTTAAAGAGAAAAAACATGGTTTTCGGGTTATTCCTGGGCAAAGTGGTTCTGGCACTGCGCAAATCACCGACGCTATGAAAATACAGGTTGGCGCAGCACAAAATGGCCCTTCGCCCATTCAAAATTCAATGGCGTTGCACAAATTTCTCTCGACGCTATGAAAATATCGAGCGTTGCGCAAATGCGGGCCTGACTTGCCCAGAGACCGGCAAACACTGCCTCCACTTGACACTTTTGCACGATTTCCCGGGCACTGCACAAACACCACCCGACTCGCCTGAAGACCGACAAAGCTACACAAGTCCCAGCACTGTGAAAATGCCACCTGAATCACCCAAGAGATTGGCAGACACTGCCTCCCACCCGGCGATGCGCTAGCCACCATGCAGGCCTGCCGACGCTGTGCAAACAATCTGACTCTACAGCTCGGGCAAGGCACTACACAAATGCCAGGAGCATCTAAAACAAGGAAAAGCTTACCTAAAGCTCAAATTTTGTCTTCTATTCGATTTTTGAAGGTTCACCAAAAGCCAAGAATTGTGAAACAAAGAATGAAGAAGAGGAAGAGGAGGCAGATCACAATGAAGATGAGTTTCATGTTGAAAATCAAGGAGATCATGATGGGGAAAACTCCATGGAAAAAATATAATGAAGAGGAAGGAAATGATTCAGCAGATAGTGATCAAAAGGTAGAGTCCATAGAAACAGATAAAGAGAATAAATTGGAAGAAGAAGATAGTGCACATGGAAGTGGTAAAAATGAGGAAATGGACAGTCAAAGAGACAATCTGCCTGGTCATGAAAATAATGAGCAAATTCATGAGTATGACAGTGGAAATATGAAGGAACAAGATAATAAAAGAGATAGTCATTACAGTCATGACACAAATCAGCCTCCTAGTAAACATGAGAATGACAGCAGTGCAGAAGATAATGAAGAAAACGACCCTAGTGCTGAACAAGGCCAAAGTGAAGCAAGTGCAGAGGCTGATAATCAAATTAAAGACCAAGGTGACAATTTAGAAGGAAGTAAATAGGGTGAGGGTGATAATAGTGTTGCGGATCAAAAGAGAAGTGATGAAACAGAGCAAGTAATGACTGATGAAGAAACAGAAGGAAGAGGAATCATCCCTAGCAGAGCAAATTTCCCTCACTGAACTCCTGGCCATGGAAATTGAACATAATCGGGATTCATGGCTTGAGAGGGAAAACATACACCTATATTCCAAGCTAAAGAATGCAAATTAAGGCTTAGATCTTCAAAGAAAGATGACAAAGTATTATGCCAAGAAACACAAGCTTGTTTGTGCCAAACTGAAGGAAGCCCTCCATGAGGCCCAAAACCTAAAGGAGGAAAAATCACATGAAAGCCTTGGATTTTTTGTTGAGGCTTCTCAGCAGTTGTCTAAGACCACTTAAAGAAGGTCTCCACCAAATTTGAGAGGATTTGGAGCAAATTTTGTTTTTTGAGATTTTTGAGCCTCGTTTGCGTAGTGCCACTGGTGCTATGCAAACACATGGAGCTTCCCCAAGAGAAGAAATTGAAATTTTTGGACTTATCTCAACCTGCACATCATGCTCACCAAATTGCAGATGATTTGGAGTAGGTTTGACCCCTCAAAAGGTCAAAAAGCCTCATTTTTTTCACCTCTCTGCCACTGTTTTGGGCCCGGCGTTGCGCAAATAAAAGTCTGGAGATTTTTCACTTTTTTAATAGGCTATAGGATACAGATCAAGAAAAAATATAAATTTCTGGAAATTAGACTCATCATGATTTCCAACGAGCCATCATGGAGCCAAATCTGGCATCGGGAAGGGATCCAAAACTTGGTCACAAAAGACCCTATTTTTTGTTGAAAGTGGCACTACGCAAATGGGCTGTGTAGTGTGTTTTGGACCAAAAGTCAAAAAAACACACTCATTTATTGCAAAATGATATTTTTGAGTTTTTTGAGGCAAAACACTCTATAATTAGGTGCAATAAGTTATTATGGCATTTATTTCTTAGGATATTATGTGCCTTGGACCTTGCATGATCACTTAGCCATAAATGACATTTATGGGTGAATTTGACATTTTCCTACCTTATTTAGGGTTTTTTCCCTCTCTTGCTAAGATAAATAGAGCATGAGGGCTTCATTGTAAATGTTGGCATTTGATGAACTTAGAGAGCAATACATGGTTTTTATGAGCTTGGAGAAGAAGTTGGTTTTGTGAAGTTGATGAATGGCTTGCTTGGATTGATGATGGAGAAGTTTGTTTGTAGGATTCCTAAGCTTGGTTAATGGTGATGTCTTCTTAATTTGTTTATGTTTTCTTGTTATCATTATTTTTCACTCTTCTTAGTTCCTATAGAATAGAAAAGTATAGGTTGAGAAATGCTCCTTGAAGCACCTTAGTCCTCCTGTTTGCTATAGCCTTGATGTTTTCCTCTGCTGAGTGTGTTTGAGCAATTCTTAACTACTCCTCAAGCCTCTTTATGCTTGTTTGTTTCATTTATGAATTAATATTCTGGTTAACAAATATGATTCATGGTAAGCCCTACTTATTTGAGACTGTCTAAACTCTGTCTTGGAAACTTTCTTTGAAGTATTGCTTTCTAGGTTAAGTCAAAGAGGTCTTGTTCTGATCTTTCCCTTTGTCCATGCCTATCAGCTTGCCTTAGAGTTTCTTATAGCTTGATCAACAATGTTTAGGAGTTCCCTCTTTTCTTGATTAAATTTATTGTGCTATCTTATATGTTTTCCTAAATTCTGAAGGCGAATTTACTAAAGTTAGAAGCTCTTATGCTTTCTATGTTTCATTGGAATGTTTATCTTGGATATTAATTTGTTTAAAGTATTATCATTGAGTAAATTGTTTGCCCTATCTCATGCTTAGTATATTTTTCTTATCATATTTAATACCTTCTTGTTCATAGGTAAATGACAAAGGGTACTTCACTGCCCTTTGCCCTACCTTGTTTTTCCCAAACTTGATGTCCACCCCACCTCACACATTACCTTAAGGATCTATTAACCTTGCTAGATTGGCCCTGCAACACACTTTGATTCATCATTGAAGACACTCATTACTTTCATTGACTCCATAATCCCAATGATTTAAATACCTCTCGCTCCATCTATTCCACTTGACCATCTTACCCAACCAAAACAATCAACAAACCTACACTTAACAACTAGCCTAAAATCAACCATCTAAAGAAAACAAGAACACATCCTTTGCATCTAATAGAGAGATCCCTTTCTGAGTCCAAGAAGGCTAGGTCCTAGGACTCCAAAGACTAGTTCCATGTTACCTTGTCATCTGGTATACCAATATGCCAGATCATGGGACACTGACATTCTGGCGATCACGGTGGGACCTTCTAAGTAAGTTCATGCTTAACATATTCCTTAAAAGATTTGGAAACCTTTGACTGATAGTATCTGGTGGTTTATCTGCGACCTTGTCGCCACACTAACATTCTGGCGATCACAGTGGGACCTTTTGAGTTAGTGAGAAACTAAATATTCCTTAGATCTTAGAAAAACCTACAAACATCCTTATATTGATATCCAGTTGTTGATGGTGGACAGTAGCCTACCTTAAAATAGTTGAAATCATCCACCTGGCGACTCCACAAACTCTCAATAGACTTGAAAACTCCACTGGAGGAAGAATCTGAAACATGACCAGTCATCCTAGAAATAAAAAGCACTCAGGCCTAGGTTGGATTCAAAAAATTATTGTTTTTAACTATAACCATGTTCTATCATGCTTTAAGCCTGATCAAGAATACACTGATAAGATCTACACTGATCATTGGAAATATCTCAAGCATCAAAAAGCTGAACCTCAAATTGCATACCTTGAGCAGAATTATACACCTGTGCTTACCCCAGATACACCTGTGGAAGATCTAGTGAAACATGAGCCTCATACTACCTTTCCTACTCTTGTTGAAACCTTAAATAGTCATCAATCTCTTTTTGCACTACCTATATCCACAAAGGTCCTAGAAATATACAAGCCTCTAGTTTTGCCTCTTATCCTCCAGGCCCTCCCTGCAAATCTTGCAAATAAACTACCCATATTTGAGAGAAAACTCAAAAGTCACCACTGAAGAACACATTCAAAACCTTGAGGGTTTACTTGACCTATTTGAAATAGAAGAAGATGATGTGCGTATTAGAATGTTTGCCTTATCATTACAAGGAAAAATTAAGAGTTGGTTCAAGGACCTTCCAGCTGCAAGCATTATAAAATTTCATCAATTCACTCAAGATTTCTTAGATAGGTGGGCAGTCATGGTGTTAGTATGAATCCTTTGTCGAAGTGTACGAAAAAGGACCACTTTAGCTACGCATAACTAATAGCCCTAACAACAAAAGTGGCTGCCAATATCTTTAGATCTGCGGTTAGTTGAACAAGAAAAGAGCTGCAGAAAACCAGATCTATGCATGGAAAGACATTAAGCAGTAAAAACAAGGGTTTTCTCCATATACCAATAGACAAGACAAGAACAATTTTTGAAAGAATTTTTGTATTAATTGGGCACCTAGGAGGAAAACAAGAAGGCGTATCCAATTCTCCTTAGTGGGATGGGTTCTTGGAAGTCCTCAGCACTTCAGATCTAAGATTTCTCTCTCTTGTTGGTGTAGAAAACCCAATGCAAAGAATAGAGCTCAAAGGGAGCTCACACAACAAATAATGGAAAAATGTGATCAAGTGTATAGATCCAGAGTGATCTAATAGGCAACAAAAGGTGAAGAATGGTAGGAAAAACCCTCCTATTTATAACAAAATATTGGGGCATTCTAGATCTTGGTGCATGATTAAAATAATGTTAACCAAATCTAGATCCACCTTTTATGGAATATTTCATTATATTTGTTGGAGGGAAAAGGTACTTGACTTGGGTCAAATCCCTTGATTTGTCAACAATAAATAAATAAATGATTTACTTATCTTTTTAAGGAAGCGGTTAGAAGATAATCAAACAAATAATTATTTATTTAATTATTTGTGGGTGATTTGGTCATATTTAACAAGGAATATTATCTAAATAAGATTTAAATAATTATTCCTAGAAAATAATAAGATAAATAAAGGTTTATCTAATTAATTTCTTTGTTTTTGGGTTAAACATGACTGGGAATAATAATTAAATTATGGTTTAATTAATTAGTCCATGAGGAAAATCAAACAAATATAGGTTTGTTTAATATTTCCTTTTGGGGTTTCCTGTTTAGACCATAAACAACCTAATAAATGTGGTTTATTAAGTTATTTAACATAGTGAAGGCAATTTTACTTAGGGTAAAATTGGTCTTACATGGTGTACTTGGGTCCATCTAATGATAATAGGTTAGATGACCAAAAATGGTGTAACAGATTGCCCCCCAGCGTGCGAGTGTCAGGAGCAAATCGTATGACCGAAGTACGTTGTAAGAACACAATCACTAGACAACAAAAGGGATGTCAGAGAGAGAAATGTGAGGTAGATAGTGTGCTGAAGGACTAGACCCTGAGGAGATGAGACTCGCAGGTGCAACAAGTCTCTTTTTATGAGAGGGTACTTGTGCTGAAGGCGGCGGGGGAGGCATACCTATGCTCGCCGAGACAAAGTACAAAAGAATAGTGTGTCCAGTAAACAAGGGACCGAACCATAAAGTACAGCTGGCATAATCATGAGCCAGATAAAAATACAATGAGGAATCCCACATACATGCTGTGCCTGGGATAACAGCCAGGACTTGTACAATAATATCTGAGTACATGAGATACAAATACAACCCGAATGCCCCCTGTAAATGGGGAAGGGCTCACAAAATCTGACTGATACATGCAAATCAAAGAGGCGCTACAAGTGGCTAAGGCCAACATCATCAAATATCTGGAGTTGCATCGAAAGCTGCAAGGAAGAGGTCATCCGGGCATGTGGGGGGCTACTTGCAGGGCCACCCCCTCATGATGGTTGAGACATCTCACACACACCCGGGAATCATCAAGAGCCGCTGCTGTATCACTGAACCATCAAGTATACAGATCTCGATCATGCTGAAAGGAGCTGGAGTGGAGAAACAATCAAGTCAAAGGGAAATGAGAGATCCCTTTGCCTGATCCAAGGCACCGAACAAGAGTGGAAGCTGGAACCAAGGTACACCGCCCTCTAGACCTATCTTCTGGAATAAAGGAGCTGATGTCGACAGAAGGAGGTCCGCCATAGGTGAGGCAATGAGAGATCCTCAACTAAGGCATGAGAGAAAATAGTAGAGCGACGGATAGACTGACACTAATGATGATAGTGAAATGGAAAGGACTGAGTAGCGAATGGACGACTTCCCTTGTTAGAGCATAAAGGGCATGAATGACATGGCAGCGACTGACACAATATCATAAGGGATAGGGGATAGTGGGACTGAAGGTCATAATGTGTGACACAAGAGAGAGACCAAGCAATGAAGGATGGAGGGCTATAGTGGGGTACAAAGGGACTCGGGATAGACTCCATGAATGCGATGATGACTCAACTTGGATGCTCTAAACAAGGGCGACTCGATGGTGCTGCCACACAGTAAAGGCCCAATGGGGGACCATGAAAACATGAGTACAAGGTGGGAGAACTCGTGACGAAAATCGACACGAACATGGACAAGTATGAAAGGCGAAGTGGTGCCCCAGGGGACGAACATCGTAAGTGAGGAGATTCGATTTAAAGGGGATGTGGAAGTGACCCATTAACGGACAAAAATGGGTCCCGAATTGAAGTAGCAAATCAAAAACGAAAAAATATGCGACTATCTAAAGAAAATAAAACATGCACATTTCAAAAGAGAAATGCTAAGAGGGTAATATTTCTTAAGATAGAGTGCATTATGACGAGATTAAAGGAAGGGGGTTGTCGAAATCCTCTAGGAGGTAACCCACTTACCAGATCCCTTCACGGTGATGTAAGGGCCTAGCCACTAATGAGTCGAACTTCCCATGACCAAGGACATCATGGGCCTGATCCTCAGGTACAAAACAGGTCGCCTTCGTGAAAAGTGCGAGGCTGGAATTGTCGGTCATCTTGCCCGAGCTTTGGTGCGTTTCTTGGCACTTCCATGGTTTGCAGGCAACACGGCGGTCTCGGAAGCGCGCTCGAGCATAATAAGTCGTTGTTCTAGAGTTGGAGTGTCGGGGGAGAAGTTCGACGGCCAGATGCGGGGAAGGAATTTCACACTCGATCGGTGGTGCCTCCTCTCCAAAAACGAGGTGGAAAGGAGTAAACCGGTGGTGGTTTTAACGAAAGTCCGATAGCCCATAAAGCGGGGAAGAACGCAGGGTGCCGATTGGTTTTGTGCTTATTCACCGTCCCGTTGAAAGCATGGTCTTGAGGATTTTGTTGACTGTGTAGCCGTGCAACAGGGGTAATAGGAGGAGAATAATATTGGTGCTCAAAAACCCAACGGCGAAAAGAATAGCTCGCGCCATGTCTCATCTTCAAAATGTACGCATGATGGGAGGCCAGATTTGTTTCGAACCCGAATCCAAGTGATAACGTGGTTAAAGAAAAAGAGGGCCGCGATAGGCTGGTATTTGTTAAATGTTGGCATAGCCTGCGGCCCATTTTGACGAAATATTCGTAGCCACGATGATATGTTCCCGGTTACCCGGATGGCCGGGCGACACTCCATAAAGTGGTGGCCCCATTTACGAAGGGCCGGTGGAGGGGATGACCGGATGGAGGGGGGGCCGGGGAGCTCTTGCCTTGGGGGCGAAATGTTTGGCAATTGGGACAATGTTTGAGCGCCTCCAATACCAATCAGCAGAGAAGGCCAAAAAATACCCGGCCACGCACATGACTTTGCGAGCGTTAGCAAGACCGGAGAAGGTGGCGGCCCCGCTGCCGCAAGCGCCGCTGTGGCGGGCATTAAGGACTGTTCGACCGGCCCGCGTGTGAACGATGACGAAGGACGCGGTGTCAATCTCGCGACGATAGGGTTGTGTGCGATAAGGAGGGTATCGGGGAGCCTAGTGTCGGATCGTCGGCGAGCCTCACGATCAAGGTGGAGGGCAAACTTTTGCGTTCGCAAGTAAGTAAGAATATCGCCATACCACGGGTCGTCGGGTAATGGAAAATAAGTGTTCATCGGGGAAAATCATCATTAAATAGAGGGTCTTCCGCGATACGGTAGGTAATTCGAGAATTGAATAGTGAGGGCTAAGCCTTTCTTACTCTTTGGTGTGACAAATTCGAGGGTTGAATTTACGAAGAATAACGACCCAACGGGCGTGCTTCGATTGAGAATACGACGACTCAATAGAAAAGCCATGGGGTTGTAATTAGTCACAACCTTGGTGAGGTGCGCGAAAGAATATAATGACGGGGATTTTTGGGCCGAAACATGACGACGGACGTTAATTTTCTTCATATGAGTAGAAACAAGAGGCCTACAAAGGTTCTTGCGACATAGTAAATCTGTGTCGTCGTACATTGCTCATCTTTAAGATGGACGCCAACGGCGAATAGGTGGAAGCGGAGATATGGGATGAAGTCTGAGTACGAGTCGGGAGGGCGGATCAGCGAGCGGATGTGAGAGCACAACGCGAGGGCATTGAAAGACTCGTGAGCATAGGAATCCCCCCCCCCCCAAGCAAATGGCGGGGGTGAATCGAAGGAATCTGGGGAACCAGCATGTGCGGGTGGTGGCATAGTCGAGGATGAACGTAGAAAATTAGCTTTGCCTTGGAGACTTTGGGTGGCGGGGTACGCGGAATGGGAAGAGTTCAGAATGGCTTGAAATTTCAAAGGGTCGAGTGATACCATCCTTGAACAGGTGAAACCTAAGAGACAGCCGGCGGGAACGCAAAGACACATTCCGCGAATTTAAGGCGGATGTTAATAACACACGACATCGGAGAAAAATGGTCTTGTGGGATACGTTATTGAAGTCTTTGCGCGGGTAACTAGAAACGCCATGAGTGAGTCATCTGAAAGTAAGGATAAGATGAGCTAATTCATGGAAACAATAAGACATAGCCGTTGAAAAGTGGCGGCGTTTTTGGTGAAAAGGCATGACCCGATGAGAAAAAGTTCCCCGAGACTAATGAACGTGGTTTATGGTGGATTACTTGAGACGGTGCTGGTTGGTTGTATCCGGAAGAGGAAACCATCCATAAAGGATAGAACCTCATGCCCGCACACTGCGTCGATGATTTGGTTAATGAATGGTGTGGGGGGAAAGTTGTCTTTAAGGACAAACTTTGTTCTGAAGTCGCGAAAATGCATGCAGACATGGATAGTGCCTTGTTTTGAAGCAGGAAGCTGGGTTGGATACCCAAGTGGTGTATTCGATAGGGTAAATGAAACGACTGCTTGACTTATCGATTTCGGCTTTGATAGCGTCACGTGCAGAAGGATGAATGGGTCTCAACTTTTGGTGGACCGGTTTGGCATCGAGCCATGTGTTGATATGGTATTAGACAATGGCGGGATCGAGTTCGAGCATTTCGAGAATAGGACCGGAAGCGAAAATATCGGAATTCTTTGAAAAGAAAACTTGGTGTAACGTTCTTAAAGGAGGGGGGTGCATTGGGCGCGAGGTGATATGTTCTTCAATTCACAGTTTGGTAAATGTCAATTTTGATGGTAGGACAGATATTGTGGCCATGTTTCCTTCTTCGAAAGCATCGGAAGGTGCATGGATAGGATTTTGAACCAATCGACTACATTGGGAATGAAGTCTTTGGTTTCTGACGCATATTAGTGCGTGGGGCCCCAACATGGGGAGGAAAGTATGCACGATGGTGCATATCGTCCCCTAAGAAAATCGGAGGTTGGTCATGGCTTCCACCAATGTCTTCGGAGCGGGAAGATGGGAATGCGGAGGGAAGAAGGGTCACGAGAGGTAGCCAATGTGTGGCCAACGGGTCTGGAGGAGAAAGGGCTCGGATGCGCGATGTCGAGCAAGGTCGGCGAGAGGCCGAGGGTATCTGTGAGGTTGAAGGTTAGGTGGACTATCTATGAGATGATAGGTACAAGGAAAATGGTGGTTGAAGGCTCCGTTGGTTCGATAGTGGGAGAGGAATATGGACGAGGTAAGATTATCCTCTTTGTTCTATCGAAGTGAGACTCGTAGACAAGTGAGAAGGTATCTTGTTGTAGTAGCCTTGAATTGGTGGTGCATGTCCAGGAAGAACGATACGTCAAAGGCGAGACGGTGGGTGTAATGGCCATGAAAGTCGCACAACACAAGGGTGGTTTTTGTGTGCAGAGTTATTTTGATTTGAGATAGATTCGGGATAGTGACGTAGACTTGGGGATGTCGGTCGAGAAATGTCTTGTTGACCGGGATCTTGAGGTGTGTGGTCGGGACACATATGGGTGGCGTGGCCGACGTGTCGCACAAGCACATTGGATAGCGGGCTTTGAGCGGTCTCGCGGAGGGTAGGGGTTGTCGGGGCGGCAGTGCATGGGTTGCCCTCTTGAGCTTTGCCTTTCTTTACGGGGGCTGGCACACGAGGGGTAGGGTCTGAGGGTGCGGGGGCACAGAGGAAGTGAGGGGACGGGACGGGCGGTGGTAGCTTGAACGGTTTGGGGTGGCCAAGGTGGGAGGTGGCAGGCAGAGGGTCAATGTGCCGGATGGTTATGCCCGAGGTCGAGGTTAGGAAGAGAGGGGTGGCCACTTGTGCGGTATCGTGTACCTCTGGTGGGGGCAAGAACGGTATCTGTCCGAAGAGGTAATAGCTGGGGTGGAGCCGGCTCCTAAATGGCTAAGGCACAGGCTTGGTGCCGAGGAGGATACGAGGGCTCATGACTACCAACTACATGAAGAGAGCTGGGAGCGAGGGTTGTGGAGGGCACGGTTGCGGACTAGCGAAGCGAGCCACGAGAGCGACCGAACGGTGCACCATGTAAACATTCGATGATGGGGTCGAGAGAGATAAGAAGGAAGGAAAGACGGGGAAAAGTTCAGCGAAAGAGAATCTTTGTAGGCAAGAGAGACAGCTGGTCCAAGGAGTCGACGGTTTGTGATAGCTACCGAAGATGGTCGTCTCGGAGTGAGAATGGGATTTTGGCTCATGATATGTCAAGTTTGGTCAATGGTGGCTATCTTTCCATTATGGGGGAAAAGACATCTTGTGGAAAATCGCGGATGGGATAGCGATTGTAGCATAGGTGTAGCTTCGCCCAATAGAATTTTGTAGTCTAGTGGGGCATCTCTATGACTTCGGCCGTCAACGCAAACGATCTTACCGGGGTGGTGAGAAGAGTACGAGAACGAGGCCAATGGGCTAGGAAGCATGGGTTGTCCCACGCTTCGGAAGGGTGATGGTGGAAGGGGGGCCAGCTCGGGGGATCGAGTTGCTTCCAACCGAAGAGCGGACATCACGGGTGGATGCCCCCTCATCAGTGTCTGCCCAAGGAAACGTTGGCATTCTGGGTGCAGGCGGGATTTGAAGGCGACGGAAGAGGAGGAAGAAGGATGGTCGATTGGTGGCGTACGAAAACAATCATTTGGTCATCGACAAGATCTCCCCAGTCGCCCACGGCGGAATAGTAGAACCTTCTTTGGGGAAGGGAACGCCAGTTGGAGGAGTTCGATGTTGAAATAGACGATTGCGCCAAATCATCCTACTATGCTATACGGAATGAGCGACTCAGCAGTGACATTTCGACTTAATGGTCCCTTAGGAATCTTTGGATGGACCTAAACTTTGAGTTGTGAGTGATATGTAAGGGCCATTGGATGTCGAAAGAGGCTGCAGCAGAACCGAAGAAAGAGGACTGGGGGAGACGGGCCGAACGGAGGCTTGAAGTGCTGGCCGGGGAACCGAGTTTGAAGGTGAGTCGGCCAGGTTGGGGATGGATCGAAGGTCATCGTGAGGATTTGGTAATCGAGAGGAACCGAAGAGGCAGGAGGTGGAGTGAGACCCGCCCGTCGGTCGGATGAGTAGCCACGAATCCCGCTGGCGAGGGAAAGGATGGGTAAACACGGTCGGATTTGAGTAGTGGCCACATTAGGGGAGCATGAGGGGAGGCATGTTGTCGCGCAAGTAGCAGCAACCAGAGACTCCACATCTCTACCGCATTTGTGGTAAGGGGACAATCGTGTGGGTGTGTGTGGTAAACACCGCAACGAACAAGGCTTGTTGGTACGAGGCTGTCTGGCAGGGGTTTGGTGCCCTTTTCTTTGGTTAGCAGTGTTGGGGTCAAAACCTTGAGGATTGAGTCCCACAGAATGGGGGAAAAATATTCTTTGAGAAGAAGGGGGATTGAAGGCGCCTACTATTTGTGAAAAGACTTGCCCTAACGAGAAGGGGAGGCTGGGTGCTGTTGGGGTTGAGGAGGCAAGGAGGTGGAAGTGCATATGTTGGAGGGCGGCACACTAGGGCGTAAGGGTAATGGCTGGGTTGGGAAACATTGAGGTAAGTAGGAGGTTGGGTAAAAGGAGAGCTGTCATAGTATCTGGGTACTGCTACCGGAGGGGGAATATTGCTAAGTGTTGGCCTGCGTGAGGGAAGACCGTAGCCCATAGAGTTGATCATACGGATGAGAAGGGCTCCAACGATACCGTTGAAGGAATGAGATGCCGGGCGTTAGCACGGCGGGCACAGGGTCGGGAAAAAGGACGGTATAAACATAACCGACGGACGGGCGTAGGTCGAGGTCATGTTCAAAGGCAGCTATTTGAAGCGGCATCTTCGGTTGAGGGAAATGGGAGGAGTGACATCTTTGCTGATATAGGGGCTAGAAAGGAAGACGAACCATTCCATATAGATCCGATCTTCGAAGGGGAGCTAGGCCTGCTGAAGCTGCGTCTACGTCGCCATTCTGAACATGGGTGGAGAAGCGGGTCGGTCTTTCTTAAAGAAGTCAAAGAGCTCACGTCTTCGGTATCGTGTATCGGAGAAGGGAGGCCCAGGTAAAGATAAAAAGGCTTGGGCAATAGTCGCAAAGTGTGGTATGTGGGAAGAAGAGTGCTTGGTCATCATTAGAAGCTTCGTCGGTAGTGTGCGTTGGAACAAACAAAAAAAGACGGATGAGTCGTGATATTAAATTGGAGGAACACCATGTGGAAAATCGAGACATGATTGGTTGGATCTTTACGACAAAACCCTTCGAATTTAGGGATGTCGGGGGGGAACTTGGTTGGCATAGCGAGCAACCAACCTCGTCAACGGTCGGAAGATGGTGATCGGTTGAAATCGGGAAGCTGTGGCACTGCTGATGTACGGCAGCAAGGGTATGGCCGAGTAGTTCTGCATGGAATTCCGCTGAAGAAAAGTAGTAGTTAAACAGTAGGGCATGGAGCGACCTGAACCCCGAGACATAGTGAAGGTGACGGGGGGGGGGCCGGAGGAGAAGGAGCCAATGAATCGGAGAAGGGTCGGAGTGCGGACTCGGAGGAGGGACGGCTCGACGAAGGGACGAAACGGGAGTCGATCGACGGAAACGGAGGTGAACGGGGAGTCTCGGGGAGAAAGCGCCTTGGGGGCACAATGATGACGGGAAGAGGAAACCGACAGAAGTGAAAAAGGGACGGCGAGAATCAAGTGAGGTCGAGGGCGAGAGAAAATGTGCGATGACAATTGATTTTAGAGTCTTTAACGAGCGATGTTAACGGGCGCTTCTTCATAGGGATCGGTGTGGTGTGAGTTAATTTTAATTTTTTAAAACCCTTTTCGTTTTGAGCAAGAAAAAGTGTCTTTGCGTGGCAGAAAATAAATCTGCGAGAGGAACAATATAATGCACAAATAACAGAAAATTAACGGCTACCTATGCATCTATTAAAACCAAGAGCGAGGTCCCTCAAAACTAGTCTAAAAAAGGGAAAAAAATCTAGTCAAAACACCTGTGAAAAAGGGCCGATAGATCTAAGGTCGGGAGGGGATAGGGATCTAAAGGATAAAAATTTCATGAAAAGAGGTGTAGATCACAGCCAAGAAGATAGAGAGCAAGGTGTTTGGAAAAAGAGAGAGAAATCAGCAAAAGTGGAAAGGACGAGGAGGATGTCCTAAAGAGAGGATCCCAAACAAAACGACGAAGGTGATTTGAAAGGAAGAAGGCCGATTTAGGGATCTCGGGGAGGAGGTTCGAGATACGAAAAAGGGAAGGGCCGAAACTGCGAAGAACTGACTGAAATAGCTAAAAACTCTTCCTGAGTGGAGGTGCGCAAAACCCCTAGGGGGCTAGGTTCCCACTTGAATGAGTAAAATATAGATCGAACTGGGTCAAAGCGAGGGCGAGAGACGGAGCGGAAAACACGACGACCGGTAAGGCCAGGAAAAAAATTACGGAAAAATCCTTGCCGAAAAATTGGCGGTCGCGAGTTCGACACATTTTTGCCGGTCTGATCGCGAGAAAAGATGCGAGGAGTGTGACTTGGAGGTCCCGAAATCGCAGCATTTGGGATGAAAAGTGCGACCTCTAGTTCCGATTGTCTCGGCGGCATGTTTTTCGGAAAATTTGTGTCGTCTCGGTTATGATGATGTCGCCTAACGCGATAGAGCCGAGAAACACCAAAGAAAGTTAAAAAATTTTAATGTTTTAGGGTTTATGTGAGAAGAAAAACAACATAAAAATAGGAAAAATAAATAGCGAAAAGAAACCCTGGGGTGCGAAGTAAGTGGATATGCGAGAATATGAAAAACGACGGCGGTCGTAATTTAAAACACGTGTGGAGTATACATTTATTTAGTATGAATCCTTTGTCGAAGTGTACGAAAAAGGACCACTTTAGCTACGTAACTAATAACCCTAACAACAAAGTGGGCGCGATATCTTCGGATACGCGGTTAGTTGAGCAAAGAAAAGAGCATAAAAAACCGAGATCTGTACCATGGTAAGACATTAGCATTAAAGCAAAGGGAGTTTGCTCCATATGCCAATAAACAAGACAAGAACAATTTTGAAAATTTTTTTGTATTAATTGGGCACACAGGGGAGGGGGGAAAAAAAAAGAAGCGTATCCAATTCTCCTCGGTGGGATGGGTTCTTGGAAGTCCTCGGCACTTGAATCTAAGATTTCTCTCTTGTTGGTGTAAAAGAAGCAATGCAAAATAGAGCTCAAGGGAGCTCACCACGGTAAATAATGGAAAAATGTGACCAAGTGTGTAGATCAGGAGTGATCGCCAAACTGGCAGGTAGAGAAATAGTGAGAGAAAAACCCTCCTATTTATAACAAAATATTGGGTCATTCTAGATCTTGGTGCATGATTAAAATAATGTTAACCAAATCTAGATCCACCTTTATGGAGAATATTTTATTATATTTGTTAGAGGGAAAAGGTATTTGACTTGGGTGAAATCCATGTTGTGAACAATAAATAAATAAATAATTCTTATCTTTTTAAGGAAGCGAGGTAAGAAAGATAATCAAATAAATAATGATTTATTTAATTATTTGTGGGTGATTTGGTCATATTTAACAAGGTGTGTCTAAATAAATTTAAATAATTATTCCTAGAAAAATAATAAGATAAAATGTTGAGCCTCCATTTGTTGCTTTCCTTCATGCCTCATTTTACCTCATTTTCCCTTATCCATTTTCCATTTTAAAGCCCAATTGATCAATAAAAATAGTTATAAATTACTTCTAGAATATGGTTTACATAACTGACTTGTTGAATTTTGTGATTGTTGCCATTGTTAAGCATTTGACAGGAACTAGTACCACGAATGCCGTAGGTATGTGTGGCGATGTGACTACCTTTATGTTTGAGCATGTTCAGCCGAGGGTGGCCTCTTGAGAAAAAACGCATATGGGCATGATCACGTTGTACCTACATGGTGTGTTGCTCGTCATGGAAGAGGAAATGGATTAGGTACGGTTGTAACGTGTGAACACATTTGTGAAGGAAGACTCCTACTAGGAGCATCTGCGATCCCGGTGTCTTTTCTCTTTTACGCGACCACCTCAAAGACTCCTAAGATGATTTGGATTAGGAAGACATCATTCCTAAATTATTGTAATTATTATTTACCTGCATTTACTTTTTTATAAACTCTTGAGTAGAAAGTGAGAGCTTAGTTAGAAAATTTTGTATTGTTAAGATTTGCGCAAGATTTTTGAGAAGCTTCTTGTGTTACGTATTTGAAGACACGAACGTATGTTCAAACTATTGCTGCATCGTTAATGGAAGCGAAGACAAAATTATCACGGGCGTGATTTAATTGGGGTTGAATGCGGAAGTCAAGTGGTAGAGGGCCCACCGCCCTTGAACGGACTTTCTTTAAACGTAAACTAGATAAGTTTTCCTGTTGTCTTTACGTTACTGCATATTGATTAGTAGTGTTGTGTTTTATATCTTTGACAGTGCAAATACTCATTCCGGTTCTTGTAAGAAGACATCCTTCCAACGGAGCCAAAATGATGAATGATTGATATTGCTGTAGTCATTGTAGGATATCGGTTAGATTTGTTTTAACACTCACAGCAGCCATAGTGCGTTCCGAGTTCTTTACAAGAAGACACTTTGCCCACGATAAATTAAAACGATGAATGTTTAATGACACAAATGCTGACAGGATGGGGTTGTATTTGTTTTTAACTAGCTCATAGTCATATTCATTCCAGTTCTTCCCAGAAGATACTTTTCCAATAAATCAAAATGATGAATGTTTAATGACTATGGTCTGTAGGATAGGAGTTGTGTTTGTTTTAACTGAAATTTGTGATTTATATTCATTTCAGGTTCTTTCACAAGAAGACATTCTTCCAACAGTTATAACAATGAATGATGAATAGCTATAGTGTTGTAGAGTTAGTTGTAGTTCTAGTCTTCACTATCACGATTTATTACTTTTCCTAATCATTCTTCCCACAAGAAGAAATTCTTCCAAGACATCCTTAAGAAGTTTAAGATATGGTGTGATGTGACAATTTAGTTTTTCATTTGCTTTGAGTTCATTTGCTTTCAGCGCATACAAGTCCACAGTCGGTGTTCTACCTCTTCCCACAGAAAGGAACTTTTCCAAAATATCATTAATGATGAACAACCCAGTTGTGTAACTTCATAGAATAGTGTATGTTAATTAAGGGCCTTTCTGAGTTTCATTGTACATTTAATTCATCCCATTACTTCATTTCAAAGTTTGATGATGACTTGTGGTTTAACATTGTTCTAGTTTAGAAGCTTATCTTAAGCTCATGTTTAAATCAATTCATTGCACTCATATCATAATCCTGCTTCATCACCCTTTACCTAGGTAGATCACTTTAGTTGATGGGATTCTAAGATAACCTTTATTTATTTTGAAATATCTTTTGTTGCGAAAACCATCGATGATCCATAGCACAAGGCAGAAGATAACATCATTACAGTGCGATATCTACGCAATTCCTCACTATAACTGAGAGGAAGCTCTTCCTCAACGAGAACTACCACGAAAAAACCAATAACTCTTGGAGAATAGACTACGTATTCAATTGAAGTGCAGGAAATGAACGAGACAGTATGGAATAGATGAGTTTAGAATAGAATGTTGCATCGCAGTTAGTGTCTAATTGTCTAGTTGAAAACTTGCATATTTAAGTGATCATTTCTCAAAGTCTAGTTTGTGTCATTTGTTTAAAGTCATCATCAAGCTCTTGTTTCTGTTGATCATAGTTTAGATGTTGCTTCGATATTTTTTATTACATTTCCATTCCATACATTAGGCTCAATTGTGTTCTTCGGCCACCAATTCCTTTTCTGGTAGTTTTCTAGGCATTTTCATTGTAAACATAGCTTCAAAAGACCAAAAACATCATAAATCAACATAAAAATACCAAACATCACAAAACACTACATATACAACGCACTAGAAACGACACCTAATTACCTGTGGTACATTTCATGGCCAGGTTTACAAATCACGAATTTGACAATTAAATGAACTCGGTTGGGAGACTAGATTGAGGCACAACATTTTGGCGCCAATTCTTGATGAAAACAGGTAACCTTTGTTTCTTGGCATCCAAAAAAAATTTTATGCGTAGAGAGAATTCAAGAAGGGAAGATTTATAAGCGGCGAGGGGCGGAAGTTTGATATACAGAGCACCACTTGTTTCATCTGAATCCCGAACTAGTACACCTTCAACTCAAACCCATCTTCCATCCTTTGCCGAGTCTGGACTTCAGAAGATCACAAGGTCACCTATTCCATTAGAGAAAGCAACTTCCACTTCCAACCATGAACATGACGAAGAGGACAAAAACCTTTGTTGTTGAGGATACAAACCTTTTCTACTTCCACAGGAGAGTCGACCATGACGGCGAGAAGAAGGAGGAGGAGGAGTTGTTAATGGAAAACACATTATTTGGAGGGAGGTAGAGGAAAGTGAGGAGAAGGAGGAAGAGAGAGAGGTAGAGGTGCGGGAGGAAGAGGTAGAATAGGAGGCTCTTTTGGGTTCCCTATACTTGATAGAAGAAACCAATACAACCATGAAAAACATTTCACCTTGTCCTTCCGAACTTCTGGACCCTCGGCGAGGATCTGGGAAACTTTCTTGTTCGAATTTAGTACGTGTAGGACTTGTGACTACCTTCAGATACTTGAATTGAAATTGTTCCTTCAACTGCGAAGGGAGCGACGTGAAGAGTGGTTTATGTGAGCAAAAACAGTGATTCCATTAGGACCTTAGGAGAAGACATGAAACAAAAAAACATTTCTAGAGAGATACTTGGATTATTGTGCCGGTTAATCTATGTGGGGAAGAAGTGTTCAAGATGATACAAAAAGAAGATGAAAACTTAGAAGATTTGTTGGAAAGATTTAAATACAACATAAAAGGCACAAATGGAAAACCTAGATCAAGACACTTTAAAATCTCTTTTGTTGAAAACCATTAGGGATGAATGGTTGGATATCCTTAACATGATGAGAGAAAATGGGATATATCACAACTCACATTACCTGAAATATGCGGAATTGTGTATCAACCTTTCAGAGGGAAATCCAGCCATCGAGGTCGAGATCCTGTCTTTAGAAACAAGTAAATGCGTAAGGACGATGAGTAGATCAGGAAATAGGACACATGCTTGATGATTTTAAATACGACATCTTAGGAGGTCTTGTGAACAAATGAACCTCGAAGATAAAAAAACAACAAAGGGCGAGATACGATGCCAGCAAAATCTTTTGTCCAAATGTGAAAAAAACGCTGCCTTGAAGTGTCTTTGAATGTAAAAGTTGTAGGGAAACACCCCGTGTTGTTGTTCGAGGAAACATGAGACCAAGAAATTGTCCTTCTCTACACGGTCTCAGGGGCCCATTTCAAGAAGAAACTCTCTGATTCTGAGAATCTCTTAACTTTCGTATCTAGAAGACCTTGGCGAGGATCTCGGACACGAGTTCATGATCAAATATATAATCAACCTCCACCTTGGAGATTCAAGCGACAACCTTGGCCCCAATTTCAAAATCAATCTCAAGCTTGAGCACAAGGATCACACAAGGATCCCTATGGAAGATACTCTCCTGTTATCGATATCACCATCCTATCCTACATATCCTCCAAAATTCTCAACAAAATTTTCCTCAAAATCTTCAACAAAATTTTCAACAATTCTCAACAACGTCGACTGAACCAACCTCATCAAAATCAACCACTTCCATTACCATTCCTCAAAAATCAATCAATTGCAGCTCGACCTGCAAACCCAATAACCAAGAATCCTCGGAAATACATACATGATAGAGGGACAACAATTTCCAACAATGGTACTCCCCATAGACCTTGGTGATGTTCCAACTTAGGTACGGAAAGGATAACGAGAAGAAGAGCAGCAAGCGATCATGCAAAACAAGATAATTACGAGAGCTCTACGGGTTAATAAAGTCTTCGGGAAAAACATCCTTTCAAGGCCAAAACATTGAAAAGCTTCAAACAAAGATCCGATAAGCCCAACTCCGGTGTTAGAGCAACCATCCACATCTCTGCTTGCACACTCCAACTGCGGAAAGATTGCAAATTGACAAGGTGTAGAAAAACAAATAATGTGGTGCTAATTATGATTTCAGATGAATTAAAGAGAAATTTTTACATTAAATTTAAACATGTTATAAACTGTCAATCCCAATTTTAGCCAAAACAATAAAGGTTGAGTAAAGAACAACTTTCGAAAAGAATAAGAAAACCAAGAAAGAGGTGTTTGGTAGGACAAATAGCAGGATATCATGATGGGTAAGATTACTATTTCCAAAGTACCTTCGACCCGGGGAAATCCGATTTGTCAAAATTCACATCAATGGAATTGAAATTCAAAACACACTTATTGTTAGAGACGACGATAAATATCATGAGTAGACAAATCATGGACAAAGCCAAAACTTCCTAATCTTCTCTTTACCCACACTATTACAACTAGCGAGATAGATGCGGCCCAGTCGAACCGGATGGAGTGACAGAAGACTCGGTGTCCCTAGACTCTTGGGAGTACACGTGGATTTGTAATCCTTACACCGAATAATCTGGAAGCCATCACATTATACTAGGAAGACCTTGGTTCGCTGACTGATGCTTTTATTAGTTGTGGGTCCGGTGATATGTATGTTCTGATGGAAGTTCAACAAAGAAATTCACTTTATCCTCCGGCTAGGACAATTACGGATCTAGATGACACTCAGTGGATAGAGGATGAAGAATATTTGCAACCACTCTTCACAATTTGAAGTGTAGTGGGAATAATCAAATTACGAATACTCTAGAAAAATTTTGAATCATCTCCCGAGAGCACGGAAACAGAATCATTTCAGAAGATCCAATATTGATTTCTTGTCATATAGGCAGATGTCTCTTCATTCTATGGACAAGTTTGGCGGTTCTGGTAAATTTTTTCCGGGGCAAAACCTTGAACATAAACAAAAATGCGGAAAAATCTCAGCAAGAAGAACTGATCACAGTATTCTGAGAGACATTCTGCATATACACATGGGAATACACTAACACTGAAAGGATAAGTCCCAGGCTTGTACTCATCACATCTATATAGAGGCAAGGTACAAACCAATCGAGACAACCTCAGAACGGATGAATCCAAGTCTTAGAAATTGTCAAGGAAGAATTACAAAAATTGTTAAATGTTAACTTGTCATCTGTTCGAATGGTCGGTGGGTTTCCTTTAATGGTGTACCTAAGAAATGGAAAATGGAGGGTGTGTGTTGACCTGCAGGCCCAGACAAAAGCTACTCTTAAAGACCATTTTTCCTTTACCTTTCATGAATCCAAGTATTAGATACATTAGCGGAGGTAAAGAAATGCTAGGTACGGATGGATTTAGTGGTTACCAATCAAATCCAAGTGACATGAGAACCAAGATAAAACCACATTTACTTGTCCTTGAAATTACTTATGCCTACCCGGTATTGCCATTGGATTGTGCCGTGCTGCAACATTCAAAGAGACGTTATTAGGAATTTTTACGATACGATACATGTTGTGTAGAGGTATGGATGATTTCTGAGTTTATGGGATACATTTGAAGGGCTTTAGAAAACTTGGAAAAGGTCTTAAAAAGATGTCAAGAAGCAAACCTTTCTTAGTCATGAAAAATGTTTTATGATGTTCCATGAAGGTATTGTTTTAGGGCACCATATTTGAGGATGGGATTAAGGTTAGAAGTAAACCGAAAGTGAAAGTTATTTCTAACCTGCTCCATTCCAAGTTGTCAAAGAATGTAAGAAGTTTTCTGGGTTGGGGTACTATCGGAGATTTATGAAAACACCAGCTCTTGTCTCCTCTCTTCAAATTACTCACCAAAGATTGTGAATTTAAGTGGACTTACGATTGCAGGTTAGCTTTTGAAAACCACGAAAACCAAAATTTCTGAAGCACCTATGTTAAGGGGACCTAGCGGAAGTTACCTTTTCATATCTCGACGGATGCCCCCAAATCTGACTGCGGGAAGCAGGTATTGGGACAGAAAGATTTAATTCCCTATTACTGTCTATTATATCGATAAAATTTAGCTCTGTGATTCATTATACGTAACTGAAAAAGAGTTTTTAGGCATTGTTCATGCCATTAACAAATTTAGACACTATATATGGAGCTACTATGAAACTTTTATTCTGCCCAGTCATTCGCCATTAGATATTTAATGAATAAATCAATCACTAATGGTAGAGAGTTATAAAATAGTTGTTATTGGTAAGGAATTCAACATTACTATTCTGAATGGGCCCTGGAAAACAAACAACATGCTTCCGACTTCACCTTCACAAATTCCAAAATATCAAAAGATGACCTCCGGTTGAAGATCAATTTCACGGTGAATATCTCTTTGGAGTTTCTATTCAAACTCACATGGTTTCTTGATATTTAACTAATTATTTGGTTCGAGGAAAATTTCCTTCAATTATGAATGCAAGGATAAAGAAAAATCATTAATGATGGTGCAAGATATTCATGGGTCGCTAATGAGTTTATTGCAAGACGGGTTTGATTTGATCATTAGAAGGTGTGTTCGTGAAGATGAGATGCTGAAATTCTCAAGGCATGTCATGATGAACCTGTGGCGGTTGCCCTGCCGGATAAGAGGGACAGCCTATAAGATCCTTAATTTAGGATATTATTGGCCATCTTTTTAAAGATGCAAGGGTATGTCAAAAGGTGTGACGGTTGCCAAAGGTGAGAAACCTTCTCCTTCAATTGAGATACCATTAAAACTATCGGGTACACATTGAACCTTTTGAAAAATGGGCCTTGGATTTTGTAGGACCTATTAGTCCTCCATCAAGACAGCACATATTAGTTTTGTGAGATTATGTTACTAAGTGGGTAAAGCTAAACCATTACTTGTTGCTAATGAATCATGCAGCAGATTGCTTTCTTTTGAGGATATTTTTGCTCGTTTTGGTGTCCCAAGGAAATTATTCTGTGGAATCGAGGAGCTCAATTTACATCAAGGCTAGTGGAGCAAATGATGAGCTAAATCAGACATAAACATCTGCTCATGTCATCACAAGCAAATGGTCAAGTGGAATCCATTAACAAAGTCATTGAAAAGGTCTGTAAAGGCGGTACTGTCTGCATAGAAGAAGATTGGGTAGATAGGCTTCACCGAAGCCTTGTGGGCCTATAGAACTACATGGAGAAACACAACGAGGCCATACTCCTTATGAGCTTGTTTTATGGAAAGCAAGTTTTGTTTCTATGAGAGTTCCAAAATCCAAACATTCAAGATGGCGGTTCAGCTTGGACTTGATCTATGAGCACAAAAGCATAGGCGGAGCAAATTAATGAATTGGATGAGATCAGACAGATGCGAGTTCATAAAACAAGTCTAGTCAACATCACGAGGAGCTAGATAGCATGAAAACAAGTACATCAAGAGAAAAATTTAAAAGGGTGATTATGGGCTCTCTTGTTTGATTCAAAATTCAAGGATTTTCCAAGGAAATTTTAGACACATTGACTTGGGCCATATGAAATTGTTCGAATTTTTGATAATGGGGCAGTAAAAATCAAACTATAGATGAAAAGAAAGAGGTCACTTTTCTTGTGAATGGCCATAGACTAGGCTATGCCACAAGCCACTCTCAAGAGAAAGAGTTTGTCAAGAAGTTCCAAGGAGACAATGATGTGAAGTTAATGAAGAAGAGTCTCTCTTCTTCATCAACTTGATTAATTTTTTTGAAGCATTTCTCTTTTGAAAAAAAAAAAAATATATATATATATATATATATATATAAATAAATAAAAAAATAAATAAATAAAGGTATAAACATGAAAACCAATCACTGATTGGCATGTTTATACGAGAAGATAAGGGTGAAAATCAAGGTTTCTACGACATCTAACTTTTTCCATTTTTGTTTCTAACGGTTGTTATAAAAATCATAAGTTGGTGCCATAGTACTTTCGGTTCATTTGACCTCGTTCCATTCACTATCCATCCATACTTCACTCTCATCCATCATTCATTTCCTCCCATTCCATTTCATTCATTTCACTCATTTCATTCCATTCATTCCTCCATCTTCCATTCACTTCATTCTCATGTTGTCTGGCTATAGAATTTGATATCTTCTTGTAAGTGATAAAAATATGCCATGAATTACGGTACGACCCTTATGTTCCTTCATTCCATGAGCTGAATCCATTCTTATTCCATTATCCACTTCATAATCCATCATCATTTCATCCATTTTCATAAAAACATTTCACTCATCTCCCCGAAACATTTCATTTTCATGATAAAAGTGTTCTACGAGACAGTACGACTCGATTATTGCATTACGCAGCTGATCGGCCTTCTGTGACCGGAGAAATAGTCTTTCTGACTACAAGTCTACGAGCATCAACCCGGCGGAACATCGGAGAGTTACAACAAAGTGATCCGGTGAATTCATGAATCAAAGACATCAAGAAAATAGTGAAAGATTCCTCCAAAAATGAGCAAAGAAGACAAAGGCTACGAAAACATCAAGGGCCAGGAGGTAACAAATTTAAATTACGATGGAATTCATGAAAATTTAGCATAGTTTGGTTATTGAATTATTCAAAAGTTGTTTTAATTATTTTTACCAGTCAAACACCAAACAAAACCCTCTATAGACTTTGTATTAAAACTTCCAATTCAAATTTTCTATCCAATAGCATTTGAGCGGTGGAACGGCCAAGTCATTTTGAAATTCCCGACTCTTAACCAAGTTCTTTAATGATGAAGATTGCTACCTTCGTGGCAATCCTCGCCGTCTCCTCGAATCATTAATGCAATCCTCCACCTCCTTCTGCCTCTGTACGGCGACCATTTGCCGCACGTGTTCGCGCGGTGTTCCATTCCGAAGGCGAGCATTATTATCATCGAGGGCGGTAGAAGAAATTACATTGGAAGCATAATGGTGTGAGAAACTCAATGAATAGAAGCATATCACGGGAACAAAGTTTGGAGCATTTTCCTTTTGTCAACAGGTGTAGCGATGTAGAGTTTAAAACACCATTGCTACCAGAAGACGAAGGTGCTAAAAATTGAAGACTTTGCTACCGAACGGGGAGAGTGTGGTAGTAATTGAAGGATTTTGAGTACATTATTACCAAAGAGAACGGAGGGTGTGGTAGTGGTAGTTTGAAGTTGTTGTTACCGAGACGAGAGAGGGGCTGTGGTGTTGAATTTGAAGCATACCATTTGCTATCGAACGGAGGTTGAGTTTGAGTACGGTGTTACTAAGAAACGAGAAGCGTTTTTCGGTGATTGAGTTTGAAGAAGTCTTCGTTGCAAAGGCAGTGTTGCTAAAGAAATTTGGAAATCATCTACTGCTCTATGTGAGAACCGCATTAGCTCGAAAATTGAAATTGCTTCCATATCATTCCAAGGTTCAACAGTACCTGTCGATCCCGTGGAATTCGAAGGCATTTTTTCAGCAGAGAGGCATACAAACCAGAGATTTTTAAGAGCGTAGCTATTTCGGATATGTTCTTCCAAGAGTGAAGCCATTTTAGGCTGAGCTTGAAGCTGTTTGTCAAAGAAAGTAAAAGCCATTGTTTTGTGGATAGAAGAGTGTTAATTAATAGTGAAAAATCATGGGTTTCCTTACGTGAGATTGAGCCTATGAGATCAAAATATTTAGAAGAGTTATACAATGCAAGGAGATGCTACAACAAATAGGATGGCTCCAATTCTTGGAAAATTTTTAATGGTTGCCATAAGGAAGTCACCAAAAACATTTGCTAAGTCACGGGGGCGTCACTCCGCAAACCAATGTGTATATCACGTGCGTTCATGTGGGGTAAAAAATCAAAAATCAAAAAACATTATATTGTCTTTCAACTAGAGGGAGGGTTTTTTATTTATTATATAAAATATTTATATTTCGAGGGTATCTTTTAATTTTATGGCCGGGCGGATTTAGGAAACTCGTGGAGAAGAGAAGGGAGAGGGAAAATCGATTTTGATAGGGCGGAGCGAGAAGGAGGGCGAAAATAGGTTTTTTGATGCGATTGAGCGAAAGGAGGAGAAACGCGATTTTGGTGGGCTAAGAAACGGGAAGAGGAGGAAAATGTATTTTCGATTCGGCGGGCGAAAGAGGGAAAAAATGCGATTTTTGGTCGGCGGAGCGAGAGGAGAAAGAGCGAGAAATACGATTTTACGATCGATTGGGCCGAGAAGGAAAAATGTATTCGAAGCTCGAAAGAAAGCGCCAGGGGAAGCGGAAATGTGACTCCTAGGTGAAAAGCAATATCGATACCATAATATAGCGCGGTCGGCGCGGGTATTTGTTCATTAAAGGTATGGATATTGCCATTTTAACGAGCGCACGACACGATCATTAAGATGAAAAAATGTTTATGTTGTACGAAGATGTGTAAACCGGATGCTATTCTCCTCTCGGGCGTTTTATCCCGGACAAAATAAGAAAGGAACACTGTTTCGCGAAAAGAGTTGGCGCTTTACCTACTCACCCATCTAGCGAAAGGAGTTCTTGCTTCCATTTTGGCCTACGGGGAGCATGCTCCGTCTCACCAAGCAGTTGTTTATAATCACTCGAACAGGTGCTCACCTCGCCCAACATGACATGACATCAGTGTGCTTATCACTCGTGCAGAAGATACGGTCTTCTTGCGCTTAGCAAAACGGTCTGGTGTAAAGAGCGGGGACTGTCAAGATCTTTTTTTGTCTTGAAAAACAAATCCAGAGTTTGTTTCGATGCCTCTCTTTCAATCATCAGCAGAAGCGGTATACTTGTTGTGTTAAAACTAGGATGGCAATAATTATTCTTTGTTTATTACCCATTTTAGTTAGTAGTTTTTTTCCTTGACGTATACTCCATTAGGATTTTGTATAAACTTGCTTTTCACCAGTACACTTTGCTATACCCTTTAAGCGCACACTTCCTTATTGCGAATGATGTGTGATAAGTGAGTTATAAAGTTATAACCAATTATACTGTACTCAGCAATTATATTTTAGGAGCTTATACAACAGGCAAGATGTAATGCGGAACTACACAAATCCTTTGGGTGATATTCATGTTGAATTTAAAAAGCATGGTGTGTGTCTTATAATAAAAACTTGTGCAGCCAACCGAAGAATTAGGAGGAGAGATTATGGCTAGGCCTATCTAGTATTGAAGACTCCTCAATCAATATGAAAATGTGGGGAGGAAGGACTTTCATTGTACCTAAGAGGGGAAGGCGGAGTGGGTTGAAAAGCAATTGGAATGTAAAAAATAGAGCATGGTGGACGATGAGGGAATACGAGGAGAGTAGTTAAGAAAGTAAAAATGAAAACAATTATGTGACTTATATGATCGGTGCATGGAGAGGATGAGATGATGTGCTCCCATCCATGATGAAGACGAAGTCAAATAAAGCTCATGGGAAACTCGGTCTTCTCTTTTTAAAAATACGATGAGAGTTGCCATAAGCGAGAGAGTATATCTTGGCTACAAGGGCTATAAAGGTTAGGTGGCATGGGACAACAGAAAAAGGTCCCTTGACACATGTGAATCCTATCAATCTCCCCCCGAGGATAAGGCCTCGGTGCAAATTGGCTACATGACTCTTAAAAGGCAATTTAGGATATGAATATGTTTTTGCAGGGTTAAGGTTCATGAAGAAAGATGGAAAGGATATTGTTGGGACTTGAGCAGAATTTCAAGCAAGATGCATAGCTTAGAAACCCCAGGAGAAGCTGAAGGCTTATATGAGCTCTAGCCTCGTCTGCAGGTCATCGATGCTGCTTCTTAACAACAAAATTGCTATTGGTCTTGGTGGATAAATACAAAGAGGGGATGCTGACGATAGGGAAGGAGAGTGAAGACGAAGAAGGGAGATAGACCTGAAGAAGACTAAGGGAGGAATCACAGGTGGAACCGACCTACTTCTAACTTATCTTTCCTCTACCTGGGCTACCTCTTGTCACATCCTCATGCTACTTCATCCCCACTATGATTGTTCTTGGTAACTTCTTCTATGAAGCTTCCTCATGTTCCGATTTAAGGTCCAAATGTGTAGGCTTTGTGACATCCAAAAATTTGAGTTGATTTTTTGTGAGTTTGTAAATTGTAAAGGTAAAGATTGGCTAGTAATTTAATCACTGAGAGGAGTACGTGCAATCTTTATAAATGCGTGGGACCGATGAACCAATCACAGGAAGTGAGAAGGATCTACAAATGCACGAGAACCATACCATAGATGATTTTGTCTCTTTCCAAGGGATTCTGAATGGGCATTTGACACCCTTCCTAATGCCCAAAACAATTATGTGAGAGCTTAGGGATATGCATACCCGGAAGTTTGGAGATATTTGTAGACTTTTTGAACTTTTGCTCCTATACCATGAGAATGCGGCTTCTTTGATGGGGTTCGTTATCCTTTGCTCATAGAAACGGACTTATTAATGACCTTGATCTCGTTGGATAGATGCCTTGTAATCGAAGTTAAGTGCAATTTGGAGAAGCAAAAATACTTTCCGGTAGATGTGAGAGGGTTGTTGTATTCATTCGGTCTCTTAAAACGAGCTAAAATGCTCTTTAGGTGCACTACTATCCTTGATGGACCTCGGCCCTAATCTTTGTAATTAGGGCTTTGTAAAAGCGCCAATTTCTACTTCTTGCTTCTAATTTCGGTCTCGAAATTTCTGATCTTTCTTGAGGTATAGTAACACGTGGGATTTTCTTTACGCATTGTCAAAGCCTGCATAAATGCTCATATTTGAGAAATCTAAGGCCAAAACAGATATAGAATTTATTACTTGATTTCTAGACAATTCTTGACACCTATTGTGTGAGTTAACGAACATTAATGTTATTTGATTGTTTTATCATCAGGAACACTTCGTTACTAGGTTGAATCAGGTATGAAAGAGTATTTGACACTTCTTCTAGGGCATACAGAGCACGTAACCATACCATAAGAATGATTTTGTCTTTCAAGGAAGTTCTGAATGGGCATTTGACACCTTCAATGCCCAAAACAATTGTATGACTTCGGGGATAGCACGTACGATTTGGAGATATTTGTAGACTTTTTTGAACTTTGCTCCTATACCATGAGTACGACTTGCTTTGATGGGATTGATTAGCCTTTCGCTCCATAAACGGACTTATTTATGACAGCAGTCTCCGGTGGATAGGTGTGACTTATAATCGATTGGGGGCGATGGGCTACATCTTTCAGTGCGGTCTTGAGGGTTCTTCCTTATTCATTAGGTCTCTTGAAACAAAGCTAAAATGCTCTTTCGGTACCTTTTCTATGTGATAGGACTGCGACCTAATCTTTGTAATTAGGGCTTTGTAAAGCACTTGAGAATTTCCACTTCTTGCTTCCACAATTTGATCTGAGAACTCGATCTTTCTTGAGGAGTATAGTAATGTAGTGATTTTCTTTTACGCCCCATTGTCCAAAGCCTTGCTACGATATCATGTTGAGAAATCTAAGGCAACGGATATACAAATTTGTTATGATTTCTGGGCAATTCATGACACTTTCTTGTGAGTTAACTTGGAGCATTGGTATTGTTGTTGGATTACGTTTTATACGCATCGGGGAACTTAGTTACTAGGTTGAATCAGGTATGAAAGTATTTGACACTTCTTCTAGGGCATAAATGCACATAACCATACCATAGATGATTTTAACATCATAGGGTATCAGGGCACCAAATGATAGGCAAACAACCATTGGTTTATTTGCCTTGTTAGCATACAAAGGGAATGAAACCCAAATGAGAAGAGGCACCATAGAATTTGAGAACCACTCTTGAGCCTAGAAGTAAGGCTAATGAACTATTATGTAAATACATTTCAAAAATAAAATAAAAAAATTTAAGAAACACTCTCTTATTAATAATATAAAAGAAAAATAGTACTCACAGCGAGATGCCAAGTTCTTAACGATGGAGGTTCTTTAGGAGCTAAAAAAACACAAAATTTCCAAAGTGGCCCTTTTGGAAACATCCGATGTGGAACCAATGAGCAAATTAAGCATAATTTTTTGTGTGGATTTTCCAAAGCACCTTTGGAAACAGATTGGTTATATCTTCCGTGATTTTTTGAGAAGCCATCCTTTAGAAAGAATCTATCTTTGGCAACCCAAATTTTTTTGTGAAAAAGGGCTTAGTGATTTTGGTTGGATTCGTCTTCATTTCTCCTTTGTTTGGTCTTTAAGATGTAAGATAACTTTCAAAGGCTTTAAGAAATAATTCTATAAATGGTTAACGATTTTGTAAATGATATATCATGTTAAATCAATGCCAGGAAGTCCTTTCTTCTTGGAAAAGTATATCATGAGAACATGTGGACATAATCGAGAAATGAATAAGAAAAGTAGAGTCATGTAAAGCTCTGTTATATTCTTTCCATTGCCATATAAGACGATTTGCATGACATAAAAAGTACAGTAGTACATTTTTACAACATTTTCCGGGTTTCCACATAAGAAAAGGGGTTGACTTACATCATCATTAACAATAATTGCTCTATATTCATAGTAAGCTTCATTCTTGATTTTTTTAGTATTTTAGTTTCTATGGACCTAAACGGTTGGAAAATTAAAAAACAAAGACTAAGTGTGCATACCTTTCCCAGGTACAAAACCATTCTTCTTTGTGATAGCACCATCCTAATTTCTCGTGGATGAACAAATCTCCAAAATTAAACATTTCCTAACAAGACACACTGGTTTCCCAAAAACGGAACAACACCAATGACGATTTCTCAAGATCTAACTATCTGTTGAACTAAGATCCTCTCGGTTTTCAACACAAGACATGGGAAATTTCTGTGGATGCTTGGTGGGTTTATTACTCACCTTTAACATTCATTTTGCCAATAATATTTCTGCTACGAGTTCATGACATCTGACATCACGGAGGAGAGCCAAAAAGATATAGGAAACTCCACTACGGTTATATAATCTTTGAGCTTAATTACGATAAATGAAAAATGAACGAGAAAGATGCAACGGAAGTATCCATAAACCCTGCACGGTGATTTTAAGGCGGACGGAAACCCCTTCAAGACACGCACGCGGTATACATAAACACGGTGATTTTAAAGCTGGACAAAACCCCTTCCGAGAAAAAGATAAAATCGGACCTGTTAACGAACAAAATTTAAGTGGCAGCAAGTTTTCTTAAGAGACAATCATCTTGCGAGTACGTCGGTTCTGTCTTTCCAAGCTTGTATATCGTGGTGGTGATTTACCCGGTTTAACGCCCATGCTTCCTTCAAATTAAATATTTCACTTCTCTAGGGATTTCTTTGAATGTTGCAAAGCTGTTGCAAAGGTATGTAATTTGGTGCTATAGAGGATAATAGGTCGCGCGGTCCTAAACGGTCCACATTTTCATGGAAAATAATAGAAGACTAAAACTAAAACTGGTTACATTTCAACAAACACTAGATTGGACATATGTTTCGCGGACGGTACTCTGTGAGCCACTATAGTTTAGCCATCCCATACACAGGTTGTTGCAAAGCATGTGTTGGGGAATAAGCACACATGGGACCATCAATTTTGGTGAGATATATTGTCGAAGATGTCGAACCTATGAGTGCTCTAATGTTGATTGGGTTTGTAGCTTTCTATTGAAAGCACGAGGCGTCAACGCTGAAAAACCAATGCTGTGGGAGTGATCTGTCGAACAAATGATACATTCATCCATGTAAACCAACTACATTCCTAATACATGAAAAAGTAGAGTGGGCAATTTAGGAATGTGTGTAAAGAGGTGGCATGTTATCCAAAAAATAAGTTAAGAACCATATGCCTTCTGCCATGTGATGAATTCATATCAAGAAGTGTGCCATGGCACATGTGAACACACTGACAATAGTCAAGACACTCATCATGCTAACAAAACCCTTAGCAAACATGTAACTCCTCCAAATCTACATACATTGGATGATGTGACATGTCTCAAATATGTGAAAATGGAGATGGATCTATGTGGAAGGCATCAAGGTGAATTTACACTAGGATACCTCAAAAATAGTAGCAGTGTTTAAGGTAAACATCAGCAATCTCCAAATATGAAATGAAGATCCTAAAGGTGGTGGTCCAGAAAGTAACACACATATGCATGACAATAGTGTATTAGCTCAGCAGACTTCTTCCAAACACGATTTGCTTGGACAAGCCTGCAAATGTTGTGAGGTAACACTCTCCATAGCTAAAACACTATGGATTGACCAAATAAATGTATATATTTTAATCCACGGCTTCTTTCATGATTGGTCTTAGCTATGTTCTTCATTCCACTAAGGATACCCTAATTTTTTTGCATGTCCACAAATCCATGAGCATTTTTCTTCGATGTTTACAAAACTCCTTCTAGGATAAGCCAAGGGAATGCTAGAGTACTACAATTACTACCAATGTAGACTTCCAAATGTCAATTTTCTCTAACTAACAACCATCTATTACATTAATGCTTTGTTTTTTAATCTTTAATATTTTTCTAATAACTAGAACCAATCCCTCTTTCCATATCCGTTTGGATTTAGAAAGATTCAAGGCATTTGAATGCTTCCTTGAATTCAATATGAGGGAAAAAAATTGTAACTAACTTTCTAGTTTAGTTCCAAGCATATTGCAATTTCATAGACTTTAACCTCCACAATCATAACAACACTTTATATCTCTAGAATTTCGTGTGGTTTATTTGCTTTATCTTGGGAATCCATTACTTAACAAGAGTACATTATCTATGAATAAAAGATGAGATAAGGATGATACCCTTGTAATCTTGGTTTTGTAAGTTGGGGTTCTAACTTTTTGTTAG
Source organism: Pinus albicaulis (assembly GCA_034641835.2). Taxonomy (NCBI): domain Eukaryota; kingdom Viridiplantae; phylum Streptophyta; class Pinopsida; order Pinales; family Pinaceae; genus Pinus; species Pinus albicaulis. The sequence goes on from CM076581.1 coordinate 1,538,169,792, forward strand.
AGTTTTATTGAGAAGTATTTGTAGCTCAGAGAAATGTTCGGGTGGGTTGGGATGTCGAGAACCCAGCGCGGGCAAAGTGTCTACTAATTTGAAAAATCCCACAGGGAGAAAATGAAATTGAAGGAGGCAAGTCCCATGCGATCTTGTTGTCACAGACGTAAAATAACAACAAACCTCAACTTTTGGAGTTGGTTCTATTTTGTATAATTTGTCTGTTTATTTAATTGTGTCACGAGGTCACTTTCAACCCATTGATATTTCTTTGTGGGATTTCTTTTTGTGTCCACGAGTTGAGCTTAGCGTCTTGATAGGTGTAGGCACATGGTTGAGAAGTTTTTCTGAATCATAGATTGCTTTTGTTGAGTTAGATGGCTTGTCGAAAATGAGTATGATCTTTAAATTAAAATTACTATTAGTGTTCTGCAATGTATTGATGTTGTTGCTCTGTTGGGTAGACTTACATTAACATCGTTGTTAAAAGAGAATCTTGTTTGAGGGAATTTACGAGATTGTAGCATACTTTGTTGAGTTAGAGTTTTTTTACATATAATTTTAAATAAACAACTATTTTATTAATATATCTATCTATATATATATATATAATTTGTTTATCTTATAATGTATGTGTGTAGGTTGTGGAAATTTGTCCTTTCATCACGCTATCCAGATTACACATCTGATATGTCGTTGTGTTCTTGAAATTTACCTTGATTGATTTGCACGATGGGAAACCGGACTAGTTGAACAAATTTATGAGTCTTCGAATTCTTTGAGATTTTGCGTTACAAAACATCGACATGACAAAAATGAGGATAGGCATCTTGACCTTTTTCTTGCAATTCCCTTCCATGATATGCATTGACACAAAAATTGAGTGCTTAAGACCCAAGACTATAGAGTTGACAATAAAAGCCATGCTTTTATGGTTCAACGCCATAGTACCAGTATTCCCATGCGCTTTCATCTGACGCGTTAGAGGGCTTGTTAAAAATTGATATGATCTTTAAATTAAAATTATAGCAATGTTCTGCAAAGTTGTTTTTGTTACTCTGTTAGGTATTCGGTAACATGCGAGGGTCAAAAGTGTTCTAAGCGGGCATTGCATCAACAATTTGAGAATCACATGGCTATGTTCAAACTCTATTTATAATTTGAATACCTCATTACATTGTTTCTCAAAACATGGGGTCTCTGAGGTACGCAATCTCTGTGTATGGGTTCCATATTCTAGATGATACGAAGAATAGAAAGTAATTAGTGCATTGATTATTTGGATTTTTACGTGCATAAGGCGCTGTCTTTGCTATTATTTGATTTTATTATTAGTCTCTTTCAAGGCGGGCCTTGTTTTAAACGTGGTGTTCGTTCACTATAAGTGATGTTGCTGAAATATTAGCGGTGGCTTTGAAATCATTGTTATCTGCGCCTATCTAAAACAGTATGAGTTTCAAAAGGGGCGAATATGTTTGCAAAGCGAGGTCCCAAGTCCGCATGTTTACATCCTAAAACACTGGTGTGCCAGGATGGAAACACTTACAAAAATAAAATAAACCCGGGCTATTAAATTATTTGTTGTCATTTTGACGAAGTGGATTTTAGAGTCCAAGGTGGCCTTGTTACGGTAGTGTAAAACACCCGGGCGGTTTTCAAAAACATTACGATATTTTCTTGTTCCTTCTTGTTTGCATATCCTCAGTGGTAGTAGGTCAATACGGTGATTTCTACGGGATAGGCTAAGTGTTTTCTCCAACACTCGACTTTTTGGGTATAAGTTATTGTGGTGTTAAAGACTTCCAAGCTTCGATGAGAATATGAGTGCTCAGCAGTAAGGCATCTTGCTTTGCGTTTTTCACGAGCATCTTCAATTCAAAGTAAATATAGAGCCTACCGGTGTCACAAAGAAGGTCAATATGTATTTGTGACAACTATGTATTAACGCTAATAAGTTAAAAAACGATACTTCTATCACACAAGTGTGCACTAAGAATGTTACTTGTTGGTTTTGATACTGTTAGATTACCCAATTATACAAGAATATGACTCGAACACGTTTTATTTAACTCCCATTTATTCCCGACCTTTAGATAGTGGTACCACAAACATGTAGATGAAATAATCCTTTGGATTCTATCTGCTAAGGTGAAATAATTACTTATCTATACATTAATGATTAGGTATGTGCATATAACATGTCCATTTCATACGGTTTCCTCTTCAATGTAGCAGAGATTTTGCACGCGATAAGGTTCACATAAGTTCACAAGATTTGACATTAAAGTTTTGATTATTTGTAGAGGACACAACATACTAAAGGATAAACATGTAATGAACCTTCTTGTATCAATAATTTCGGATCATGTTGGATTAGGTAATAGATCTTTTTATGTCTTGATCATTTGCATTGTGCTATGTTAGGTATTTTCATTGTGCTATGTTAGGTATTGATTAGAACGATCAAACTTACTATTATCAAAATATGATATAGATAAGAAGAGATAATACATTTTATTAATGTCCGAAATAAACGACAAAAAGTATGTCGGAAGGACTAAAGAATAGTATATCATTGTCGATTATAGAAAGTGGTTGTGCCAAGTCAATATGGTACGCGAGGGTAAGGATTATCGAGAATGTGAAGTGATTCAACTTAACAATTTACATCAAATTATAAATCTTTAAAATCACATTAGAATTTAGGAGCATTGCGTTTGAGCTGCCAATCTTCATTGTCTGATGATGAACTACGATTTGGCGGATTCGAAACGCGTCGTTCCTAAAATTGTGATTTCTCGGAAAATTGTAATCCTAATATGTTATGGATCACGAAAGCACTATCAAATTTACATCAGTCCTTCTGCATGCATAAATGAGCACTTAATCTTTTATCTTGCCTTTCTATTTCTTTTTTATTCTCAATCGATGCAAATATGAAGAATTTCTTTATATCAAAGAAATCAGAATTGAAACTAAGAGCCAAGACCTAGATGAGCAAAGTCTCGAAGAAATTCAAAACTTTGGAATCCATTTCATATATCGAACGGTAAAAGCTATGATGGTTTGGTTTTGACTTTGGTTTACTGACCTCTTTGAGACCTGAAAAAAATGATGTAAATAAGGCCAAAAATTGAGGCGGTTGGGGCCTAAGCTGCTTATAAGTTTGTCGATGTTTGACTCAATAAATCAACTCTCAAATCTTGTTTTAGTACTCTTGTTTTATTGCAGTTTAGTTCCATTAGAGAATCCATCGATAGTACATTTTGAATCAAAGTGTTTCATCGCAATAGTAAGGATTATTCATGTTTTTGAGGTTGAATTTGAAAGTACTTCGCACTTCCCTTGCTCTTTTTTTCATAATAAACCAATATGTTTGTGGAATTTTACTTACTTTTTCATTTATTTTATGTGCAAAAACGGATGGACTTGTCTTATAAAATTACTATCGATGAAGAAAACTGTCATTGGCATTGTCGGTGTGAGGAAAGGTTATTACATTCTAACAAGAAGTCAGTGATGAAATTGTGGATGATGGAATCGTTGAATACCCTTTTGATTTTATCCTGTGATGGAGTAGCTCTAAATCCAAAGCAAGAGAAGAAATGGAAAGGTTATACAACACTTTTAGGCATCAAGAGGAAACTAGACACATTTGATGTGGAAACAAGGTGTACGGCACGGTCAGAGCTTAATGCAATCTTTGAAAACGGTAGAAGAGAATGTATGGAGGAACCTATGCATAAACAACCAAGAGTTGAAAATATGCCTTTGTCGGTGGAAGAAGCCACAATTGTTGTTGATTCTTGTGTATTGGCATCTTGGGGAAAAAAAAGTGAAAGTTTAATGGAAGAGTTTGTCCCACGATGAGAAACTTGCTCTCAAAGTATATTGAGAAAGGGAGAATCTAAAATAAAGATCCCATTTGTGAGGAAATTTGTGGCATTGATTATGGAACGAGTGATGTATCCTTGTTAGCGCGAACGATGCGCAACTTCAAAAACCATCATATAGAAAACAACGTCCCCATCAACAACGCCTTTCAATGCCAAGTGGTAGTGAAATTCCTTCATGTAACAAAGTACAACAAACAACGGTGGTTGGTGATCGATTTCATATTGATCAAGCAATCAAACTTCTAGATGATTTCAACAAGACACAAGAGCCTAATTTGTTCAAGGTGGTGGAAGCAACACTTGCAGACTATAAGGACATGAAAAAAGTGAGAGTTGAATGTACATGATGCAATAAATGGTTTTGTTTAGTTCCGACAAGTGGTAATATTGTCAGTTCTCTAAATGAACACATGAAATCAAAGAAGCACACTACTACTACGACAAATGAGGCTTCACATCAGGAGATTGGGCTAAGGAGTGGCATAGTTGGGAGACCTAAGAAGCCTACCAATGATAAGTCCCAACAAAGTTTGACTAGGTTCTTAGTGCCATCATCACCATTAGTATTACATAGGGGTTCTACAAGTGCAACTCCTACTTCAGGTGTGTTAATTAGTGGTTAATTAATAGTTTAGACTAAACTTGAATATGAATTTGTATATTATTTTATTTATCGTACTTCTAATTATTTATTTATTTATTTATTGTGTTGTCATCTTATTATAGCTCAATTGTCTCCCTTGTTACTACAATGTTGGGGGTATTGGTATCCTTATATTGATATAAATGGGGAGAGATTGGAAACAAAGGTCCTAATGGATGATCAAAGGGGTGGAAAATTATGGGCCATAGAGAAGCATACCAAGATCATGCTATGTTATGAGGGTATTGAATGTCGTATTGATGGTACATATAGGCATATTCATTGCTAGAGGGGTTCTGAAACAGGGACCCCTTTTGATTCATTAACATGTAGATTTTGTAAGTTGGTTCCAGAATGTAATGACTTCAGGATGCGATTATATCGTGAATCAAGGTGCACCAATAAAAGAAGTGAACGAGATACAGGAAAAGGTAGAAGATTGGACTATTTGACTCAAAATGAATTGAAGAATGCTGCAAGGGTTACAAATTCTAACCATAGATCAACAATGCGAGCTCTTTGGTGGGAGAGGACAAAGGTTGCTACACTCTCTATTAGAATGAGATCTCTAAAGGAAAAGTTGTTTGAATCGGAAGAAAGGAAGGATGTCTTTAGGTTTTGTAAGGATGTTTGTGAGGCACATAAGCAAGGAAAATTACAAGGTAAAGATGCAGTTTGGGAATTTGTCAAGGATATATTTCATAACTTGATTCATGAAAAAGCAGGGAGAAGGTATAGTACATCCATAAAATCCCTTTATGAGATGATCAAGTTATGGGGAGGTCCTATATTACATAACTTTATTAGCTTGAATATGGATGGTCCTTCAATATCTACAACTTTAAGGCAAGTTAGAAAGTCCTTGACATATATTCCAGGGGAGCACGAACACATTTTTGAGGAAGTTGGAAAAATTTATGCTTCTTATAAAGCCAAACATGGTATATATGGACCAATTCCTGTATGCCTTGTAGAAGATGAAACAATTGTGAAAAAATATGTTAGGTGGGTAGCAAAAAGTGATACACTGGTGGGGTTTTGTGGTTTGAAAGAAGAACATCAATGCCAATCACATTTCTTGGTGACAGTTGGTGAGGGAGATGCAGGCTATGAGATTATAACAAATTCTTTTAAAAACAATGTTATTGGACATTATGCATGTGTTATTATTGCAAACCCTTTACATGAAAAACTTCCTCGTTTGGTTGTGGTTGTTCATCCAACATGCAATAAATTCAATGCAAATTTTGTTTATCAACAATGGGAAAAGGTAGAATTTATGTGGAAGAAACACGTAGAAAAAAATTTGGGACCTATTTTTGGTCATTCCTCGGATGGGGATAGCAGAAGAAGACAACTTATGTTGAAGGATTATTCATCAACATCAGGTCTTCGATATCAAATTCCTTGGGAAGGGTGGAGGTTAAATACGTTGTACAATGGTTGCAATGTAACAGGATTGCATGACCAAGATTACATCCACAACGACAAGAAGCTAGTGAATCCTTTGTTTAGCGGTCGACGAGAATTAGTTTTAGGAAATGAGTACATAAGTTTTGGCCATGTCAGAATGGTTTATCACACTTTTAAAGTGGATGATCAAAAGCTTAAGTGTGAAGATATAGAGAGGATGGATCGACAAAATTGGGGTTCCGCACAATGCATTGCTTCAAGGCATGTTCAGAGGTGTTTGAAAGAGTTGAGAAGTACACCAAGTGGAAAGTTAGAGAGGACACTAGCTACAGAGACTTACCTAATGATTGTTGTTGACTACATTGACATCTTTATGTCTCATAGTTTGAGCCTCTGGGAAAGAGTGTGAAATGCTTCACGAGTTCATCATTTCTTCACATTATGGTTATGTTGGGTACAAAAACAATCTCATACTAATGTCAACATAAATTTCATCAGCAAAGAGGCATATCAAGATGTGAGAATTTCTTGTCATTTTACAGTTTTGTTGATGAGATTGTTTCGAGATCAATACTCTAACTTGCCATGTGTTTTGCACTTGACTGGGTCAGATGTATGTGAGAACTTCTTTAGCAAAGTTGGTGGGATGGTTGGAGTGGAGAGGGCTTATGATTTCACTGACTTGCTTCATGTTGTTGGAACCCTTAATAGAGTTGTTGAAGAAGAATCAAATTCCCAAGGACTTCATTTTAATAAATCCCATAAGAAGCAAGAAAACATTTGGAATAAATTGCACCAAGAAACAATACAAAATATTGACATATTGTCGCAATATGATTCAATATCCACAGACGCTAAAATTGTAGAAGCCCTTAAGAATGGATTGAAGGATGCACAAGACATTTTATCAACTCTTGGAATGAAACCAGAAAATTACACTCAATGTTCTTGGTGGGTTAAACCATGGACAAAGGATAAAGATTATTCAACATTTCAAATTGTGGATGAAGTAGTTGATGATTCTCCACCGAGATGTTCCAACTCTATATTTCAATCTTCATCTTCATTGGTACACAATGAAAGTGAATTTCAAATAATGGAAAGTGAGTGGAGACACGAGTTGGATGAAATTTTAGATTCCACTGATGAAAATGTAAGAAAAACTATAAAACCAGTGGTGAATCTTGATGGTAAGGATATGTTCAAAGCATGTTTGGTTAGTCAGTTGAATGGAAATCCAACATTATCCAAAGATAGGTTGACAAAAGTGAGAAGTGGGGTCTACTTTAGGCAAGATGGGAATACTCTACAAAAGGGTGTTTCAATTGGATTTGGAATTGGATCAGATTGTGGGGTGTTGTTTGAAAACAACTCAATTCCCCCCACTGAACGTACTGCAAGAAAAGGTGTTCCTCGAAGTACAAAACAAGGTGTTTCTTGTGGAATGTGGTACATTGGAAGGGTTCAAAGAATAAGGAAGAAGGATGGTAATAGGGTGTTTGATTACCATAATGACATTGACCTTTTGGATAGATTAGAAGGCATCGAGCTTCAATTATGTTGGTATAGTAGAATGAAGGGGCAACGCGTGTATAAGTATGATTTGACTGATCATGCTTTTGTACAACTTGAATCTGTTATAGCAATCGCAAACTTATCGTACAATGCTAAGAATGATACATACAAATTAGAAGAAAGTGATTACAAAGTTTTTTCAAATTTTGTGAAAAATTTGAACAAGGTTAATTTTCAAAACATTCTACTTTCACTTTCCTTATGTATTTCCATATGTTGGATTATTTATAAATAGTTTTTGGTTATATTTTTGTTGATTTTTTTGTATGAATCTGATGTTAATTTTGTACTTTTTGGCTTTAGGTATAGTGAATACTTCAAATGGTGAATGTTCGAGATAACTCGACCTTTTTTTGCTACCTACTTTTTGGTGTAAGTTTCTTTCACTAGCCATTTATCTTTTTGTAGTTGTGTTTCATTCAAACATTAATTTGGTATTTCTTCCATAAAAAAAATATAATTACATACCTATATAACTATATGTACCCCTTACCTCAACACATATATACAATTTGAATATAAGGGCATCCCTTATCTCAACACTTATGTTGGATGCCTTCTACTGTGGTTCTTTTGAAGTTGGTCCATTTAATCACGAAAAGAAAGAAGAATTGGTTCATTTTTTATGAATATGTTTTGAAGAAAAGTATGTGGTTCTTCTCACTAATGTTAATGTTTTCCTTGAATTTTTAGATTAATGGTTCACTTGCTAGAAACGATATCAAGGATCTGATGGCATGAGGTTCAATCATGATGTTTTTTGTTCACTCAAGTCAACAAATTTACACCAGAGCAATGGCTAACACATGAAGTGCATTTTATTTTGAATGTTTTTGTGGTAGTTAGATTTCCTATTTTTCAAATTGGACATATAAATCAGAGTTTGTAGCTCAAATGTGCCATCAGAGTCTTTTTGCAAGTATTTATATTTTGGCCACCTTGATATCATTTTTATTTTTATTTTTGCAAAAAGACATTTATTGTTTTGGAAAAATAGGCCCTTGTAATTTGGCCTATAAAAAAGAAATGTTTTTGTAATAGAGGGGGGTTGGATATTGGATATATCACAGGAGAGCTATTGTACTTGGAGATTTTTTTTTATAATACGGAGGCAGTTTCAGTAAGAATTTTGGGATTCATGTGGTATGGCTTTATAGCATTGTATCTCCTTCGTGTTTCATTTCATCGAATGCCTTCTCAATTTTTTATGAAAATACAAGAACACATCGTTAAAATTTTGAATGAAGACAATTGGGATGATGTTGTACGCAACTACCCAGAAGCAAGTTCTACATCAACACTAAAATAGTTTTATATTGCATTCAATAAGGTATGTTGATTTATAAATTTATTTTATTCATATTTTAACTATTTTTATTTTATTACTTATACATATATATATATATATATATATATATATATATGTCATTAAATGTTAGGTCCCTATATTACTAGTATAGTACCTTATTGTTGTTAGTGTAACCCCTTTATTTTTATTATTGTACCCTTGTAACCCCCATTTTGTTATTATTGTGCCCTTAAATTATTATTGTTAGGTCGTCTAGGATTACATTGTGGCCCACTAGGATTACATTATGGCCCCATGGACTCCTATATATAGAAAGGAGGTTTTGTAAATTGTATCATCCAAGAATTGTTCATTTATGTAATGTATTGGAGGTTTCCCCCTCGAAGTGGCTTATTTATAAGGTTTTCATATCTCTTTTCTTCTATTTTTGGAGCTGGTTACCCAACATTTGGTATCAGAGCTTTGGATTCTAGGGTTTCGCTGCTCCAAACAAGTCATCGTGGAATTTTCGCTATAACTTTGTTTCTACGAAGTTTCAGAAGCTGAAATTTTTACAGTGTGAAGCCGAAATCTTGAGGAAGCTTGGCTAAACATTTCAGAGCTTGGTTCACAATATTTGCAGAGATATCATCTGTGGAAGTTAGGTATTTTTTCAGGCTCCTAAAAAGGTCATCGTGGAATTTGTGCTATAATTTTTTTTGTACGAAGGTTCAGAGTGTGAAATTCATATGGTACGAAGCTGAAATCCTGAGGAAATTCGTCAAAAAATTTTAGAGCTTGGTTCGCAATATTTTTGGAGATATGATCTGTGGAAGGTAGTGCTTTTTCAGGCTCCTGAATTTCATCTCAAAGAGGTGATCGTGGGAAAAGTTCAATAACTCTCTCTCTGGGCATCGGATTGGAGTGCCGTAAAAATTGGTCACAAGCACACAAACTTCAGTTTCTTGGATATCAATTTCAGAGACAAAGGACGAAACAGTGACACGTGGAAAGTCGTACAAGTTTTCACTACTGAACCCGTCCATAATTAGGTCATTGTGGGAGATTGGACACAAATTTATCTTGGAGAATCCAAATGAGGTCAGACCTGTGGAATTCAAAAGATAATTCAGAGGGCTACATCAGTACCGAAATTTAGATATTTAAGTGCTTAAATCACAAAGATAATCCAATTTCAATATCGAGCTCCTCAAAAGCAAGAAAAAAGTGTGTATTTTTTTTCCAAATTGCATAAGTCTTGTTTGAATAATCAAGTTAAATTGATCCCAAGGGCATATTGTAGAATAGATATCAGTATTGGATTCCAAAATGGCCCCTAAAAATAATTCAACACCCACTAAGCCTTTAGAAGCCTCTACGATGACTCATGAAGATAAAGAATGGCAACATGACATATCAAAATTACAAGAGCAAGTGCAACAAATTTTTCTCTCGCAAAGAACAACAAAAAATGAAATGGAGGTTTTGAAGAAAGGCATGGAAACTAAGATGGATGGTTTGAAGAAAGGCGTGGAAGCTAAGATGAATGGCATGGAAGCTAAGATGGATGGCATGGAAGTGGGCATGGAAGCTAAGATGGATGACATGAAAGACAACATAGAAAACATGAAGAATGATCTAAAAGCATACATGGAAGGCTTGATAACAAGCTTAAAACCAGAAATGATTCCTAATGGCGGAAATATAGGAGAAGAACCTCATGATGAGAACAAAATAAATGTTAATCGTGATTTCATAAACTCGAATGTTGGTGGGAAGAACCACCATATTCCAAAAATGGATATGAGGAAGTTTGATGGAAAGGATCCTGTAACATGGATACTACGGATGGAGCAATATTTTGATCTCCATAATGTGCAAAACACACAAAAGGTACGCATTGCAACTTTACATTTAGAACAAAATACATTTGTATGGTATCGATGGCTTTGCTCCCGTAAAAAAATTGTCACTTGGTCAATTTTTACGGAGGAAATGATAGCACATTATGACGATACAAAGAGCAACACCTTCTTTAGCCAATTGATAAATCTCAAACAAAAGGGTTTAGTGGGGCAGCACATTGAGGACTTCCAAAAATCGAATATAAGGGTAACTGATATTCCAGAGGAACACAAGATTGATCTCTTCATAGGAACTTTAAAGGATAACATCCAACATGAAGTTCGCATTCTGGAACCTGATTCATTGGAGAAGGCATTCAAGTTGGCAAGAAAAGTTGAATGTAAAATTATGGCGACAAGGAAGCCTACCACTCAATTCTATAAATAAATAAGTGTTGCTACGTCTAGATTTCCACAAACTACAAGGTTGACACCACAACAATTGGAAGAAAAAAGAGCAAAAGGGCTTTGCTACAGTTGTGATAGCAAATACACTAAAGGTCATAAGTGTGCTGAGAAGAAATTATTTTACATAGATTGTGAAGAGGAAGAAGAAAATGAACAAGAAGAGGATATACACCGGGAACCAGCCCTAGAAGAGGAAGAAATGAATCCGACCATATCGTGTAATGCACTGGCAGGAATTACCACTCCTCAAACTCTCAAGATAGCAAGACAAATCAAGAAGAAAAAGGTAATAGTGTTGATTGATTCAGGTAGCACCCATAATTTTATTCATTGTAAGGTAGCCAAGGAATTAAATTGTTTCCTATACCCAGCACCAGAATGTCAAGTGATGGTTGCAAATGGTGGAACTATAAATTTCTCTGGAAAATGTCATAATATCAAGCTAACCATGGGGGAATATGTATTGACTAGTCCAATGATTTCCATTCTTATGGGAGGTGCTGATGTTGTACTAGGAGTACAATGGTTACAATCTTTGGGGATGGTAGCTTTTAATTTTCAAGAACTTTTCTTGAATTTTTTTTTTCAGAACGAAAAGAAGTTGAATTACGGGGTATTGAAGGGAAGCCGGGAAGGATAATAAGCTCTAATGTCATGACAAAGCTTCTAAAGAAAGAACAACGAGGCACAATTACACAATTATGCTCACTAGAAGTTCCGACATCAAAATCATATATTTCTGCAGATCTGCAACAAGTCTTGGACAATCATTCCAATATGTTTGAAACTCCCAAAGGACTCCCACCGATTCGTGATCATGATCATGTTATTCATTTGATTCCAGGAAGTGTTCCTCCAAACATCAAGCCTTATAGATATCCTTACTTCCAAAAGAGCGAAATTGAACGCATGATTGCAGAAATGTTAGAGGCGGGTATAATTCAACGTAGTAAAAGTTCTTTCTATGCTCCTATAGTATTGGTACACAAGAAGGATGGATCATGGCGAATGTGTCCGGATTATAGGGAGCTCAATAAGCTCACCATTAAAGATAAATTTCCCATTCCTGTGATTGATGAATTATTGGATGAATTACATGTAGCAATTTATTTTACCAAGTTGGATCTTCGTTCAGGATATCATCAAATTAGAATGAAGACTGAAGATATTCCAAAAATAGCATTTCGAACTCATGAGGATCATTATGAATTTTTGGTCATGCCTTTTGGCCTTACCAATGCACCTTCTACATTTCAAGGGTTGATGAATTCCATTTTCAAACCCTTCCTTAGAAAATTTGTGCTAGTATTTTTTGATGATATACTAATCTACAACAGGTCTTGGAAGGATCATGTTGAACATGTTGACAGGGTGCTCAAACTATTGCAGGAGAAACAATTATATGCAAAAACATCCAAATGTTTCTTTGGAGTACAAGAGGTGGAATATCTAGGTCATATTATATCTCGCGAAGGTGTTAAAGTAGACCCTAACAAAATTAAAGCCATTAAGGAATGGAAAGTCCCCACGACCATAAAGCAGTTGCAAGGATTTCTCAGGTTAACAAGGTATTATCACAAGTTTGTTGAGAATTATGGGAGAATAGCAGCACCTCTAACAACATTATTGAAGAAAGATGCATTTTCATGGACTTCTGAAGCAACTAAGGCCTTTGAACATCTTAAGGAGGCAATGTGCCTAGCACCGGTCTTAGCTACACCAAACTTCACAAAAACCTTTATTGTGGAATGTGATGCCTCGGGAAATTGAATTGGCGCAGTTTTAGTGCAGGAAGGAAGACCCATTGCTTTTGAAAGTCGTCCAATCAAGGGAAAGTATTTACATAAACCTATTTATGAGAAGGAAATGTTAGCAATACTGCATGCACTAAAGAAATGGCGAACTTACCTAATGGGAAGACACTTCAAGGTAAAAACTGATCATGATAGTCTTAAACACTTTTTGGAACAAAGACTATCTTGAGAAGAGCAGCAAAAATGGGTCACAAAGATGTTGGGTTATGACTTTGAAATAATCTACAAAAAGGGAAAGCTTAATGTTGTTGCAGATGCACTCTCAAGAAAGAATGAAGAGGTGGAAGCATTGCTTTGTGCCATTTCTATTATCCAACCAGATTGGATAATTGAAGCAAGAGATGAATGGAAGAAGGACAAAGATGTATGGAAAGTCATTCAAAAGTTGCAGCAATATCCTAGTACATGTGATACATTTAGTTGGAAAAATGATTCCTTATGGTACAAATATCACTTATATCTTTGTAAGAATTCCCAACTAAAACAAAATATTCTTCTAGAATTGCACACTTCTCCTTTAGGAGGACACTCAGGATTTTTAAAAACTTACCATAGGGTGAAGAAAGAATTTTTTTGGGATGGACTTAAATCTGATATTCAAAAGTTTGTGGCGGAATGTTTGGTTTTCTAGCAGAATAAAGTGGAGACAATTAAGACCCCGGGACTTCTACAACCTTTATCCATTCTAAGTCAAAGTTGGGAGGAGATTTCAATGGATTTTATCACAGGTTTACCTAAGTCTGAAGGAAAGAATGTCATCATGGTGGTAGTTGATAGAATTACCAAGTATGCACACTTTTGTGCATTATCTCATCCATTTAAAGCAAGTAGAGTTGCTACTACATTTGTGGACAGAATTCAAAAGATACATGGAAACCCAAGGGTTATTGTGAACGATAGAGATCCCATTTTTACGGGAAATTTTTGGACGGAGTTATTTTCTTGTTTGGGTACTCAATTAGCTCATAGCTCATCTTATCATCCTCAATCTGATGGTCAAACTGAGATAGTAAATAAATTTTTGGAAGGATATCTTCAATGTTTTGTATCTGATAAACAAACACAATGGGTCAAGTGGTTACCTCTCATTGAATGGTGGTATAACACTTCCTTCCATACTGTAGCAAAAATGACCCCATTTATGGCAGTTTATAGATATCATCCACCATCGATCACATCATCTTTAAGGGAAAATTTGAAGGTTCAAGCAGTGGAAGATCACATTGAGCATCAGCAAGAAGTTCTCCAACTCTTAAAAGATAACCTGAATTTGGCACAAAATCAAATGAAACAACAGGCAGATCAACATCGAAGCGAGAGAAGTTTTGATGTAGTAGATTGGGTATTTTTACAGCTACAACCATATAAACAAATGTCCCTCAAGCAAGCTAAGAAGGATAATAAATTATCACCAAAATACTATGGTCCTTACAAGGTGTTGCAAAAGATTGGTACTATGGCATACAAATTGGATCTTCCTGCTTCTTCGCGAGTACATCCAATTTTCCATGTTTCATGCTTAAAGAAGGTTATAGGTGAAAATCTTCCAGTTCAAACAATATTACCAGAACTTGATGAGGAAGGAAAAATGATATTGGAACCTGAAACGGTCACGGAAACAAGAACTCGGAAATTACGGAATCAATCAATTTCAGAGTATCTCATCAAGTGGAAGAACTTACCCACTGAAGATTATAGATGGGAGGATGATAATTTTATACAGAAGCACCCAGAGCTACTCAAGCGTTGAGGACAACACTTTTTTGAAGGAGAGGGGCATGTTAGGTCCCTATATTACTAGTATAGTACCTTATTGTTGTTAGTGTAACCCCTTTATTGTTATTATTGTACCCTTGTAACCCCCATTTTGTTATTATTGTTCCCTTAAATTATTATTGTTAGGTCGACTAGGATTCTATTGTGGCCCACTAGGATTACATTATGGCCCCATGGACTCCTATATATAGAAAGGAGGTTTTGTAAATTGTATCATCCAAGAATTGTTCATTTATGTAATGTATTAGAGGTTGCCCCCTCGAAGTGGCTTATTTCTAAGGCAATCATATCTCTTTTCTTCTATTTTTGGAGCTGGTTACACAACATTAAAGATGTCGAAGAAGGATGGAAATGGAGTACCAGATACTTTGAAAAGCTTTACTGAAAAAATTAAGATGGAGAACATGAGAAGGAAGCATCTTATGAATGTTAAACTAGATCCTACTCTTAATCATTACATTTGGAATGTGCTCGACAATGTCCAATATCAAATAATACAAGGTGACTGTGAAGACATTGCATCACTAATACCTAAAAGGGAATATGGCCTAGTTATTGCAGATATTCCTCATGGTTTCAATTTCCCGGACATTGAATATGATAGAGAACCATATACTTATCAAGCTTTTAGTAAAGTGGTTACGGGTTTTCAAGAAGTGACAACATCACCACTTTGGCGATTTGTGACATTTCATTCAGACACACAGTTTCCAATGTTATTAACAAGCTTCAAGGGTAAAGCAAACTCAAGGATGCAACTTACATGGTAAGACTTTGAATTTGTATGTTTGATTCCTCCTAAAAAAATTTATTCATGTAAAATTTAATTGAACTTTTACTATGTTATGTTACAGGAAAAAGTCAAATATTGTTTCTTCCGAAGATCAACCTATTATAAATGATTGTGAGTTCATCCATGTTGAATGTTGGACAAAAGACGATAGCTATAAGCATATTATTATGAATCGAGTAGATGGGAAGAGTCATAGTCAAGTATTGGTTCATGATGCAGTGGTAAGAAAACTAACATATGAGGATAAAGATGCAAAAGGAGATATAGTTAACATTTATCAAAAACCACAAGCATTGATTAACTATCTTATAGATCTATGTTCAAATGAAAGAGAATGGGTTTTGGATTTATTCTCAGGTTCAGGTAAGTTTTAATATACAAATTTAAATTTAAATATTGTCTTTTTTACTTTTTATGTCTCCATACTAATTTTCTTATTTTTTTTGTGCTTGATGATTAGGTACAACACTAGCATGTTGCCTACTAAAAGGAAGAAATTGCATTGCCATTGAGAAAGACCCAGTTCAATGCAAATTTATTCAGCAAAGAATTAACGCTCTTAAATTCCTTCCAGATGTGAAGCAAGAAGTTGGTTTGAGGAAAGGAGATTTTAATGAATCACGTGTGGCAAAAAAAATCAAAGGAACCTCAACCACCATTATATGGAATGATTGGAAAGGGACACTTTGGAAGATTTGCTGACATGAAAGATCCATTAGAAGATGGCGATGATCAAAATGAAGAAGAAAATGTTGCGGAAGAAGACATAAATGCTGTTATAGATGATGTTGAAGATGTATTAGTTGATATTGTTGATGATGTTTAAGTTATTCTTGCAAACAAAACTTATTTTTTAGAACTATTAATCAGTTTTACTTGTAATGTTTAGACTTTGATATTTTATGAGAACAACCCTTTTTTTGCAAAAAACGTGTGATTGCTATTATTTTTTGACATAAAATTCAATAAAAATGTTGTTTTCTTAAGTTTTTTTGTTAAGATTCTCCCAAAAAATTAGTTTATTTAACATGTTTTTTTCAACAAAAACTCTGTAAAAGTGTATTTTTTGCATTGTATTTATATTGAAAAATTGTATTTTTTTGTCATATGTTTCAAAATATTGGTTTTTTAGCGACAATTTTTTGATGTGCATTGAAAATTTATTTAACAATACATAAACATGTATAAAATATAAACTTTAGAATATTGACCCTTTTTCCATCTTTTATGTATGTGAAAAAGCGAAGATATCATTACAAGTTTTTATTTAAAAAAAAAATTATTTTTTTATTTTTAAAACACAAGTACATAAATGCACTTAAAAATAAACATCTCACAGAAGAAGAAGACATTAGAAAATTTATAGTGTAAAAATCAATCCTCTAAAAAAACGTTGGTGATGATACACCACCACTATTCAAAATCGACATAAAAAACACCACTTAAAAAAAAAATTAATTAAAAAAAAAAACAAAATGAAAAAAACTTAAAGTGCCAAAAACATGCTCAATTTTTTTTTTCTTGATTCTGCATCGCCACTTTTTCAAAATCAGGTGTTTTTTCTTGATTTTAGGTTACCTATTTCATCGGTAACATTGTTATTGTAGGAAGATCAATAAATTACCCAATTTATAGTACACCTAATGACATAGATTCATTCATCTTATGTAACTATGAAACTAAAAATGAAATCAAAACTGAACTAAAGGACAAAAAGAAAACACCAGACAATGAAAATATCTTTCATGAATATTTATGGCACCTAGATTTTGATGAATTAGTCAATAAAATAGCATCACAAGTAGGAGCTTGGATAACTAATATGGAAACTAATCATGTAGAAGGCTATGCTTTCACACTAAATTTTAAATGTACCAACAATATGGCTGAGTATGAAGCCCTCATTTTAGGACTCTAGATTATCAGAAACATGGGAGGTAAAAGAATATCAATAATGGGATATTCAGAGTTGATTATAAAACAGATAATTGGAGAATATTCCTTTTATAATCCTAGATTAGGCCAATATAGAGAAACTATATTAGATTTGATAGATGAGCTGTTGGAATGTAATTTTTCTGCAATACCAAGAAATCAAAACATACAAGCACACTCTCCAGCAACTTTTCCTAGTACCTATAATTTTCCCTTTCAACCTAATCATAAGTATACTGCAGAAGTAAAACATAGACCAATAATTCCAGATAACCTCAAATATTGGCAAATTTTCTCACAAGATCAATAGATTTACCATTTTATGAATAATGAAGGTGAATTTCAGAATTGTAAAATAGACACGCACTATACATTAGATTGGGATTTAGATAGTGAAATTGTTTTGAATAATATAGATGTAAATAATGTAAAGTTTGCTAGTCCTACTAAATTTAGTCAATCAGATATAGATAAGTTAGATAAAGAAGAAATTGATGAGATAATTGATGATGAATCTGGTATATTAAATCTCAAAGATAATTTATTACCAAAAGGCTCAATCCCTTTAGAAGATTTATTTGACTCAAATGATGTTGCTAGAAAACCCAAAATGGAGCCACTTAGATATGATATTAAGGAATGTAACATTGGCATAGAGTTAAAACCTAAGATGATCAAGCTTTCCAAAGCCTTACCTCAACAAGAAAAAGAAAAATATATTGCTCTTTTCAAGGAATTTCAAGACATTTTTGCTTGGAATTATAAGGACCTAAAATCCTACGACACCAGTATATTACAACATAAAATCCCTATAAAAGAATACCAAAAGCCTTTTAAGCGAAATTTAAGAAGGATCAACCATTTTTTGATGTCTTTTATTGAAAAATAGGTAAAAATAATGTATAATGCATAGATAATTGCAAAAATCAGATATTCTGATTAGGTTTCTAATCTAGTTCCAACCAGAAAAAAGATAGGAGAAATTAGATTATGTGTTGATTTTAGGAATCTAAACAAAGTATCCTTGAAATATAATTATCATTTACCAAAGATGGATCATATTTTACAAATGGTGGTTGGTTCTTCTAGGATTTGACTTTTATATGGATTTTCAGGATACAACAAAATTTTAGTCCCACCAGAGGACCAAGCCAAAACAACTTTTACTACTCCTTGGGGCACTTTTATGTATGTAAAAATGCCTTTTGGTTTAATGAATGCAGGGGCTACCTTTCAAAGAGCTATTGATATAGCCTTTCAAAGGAAATTAATGAATTCCTAGTAATTTATTTATATGACATTAATATATTTTCTAAGATTGATTATGAAAACGTGGATCATCTTAGACAAGTATTTATTACATGCAGGAAATTTGGCATCTCTCTAAACCCTAAGAAACCTTATTTGGACTATAGGAAGGTAAGTTACTAGGACACATAATATCTAATGAAGGAATTAGAATAGACCCTACTAGGATAGAAGCAATTCTCAACATTAGTCCTCCTAGGAACATAAAAGAGCTACAAGCTTTCTTAGGTTAAAATAACTTTTTAAGAAGATTCATCTCCAATTTAGCTGAAATAATTAGAGAACTCAATAATATGCTTAAAAAGGACTCAATACTTAAATGGACTATTGAAGCTAAATAATATTTTGAATCAATTAAACGGGCCTTAACAAAAACTCTAGTCCTTATAAGTCCTGACATTAAAAAGGATTTCATCATTTTTTGATTTTCTTCGAAACACACCATTGCTGCAGTTTTACCGCAAAAAAATGACTAGGGCTATGAGAAAACCATAGCTTTCTTGATAAAAAAACTTAAAGATGCCACTTTGAAGTACAATATCATGGAGAAATAGGCCCTAGCTTTGGTAAAGGCTATAAAAGACTTTAGAGTGTACATTATGTATTCTCATATCATTGCTTATGTTCCAAATATAGTAGTAAAATACATTTTAACTCAGGATGGTCCTGGAGGTAGAGGAAGCAAGTGTATTACCATAATTTTAGAATATGAAATAGAAATAAAACCCAATAAACTTATAAAAGGTCAAGGTTTAGCCAAACTCATGGATGAATCAAATTGTCATGCCCTAGACATAGATTTTATTGCCCAAGTAGATGATCAGGAAGAGATGGTGACTCCAGAGATCAGTGAATCCTTTTCAGACTCACCATGGTATGCATATATCATAATTGTATTAGTAAACTTACAATCTCCTCCTAGATTATCAAGAAACAAAAACTAGATTCTTAAAACTAAAGGTAGTAAGATTTTGTATATTAGACAATGTACTTTTTTGGAAATATCATAGTGGAATTTTACTGAATTTTTTGCTAACAGAAGAAGCTAACAAATTTTTAGAAGAATTTCATGCAGGTGACTGTGGTGGTCATCTATACTAGAAGACTACTGCAGACAAAATCCTGAGAGCTAGTTTTTACTGGCCTACTTTGTTTGCAGATGTAAAAAAATGTGTGACCTCCTATCACAAGTGTCAAAAATTTGAGGGAAAGAAAAGGCTCTTACCATTGCCCTTAAAACCTATCTCAACAAAAATGCCATTCCAACAATGGGGTCTTGACTTCATTGGTGAAATTCACCCTCCATCATCAGCCCAACACAAGTGGATTCTGATAGCCACTGATTTTTTACTAAGTGGATTGAAGCCATACCCTCTAGGAAAGTCACTTGCATTGTAATTATCTCCTTTTTAGAAAGAAACATACTTTCAATATTTGGATGTCCTCAAAATATTATTACTGACAACGCATCTGCATTCAAATCCAAAAGGATGATTGAATTTTTCCATAAATATCACATTACCCTAGGCCATTATACTACATATTACCCTCAAGGTAATGGCCTTGTTGAATCTTCAAATAAGAGCCTTGTAAAAATCATCAAGAAATTACTACAACATAACAAAAAAACTTTTTCAAGAAGTTTGTCAATGCCTTATGGGTAGATAGAATTACCACCAAAAAATCTATTTGTACATCTCCTTACCATCTTGTTTATGGAATGGATAATGTTTTTCCATCCCCCTTAGGAGTACCAGTAATGAAGATAATCCAAGAATTACAGGTTGAGAAAAATGACATTCAAAGAATAATTAACCAAACCATTCACTTACAACAAACAAGAGAAGAGGTTTACCTTAAGTCTCAAGTTATCCAAGATAAGGTAAATAATTTTTTGACAAAATCATTAAAGAAGATGATTTCTACATTGGAGACAAAGTGTTAAAATGGGATTCAAGAAGATAAGAGAAAGGCAAACATGGAAAATTGTGTTTCCTATGGAAAGGACCTTATGTTATTTATGGTTACAGAGGTAACAATGCTTTCTTTCTGAAAGAAATGGATGGATCAGATCTTCTCGGTGTACCAATCGATGGCAGAAAGTTGAAGCACTACTACTCCTCAAAGATAACAAATATTTTTTTTTTTTACTTTATCCATTGTACATAACATTGCAAGATTTTAGATTGGATTGGATGTTTTCCTAACAGAGTTAAAGCCTGAAGAGAAGGCTCTAAGCTTTGAGAGGTAAAATGTCATAAGTATGAGCAATTACAGAGATCAGAATAGCACTTACAAGGTCTACTTAGTCAAAATTCAAAGGCTACTAGCCTTAAAGTTCTTGACATTTCACCATGAAATTCCACCTCCATGTGGAGCCACTATTAGGGTCCTATAATAATAGGGTTCATAATTTTTTAATTGAATATGATTATTCTTGTAAATATGTACGTACCTTGCTTTCTACAAGTTGTCTTCCCATATTTGAAAATAATAAAAAATGAAAATAGGGTAAAATTCCTGAAAGAAAGATCAAAGGACTTAGAAAAGAAAATATCAAAAAGAATAAAAATGTACCCCTAAAGAAAAAATAGATAAAAATAAGACATGAAAGTGAGCAAGTCAAAATGCCACTACTATTTACTTTTACTGCCAAAATAATGATTATGTGTAGATTGTTCTGAATGCCATAATCTGTGATCAGTTAAATATTCTAATATTAACTTTTCATGCTTTCAACTTCATGTTCTTGATAGAGAATAAAGATATTTCAAATAGTTTAAACTTGACAAATTAGTAGATAGTTAGAGAATAAATGAGGAGCTCAACAGTTTAATCTGAGCCCTCGGATGAAATAAGGTAAGAATTAGATAGTTTTATGCTTTAAAATAAAAATGGATCTAGGGTTGCAAGCTTAATTGCACCCATTCAAATGAAGTAAAAAATATTAGAATAATGATGGGTAGGAAGAAATTAGTTGCACAAGGCATGTAAAAAAACACCATCGTGAAAATTACTAATTTCCCTTCCCCCACAGTAATCCAGTATTCAAAACCTTCAGTTAAAGAGGCTCAGATCATTTCTCTGACTTCTGTTGGGGCCAGACCCAAGGCTTAGTAACTGATTGGTCAAATTACTGGATTCCCTTCATGAAAATCCATTTCCTCAGCATATTCACCTTGTTCCAAAAATATAATCCATTTTTTCTTAAGTAAAAAGACCTTTTTTTCTTAGAAAAAGTAAAATCCCCTCTTAATTTATTTCATTTCATCTAAAAACACTCAAAAAACCATAAAATAAAATTTATCCTAAGTTTAAAGCGTAAATGTTTTAGGGTACAAATATTTGTGCTTAAAAAGGTTTAATTTTACACTTTACTCAGTTTATTTTTGTATTTCCATTCACTACATTTCATTTCATATTAATTTTTAACTTAAAGTATTAATCCCTTTAAACTACCCCTTCCCTTATATTAATTAATTCATTTATTTTAAATATCCCAAAAACCCATCATTGAAATGTTAACCTATGGTTCTAATTACCCCAGATGTTAAAATTTACGTGCCCTATCCCCATAGGTTAAAAACATATCATATAAATAAACCCGCCCCCAATGGTTATAAAACATTTGTAAATGTTTCATATGCTATGTGAATACACCCTGCCAGTCGAAATAAAACATTGGTTTTATATAAAAAACATACGTTTTTAATGTTAAAACTAACCCCGCCACATAACAAAGCCCAGGCCTCACGCCCCATTCGAAGAGGAGATCCCTCATCTAATCTCCACCATTCACACTTATCTCTCTAGATCTGACAATGACAATGTCATATCGCATTTCAACTTGTGCGATAAACAACCATTTCAACATTTGCGAAATGGGAATTTTTTCTCCCTTATCTCTCATTCGCGCGGAAATATATGATTGGATCGCATTCGATCCCATGAAATAGCTTACCACCCATAGCCCATGCAATAAATCACTAATGGTTTTTTGCCTCAAGCAGCAAAATTGTCGTCCACTCTGATATGACTGCATTCAGTGTCGATCCGCTTTAAACCTTAAACCTTACAAAAAGCTTCATATGCACCGAAAAACCCTTTTATTTGTTATATGTGCACTTATCCATCCCGATTGAAGAAACAAAACTCCCTATACACTAATTTCATGCCCAAAGAGCCAGAAAAGCCACTATAGCTGCTGTCAAGATCATTGGAAGCTTCAATTTGACTTCCATAAGATTCAAAAGCCATCAGAAACCTCTCTAATGCTGCAGGACACATTTTAAAGACTAAATACCTACACAAATAGGTATTCTTCATAGAAAAACACCCTGTTTATCATTTGAAATAGATTTTTCTGAAGGAATTAAGCCTAGTGAAACCCATTTACCCATATAAATACTATAATTTCCTATAAAAGAATGAATTAATTATAAAAATAGTGATAAACCCCTATTTTGATACTGCAATATGGTTTTTAAAACACAATTGAATATGTTTAACATTTGCAGACGTTGAAAAAGACTCCTAATCTATCCAGAAACCCTTTGAAAATAACCCAAATCCTTCTGTGCCCAATTTGAACCATTATCAGTCTAGTATTATCTGAAAAAAACATTGAAACCCTTGTTTTATAATTTCTTGTACATATAAGAGTTTGAAGACCAATTCTAAAGTCAAAATTGAAGATTTAAATCCAAGAAAAATCCATCTTTTGCCTATTTTTATCCTTAGACCTCTGTTAAATTCAAAAACACTTATGTAAAATGTTCAATCTTACAGAAGAGTTCAAAAAATCCAAAATACACAATTTCAAGTACCCATAAGGTCCAAAAATGTCAAAATCAATTCCATATGTGCCTTCCGAAACCACAATTGTTGTAACTCCTCTACAACCTCATGTTGTAGACATTGAACATACACCCTTAGGATATGTGGATTACAAAATAGCAGATTCAATGATATAATTTAATCTGTTAGACCTCCACCGCTGGAGTCTTGAAAATTCATTAGATCAAGGAGATGAAGTACAGATTTGGGAATCAAATCTACCCAAGTATGTAGGTCCACTCACTCATCAGTGTCTAGAAGTTATATGGTTGTGTTAGTCCTATTATGCACCTGAACAAAGAGCCATGGTAAATGCAAATAAAGAAGTATTGTTCACAATTAATGCTGAGTCAATATACCTAATGTTACAGCTCAAAAAATATCCCAACGCATTTCCTTTATCCATCGAAGCACTCACCAAGCTTTACATTGGTCTGGACTTTCCTAAAAGGTTTCAAATTTTCCAAAATTTCATGCCTACCTATGTTGAAATCCCAAAACTAAACCCTCCTTATTCTACTTCAAACTTTCCTGAAGGATTAAGGCATGTCATTTCCATGTTGTCATCTATCGTAGGGTATTTTATAGATGAGTATACAGATGAGTCCATCATAGGTTTTCTATATACCTTGGTACCAGGACAGCTTCCTTCTATCATTTACAATTATGTTGAATACATTGCTAAGAACATCCATGATCAGCTTGTAAAATTTCCAACTAAAGGAGTATTTAGATATACTTCCTCTCTTTTTCATATGTTCCTATACTTTCAAGTATACAAGTTTCCAGTAACACCTCAGAAGCTGAATGTATAGGGAAATCCATTGTCAGACATCTTTTGGACATATTTGATCAGAAAATAATCCACAGAGTTCAATTATGCACAGTTTACATATTCCTTTCTTCATCCATTAGTTAATATGCTTATAAATAAGGTATAACCAAGAATAAATGATGAGATAAAGAAATTTCTACAACTTTCAGAACAGATTAAAACTGGAGATTGGTACCTATATCAAAACCATACAGAGATCAGAGTTTTTAGGTCCAATATTTACCCTATAAACTACCCAAGTATGTGCCAATGAGAGTTTTTTCCTTGGAGTAAATTAGGAAAATTCTCAATTCAGATTCAATCAATTTCTTGGAAACCAAGAAGATGACCTAATTTAGGTTGAAAAATCAGATAGGACCCCTCATTTTTAATCACAGAGATTCAGTAATGGAAGTAGAAAAACAGTTGCAAGAGTACAAAATTGAATTTAGCTTCTTCTAGAATTATGACCCTCAGGGAATTCTCATCAAAATGAGGGTTAAATGAAAACTAACACCTTATATTCATGAAAAAAGGCCATAGATTGAACAATATGCTAATCAAGAAGAAAGCCAATCAAATACCTTGATGTAATAAATAATACAAGGTGATACTAGTCACACCTTGGAATTGTGAATCAAGAAGATAAAGCTACCAAATTAGTCAGAGAAGAAGGTACTTACACTACTGAGACAACTATAGAGACTAGGTTTACACTCAAATACAATACAAAGCCTAAGCTCAATCCAATTGATAAAGAAAAAGAGACCATAGAAGTGGAAGATACAGATGTTCCAGAGAGAAACACAGATGCTGCTATAGTCATTATAAATGAGCAGGATAAAGATAATTTATATACACAAATGGTTGAGAAGTTGCAGAGTATGGAGGCATCCTCCTCACATTCAGAAGAGGACAAAGATATTGACATCAGAGAGAAATACAAGCAGATAAAGGCCAAGAATGAAGAAATAAAGAATGAGATTTATTCTTAGTATTTAAAATAAATACTAGGGATACATAATAGAATTTTGTTAGCTTTTGATTATTCAAACAAAAATTTTATTATTTCAGTGCTTCAACCAACAGTTAAGACTCAAACAATAGTGGCAAATTACAAAAAAGCTGACCTTGAAGTGCCTAGAGAAAGTATGCATGCATTAGATCAGATTGAGTTTCATAGAGAAACTTTTGAGATGATTTATTCTACCATTACTACAAAGGAAATGAGTGCCCAAAAGCTCCAGAATATAATAATAAATATGAGAGATCAAATGAAAGTTGAAAAGGCTTCCTCATATGCTAAATATATTAGGATTACGTATTTAGAAGAGTTGGTTATTCAAGTAGGATATGACCCTACCAATGTGAAAGGTGCAAAAGAATTGGTGAGAAAAAGGATGTTGACATTGCGACACATAGAAAAGAAATCAAGCTTCCACCAACATAACATCCACAAGCCAAATAAATTGTGCAAGAGGCAAGCCAGAAATATGATATGATGAACTTGATTTTACAATTGACATCACAGATAAAAGAGATGGAAATCCAAATGGACAAGCTTTTCCATGAAAGAGAAACTACAAAATCACAGGAAGTTCCTACAATAATTCTCATGGCAACTACAGTTGTGCCTTCAACTCTAACAGAAAATTTGGCACCAAAAGTACCATTGGCCATAGTAGTGTCAATTACATCTTCTACTACCTCAACTACAGAGTCGTCTACATCAACAGTACAACCAACAAATGAAGCCAGTAATCTTATCAAAGTAATGGAGGAAATGACACTTCAAACTAATGAAATCAATAAGTTGAAGAAAATTATTGAAAATCTAGAAGACACTAAAAAGCTAGCTCAAATTAATGCCAAAACTCAGGAACAAAGGGCTAATAGGTTAAATTTTAAGTTGAAGAATCTACAAAAGGATTTGACTTGTAAAGAACTAATGTCCTATGTAAAGAACCCACTATGGAGTAAAATCATTGAATCCATCAATGATGTTTGGCCATAAATACATATAATATATGAGCAAAGAGATTTACTAAAGGAAACAAAACAGGAAATTCAGAAAAAAAAAGGAGGAACTGGGTGCAAAACTTGAATAGACCCTAGAACTAATCAAGTTTCTCAACATCAAGAACAAGAAAAAACTACAGGAGATAGAAATTACTAATAGAATAGAGACAATCCTTGAAATAAGGAAGGTAATTTCAAATAATAATTTGAAGAAGCAACTAGAAGAAAAGTGTGAAAACATGAATATAGACATAACTAAATTTATGGTTAAATTTGAGATATTGAGGCAAAGATGTTTGCTAAACATCCTGCTTATTAATGATAAACTCATGCCACAAGAGGACTACAACAAGAAGATAAGAGATTATGAAAAACAGCAGGTAGAAACAACAGAAGGACAAGGAATTCCTACAAGAAATGTTTTACATAAAAGTTTTGAAGACTTGTTTTATCTACAACATGAGATAAAACACCTATTTGTTATAAAACAACATTTTCTAGATATAACGAGGTAGATGAGAACTTTAGGAAGCTGAAAATGATTAAAATTATTGATGAATAATCTTGGGAATCACTCACTGACTTACTGTAAAATTCAAATTGCAGTACAAAGGATAAAAATAGTTTGTTGATTTTACACAGTCAAAAAATAAATTTTACAGCAGAAAGGCAGTTAAACAATGGTTAAAGTTTATAGGTGATTATAGAGTATCAGATAAAAGAGTATCAGATAAGAAGATTATATTTCAAAACAGACTTGAAATATCTTGTGCCAGCATTAAAGATAGCAAAGCATCCAACTAAAACCAATCCAAAACTACACTTCTATTTTATTTGGATAAATAAGACAGCTTGCTAAGTTATTAAGCAACAGTCACTTTTTTGTTGTAAAAGATATTTTATTTCCTTAGAAAAATCCTATGATTATTCTAGGATATTTTGTTAACATTTTTGTATATATACTTCATATTTTGAAGTATTATTGTGGAAAAAAATGTTGAAGATTTCTATAGTCAATATTTCTATACGTGAAGGCTTTTTGTAGCAAGTTCGAGTAGCAGATTGGATCAAATCATCTAGCATCATATTTCAAGATTCACATGATGAGCCATTTAAGTGAAGTACTTTCTACTGTCATTGTTTAATCTTCTCATGTTTTACATGCATCCATACATATGCCCTAAATTTGAATGATGAACTAGGAGTATTATTACAGGATTTGTTAAAATCACCCCATCTTTTACTAGTTATCATTCCTATGTTTTCTGCTGATTTCCAGAGTAGGGAACCCTTAATTTCTCCCTCTTTTGAATGACCTCTGTCTACGCCTTCCTTATCTGGATCAAATATTCCTTGATTTCTCTTTATCCTGATCAAACCACTTCACCAATCAAACTTCCAATATCTTCAATGACTTTTCTATTTTTCCCTGAAAACATTTGAATTTTTTACCTTGATCCTAGTCATGTCTACTTAACATTTGACTCCTTAGCCCAATGGACCAATAGATCTCTCACTATCCATCTCATTAAGTGTTTTTTCCCACCAAATCAAATCAAACCAAGCCCATTTTGACATCATAACTAGCCTAATATCATATAATTAAAACAAAGTTAAATCCTATAGAGAGATCCCTCTCTGAACCCTAAGAAGGCTAGGTCTTAGAGTTTAAAATTTGGTTTGTGCTTACGTATAATGTTCTTTGACTAAAAATCAACAATATCACTACTTAATATTTATTAGAGTGGTAACATTGGGTATAGATGGTTCTATGTACATGTTGGATATGCAGTGTTGTGTACATATCGTACTTTGCACATGTTATATATGCAATGTTGTGTGCATATGGTGTTGTCTACATGTTGGATATGTGTTTTTGTATACATATGATGATATTTACATGTTTTATTTGCAGTATCATGTACATATGGTGTTTTTTTCATGTTGTACAGGTGGTACTATATACATATGGTGTCATGTGCATGATTTTCCATGTGGTGTTCTATACATGTTGTACATGTGATGTTGTGTATAGGTGGTGTTGTGTACATTTCATGCATGTGGTGGATGTGTACATGTCATGAATATGGTATGTGTACATGTCATCTTGTGTACATGTTGTACAAGTGGTGCAGCGTACATGTTGCAATGTGTACACGTTTTGCAGGTGATTTCGTGTACATGTCATGCTATGCACACGTTGCGCAGGTGGTGCTATGTACAGGTGGTACTGTGTACATGTTGTATGTATGGGACTGGTGTACATGTGTTATTGTGCATATGTTGTACATTTTGTGTTGAGGTTATGTTGCATTATGTATGTGCATTGTGTAGTCATGGTATTGTGACATGTATATTTATTGTGTTGTACTATGTGTACATATATGTATTATCTTGTACAGTAGATGTAGGTGTATGTGTTGTGTTGTGCGATAGATGCGGGTGTATGTATTGTGTGGTGTTGTATTCCATGTGTGGATGTAAATTTTTTGATGTACAATGTGTGTATGTCTGTGATGTTAAAGAGAAGCAAAGGCACTGGGTATTTTTCAGGTGTAGCGACTAATCAATTATAGGTACGAAAATGAAAAAGGATAAAGGTAGAAGCTAAGGATCAATTAAAGGATAAGTGTCAATATTTCATTTGAGTTTTATTATGTATGTGATCTATGATTCTATTTTATGATGATTACATGCGATTTATGATTTTCATTATGATGGTTATGTTTTGAGCTAATAAAATGTAATATGCTTATTCATGATGATTTGGTAAAAGATATCATTTGACCTGTTGCGACGAGAAGTAAATAGAATTATGGGTGTAGGTTACTGATATGGAAATGATAAGGTATGATTTGAGTTTATTTCAATTTATTTTGGATCTAATGGAAATTATGTGCTTGGTACACGAAAGCATGAATTGCTTGATTTGGGGTGGTTGAAATTGACTGCAATAATTCACAACGCCAATTAAAGGAATTGGAAATAGCAATACGTTGGTAAAGCACTTCAGGAGCAAGGCCGGTGTGGAACACTGGTACCCAATATTTTCCACTAATTTCCATGAGCCTGCTATGACCAATATGCCTTGGTATTTTGATATTCCAATGTAAGTAAACCTTAGCAAGGGAGGGGTCCCCTGAGGGACTATGTAGCAGAAATGGGATTCCCACTAAACTTGGAAGGTGTGTGACTGCACAGAAGGGGGACACTAGATTGCCCAAGAGACTCTGCAGAAGAGAGGGGAAGGTAGAGGATATATTTTTTTATTATCACTACCATTTCCAGATGGAATCGTATGCATCTTGGGAGTGTGTGTTGCAACAATGAGTCGGTAATTGTTCTGTGAGAGGAAAGAAATGCAGGATTGTAGTGTTTTATTTTGGATGTAGACTTTAGCTCTTGAAATTGATTATGGACTTCCTAGAAAAAATTAGGGGAATTTGGAGGTCTAAAATGAGACTCCTAAGGTAATTATAAAATAATAGTGGAAATAATAAAATAATATTTTATGACATCATCAAAAATTTTAAGGAAAAAAGAAAAAACTACTTCTTCAACTCATATTTTCAACCTATCTCCCAAAGTTTTTACTCAAATTTCAAGGGGGAGTACTCGTTGGATGTAAAATTTAATTCCTCATCCAAGGAGAACCCATGTTGCATACTTTCGATGGAACCTGCTAAGAAAAAAATGAGAAATACATGAAAAACGTGATTGCAATCACATTTTTCATGTATTTCTCATTTTACGCTTAGCACAGTCCATCGAATGTATGAAACATGGGTATTCCTTAGATGATGAATTAAATTTTTCATCCAAATAGTACTCTTGCTCAAAATTTGAGTAAAAAATTTGGGAGATAAGTTAAAAATAGGAGTTTCAAAAGTAGTTTTATTATTTTATTATTTTTTAATCTTTTTACCCTTTTAATTAAAAAAATGGTGAACCATCCCCCATGGTTTACATCATCACCTTGAATCCTATTGGTTCTTATAAAGTTTATTTTGGTTATACATTTTTCTTAGGAGGCCCATTTTAAACCTCAAAATTCCCCTAATGGAGGTGAATCGTAGTACTAATTTGTAGGGTGGAGGTGTGATCCTATGGATTCTATTGTAGTTGATACATGCATCATATGTTTCTATTTGTTGGTTGAGAAAATGTGCCTATGTGTATATGTGTATATCATTCTAAATACTGTATCGAGTTGGATTTATAAAGCTTCATAGATAGTGTTGTGGCTCATTTGCAATTTCCTTTATTGTATTTTCTAAAATACAAAAAAAACATATATGATAAAATAAAAATGCTTGATGTGTAAAAATCATTTCATATTTTCATATTGATCAATTAATAAGTTTTTGGAGCATATGAAGGTGGCACCTAGTGTTCCAACTAACACCCGTGCAAGATTGGCTGGCAGGATTAAAGATAGTTTCATTTCATAGAGATCAGCGGGAACCCACTGGCACAAATAGCCCGCAGGTTAGCAGAGGCGGTGCCTCCACAGTTGACCCGACTGAATTTTAGTAGATCACGAATGAACGGTTCTCAGCCACTGCGGGGTCAGGACCCCGAAGATTGCTATGTACCCCCGAGCACCCTCCAGTGACGTATACATCTAGTTGGTGACAACTCATCTGTCATGTCATATATATTATTACTTGTGAATTTAAGCATTAATTTAGCATTAAAGTTTGAACGTCGTGCCATATATTTAAAGGTTAAAGTGTTTATTTCTCCTATCAGTCTCTCATTCTTAGTCATCCACAAAGTCATCATAGTCATTCAATTTTCTTATCTTTGCGTACCATTGTCCACCACCCTGCATTATTCCATGGCTAAGAAATCTTCATTTTCCAACTCTTCTAGCCATATCCCTCTCATGGATACTGAGAAATATATTAGGGATACCCTCTGCACCATTGAACATTTTCCCTTCTATTAGAAAATTCTCTTGAATGAGAAAAATTCCCCATCTATTCAGCCATGGCTAATTCTGGTGTTCTCTCTACATGCATCCCCAAAACATATATTTTTCTCCAATTTCTGTGTTGGTTAGTGTCCACGCTGTATAGCAGTAAATGTTTTGCGATTAACTTTTTAGGGGAAAATTTCCTTCAATTTTCAGCACAGTTAATTTGTCAAGCCTCGTGTTATCCTGAGTCTAAGTCTTATGTCTCATTCACTGATGAATCATTGGTATAATCCTATGATAATTTTGTAGTACAAGAGTTTACCCAGGTCAGATCCCTTTTCAAGCCGGATACGAAGCAATTTGCAAAGAATGATAAAGAATTCCAATTAGTGATTTTTGACGCAGAAGTCAGGCATGTGCTACAATCTCTGTCAAATATACTTGGAAAAGAAGATGCCACTCAAATTTATAGGTCAGTGTTGGGATTATTTTCCATCATGATGAAATCTAAAGTAGTGTTGGATATTCCCTCTTACCGGCAAGAGGCTATTGATACTCAACTCATGTGCTTATGCCTCACTGGGTCCTTTAGGTTCCCCTCACTTATCACTTATCTATTTTTGTATCAAAGTGTATAAGAATTTTTACATTTGGAACTGAACATAAGGGATGAAAATAATAAAAGACATATAGTAGTTTTCTGGACTGATATAGTATGAAATGAACCAAATGAGGGAGGGGTGTTTGATTTTTCTACTTATTTTATGCAATTTTGTTATAAGGTTTTCAGTGCGGTTCTTCCTCCATGTTTCTTGCCAAAATCTCACAAGTGTCTTCAGTTAAGCAATAATTGTAAATTTGGGGATTGGTTTGTACATGAATATAATTGATAAATTATATTATATGGAGCTGGAATAGAAACTTATAGATTTCTAAATTTTTCCCTATGAGGTTGTTTGCATTGGACTTTATTAGACAAAGTCTGAACGTAGATCAATCTCATTTTGTTCCAATGAAGAAGGTTCATTTGTTTAAGCTACCTTTGTCTATGGGTCCATTTATAGTAAATATGAGGCAAGCTTTTAATGAATTTAATAGGATGTTAGAAGGTATGAACTTGTTGCTAGGGGAGAAATGGACCTATGATCCTCACAAGGTGATTTCTCACATAAGGTTTGAAAATGGCTATTCTTATTTCGTTCATGACAAAAAGCCTGAAATAGAAAAGTTGGCTAATAAAATTTTGCAAAATCTATTAGTTCGAGCATACAGACTCCCATGATTTCTAAAAAATTGAGAAAAAGAAGTAAAGAGATAGTTGTTGATTATGAAGATGAGGAACAGAGAGGTGAGAAGAGGGCAATAATGACTGAATAAATACCAAGAACTCAATCTAGTTTCCTCCTTCAATTAGGAGATGATCAGAATGTACCAGCTTCACCTACAAGACATGGAGATGTTCACAATCAAGTCCCTTTTATCAAGCAATTTTTTGCTCAAATTACATAGAGGAATCCAAATATGAAAGCTAGTATGGAACCGCAAGCTAAATATCAGATCACTCCTGACCAAATTAGATTATTAACTGTTGTGGACTTAGAAAAGGACCAGTTTAAAATTTCTTTTTCTCACCCATATGAAATGAAAGTAGGGTCATAAAGTAGTTTTAAACTATTAATTCGACTGTTGATGTGAAGAAAATTTCTTTACTTGATCAAGTTAATTTACATATGAAGACAGGAAAATTGATTTTCAATTATCTAACCAACTCTACTGCAGCTGATCAAAAGGTAGAACATACGATAGGAAAATTGATCAAGCAGCTGAAATTAGAAAAGGCTAATTCTAGGGCTCTGTCAACTCAGAATGAAGAGTTGAAGAAGATAATTATAAATATTGGAGTGAATCCTAATGGTAAGTTAGTTGTAAAGAAGCTATTATAGAGTGCTGAGTCAAAGATAAATGTGCCGAAGAAGAAATTAAAGTTTCTTACTTGAGAACACTTAATGGAAATAGAGGTTGCAGAGGTTGAGAATGAGAAAGAGAATCCCTACAACATCCATTACAGAAAGAGGAGGAGATTTCTAAGTTAAAGATTTTGTCCTTAACTTACAAGATTAGATTTATTCTCATTCTTGCACTATAATCTTGTCATCCAGAGTTGATTATCCAGAAGCAAGACTATCCCAGTTGAGTATAGAGTTGAAGATGGCAGAAAATGATCTCAAGAAGGCTCAAAGTGTCTTGGAGAGAGTGAAAAATTTAATGCAGGCCCAAGAAGGAGAAGTCAATAAGTACAAATCATATTTCCAGATAGCCAATAATGAAATCAAGAGTATAAAGGAAAAATTGAAATGAAATATAACTCTAATTCAAGCAAAAGGCATTGTATGGAATGAAATCATTGAAGCTATGAAAATAGCTTGGGAATCCTTGACAATAGTTTCAAAGGAAAAGAACATTATCAGAGATTTAGAGGAAATCGTTTATGGAAGATAAGGAAAATACTCTTAATAGAACCTTATGGGCAAAGAAATTCACTGATTTCATCAATTCTAAGATAGATCAAGATTTGGAGGAAAATGAAATTAAAGACAGGACATTGTGTGCTCTACAGATTATTAAGTTGATTGTAAAAAATGCTTGCACAAACTTAGCAGAGAATAATTTGGTAGATATTAAACAGCTGTAAACATATTTGACAACATATTTGACAAAAGGGCCAGAGCAGGATTTCCTTCGTGCTTGGATATCATAGGTGGTCTTTTATCCTAGGATTCCTATGAGCCACTTTTAGTGCTACAGAAGAGTAAAATTGATAATACCCATGAGAAGACCACAATCCTAAAAGGAGATACAATTGTTAATTTCTTGCAAAAGCATTTTCAATTACTTTGGATGGTAAAGACTTTGTTCAGAGAACTCCCTACATTCTGCAGGATCACTGCCTTAAGGCTAGAATATCATAAGTTGATCAATTCTCCCAAAACCAGCATCGAGATATGGAAGAAATGCAGAGCATAAATGAATCATTCACTGGGTGACACTTCAACCTCCCAGAAAGACACGTTAGAAAATCCGGAGAATACAGTGGCAACCAATCAAATTCAAATTCAACAAAGAGATTGAGAAATTAGTTTTAATTATCTTTTTGTTAAAAAAACCATATTGTAATGAAGTTTTAAATTGCCATGTAATAGGTATTTTATGTAGTTTTATGTATTTCGAGTAGTTACAAGTAGTTTCAGTAGTTAAAACTACTTTGTATTCTATTTAAAGAAACGAAAAAGAAAGAGGAGGGTTCCGAGTTTTGGACCTCTAGATGACTGTAAACTTTGTACTCAATTTTTCTAAAAATCAATGAAAGAAGATCAAATTTCTTGTACCTATTGATGTTGATGCATATTTCTAGTTTCATCATATTTGTATTCTTCTGTGAATGAGGTGAATTAATGTAGATGTGAGGCTATTTTTACATTTGTAAGTGAGAGTTAAACATCCTTAATGTGCTCTCCTTCACTCTAACTATTCTGTCTACATAAAGTTCCTTCTGTGATTTAAAGCGATAGATTCTATTATTCATCATATAATTTTGAGTTTCATTTCTAGTTTCTTCCTTTCATTTCAGTTAATATCAGCAGATAATGGGCACTGATTCCTTACCATAGCCAAGGGATTGTTTCTTGAGATGCAATTTTTTTTAGCGTCGTTGCCAGGGACGAAGAAACGAAGTTCATTTCCCTAGGTTTTCTTTCTATTTCCTCTCTTTATTAAGTGAGGAGGAAATATTCAGGTTTTTTCATTCTTTTTCATAATTATAGATTTCAAAAGCTCTTAGACAAGGTGAAGTACCTCACAACAGAAAGTCCCTACTTTGTCAGATCCATAAAAAATGGTTTCTAAAAAGGCTCAGAAACCAAAAAACCCTTCAACACCTGATCCTACATTATTTTCTCCCGGAAATAGTTCTCATAACCCCTTATTTGAAGATATTTCCAAGGAAATCTCTTTCTTGGAACAATATTCTCCTTCCACACCCACTCATTTTCAAGAACCGAAGTTAGAAGAACATTATTTCGAGTCTGTTTCTTTTACCTTTACACAAGACAAACCAAATATAGTTTTTGGTTATTCTTCCATCCCCTTATTCTTCCATCATTCATCAACCCACTCCCATATAAATATTCTCACCACCTACATTCACTTTCACAACAGGTTCATCAACCTCAAATACCCAAGGAATAGTGAAAAAATGTGTCGATATGGCAGCACCATCTTCATTAATGAATAGATATGAACCTTTAAATCTTCCAAAACCAATGAATTTCATGCCTCAAGAATACCTCAAATTACTTCCTCATTTCACTGGAGAAGATGAAGTAATTTCAGAACAACATTTACCTTTGTTTTTAACTTTTGCAGAGAATTTGAATGTTAAAAAACTGGAGGTTGTGATGAGAATATTTGTGCAGTCTCTAAATGGAGAGTCTAGAAAATGGTTCAATAAATAACTGGGATGAGTTGGAAACTTAATTTACTCAAATATGGGGAGAAAAGACAGATCATGGTTACTCCTTGACAGAGTTTAATGCAATCAAAATAAATCCTAATGAAAACATTTATGAGTTTGTAAAGAGATTTAAATGTTTTTACAATAGTTTACCTATAGAGATGAAGCCCCCCACTGGTTGGAGAAAAGGTAGTTTTTGGTGGGTCTTTTGAAGTTGACTTTAGTTTTACATTAAGAGAAATATGAGACCATAACCTTGAACAAATATATACTAATGTGTTGGATATTGAGGCTAATATGACTGAAGCTGGAAAAATTAAACAGAAGCAGTTAGTTCAAGATAAGGGAAAACCAAAAGAAGAATCACCACAGGATCAAAGAATTGATGATATGACAAAGGTGATTAAAAATTTTTCAAACAAGCTAGTGAATATGGATTTAGAAAGTAAGAACTCCCGAAGACCCACAAAACAAAACAAAGGATGATTCAATCCTTAATTTAGAAAACAACCCCTGCAAATTTTGCAAAGGGAGAGAAGAGATCAAGACCAAGTTCAAACGCCACTGTACATTGAATAAGTACCTGCGCAGTCATCAGAGGGTGATCCAAAATAATCCAAAGAGAAAATATCTTCTATATATATAAGATAAGATGAAGAAGGGGAATATAAGAAAAGGTGTCTTTTGATCAGGATGAGATGAATGAGTATTGTAGGCAATTTACAGATTTTATGCAAGCTAAGTTACATAAGAAGTATGATTTGAGATCTGGAAAAATATTATGAGTACGGGATGATGATGGTGAAAAATAATATTTTTCTCCTTCTCCAATTACGACTCCACCAGAAAAGAACTCAGTAACACAAGTAGATAAAGGAAAACAACCTGTGAATCCAGTGAATAGAATAGAAGTGCAAGAGGCTAAATCTTCCCAAAGCAAGTCTCTTGATACTAATATTTTGGAGAAGGTAGTTCATGTACCTGAACAGGTTTCAAATCCTAGAAGAAATGAAGAATAACCTAAGAAGAATGTCAGGTAGATTCAAGCTTTCATTCTATCAAAAGAATTTGAGAAGGTCAAGGTTCAAGTGCCTCTCCTTGAATCAGCTAAGACACCAGGTTACAAAAAATAAATTTTTGAATTCATTAATCTCTCACAGATTGAAGACATAGGTGATACTGTAATTTTGCAAGAAGAAAAACCAGTAGTCACTTTTGGTTCTCACATTGAAGAATTAGATTCTTTTGTCCCTGTATTTTACATTTCATTTCCTCTTCACAATTTAATCCTTGACAATTTCATGTTGGATTGAGGTGCTTCTCACAACCTTATGCCATTGTCTGTTATGAAAGAGTTGAATTTACAGATGACTAAACCATACATGGAATTGCACTCATTTTATTATAAAAGGGTGAAATGTGTTGGGCTAATCAAAGACATGGTAGTATCTCTGGCTCAGATTCTAGCAAAGACTACTATGATGGATGTAGTGGTTGTTGATATTCCAGCCAAATTTTGAATGCTCTTGTCTAGATCTTGGGGAGCAGTTGGGAGAAGTTTTAAAATTAGGCTTCACTTATGCTATCATTCCTATTTTCAATGGGGAAGAGAGGAGGTTGTATAGACAAACAAGATTTGTGAAAACTACCACGAAGAAATATGCAGGTAATTCCCCCATTTACAGTCAGAAAAATAAGATCCTTCTTGTTTTTAGCTCTCTTTAGAAATTGTACATAATGAGTTGTATTCAAAAAATGTTTGGAAATGCTATTTTGATGGTGCCGATTAAAAGGATGGCACAGGTGCTGGATTATTATTGATATCTCCAAAAGGTAATATTATGCCTTTTTATTTTAAGTTAGAATTTGATTCAACAAATAATGCGGTCGAATATGAGGCTTTGATACTGAGTCTACAAACTGCCAAAAAAATGGGAAGTCAATATAAGTTTGTTTTTAATGATTTTTAATTAATTACAAGGTAGACTAAAAATCAATGTCAGATCAAGCATCCAAGATTGAGATCATATAGGAACGAAGTTTTGGATTTTATTGATAATTATCTTGAAGCTTTCAATCTACATTTTATTCCAAGGGAAGGGAACAGGTTATCAAACTCATTAGTAGTAGCAGGTAGCACTTTCAAGCCACCTATAAATCGAATATTGAGGTATGAGATTGAAATCAGACACAGGCCTTCTATTCTTGACAATGTGAAGCATTGGTAGGTGTTCGAAGATGATGAGTAGATAAATCACTTCTTAACCATGGTTGAAATTTTTGAAGATGCTGAGATAGATCAAGAAGGAGAACATGCAGAGAAGAAAGGAGAAATAAGAAATTTGAAACAGTCAATAGGTGAGAAGAAAATTATCCAACTAAAATATAACGTACTTCCTAAGGGATTGGTTCCTCTTGAAATATTATTTGATTCCAATTTTGTTGTTGCCCATTCAAATAAAATGCATCAAGAAGGAGAGATGGAAGACTGTAATTTTGGAACCAAACAGGAGCCAAATATGTTGATGTTATCCAAAGGTCCTCCAAAATATTATAAAGAGAAGTACATTGATCTCTTCAATAAGTATATGGATGTGTTTTCTTGGACGTATGAAGAATTGAAAACATATGAAAAAAATTATAATTCATCACAAGATCCCATTTAAGGAATGAATTGAACCTCACAAATAGAAACTCAGAAAGATCAATCCATTATTGCTAGCTCCAATTGAGAAATAATTGAAGAAATTGCTACAGGAAAAAATTATATTCCCTCTCAGATATTCAGATTGGGTTTCTAATCTTGTTCCTGTAAGGAAGAAAAATGGAGAGATTAGGTTGTGTGTAGACTTCATGAATTTGAACAGAGCATCTCTAAAAGATAATTATCAATTTTCGAAAATTGATTATGTCTTACACAAGGTGATGAGAGCTTATAGGTTGTCTCTGATTAATGGATTCTCTGAGTATAATAAGGTAGCAGTGGAGAAGGAAAATCAGAAGAAGAATTCTTTCACAATGCCCTGGGGTACCTTAATTGTATGCAAGGATGTCGTTTGGCCTTATGAATGCAGGTGCAACATTTCAGAGGGACATGGACATAGAATTCGTGGGTGAAAAATTTGTAGTTATATATCTAGATGATGTAACCATTTTTTCAGGGTCAGATGATGAAAACATAGGGTATTTACAAAATACTTTTCAAAAGTGCAGGATGTTTGGTTTGTCATTAAATCCCAAGTCTGTATTTTCCTTAGAAGAAGATAAATTATTGGGTCACATAGTTTCAAAGCAAGGAGTAAAGATTGATACAGCAAGGGTATTTACGTAGAAGCAAGAAATATATCCAGAGATTCTTGGGAAAAATAAACTTTTTGAGGAGATTTGTGCCTAATTATGCTGAGATTTTGAGAAGCATAGCATATATGTTGAAGAAAAATGAAGAAGTA
Organism: Pinus albicaulis; assembly: GCA_034641835.2. Taxonomy (NCBI): domain Eukaryota; kingdom Viridiplantae; phylum Streptophyta; class Pinopsida; order Pinales; family Pinaceae; genus Pinus; species Pinus albicaulis. The sequence continues at coordinate 1,538,209,085 of CM076581.1, forward strand.
AAATGGGATAAGGAAGCAAGAGAAGCATTTGCTAGAATAAAGGAAGCATTGCAGGAAGCTCTAGTTCTGATTAGCCCAGACTATCAGAAAGCCTTTCAAGTATTATCATTTGAATCCCCTACTACTATTTCTATTGTATTGTTGCAAAAAAATGAAGATAGTAAGTAGTAGCCAGTAGCATTTTTCACTAAATTTCTCAGAGATTTTGAGTTTAAATACAATATTCTGGAAAAACAAGTATACGCTTTGTTCAAATAATTGAAAGCCTTCAGGAATTATGTGTTATATTCCCAAATAACATCTCTATAAAATATGTGTTGGTTCAAAGTGATGTTGAAGGAAAAAGGGGGAAATGGATAGCAAATATACAAGAATATGATTTAGACATCAAACCCACCAAGTTGGTCAAGGGACAAGGTTTAGCGAAGTTGTTGAAAGAAAAAAAATTTCAAGCCCTGGGAATTAATCTGTTGGCACCAGTGGATGGAGTTTTTAATGAAGAAAGTTAGAGAAAGTCCAAGACAAGTATTCAATACAAATTTTTGTGCTATGTTGGTATAAATATATTGTGCATTACATGTATTTCTTTTCTTGTCCAACTTCACTACATAGATCAAAATACATAGCTCTCAAGCTCAAATGTCAGCCATATGTTATAGTGGAAGAAAAGCTATACTGGAAGGATCCTGCTGGTATTTTGTTGTTGTGTTTGACCAAAGAAGAATCTATTCAAGTCACCAAAGAATATCATGAAATTTTCTGTGGAGGTCCTTATAGCTGGAAGGTCACTGCTCATAAGATTCTCAAGTCAGGCTTATATTCGCAAACACTATTTACATATGTTTATAGATTGGTCAAAATTTGTTAGAAGTGCTAGTTATTTGCTGAAAAGAAGGAACTTTCTCCATTACCTCTCATCCCAGTATTCATTGAAGAACCTTTCAGGAAATGGGGATTGGATTTTATTGGAGAGATCAATCCACCATCAAGTGGATAGTTCAAGTGGATTCTAACTGCCACTTATTAATTTACAAAATGGGTTGAAGCAATACCAACCAAGAAGGCGAATGACCAAGTAGTGATGAAGTTTCTGGAGGAAAATATTTTCAATAGATTCATATGTCCAGTCAAAATTATGACCGATAATGCTCAGGTATTCAACTCTACTCATTTAATTAATTTCTATCAAACATATAATGTTATTTTATCACATTCCACAGTGTATCATCTTGAAGGGAATGGATTAGAAAAGTCTTCAAATAAGACATTGTTCATAATCTTGAAGAAGAAAATCACTGAGGATTAGAAGGATTGGGACATGACTTTGAAGTTTTCTCTTTGGGTAGTTTGACTTACCACCAGAATATCTTCTAGTAAGCCCCCCTATGAGCTGGTTTATGGAACTCAAGCACTATTTCCTACTCAGTTAGCCAAACTAGTGATTTCTTTCCTTCAAGAATCTCAGGAAGAACCTAACGCTCTAGTGAGAAGATTGAACAAAGTAATTGAGTCTAGTGAGAACATAAATGAATTCAACGATAACTTTATTACTTATCAGGAAAAGATGATGTCTATATTTGATAAAAAAGTAAAAGAAGTTTTTTTCAAGCAGGAGATCTACTACTGAGGTGGGACACCAAATGAGAAGAAAAGGGGAAAAATGGTAAATTTGACCCTCTCTAGTATGTTACATACAAAATCTCTGAGGAAAGGTAAAATAACACGTTCATTTTGGAAGATCTAGATGGAGATTCAGTACATCTGCCTATGAATGGGCAATATCTGAAGCATTATTTCTAGCATTAAGAGTTAATTAGTTCACCATTGTACATACCAAGATTTTTCACTATTCATATATCACTAAGTTTTATTTGACTCCATGCCAAAAGTGAAGGCACTAATCTGCGGTTCTTAATGTTTCATGGAAAAAAACAGTATCCCCAGGCGGAGCCAGATGTTGTGGCTCATTTGCAATTTCCTTTATTTTATTTTCAGAAATACAAAAAAAACATATATGATAAAATAAAAATCCTTAATATGTGTAAAAAAAAATTCATATTTGAATATCGATTAATTAATACATTTTTGGAGCATGTGAAGGTGGGACCAAGTGTTGCAACTAAAACCCATGCAAGATTGGCAGGCGAAATTAAAGCTAGCTTCATTTCATAGAGATTAGCGGGAACCTGCATGCATAAATAGCACACAGGTTAGCAGAGGGGGTGCCTCTACTATTGGCCCCACTAAATTTTAGCAGATAACGAATCAACGATTCTCATCCACTGTGGGGGAAGTACCCGGATGAATGCCCCATACCCCTAAGTGCCCCCGCAGTGACGTATACATCCGATTGGCGACAACTCATCTATCGTGTCATATGTATCGTTGCTTTTTTGTTTAAGAATTAATTCAGCATTAATCGTTGAACTCCACGCCATCTATTTAAATTTTCAAGTCTTTCTTTCTCCTATCAGTCTCTCATTCTCAGTCATCCATGAAGTCATCCTAGTCATTCAATTTTCTTGTCTCCACATACCATTGTTTGCCACCCTGCATTATTCCATAGCTAAGAAATATTCCTTGTCTGGCTCTTCTAGCCATATCCCTCTCATGGATATTGAGCAAGATATTAGGGATACCATCTGCACCATTGAAAATTTTCCCTTCTACCAGCAAATTCTCTTGAATGAGAAAAAATCCCTTATCTATTCATCCATGGCTAATTCTCGTGTTCTCTCTGCATGCATCTCCAAAACATATATTTTTCCCGAATTTGTGTGTTGGTTAGTGTCTGCATTGTATCCCAGTAAATGTTTTTTGATGAATTTCTTAGGGAAAGATTTCCTTTAGGTTTCAACCTAGTTAATTCGTGAAGCCCTGTGTTATCCTGAGTCTGAGTCTTATGTCTCATTCACTGATGAATCATTAGTAGCATTCTATGATAATCTTGCAGGACAAGAGTTTACCCAAGTCATCTCCTTTTTGAAGCTAGATATAAAGCAATTTGCAGCAGATGATAAAGAATTCCCATTAGATATTTTTGATGCAGAATTTAGGCCTGTGATACAATCTTTGTCAAAGATACTTGGAAAAGAAAATGCCACTCAAATTGATAGGTCAGTGTTGGGATTTTTTTCCACGATGATGAAATATAAATTAGTGCTGGATATTCCCTCTTACTGGGAAGAGGTTATTAATAGTCATCTCATGAGCTTGTCCCTCACCGGGTCCTTAAAATTCCCCTCACTTATCACTTATCTATTTTTGTATCAAAATGTGGAAGAATTTTTACATTTGGAATTGAACATAAGGGATGCAAATTAGAAAAGACAGTCAATAGTTTTCTGGACTGATATAGTAAGAAATGAACTAGATGAGGGAGGGGTGCCTTATTTTTCTACTTATTTTATGTCATTTTCTTAGAAGGTTTTGAATGGGGTTCCTCCTCCATGTTTCTTGCCAAAAGATCGGGAGTGTCTTGGTTTAAGAAATAATTGTAAATTTTTGGATTGGCTTGTATATGAATATCATTCAAGAATTATATTATATGGAACTGGAATAGAAACTTATAGATTTCCAACTTTTTTCCCTATGAGGTTGTTTGCATTGGAGGTTATTAGACAAAGCTTGAACGTAGATCGATTTCATTTTGTTCCAATGAAGAAGGGTCAATTGTTTAATCTGCCTATGTTTGTGGGTCCATTTATACTAAATATGAGGCAATCATTTAATGAAGCTAACAGGATGTTAGAAGGTATGCACTTGTTGCTAGGTGAGAAATGGGCCTATCATCCTCACAAGGTGATTTCTAACAGAAGGGTTGAAAATGGTTAATTTTCTTTCATTCATGACAGTAGGCCTAAAATAGAAAAGTTGGCTAATAAAATTTTTGCAGACTCTATTAGTTACAACATAAAGACTCCCATCATTTCTGAAAAATTGAGCAAAATAAGTAAAGATACAGTTGTTGATTCTAAAGATGAGGAACATAGAGTTGAGAAGAGGGAAAGACTGACAGAAGAAATACGAAGCACTCAGTTTGGTTTCCTCATTCAATTAGGATATGATCAAAATGTACGAACTTCACTGTCAAGACATGGAGATGTTTAGGATCAAGTCCCATTTGATCAAGTAGGATTTTTCTCAAATTTCAGAGAGGAATCAAAAGATGAAAGCTAGTATGGAAGTGCAAGTTGAATATCAGATCACTCCTGACCAAACTAGATTATTCACTTCCATGGACTTAGAAAAGGACCAGTTAAAAATTTCTTTTTCTCACCCATATGAAATGACAGTAGAGTAATCAAGTAGTTTTAAAATTGTCAATTTGAGTGTTGATGTGAATAAAATTCCTTTAATTGATAAATTAAATTTACATATGCAGACAGGGAAATTGAAATTCAATGATCTAATCAAGTCCAGTGGAGCTGCTCAAAAGGTGGAACAGATAAGAGGAAAATTGATCAAGCATCTGAAATTAGAAAAGGCTAATTCTAAGTCTCTTTCAACTCAAAATGAAGAGTTGAAGAGGATAATCGTAAATATTGGAGTGAATCCTAATAATAAGTCAGTTGTACAGAAGTTGTTACAAAGTGCTAAGTCAAAGATAAATGTGTTGAAGAAGAAATTAAAGTTTCCTACTGTAGAACACTCAATGGAAGCAGAGGTAGCAGAGGTTGAGAATGAGAAAGAGAATATTTTATAGCAGTTGCTACACAAAGAGGAGGAGATTTCTAAGTTAAAATATTTTGTCCTTAACTTACAAAATAAAAATAAATCTCATTCTTGCGTTATAATATTTTCATCTAGAACTGATGATCCAATAGTAAGACTATTCCAGTTGAGTACAAAGTTGAATATGGCAGAAAATGATATCAAGAAGGCTCAAAGTGACTTGGAGACAGTGACAAAGATAATGCAGGCCCAAGAGGGAGAAGTGAATAAGTACAAATCAGATTTCCATACAACCAATAATGAAATCAAGAGTCTAAAGGATATATAGCTCTGATTCAAGCAACAGACATTTTATGGAATGAAATCATTGAAGCTATAAAAACAGCTTAGGAGTCCTTGAAAATAGTGTCAGAGGAAAAGAATGTCATCAGATATTTAGAGGAAATGGTTATGGTAGAGAAGCAGAAGACTCTTAATAGAGCCTTATGTGTAAAGAGATTCATTGATTTCATCAATTCTAAGACAAATCAAGAGTTGGAGGAAAATTTAATTAAAGGCATGAAATTGTGTGTTCTAGATATTAATAAGTTGATTGTAAAAAATGTTTGCAGGATGTCAACAAAGAAGAAGTTGGCAGATATTAAACAATTTGTAAACATATTTGAAAACATATTTGACAAAAGGGACAGAGAAGGATTGCCTCCGTGCTGGGATCTCAAAGGTGGTATTTTATCATGGGATTCCTATGAGCCACTTTTAGTGCTAACGAAGAGTAAAATTGATAATACCCATGAGAATACCACAATCCTGAAAGGAGCTACAATTGTTAGTTTCTTGCAGAGGCATTTTAAATTAATCTTCATGGTAAAGACTTTGTTCATAGCATGACCTACTTTCAGCAGGATCATTGCCTTCATGATAGAATATCATAAGTTGATCAATCCTATCAAAACAATCATCGAGATATGGAAGAAATATAGAGCGTGGATGAATGATTCACTAGGTGACACATTAGCCTCTCAAAAAGACACGTCAGCAAATTCGGAGAATATAGTGGCAACCAGTCAAATTCAAATTCAGCAAATAGTTTGAGACTTTATTTTTAATTTTATTTTTGTTAAAAGATCCATATTGTAATGACGCTTTAAATTGCCATGTAATAGGTATTTTATGCAGTTTTAGGTAGTTCGAGCAGTTACAAGTAGTTTCAATAGTTACAACTGCTTTATATTTTATTTAAAGAAATGAAAAAGAAAGAGGAGGGTTCCAAGTTTTGGACCTCTAGATGACTGTAAATTTTGTACTGAATTTTATGAAAATCAATGAAAGAAGATCAAGTTTCTTACACTTGTTGATGTTGATGCATCTTTCCAGTTTCATCATATGTTTAGTCTTCTTTGAATGAGGTGATGTAATGTAGTTGCGAGGCTCTTTATACATCTGTAATTAAGAGTTAAAAATCCTTAATGTGTTCTCCTTCACTCCAACTATTCTGTCTATGTAAAGTTTCTTCTAAGATTTAAAGTGATAGATTTTGTTATTCAACATATCATTTTGAGTTTCCTTTCCAGTTTCTTCCTTTCATTTCAATTAATATCAGCAGATAATGGCATTGTGAAGACTTTCATTGTATCATATTATTGAGGGATATAAATAATTAATTTCCAAAGGTGCTAAACAAAGGCCACCTGATATCGTAATTCTGTGACATACAATTATAAATGTCTTGAGCACTATTTCTAGCACAGCCAAGGGATTGTTTCTTGAGATACAAGAGATAGTATGATTATTTGATGGTTGAGGAAAATGTGTATGAGTATATATGTGGTTAGCATTGTAAATACCATAATGTGTTGTGTTATAAAGCTTCATAAATGATATCCTTGTCATGTTTTCAGTAGTGGTCATTATAAATATGACAACGAGATATGTTACAAAGGTCCATGGGAAGCAAGTTTTGGTTACAATGGTCTTTCTAGTTATACGTGTCATTGAACACTAAGGAGGGTGTTTCGCCAAGGGGGAGGGTTCTGTAACAACCCTTGCTAAAAATTCATGTAAAAAATATAATACCAAGGTCATGGGAAACTCATTGTGGGAAAAAAATCCTATGAGGTTTTTATTTTGGCTTATTATGGCTAAGGAAATTGGCACAGGAAATTGCAAAGTATTTGGAAAGGAAAAGTGGCATTTATTATAATTTAATTTTTTTAAATTAGGAGAAAAGGAAGGTGAAATGTCACAAGTTGCATGTGCGGAGAAAATTGAAGCAAAATGATTGAAAATTTTAGAAATTAGAGGCCTCAATAATAAAAAGGCTTCTTAAGATCAGTAGGTACCTTTTGTCAGTTCAGATTTCTGTACTTCAATTTTATCGCGTTCAGTTTCTCTCTCTCTCATACTGTTGGACACTTACAATTTTCTTGGACTGCTCTTGGATGATTGCGGTATACTTGAGATTTGGAGAAAAAAGGAAAAGGAAAAGAAGGAAAGCGCAAGAGGACATTAGGATCAACAATTATAATGAATTTTTCTTCTAGGTACCAAGTTGAAAGTATGATTTCCTTACTCGTTTTGGCATGCATGGCACATGAATGTGACTTATTGGTTATGATCTATCATTGGCATGGAGGAATGACTGGATTGATAGTGGTTTTTCCTAGCATTTCCATTTCCTCCACATCCATAGTGTTGTGGGAGTATTTCCCATTTTTCTCCAATTGGGTCTCACGTTTCCTTGGTTGTGGGTTGAGTTATTGGTTCCTAGAGCCTTGGATCGAAAAATTCTCTGGAGCTTTGTAAGAACTTAGGCTAAGTCATTAGTCCTAGAGCCTTGCTTGGAAAAATAATCTAGAGGACTTGGTGGGTTGAGTTACTAGTTTTAGAGCCTTGGTTGGACAAACGCTCTTGAGCCTGGGAGAAGTTGTGGGTTTAGTGACTAGTCCTAGAGCCTTGGTCAGAACAAATGCTCTAGAGCCTTGCAAAAATTAGGTAGAGACCGATCTGGTGATGGTTAGTGATCTCCGACTTTGAGGTGGAATTATTGGTTGAAGGTTGAGGTTGTTTAACCTCTACAATACCTTGTTTTTTCTTATTAGATTTGATTCATGAGATCCCACATTCATGCTTGGAATATGTCATGGGGTTTATTGGATCAAGAGATATTTTTTTCAACCAATCTATGGTCGAGTGGAACGTGGAAGTCTCGAACCTGGTTTTCCTTTGCATTCATTATGAATAAATTATTCTACTAGGTATTTCATGTTCAAGTGTACCTTTTTATATTTAGATATTATGGTTGATGTATCCTTTTTATTTCTGTTGCTTGTATGCTAGTTATGATTATGTTTTATCATAGTGATGATGTATATATTTCATCATGTTGTTATTTTTAAATTAATGAAAAATTAATATATGACGTAATAGATGATAATGTAGATAATGTGACAAGGCATGAATGCTTCTTATATTTTTATAGATATATATGAGACAACTATACCCATATTTGTTGTTTTAACGTGTAGAATGCATATTTGTGACATGTTCGACGAAATGTTTGTCATGCATAGTAGGGGTCTAGTCAAGTTCTCGTTCATGTATTTTCATTTATATAATTGTTTTGATGTTACTTTTATTTTGGAAGTTTCATGGACTTTGTGGGAAGTGACTAGGTCTAATAGCCTTAAATATCATAGTTCCTGACATAGAATTGGCTGAAAAATTCTACAGTCACACTCATGGAGGATCAGGGGAGAAACTGGGCCTCTAATTCAAATAGAGGCCTTATCAAGGGAGCGATTGGGGGTTTAATTCATTGAAATGTTGAGTTTCATGAAGGGTTGTTAGCTGGAAGGGTTCTTTGGCTCCTCGAGGTTCTGTAGGATGTGTAGAAGGTAAGATTGTTTGTGTTGTGTTGGTTCCACCTCCTTAAATATACATGGGGGGTTGAATCATATCATAGTAGCCTCTCATCACATGTATATCCCGATTGGTTGGTCACTTGCGTAGATGTGGGAGGAGGGTGTTACAACATAAATCCACATGTGTTTTTTTGTGGTAAATTGTGCCATGTGATATTAATAAAACTAAAGTAGGAGATTAATAGTATAATTAACTAGTTGAGAATTATCGAGAAATCATTAATTTCTCCAAAGGTTTGAGATATAGAGCATATGAGTGTGAAAATGGTATCAAATAGCTTAATGAAAAACGTATAGTCATATGATCACACATGAACCCATGGGAAACCAGAGGTCTACTAACAAGTCATCATTGGGAATGTCCAACATCTTTCAGAAGTCTACCTAAAAAAATGATTATTGGGAACGTGCAATATCTATTGTGTATTAGTTTGTTGACAACATATGGATATGTGAAATGATTTTTTTCTTCACTGAGAGACCAAAGAAAAACTAATTTTGTTCATTAACAATTGTTGAAATATTGTAGTATTCATAATGATGTTGAGAAGAAGTGCATGTTACCATATTTTTGATCTATGATTCTTCCACTCAAGTAATATAACTCTTCATACTGTGTCGCTATAAAGTTCTCGAATTGGCTATGGTATGAAAGAAATCGAATAGGAAAATCCAAATAAGAGAAAGTTATCTAAAATTTCGTTTTCATTCTATGTATTATTTTAGGGAATAGGTTAAAATTTCACAATAGTTATTATTCATATTTTAGAGGCATTTAGGACACTTCAAAATAGGTCACCTTGGTGAAACAAATTGATAGTTACTTGACTTCACCAACAACCTATCGAGAAAGGTCGATTGTTGTGCAGACCTACCGACTACGTTGACTATCAAAACTCAACCCCACAATTGGAAATTAAATGCAAACTCAACCAACCTCATATAAATCATTCTTCATTATATATATATATATATATAATCAATCTTAAAAATGAAATGTGATTATGAAATATAAGAATTTCTTCACAATGGTATACCTTAACTTTAAATTTTAGAATGTGGATAATAAAAGGTTTTTTTTTTTTTTTTTTTTTTTTAATCCAAAAAAATTTCTTTATATTTAATCTACTTTTTAAATTTTATATTTTATAAAAGATGAAGATGATTCACATGCACAAATCAAGCATGTCATTGAATTGGATAGTACTTTTTCACCCCTGCAAAATTACTGTCCCCAATATCCTCCTTGTTACACAACATTTAATGCCACGATATATATAGGTCATCAAACGTTATTGGAATTTCTCCACTAAAATTTCCATGCGAGAAGTAAAGAAAAAGTAATAGCACCACAACCCATTAAACTCTGCGATAGAAATTTGATTGTGTTAAGATCAGTGTGGAGATAATAAACACCAATGCCACCATTTAGGCACCAATACCACCAAAGCCATTCAACCACCAATATCGCCAATGACTTGAAAGAACTTTTTTTCTGACAATGCAATTTAATGAATCTATCGATCGATAAAAACATAATGAGTCTATATCATATATGTATCTTGAATGAACTTTATTCTTTTTCTGAAGTTCACGCTACATAACCTTGTTACCCGAAAATTCAGTTTGGTGAACCTATCGATGTGCAAAAGCATAATGAGTGTGTATCATATATGTATCTTAGAACGACCTTTATTATTTCTATGAGATATGATATAAAATAAATCAAATCATTAGGGTAATAAAAATAAGTTTGAAAAATATAATAATAATACAATTGGATATCAAACTGGTTCATTCAGATGTTAACTAATTTAGTTCAAACAAAACTCGATACACCGACTGTTACTAACATTAATTTGTAAAATTAAATACAATGTGTTTATTTATTTTATTGAAAAGATGCTGGTTTACACACAAGTATTCATATTAAATTACAAATTGATTGGTTCAAATTTTGTCTTGATAATAAATTTTTATACATGTAAATTTTTATACACAATTTATACATCACAAAAACCAAATTTCCAATATTCCTACAAAATAAATTTATAAATGACATACGTCAAATTCCTAATATTCCTACAAAATAAAATAAAATAAAATAAAATAAAAAATTTTACATGCATCCAAATAGTTACCATCAATTTCAATTCAAAGTCAGAAGTCCAACCATATTTCCTTTTCCACAAGACCCGTTAGCAAGGTCCCGATTCCGACTCCTATCATGGTCTATATAGTTGAGGGATCAAAGTCCAGTAGGTCTAAGTGTCTAGCCAGCGAAGAAAATAACCCTGACTTCAATTGGCCCCTACGCTTAGTTGGGATTCGTGTTTGTTAGCAGATATGGAAGTTTCAATCCCGAGTCACCTTGTGAAGCCATAGAGGATACATGGCTCACAAAACAATGAAATATATATTTAAAATAATAATTTACTAATAATTATTAGTTATTAATTTAGTTTAATTATTTATAAAAAATAGTTAATGTTATATAAAGCTATTGTTTGTTAGTTATTGTCTAGTGTTTTTTTTTTATTGCTGTAATTTTGGGCTTTGCAGCCATGCATGTTTTCATTATTATAATGTTCTTATGCTATCTTTCTTCATTGAAAGAAAATTCAGAGAAATGGCAGATTCTCATGGGATTAATTGACGTCTTTTAAATATATTATTTTGTGTTTGATTCCCTGTTATTTGCATCAAATATTTTGTAAATCATGTCAATTTATACTTTATTTTTCCATATTAGTCACTGTATATTTAAACGATTTTTTTGTGAATGCATTAAGAGAATTTGAATGTAAAATACTGAATCCTTTAAATTCATAATTGGATAAATCAAGAGAATTTGAATGTAAAATACTGAATCTTTTACATTTATAATTGGGTAAATCAGGCCAACTTTATTCCTTTTCTTTATGTTATTACCCACTATATAATAAAAGAAGCTTTTTTTCTATCCATTAACAAAACTTCAAAATAATGAATATTGTTGGGAACATTTATAGAATTGGGTGAGAGTGATAAACTTATTTTTTAGTGTTATATCTAAAACTTTTGTTATCTATAATGTAAATAAAAGAATTTTTGGATTTGTTAGTGTGTAATATGTAGATTTAAATGAATGCACGGTATATTTGTTAGTTAGTAGCAATGATCCTAAATAAAGTTTTGTCAAAACTTTTATTGTTGTTCAATTGTTGATTGAATTTGTAGAGATTTTTTGTTTTTTCTATTTTCAAATTGATATTAACAAAATTTATTTATATGAAAAAATTGTATGCTTTTACACATTATTGTCATAAATTACAAATTGACTCGTTAAAATGTTCCGACGAAATGACAAGGAAAAAAAATAAAAACTAGCACAACCACATTAGTAAAAACTAATGTGGTTGATATACGCCGATAGGCGTATATAAAATAGATTTACAACCACATCTACCAATGTGGTTGATATACGCCGATAGACCTATATCCACTACCCATCACATTAATTTATATATCAATAAATAAATATTATATATTAATAAAAATATTAATATATTAAATATAATAATTATCATTAAAATCACAAAAATATTTTATATATATTAATAATATTATAATAAGTATTAATAATATATATTAAAATTATTTATTAATATATTAAAAATATTAACTATATACATACTATAAATTAACTTGAAATATATATAATATATATTAATATAAAAATAATATTAATAATATATAATAATTTAATATTCATTTATATATTAATATGATAGATGGTTATATTATTAATAAACCAAAAGAGCTAATAATATATTAATAATATATATTATATCATAGTTGGTTATATTATTAATAATATTATGATATTACTAATAATCATTATTAATAAATATTTGAATATTTATTTAAAATGATTATTAGTAATATTGTTAATATTACTAAATAAATATTATATAATATATAATAATAACATTTATTGATATAAAAATAATATATATAATATATAATATTTTAATATTTATTTATATATTAATATCATAAATGGCTATATATTAATAATAGTATTAATATATTATAATATACTAATAATATATATTATATCATAGTTGGTTATATTATTAATGATATATATTAATAATAATATTATAATATTACTAATAATCATTATTAATCATTATTAATAAATATTTGCATATTTATTTATAATATATATTAATATAATAATAATATTAAACTCAAGAGAGTAATAAAGCATATGAAACAATATTTAAAAACAAAAAACCTAAGATATTAATAAACCCAAGGAATTAATATTTTAAAGTGAAGATATTAATAAACCCAAGGAATAATTAATAATACAAACCCAATGTCATCATAAACCAAAGGTTTAAATATTATAAACCATAGGAATTGGTGGACCTAAGGGATAAATATTATAAACATAAGGGATCAATATTAAAAACACAAGAGATTAATAAACCATAAGAATTGATATTTTAAACTAAAAAACCTAATAAATTAATAATCCATAAGAATCAGTATTTTAAACATAAGATATTAATAAACCAATGAGATTATTAACATTATAAACCAAAAGAACTAATAGACCCAAGGGTTCAATGCTATAAAGCAAAGGAATCAGCGAACCCAAGGGATAAATATCATAAACCTAACGGATGAATATTATAAACAATAAAGATTAATAAACCCTAAGAATTAATATTTTAGACTGAAAAATCTAGGAAATTAACAAACCCTGAGAATTAGTATTTTAAACTCAAGAGAGTAATAAACCAAATGTGTGATTAAAATTATAAATCAAAATAACTAATAAACCCAAGGGTTTAATATTATAAACCAAAGGAGTCAGTGGACCCAAGGGATAAATATTAAAAACCTAAGGAATCAATATTTGTCAGAATGTGAAATTTGATCATGGATGACATTGATCGATTATTCATATTATAAACCAAAAGAGCTAATAAACCCAAGGGTTTAATATTATAAACCAAAGGAATTCGTGAACCCAAGGGGATTGATTTAAACATTGAGACAATTGTTCTCACAATGTGACATTTGATCATGGATGACATTGATCGATTATTCATATTATAAACCAAAAGAACTAATAACCCCAAGGGTTTAATATTATAAACCAAAAGAATTGGTCAACCCAAGGGAAAACCATTACCCAACAAATTATAAACCAAAGGACTTCGTGAACCCAAGGGAATTGATTTAAACATTGAGACAATGGTTGTCACAATGTGACGTTGGACCAACTATGACCATGGTTGGCCATGGGTGATTTTCATATTGAGACAATGTTTCTCATAATGTGTCATTTGATCATGGATGACATTAATCAATTATTCATATTATAAACCAAAAAAACTAATAAACCCAAGGGTTTAATATTATAAACCAAAGCAAGTGGTGAACCCAAGGGAAAATCATTACCCAAAAAATTATAAACCAAAGGAATTGGTGAACCCAAGGGAATTGATTTAAACATTGGGACAATTGTTGCGCAATGCGATGTTGGGCCAAGTATGACCATAGTTGGCCATGGGTGATTTTCATATTGATACAATGTTTGTTAGAATGTGACATTTCATCATGGATTACATTGATCGATTATTCATATTATAAACCAAAGGAATTGGTGAACCCAAGGTAATTGATTTAAACATTGAGACAATGGTTGTCACAATGCGACGTTGGACCAACTATGACCATGGTTGGAGATGGGTGATTTTCATATTGAGACAATGTTTCTCATAATGTGACATTTGATCATGGATGACATTGATCGATTATTCATGTTATAAACCAAAAAAACTAATAAAACGAAGGGTTTAATATTATAAACCAAAGCAAGTGGTGAACCTAAGGGAAAATCATTACCCAAAAAATTATAAACCAAAGGAATTGGTGAACTCAAGGGAATTGATTTAAACATTGAGACAATTGTTGTCGCAATGCGACGTTGGGCCAAGTATGACCATGGTTAGCCATGGGTGATTTTCATATTGATACAATGTTTGTCAGAATGTGACACTTGATCATGGATGACATTGATCGATTATTGGCCATCGGTGATTTTCATATTGAGAAAATATTTGTCAGAATGTGACATTTGATCATGGATGACATTGATCAATTATTCATATTATAAACCAAAAGAACTAATAAACCCAAGGGTTTAATATTATAAACCAAAGGAATTGGTGAACCCAAGGGACAACCATTACCCAAAAAATTATAAACCAAAAGGAATTGGTGAACCCAAGGGAGTTGATTTAAACATTGAGACAATGGTTGTCCGAATGCGACGTTGGACCAACTATGACCGTGGTTGGCCATGGGTGATTTTCATATTGAGACAATGTTTTTCATAATGTGTCATTTGATCATGGATGACATTGATCGATTATTCATATTATAAACCAAAAAAACTAATAAACCCAAGGGTTTAATATTATAAACCAAAGCAAGTGGTGAACCCAAGGGAAAATCATTACCTAAAAAATTATAAACCAAAGGAATTGGTGAACCCAAGGGAATTGATTTAAACATTGAGACAATTGTTGTCGCAATGCGACGTTGGGCCAAGTATGACCATGGTTGGCCATGGGTGATTTTCATATTGATACAATGTTTGTCAGAATGTGACATTTGATCATGGATGACATTGATCGGTTATTCATATTATAAACCAAAAAAACTAATAAACCTAAGGGTTTAATATTATAAACCAAAGGAATTGGTGAACCCAAGGGACAACCATTACCCAACAAATTATAAACCAAAAGGAATTGGTGAACGCAAGGGAATAGATTTAAACATTGAGACAATGGTTGTCACAATGCGACGTTGGACCAACTATGACCATGGTTGGCCATGGGTGATTTTGATATTGAGACAATGTTTCTCATAATGTGTCATTTGGTCATGGATGACATTGATCGATAATTTTTTGGGTAAGGATTTTTTTGGGAAAATCCTTACCCAAAAAATTATAAACCAAAGGAATTGGTGAACCCAAGGGAAAATCCTTACCCAAAAAATTATAAACCAAAGGAATTGGTGAACCCAAGGGAATTGATTTAAACATTGAGACAATTGTTGTCGCAATGCGACGTTGGGCCAAGTATGACCATGGTTGGCCATGGGTGATTTTCATATTGATACAATGTTTGTCAAAATGTGACATTTGATCATGGATGACATTGATCGATTATTCATATTATAAACAAAAAAAACTAATAAACTCAAGGGTTTAATATTATAAACCAAAACATGTGGTGAACCTAAGGGAAAATCATTACCCAAAAAATTATAAACCAAAGGAATTGGTGAACCCAAGGGAATTGATTTAAACATTGAGACAATTGTTGTCGCAATGCGACGTTGGGCCAAGTATGACCATGGTTGGCCATGGGTGATTTTCATATTGATACAATGTTTGTCAGAATGTGACATTTGATCATCGATGACATTGATCGATTATTCATATTATATACCAAAAAAACTAATAAACCCAAGGGTTTAATATTATAAACCAAAGCAAGTGGTGAGCCCAAGGGAAAATCCTTACCCAAAAAATTATAAACCAAAGGAATTAGTGAACCCAAGGGAATTGATTTAAACATTGAGACAATTGTTGTCGCAATGCGACGTTGGGCCAGGTATGACCATGGTTGGCCATGGGTGATTTTCATATTGATACAATGTTTGTCAGAATGTGACTTTTGATCATGGATGACATTGATCGATTATTCATATTATAAACGAAAAAAACTAATAAACCCAAGGGTTTAATATTATAAACCAAAGCAAGTGGTGAACCCAAGGGAAAATCATTACCCAGAAAATTATAAACCAAAGGAATTAGTGAACCCAAGGGAATTGATTTAAACATTGAGACAATTGTTTTCGCAATGCGATGTTGGGCCAGGTATGACCATGGTTGGCCATGGGTGATTTTCATATTGATACAATGTTTGTCAGAATGTGAAATTTCATCATGGATGACATTGATCGATTATTTATATTATAAACCAAAAAAAATTATAAACCAAAGGGTTTAATATTGTAAACCAAAGGAATTGGTGAACCCAAGGGACAACCATTACGCAACAAATTATAAACCAAAAGGAATTGGTGAACCCAAGGGAATAGATTTAAACATTGAGACAATGGTTGTCACAATGCGACGTTGTACCAACTATGACCATGGTTGGCCATGGGTGATTTTCATATTGAAAAAATGTTTCTCATAATGTGTCATTTCATCATGGATGACATTGATCGATTATTCATATTATAAACCAAAAAAACTAATAAACCCAAGGGTTTAATATTATAAACCAAAGCAAGTGGTGAACCCAAGGGAAAATCCTTAACCAAAAAATTATAAACCGAAGGAATTGGTGAACCCAAGAGAATTGATTTAAACATTGAGACAATTGTTGGCGCAATGCGACGTTGGGCCAAGTATGACCATGGTTGGCCATGGGTGATTTTCATATGGATACAATGTTTGTCAAAATGTGACATTTGATCATGGATGAAATTGATCGGTTATTCATATTATAAACCAAAAAAACTAATAAACCCAAGGGTTTAATATTATAAACCAAAGCAAGTGGTGAACCCAAGGGAAAGTCATTACCCAAAAAATTATAAACCAAAGGAATTGGTGAACCCAAGGGAATTGATTTAAACATTTAGTCAATTGTTGTCGCAATGCGACGTTGGGCCAAGTATGACCATGGTTGGCCATGGGTGATTTTCATATTGAGACAATGTTTGTCAGAATGTGACATTTGATCATGGATGAAATTGATCGATTATTCATATTATAAACCAAAAAAACTAATAAACCCAAGGGTTTACTATTATAAACCAAAGCAAGTGGTGAACCCAAGGGAAAATCCTTACCCAAAAAATTATAAACCAAAGGAATTGGTGAACCCAAGGGAATTGATTTAAACATTGAGACAATTGTTGGGCCAAGCAAGAAAGGAGAAAGCTCCCAAACTCCTTTGTCAGTAAACTCTTTATTTGAGTGGAATCATCTGGTTTTTGAATTGAGTGTAGCTTAGTTGTGGCACTCTACCATCAAAGGCTCATCATTGCTTTGTCATAGTTATGACAATTTTGTGGTGATGACATCCGTTTCGCATAGTTTTTTCATTTTGTTAAATAATAAATCATATTATTTTTATTAATATGGCTTTAGTAGGATTAAATTAGTTATGTTAGACTACAACTAGGTAAGTCCATGATTGGAGGTCTCAAAAGTTTGATTGAGGAATTTTTTTTTTTTAAACTCAATAATCTTTTTTTTTAAGCTCAGTAATGGATTTTATCCTCACCCTATATTGTAAATGATAATAATAAAAAAAAACATCTCAAATACTTACATCAATACCTTAGTGTTCCAAGCTTTCAAAACCCTATATAATCTAGGAAAAGGCTAATTTATCTTCTCAAACATTCAAACCATCAATTTTTATTCAACAAACCATTTATTCAAAAATTATATGTATATACTGTGGCAAATACCTCCGATGAAATAATCTTATTATTGTTAACCCATTTTTGTTTATGTTTATATGATATTATAATAATAGATTTTCACTTTTCAAAATTTAATGCTTTAAATTATCATATTATTATTAACATATTTTTGTTTATTTTTATATGTATTATATTAATAGATTTTTACTTTTCAAAATTTAATAATAAACAGTAATGGATTTTATCCTCACCCTATATGTTAAATGATAATAAGAAAAAAAACATCTCAAATGCTTTCATCAATACCTTAGTGTTCAAAGCTTTAAAAAACCCTATATAATCTAGGAAAAGGCTAATTTATTTTCTCAAACATTCAAACCATCATTTTTTATTCAACAAACCATTTATTCAAAAATTATATGTATGTAGAGTGGAAATTACCTACCATGAAATTATCATATTATTGTTAACCCATTTTTGTTTATTTTTATATGATATTATATTAATAGATTTTCACTTGTCAAAATTTAATGCTTTAAATTATCATATTATTATTAACATATTTTTGTTTGTTTTTTATATATATTATATTAAACGGCTTCTCAACTCTGCTGCACCTAAAACCTCAAAAAATTATGAGATATTCTGGTACGTTAACTACTAAACATAGATGCTGAATGGAGAATCACTGATATTCCATTGTCACTGATAAGCACTCCTTTCATATTGAAGATCTGCCGTGGTAACTTGAGCTTTGAAATATTAATCTAATTAGTGTAAACTACTAACGTAACAATAAAATTACCATACTTTCTTTATCTCCATAAAAATAACACACGATACCCACTCCTGCCCATAGCTATCATATTCTTGTTGAGGAAGAATGAGATAGTCCAGGAAAAGTTATGATATTTTGTATTCCGAACAGAAGCTGGTCTTTGACAACCGAAATATTCACGAAACGCAAGACTGTTTCTCGCATTCTCTTGTGAAAATCTCCATGAACTTCAAATACAAATTTATTTAAAAAACTAACCAATTTAATTAAAAAACAAAAATAACAAAACTATTTTGTAAATAAATCTATCTTTAATTTGAAAATACTCTCAAAAATATTTTAAATTATTTATATTTCTTCAGCTGGGATGACTTCACTTAACCTCAATTTGGCATTTCGTTAGATCTCTTTGAGCTTTACTTATATTAACCAGCCGTGGAGGAGAATAATGCCATTTTAAACTCTATCATGTATAAAATAGGAGCATCGGTTTAGACTCTTTTTAGGTAGCTAGAGGTTAGGTTGCCGTGGAGCATCACAATGCCATTTTATACTCTTATCATGTATAAAATTGGAGCATCGGTTCTGACTCTTTTTAAGTAGCTGTAGGTTAGGCAGCAGTGGAGGATAACAATGCTCCTTTTATTTGATCAAACACCCAAATCAGAATTTATTCTTATAAACTAAGTACCATTTGCTGGCATTTACTCATAAATCAGACAACCTATGATCATTCTGAAAAAAAAAATCAGACAACCTATGCCTACAAAGTGAAGACTAGGGTTTCTTGCTACCTTCCATTGGGAATAACCGATCTTTTCGTGTGTGAGTAACAGTGCATACGAGGTGCATTGAATATGGATATTAATGCAAACCTATAGAAACCCTAGTATTGGCAATCATGAAATTGCTAAGCTTTGCTAATTTGAATGGGTTAGGGTTTCGTTCACATAAATTCTACATATCAGAAAAGCAAGAATTCTATTATAATTACCACGGATGCATTGGTTCTTTCCCGCATGGATACAATTCTTTTCGGTGTGGCCGCTTTTTGAATGATGGAGCCCTTGTTCAGCCCGCTATGCTTCTTTTTTGGCGCCTCATCACAAAATAGGGCATCATCCACAGGCCAATCAATCATCCCATTTTGGATCTGGTCCAGCTGAATGTAATTTATCTTCCTTTCCTTTGAAGGAAGCTGCATATCGTCCATAAATTTGGGGTTCTTCCCCTCCATTTCCCAAATTGGTTTATAGCAATCTGAAGAATGATAAGATTGGTACGAAACAACAGCAGTGCTCTCACTCATGGAGGAATTTATAATCGCCCCATTATGACTCTTGTCAAAATAGACGTAATTTGCCTTCCTTTTCTTTTAAGGGAGCTGCATATCGTCCAAAAACTTGGGTTTCTTTCCCTCGATTTCCCGAACTCGATCATGATAATCCAAATAATGATAAGATTGGTGTGAAACTACACCACTGGAGTCGATTTCAGCAGATCTTGCAGAAATTAATCTCAAATTGAAATTGTCTTCGCT
This sequence comes from Pinus albicaulis, assembly GCA_034641835.2. Classification (NCBI taxonomy): domain Eukaryota; kingdom Viridiplantae; phylum Streptophyta; class Pinopsida; order Pinales; family Pinaceae; genus Pinus; species Pinus albicaulis. Next base: position 1,538,229,525 of record CM076581.1, read on the forward strand.
TTTTTGATGTGAATTAATTATCTATAAAATCAGAAGAAAAAATCATTAGGAAAGAACTTCTGAGATTCATGAATTGCTGGAATGGCAAGGCCAAACTAACTTTCCAAAACCATAAATACCTGGATTGGATCAACGGCCATAAACTGTTGCTTCTCTTGCACCAAAGACCTAATATGTTTCTCCAATTCCTCATAGTTAGAAATCATGTGGTTCAACATAGAGTTGAGATTCTGATTTCTCCTCGTTCATCCGTTTTATCTCTGCCACAAGTGTCATCATCATCTGCTGAAATGCAAGCCATCTGGTAAGATAATTGAACCCATATTGCTATAACTTCAGATTAAGAATTAACAAACGTTCTGCAGCCTCGCCGGATCTTCTTCTATGAAATTAAACGGACGACAGAGAGAAGACGATCTCCATCGATTCCGGCTGGGCAATCGAGCAGACCACCTCCAAAACCATCTGGCATACATCTGGCATAAATGGTTGCCAACTTGCCCGCTCTCACCCATGTTCCATAACACTTACGCGTGGCCCATCATACTAAATCTTACTCCATTCCGCCCACATTCATCTTCCAGTTCACCGTAATTTGATAGGGTTAACAAAGAGTTCCCTTCACTATAGTTAAAACCATCATGCATGCGTTGAGAATTTGAACCATCACTCATAATGTCCCCAGCCACATGGTATCCCATGTTTGCCACATGGCATCAGTATATTTTTAGATTTCACCCTAATTTGATAGGTGGCGGTCAAGAAATGGCACAGTAAATTTTTAATCATGTTTTGTCAAAAATTAATTTAAGTATGGTTTAAACACGTGATTTAGATATGCAAGGAAGTTAATTTTTTGAATTTCATCCATTGACTTAGTGGCGACAACCAGAATATACCGGCATATTTCAATCTAGACCATCAGATCAAAAATATTAATTAGCCTAATCACAAAACATGCTCCTTCCAATAGGGGGATACGCCTATCGGCGTAACTAGGTAGGTTACATGTACCCAAATACTTAGCGTCAATTTTAATGCGAAGTCGGAAGTCGAACTCGTCAGCAAGGTCCTGACCACGAGCAATATACTTGGCTAAGAATATTAGGTTTTTTTATAGGGTTTCACAACTTTTTCAAAAAATGCAACTTCGTCAAGGGGAATGTGTAAAGAAGGGATAAATTCGGTTTTTTAAAGGTTTTTATGGCATTTTCTTTTGTCTATTTTCTTTAAATTTCGGTAGGAATTTATTGAAAATAGAAGTTTGATGGCTAATTTTACACAATCTAAATACCACAAAAGTTTTTTAGGGTACTGAATCCATATATATTAAAAAAGCAATTTAAATAATAAAAATCAAAATATTACCAACTTCATGCAACTTTATCCCTTTCCTATCTATTATTACTCACTGTGTAATAAAATGAGCTTGATTCATATCCATTAACAAAATTTCAAAGTAGGATATTGAAGATTGTTGTAACCTTAACCATAACCACATAGGAAGAAAAACGAAACAAGATTAAAAAAGAAAAAAAAAATATTTTATCATGTTATATCTAGCAATGCGAACATATATAATTACCAACGATATTTATCTGATTTTATACCTATTATACGTAAAACTTCTTCTACATATGGTTACTTACAAAATTTAGTTCATACGAACTTATATGAAATTCTATACGACATAACTAAGATCCATATCTATGCGTATACATAACATTAGTAAACACAATGTTTCTTTAGTCTTAATACAAATTCTCCTTTATTCGTAACAAAGATTAAGATTTGGGAGTTAGCCACCTAAATACATTGTGCCAATCAACAAAGAAGTTTTTATAACATACACCAGTCAAACAAAAATCCAATCCAACACAGAAATCCAAACAAAAGTGTGAATATGCGGGAGTTCTTTACCAGAGGGTCCCATCGTAACTCTAGCCAATCAACGGATAGTCGCACTTCGCAATCCCCACAATATAAATTTAAAATGTTAAGAGCTAAACCTTAAGTTCTATGCAATGCGATGTTGCACCACGTCAACACGTGGCTTCCCGTACTTCGCATCACAAATCTCTTAAATTCCCTTACGATAGCCCTTAGCATTAACCTTCACAAATTGCGATTTGTGATCACCACTTCCGTTCTTCATTGTTTGTTCTCGGCTGGATCCAACTTGTGCTACACCTCCGCCATAACACTTCACATCGCAAACAAAACTCTTTAACTTGCAAAGTGAGTCTTAATCGCTAACTTTTGTGATATGCGATGTCGCTCCACTTGCGGTATGATCCTCCATCGTTGATCAATTGGATCCAACAGATCTCATCACACCTGTCAATATTATTGATATCTAATCCACAGTTAACACATTATTCAACCTAATAAGGAATAAGTAAGGTTTATGGTCCTGTCGTGCTTGAAAATTCGATTAATGTGTTCTTTGTGGTTAATAGAATACGAAATTCAACGAAGTAAAGTGAAAAGGTTTATGTGTGGTAGATACGTGTAGGTATCAAATCTTATTTTCTGGGTTTCTTCCTCAAAGGTATTTCTTTCCAGTCCAGAAATTAATCTATTGTATCATGTATAAAGGAGAATTTTTTGCTATCTTGACTATAACATTTTCTAGGCCACGAAAAGAAGCTCCCTAAAAGTAACAATTTATTCCAAATTTGTACCTTTCATATATATATATATATATATATATATATATATATATGGTTTTGTCTCTATATAGGCCAGGCTGTTAAACAAGAAGACATTCAATGATGGAGGCTGAGCTCATTAGGAGAGAGATCAGTCTCAACAAGCCTTTCCAGGTAGGCGCAATTTCTTAGCTTTACTCGGTTCCTGTCCTATGATTCCGACGTTTCTGTATTTCTACTTTAATAGTCAGGATATAATTTACAAATTATTCATATAGTTTGTTACACAGTCCAAAAATATTCAATAGCTCCACAACAAGTCCAGAACATAATATAAAAGAGAAAGATATAGTTTTATACTTGACTTGCACAATGTAAAATTCTTCTTTCCATAATCTAAGACACAACACCCATATCAAAATTATTTCAGTATAACAAAAATTTCGTATTTCAAACAAATCCGAATACATAACAATATTAAAATAAATATATTTGTGTATCTCACATTAGCTTTGCTGATGATGTCCTCCCTACCATGAGCGAGGCAATTACATACTCACTCCCCTCGTGCTCCACAAATGGGACGAGTATGTTGACAGAGATTCCGGAAGAGATCTTAGGACCCCAAGTCCATTCTTATTTTCCAAAGTTTTTTACAGGAATGTTGAGTATTTCTACTGGTCTTTACTAGCTCAGGAAATCATCACTCTCTTCCCTTCCTTAGTCACTGAGCACAACCCCTTTTCCTCACTGAGATGTACTTTTTATCCTTAGAAGAAAGTTAATTGTCTTTAACTGTTTTTCTAGTCAACCACTTCTTAGTTCTTGGAATAATTTTATATTTCAATATTTTTCCTTTTTTATGAAAACACTACCCCATGATTATATTTCATTTCAGCATAACATAATTAGTTCATGATCATCATGTAATCTTTTCCTCAAAAGAAATAAATGTTTTTGTCTCTTAAAAATAAAATAGCATAAAAATAGTTAGCACTTAAACCAGCTGTCACAACTTCCCCCCTGGAAGTAAACACCATCATCGGTCTTACACTCTAGCTCAGCAACAATTCTGGATAAGCCTCATGAACAAATCCTTTATCTTCCCAGGTAGCCTCCTCTGAGCTGAAGTGCTTCCACTACACTTTAACTTGGGTGATGGCTCACTTCCGGAGCATGATTTCTCTCTAATCGAGTATATGCTGAGGTTTGACCAGAAACTCATCATCCAGCTTGACCTGCAGTAAGCAAGACTTTGAATTGAATTCTCATAAAATCTTATATTTGAAGGTATATTTCTAATCTTAACTTACTTGAATGCTTTTCCAGTGGATTACATGCTTGGGTCATGTACGTATCATTTTAGTAAGCATACGTGGAACACATTGTGCACTCGAATATGGCTGGGTAAATCCAATCAACACGCCAGAGGTCCCACTCTCTCCAGTATCTAAAAAGGTCCATAGAACCTACGAGCAAACTTGGTACAGGAGGCCCACCTTAAGGTGCTCTTATTTTGTTTAATCCTTACATACACATGATTGCCCACCTCAAATTCCCGATAATTCCTCTTATTATCGGCGTATAACTTCTGCTGATCTTTAGCTTCTTTCAGATTTTGTCCTATCTTCCTTACTTCTGATTCCATCTCAACTAACATCTCCAATCCAAGGTTCCACTTCGTTTCGAGGCTGCTCCAATTGATGGGAGAATGACATTGTCGTCCATACAAATTTCGAAGGGACACATCTTCAGAGACTCCTGATAACCATTGTTGTACGCAAATTCTACCAAGTGTAGATACTCTTCCCACTTTGTTGGCTGCTACATCACATACATGTGCTACATGTCTTCTAAGATTTGGTTCACCCGCTCAGTTTTTCCATCTGTTTGAGGATAATAAGGAGTGCTGAAATTTATTTGGGTTCCTAAACCTATAAATAGGGTCTTTCAGGATGCTGAAGTAAATTTCACATCCTGATATGACAGTCTTTCGAATGCCATGCAGTCTAAATATCTCTTTCATAAAGACATCTGCTATTTTCACAGTTTTGTAAGTAGACTGTACATGTATGAAATGTGCGGCCTTGCTCAGTCTATTAACCACCACCATAATGAAATCATTGTGTCGATTTGACTTTGGTAGACCAGTAATAAAAGTTAGCGACATAACTTCCCATTTCCAATCAGACACTGGTATAGGCTGCAACAATCGAACTGGATGTTGATGCTCCACCTTCACCTATTGACACTTCAGCCATTTGTTAAAATATTCTGCGATTCTTCTTCGCATACCAGGCTAGAAATAAATCTTTTTAATTGTTGTTAGCATTTTCTGATGTCCTGGGTGTCCTGAATAATTTCTCTGATGGTATTAATTCATGATCAACTCCTTCAAATCCATTCGATTTGGAATATATATATTTTCCCTATAGGTTAGCAATTGATATTTTCTAACTCCATATTCAAAACATTTTTCTTGCCTTCTGGCCTTCTCCACTTGCTAACATAGAAACTGGTATTCAGGATCCTTCTCGTCTTCCTCTTTTATCCGATCTAAAAATTTACATTCAATCTGGTTATAGCACAGTTCATAAACACAATGCAACTTTCTACTTAAGGCATCCGCCACACGGTTTTCTTTACCTTTTACATGATGAATATCAATGTCAAGCTCACTTAAAAGGGCATTCTATATTGGCTGGTGATAGTTGAGATTAGCTTGCTTGAAGTATTTGGTTAGGCTGCTATGGTCGGTTTTTAGCACAAACATTTTTCCTAGCAGGTAGTGCCTCCATACCCGGAGCGCATGCACTACTGTTGGCAGCTTTAGATCATAGGCTGAGTATCATTGTTCATGCTCTTTTAACTCTCCTTTGACGACAATATTGCCCCAACTTGTTCTTTACAAGCTTTGGTACAGACTTCAAATTCATTATTAGGATCAGCTACCCTAAACACCAAGGAAGTGGTCAACAAGTGTTTTAACCTTTCAAAACTGTTCACGCACTCATTAGTCCATTTAAATACTTTTCCCTTCCTCTGTAAATAGATAATTGGAAAAGAAATCTTTGATAACCCTTGAATGAAACATCGATAGTATCTAGTGAGTCCCATAAAGGGTCGGATATCTGCCACATTTTTGGGTACTCTTCATTCCGTAATCATCTTAATTTTCTCTGGATCAACCACTATTCCCTCAGTGGAAATAACATGGCCTAGATACTTCATTTATTCCTTGAAGAAATCACATTTGCTGAACTTGGCATAGAATTGATGTTTTCATAACATCTCCAACACTATCCTTAGGTGCTCCTTGTTCTCTTCCATGTTCTTTGAATAAATTAAAGTATCATCAATGAATATCATCACAAAACTGTCCAAAAAGGGGTGAAATATGCCATGCATCAACCTCATGAATGTTGCTGGTGCATTAGTTAAACCAATGGTAATACCACAAACTCATAATGCCCATATATTGTACAAAAAATAGTCTTCTAGATATCCTCATATTTTATCTGGATTTGGTGGTATCTAGACCTTAAGTCTATCTTCTAAAATATAGTGGCCCCCTTCACCTGATCAAAAAAGTCATCAATCCGTGATAGTGGATATTTATTTTTGAAGAAAATTTATTGAGTTGTCGATAGTCCATGCACATTCGCATAGTTCCTTCCTTCTTCTTTACAAAAAACATTAGTGCTCCATAAGGGGACACACTTGGTCGAATATACCCCTTATACAATAATTCTTGAAAATCTATCTTCAGTTTGGTCAAATCTAGTACACTCATTCAGTATGGTGCCCTTGAAATTGGTGATGCTCCTGGCATCAACTCAATAGTTAAATCGATGTCCCTCCTTAGAGGCAAACCTAGTACATCTTATGGGAACACATCCCTGAAATGTTGCACTACGGGTATGTTCTCCATCATAGGAGTCTTCTCCTTAGAATTAGTAAAACCCACTTGAATGGTATATAACTGACATCCTTTCCAAATACACTTATTCATCTAAGAGGCTATAATAGGACACAGTTGTAGGGGTTTCTTGATTCCTTGCATCTCCTTATGAGTCTCATCTTGAATTCTATAATATATATTATTTTCTTTACAGTCTACTAGTGTCCAGTGTTTCTCCAACCAATCCATGCCCAGTAGCACATCGTAGGATCCCAAAGGAAATACATTGAGATCCACATTTTATTATTGTGTTCCAATTTCCAGTGTACTATTTGGAATCATGGCATGAACATTTCTCTTTGCTCCCATGGCTAGCTATACCAACCATGGAATTTTGAATTTATGACTTTTTAATTTACATAATTCTACGATTTCGAGGTTTTATAACTTGAACTTGCACCTGGGTCAACCAAAATAGAAACAGGTTGCCAAAGTAGCTTACCTTCCAACTCTATCATAGTTGGCGGATAATCTTCCTGACAATCTTCCAATGTTGCTTTAATTCAGGGTATATTTTGGGCTACATATTCCATTATAGAAGCTTCTTGTAGATTAGAAATTGTTTCGTTCCTTCCCCACTGTGGACAGTTACTGTAATAGTGAGCCTCGCCACATCCCCAACATTGTAGAGGTGGTTTCTGGGGTCGTCCTTATTCAGGTTTGCTGAAAGCCTCTGTAGGCCTTTCCTCTCTAGGCCACTGGGTTCTTTGGTGGTTCCTTCTAAAATTTTTTCTCACTGAATTCATTGTAGAATTATTAAAGTTACCAGTCCTAGTATTTTTGAAATTTGAACTACTCTTCTTCCCTTTCCTTGGCTGCCAATTTTTTCTCAATTCTACTTTTTCCTTGGACTGTTGCTAACACATTCTTTCTTTACGAAGCACTTCGTCCATGGTCCTTGTATTCATGAATTCAATTCGTTCTTTCATGTGGGTTGGAAAACTACTTAATAACCACTAAAACTTATCATTTGCATCCCTCATATATGGAACATATCTTAGTAGGGAAGTGAAATTGGTTATGTACTCATCCATCGTCATCTGACCCAACCTCAAATCATGGAATTCTGTAGAAGTTTCTTCATAGAAGTGTTATGTTAGATATTTTTCTTTAAAGTGTTGTTGGAACGAATCTAAGGTCACATCTTGATCTTCAGTGCTGCAGACGTTCTTCACTTCCTCCCACCATAGGGTGGCCTTTTATCTCAACTAATAGATGGCCCTTCTAGCTTTAATATTTATGTTGTACTCATAAACTTTAAAGTACTTGTTCATATGAATAAACCATGCTTCAGCCACCTCTCCGCTTCTCCATAAAATGTAGGTGGTTTAATTTTCTGGAACTCGCCTTGTAGTTCCAATTTTTGTTTCTTAATTTCTTGTTTTTCTGACCCATTACCAGACTCGGCCTCATTGTAGTTTCTACTCTTTTTACTTCATTGTGAATGGATTCTTTCCATTCTGTCAGTAGTTTGGTCCCTTTCTTGTCGTTTGTTTCCTTCCTGCATGTCTCTATCGGGAATGGGTTGTATCACCCCCTAATTATGTTTATCAGAAAGGCTATTGAGTATCCTTTATTTCTCTTGCATTAAGAGCTCATTGTCACTCCTAACCCGGACCATTTCTTCCTGTATCTTCTACATAACTATTAGTAGAATACTGGTCTGGTGATGTTGTTCCTCCATCAGTCTACTAGTCTGTTGGTGTTGATCCACACTTAGCTGAATCCACATTTCAGGATTCATTTTTAGCTAGGGTTGGGGTGTAGTTTCCCTTGCATTCCAGGGTGTTTTTGGTGTCGATCCCCTCCTCATATTGTCTTCTACGATATTATTTATCTTCTATGCATAATTTACAGATGATTTGTCATGTTAGGTGACCCCTAGGGTCCCAGCATGTGAACACTACTCTAATACCACTTATAATGTTAACCATAACCAGATATGAAAAAAAAATAATAAAAAAAATTCTTTTACCATGTTATACCTAGCTATGCGAACACATATAATTACCAATAATATTTATCTTATTTTCTACGGATTATACATAAAAATTATTCTACATATGGATACTTACAAAATTTAGCTCATACAGAATTCTATGCAATTCTATACAACATAAATATGATCCATATCTATGTGTATACTTAACATTAGAAAACGCAATGTTTCTTAAGTCTTAATACAAATTCCTCTTTATTCATAACAGAGATTGATATTTGGGAGTTAGCCACCTACATACATTGCGCCAATCAACAAAAAAGTTTTTATAATATACGGGGGTAAAACAAAAATCCAATGCAACACAGAAATCCAAATCGAAGTGTGAATACGTGGGAGTTCTTTACCGAAGGGTCCCACCATAACTCTGACAAATCAATGGACAGTCGCACTTCGTAATCCCTGCAATATAACTTTAAAACGTTAAGAGCTAGACCTTAAGTTCTGCGCGATGCGATGTTGTGTCGCGTCGACACGTGGCTTCCTGCACTTTGCATCACAAATCTCTTAAATCCCTTACGATAGCCCTTAGAGGTAACCTTCAAAAATTGTGATTTGTGATAATTTCTTCCAATCTCTGTCGTTCGTTCTCGGCTGGATTTGATGGCCTGCACTACACCTCTACCATAACACTTCACATCACAAACAAAACTCTTTAACTTGAGAAGTGAGTCTTAATCACTAACCTTTGCGATATGTGATGTCACTCTGCCTGTAGTATGATCCTCCTCCGTTGATCAGTTGGATCCAATGGCTCTCGGGCGGAAACGTGAAGCTGGGTTACACTTTTGTGAGAATCGGGGGTTGAAATTTTTTTTCGGCAATAGTTCGGCCGAAAATTTTATATAGTTCGGCCGAACTACGTAATAGTTCGGCCGAACTTGTTTTTAAAGTTCGGCTGAACTCGTGATTCCGTTTAGATTGACGGCTTACTGACGGCGCGGGCAAACAGAATTTTTGCCGGAGATTGGAAAACCAGCAACTAAAGTTCGGCCGAACTGCTACATTTAAAATAGTTCGGCCGAACTATTTTCTATAAAAAATTGCCCGTGAAGTATTGCGGTTACCGATTTCATTTTTCCCGCGTTCTTTCTCTGTCGTTGTTGCACCTCGTCGCTGCGTTGGTGTCTCTGTTGCTGCAGCCCCTCATCGCCGTGCCGCAGCTCCTCGTCGCCGCGCTCTTCGTTCCACGGGTATGTCACTATCTATTCTCTTCTGTAGGCTTTTCAATGATCATAATCAAGTAGAGCAACAGTTATACAATTGAACAATAATAGAGCCACGTAGAATGTTACATGAGATCGACTTCATTGGGTTCATGTTTAGCTTAAAAATTAGAAGTAGAGCTAACCTATTTTCACCTAAGTAAAACCTTAGCGAGTTCAATTTGTGTTGTTTAACTTACAAATGAATATTACATCATGGAAGTTGTTTAATTACTGAGTTTTTACCAATTATACATTGAACAAAAGCTTGAAAAGGGTTTCTATTATGCTATCTGAGATGGATCTTATAATATCTTATAATCTGGTTATGTTTGTTGTGATGCTACATAAAATTTTTCAATAATGTTATGACTCCAAATTCAGGCTTATGTGATCCATACTTCAGATTTCCATTGATCCATACTTGCAGACTTCCATTGAATACTTGCAGATTTTTTTATTTTAATCAAATTAAGATACTGTTTCTTTTTTTTCTTGAAAATACAGGTATTTGTTCTCCATGTACTTATCTGACAGGGTCCAACAATACCTTTCTGTACTGCAATGATCTTCCCACAGGTCTAACTGTAGTCGCTCAAAAATAGAAATGCCATCTATTTTTTATTACCATAAAGAGATCACAATCTATCTTCTTAAGGGTGTATGCCTACAAAGAATTTTACGACAGCATATTGCACTTCTTAATTCTTTATAAAACTAGATTTTTTTTACTCAAGATAATATTAATTGACATAATTTTGTTTGATTTATTAAGATTTAAACCTTGAATTTTGGGTTTACTTAATACTTTAGAACACAGGGAACACCAATTAAACTACCCCTGTGAGCTTCAAAAATACCATTTTAAAAGAAATAATAAAATATATATTTAAATCCCCTAAATATTCAATCATGGAACTTTTATGTCAAAAGAAAGATATCAAAATATGGAATGCCAGAAATTTTATGAAGAAAATGTTTAAGAAACCAATAGAATATACTGAGTTAATGTAGGTTAGAAAGCTCACTTGCTCTAAAAGAATAGACCTCAACTTTTTTGCATGCATTGCTTTGTGCAGCTCTATGCGCTTCAGTATAACTGAGTCTTGCAGTTCTGAAATTTTTGTCCATGCACCGTAAAGCATTTTCTGTTCCAAAGATTAAAGCTCAAGCTTCACTTTTTTTCCTAAGCTTAGTTAAATTTGAAAATTCTATTAAAAATAAAAAACCAAACATTTAAGTATTTATAGAAGAATTATATACATATATTCAATGTTTATAAGCATCAAAAAGTTTAAAATAATTTTTGAAAAAAACTTTACACCCCAACCAACCGTGTAAGAAAGAAACTTATAATTTCAATGTTCTTATTCAAAAATTTCATTGAATGTTTAAAGTTCCATTTTCTTTTTCTTTCAACTATGTTGAATTTATTTTTTAGTTATATTTTTAATGTTGGAGAAAATAACTATTTATTTCATGTGTAATTAGATTAGTGATTTCATGTGTTAGGGTTGTGATCGGCATTGGAACAACACACCATGATATTTCAAATTTAAAATGATGGTTTGAGTCCTAGGTAGCTTAGAATCCTATTTGTTTTCAAAAGGCGATGCACTCCCATTTGATTCTCACGATTAGGTGTAATCATGAGGCTCTCTCAAGAGGGACTCTTCCCAAAATCTTGTGACGTCTTGTCACAAACAAAACTATCAAACTCGTAAACACATCATGCAAGAAACATAGCTCACTCACATATCATTTTTCTCCTTCAAAGAAAAAAAAATCACATCATGTGAATATCTCCATGTACTCTTGCATACGGTGTACAAAACCATCAACCAAACACAAGTCGACAAACATGCCTCTTCAAACAACCGACTCTCAAGTCAAATAATAGAGGTCATGTACAAATTTCCATATTTGTTGCATTTAAGTGTGTCAACATAACTCTTACTTTCAACATCTTGCTTCATGCAACATGCACCATACTTTCAATTTGCAAATAAAATTATGAAACATCAAAATACATGCTAGGCCTTAATCGATAAGCAAATCTAACCATCCGTTAGCAAACCATTTCAATGGCACTTCTTTTAGTTGCACTTCATCATGTGAATCACTCCGACTCCTCATCGATTATGAAACTTCTTTCCATTCTTGTCATTATCTCATCTAATTCCTTCTTCAAATGTTGTAGATGACTTGTTGGATACAAAGTCCAACACTTGTCCAACATCTATAAACATTATGATTATTCAAACCACAAAAGGAACATGCAAGTTCTTTTCCAAATATTATGTGAATATTTACCATATTTATCATAATCAAAAGCAATTTGATTCTAGAGGCAAATTTATACCTTGAACATTCATTGTTGTCGCCTTCTTGAGGAGGTGAATTTGATGAGGTAGTGGCTCTCCTCTGAATACTAGCAATGAATTCAACGACTCTAGAGCTTTCAACATCCTCTTTCTTTTACATTATCATTAGTCATATGATTATTAACATCTTCTTGCAAAGTGGGTGTCAAACTTTTCCATTCAACATGAATACAAACTTCACAAGCTTGATGCACCCCTTTCATGTATAAAAATATTACCTGTGGTTAGAGTGGCCTTTTACAACTTCGTAAAGAATTTGGTTCCACATTCATTCCTCCTACAGACGCCGGCTCGTAGATACCATACATTTGTCTAAGGTTAAAATCATACAAGAAGAGCTTCATTCCGGCTTCACCTTTTTCTACAAGCCCTTTTGGTTGGTGGCAACCCAAAACACTTTGTATCGGGAACACTCTGCTTTGTTTGAAAATTACACATAAAAATCAAGCCAACAAACTTATCTTTGCCACCGCCACCTTCATTGTTTGATTCCTTGCCGCCTGTTTTCCGTTCTTATTTCGATCAACCTTGCCGACAAACAGGTCGATAAATCCTTGGGTTTTTTCTCTATCTCTATTTTAACCGTCTTATCCACAACATTAAACCTTTGACACAACAGGTCGATAAACCCTTGGGTTTGTGGTATGTTCTATTTTAACAAAGGTTATCAACAACATTAGTTGGTGCCGCATCCCGCAACATATATCCACATATTTGTTTGGTGCATTTGGGACCTTCTCCCTTAGACTATCCGCAATTTTCTTCACACTATATGCAATTTGCTTCACAATATACTATCCAAAATCTGCTTCAAAGATGACCGAACAATAGATCTACACTATTTTCAAACTCTTTAAACTCACACCGAAAGCCCATCAACATATTCGTACCGAATCTTACAAGAATCGTAAACCGTTTTCAGAGATTGTGAGTTATTCCTTATTAAAAGAGCCATAGACAAGGTATATAAATATAGATAGAATTACTTCCTTTTAGGCCGACCAACACTTTGCCATGTAGGCTGATTTGTAACACATCATAATAGTTCGATTTTTTCAACGTTGATGTAGAGCTGAAATAAACCATTGGTTCATGTTTTCTTGACTAGGTCCGGGTTTCGGCTGAATCTATATGGACATTTCGTCTAGTTAAATACCCTTCTCGTTTGCAAGATTGATTTATGTTTTAAGATTTTGTATTTGTGTGTTGTATGTATCAAAGATATCTATTCCTGGGCTTTTTTCTATGCACATCAATTCAATTGCACAAACAATTAAATCTAATTTAATATTATTGTTTGCTAGAAGCTAGTTTATGTTTTAAAAATGTTCAAAGGTTGTATGTAGCAAAATATTCTACAAGGTGGCCTTTCTTATGGAAATGAGTAATAAAAATACCTCAACTTATTTTCAACAACATTTTCCTTGTCCAATAGGCCTTTATTTTTCGCCTCATTTATTTAGAAAGTTTCATGTGCATGGATATCTTCTTCCAACATTTGTAAACATTATGATTAAATTCAAACCACAAAGGAACATGCAAGTTCTTTCTATATCTTATTTGAATATTTACTATGTTTATCATAATCAAAAGCAATTTGATTAGAGGCAAATTTATACCTTGAACATTCACTCATCATATGCCTTCTTGAGGAGGTGAATTTTAGCCATGAGGTAGTGGCTCTCCTTTGAATATTAGCAATGAATTCAATGACTATAAGAGCTTTCAACATCTTCTTTACATTCTCATTAGCCGCATGATTATTAACATCTTCTTGCAAAGTGGGTGTCAAACTTTTCCATTCATCATGAACACAAACTTCACAAGATTGAGGTAATGAACACGAAATAAAATTCTTCGGAACAGCCTTCATGTGCCTCCTTGGCTTTGGAGCATTTTCCATGTTTTTCATAACCAAGACCCAAATAATTAGGCCCTTCTTGAAGAACATTTGGCTCAACTATGCCTTGTACTCAACTATGCCTTCTACATGCTTGCCTTTAAAACCCTTTACTTTCATAGCACATTTTCATCAAAAATTTGGACCTTTATTCCTCTAATGTTTCCTCAAAAGCACGTACACATTCATTTTTAGAGGAAATTGAAGCATTTAAACCAATAGCTTATTCTTCTAACTAACCTTTACCAAAATGAGCTAAATTGTACTTTGATACGAACTTGATTTGAATATGGACAAACTAGTTTTGTTGGGGAAGGGGTTTATGTGTCAAGCTTTAGTGTATTTTGAGAGAAATTTATGAGTTAATTAGATTTTAAAACTCATGTTTACACATTTATAAAATGCAAAATTTTTAATTTAGAAAATATTTTCTCTCAATCCAAATTCCGATCATTGGACATGTGTAAGAGGAAGAAAGAGGGAATTCACTTTTCAAATTCTTAGACTCAGCCTAGACCTCCTAGTGGCCAAGTATTTAACCTAGCATGATAGCCAACTAGGTGTAAGATTTGACTCCTCGTCCAACACTTTTCCACAAGGTGACCTTTCTTATGGCAATGAGTAATAAACACCGCATCTTATTTTCAACATCATTTTCCTCTTTAATCCAATGGGCCTTTGACTTTTTGGCTCATTTATTTAGAAAGTTTCAATGTGTATGGGATATCTTCTTTCCAACATCTATAAACATTATGATTATTCAAACCACAAAAGGAACATGTGCAAGTTATTTTATATATCTTATGTGAATATTTACCATGTTTATCATAATCAAAAGCAATTTGATTAAAACGCAAATTTATACCTTGAACATTCACCCTTGCCTCCTTCTTGAGGAGGTGAATTTGATGAGGTAGTGGATCTCCTTTGAATACTAGCAATGAATTCAATGACTAGATAGAGCTTAAACATCCTCTTCTTTTACATTCTCATTGCATGCATGTTTATTAACATCTTCGCAGGCGGGTGTCAAACTTTTCCATTCATCATGAACACAAACTTCACAAGCTTGAGGTAATGAACATGAAATAAAATTCTTCTCGGGAATGTACTCCTTCATGTGCCTCCTTGGCTTTTGAGCATTCTCCATGTTTTCCATAACCAAGACCCAAATAATTAGGCCCTTCTTGAAGGACATTTGGCTCAACTATGCCTTGTACTCAACTATGCCTTGTACATCCTTGCCTTTAAAACCCTTTACTTTCATAGCACATTTTCATCAAAAATTTGGGCCTTATTCCTCTAATGTCTCTCAAAAGCACGTACGCATTCATTTTCAGAGGAAATTGAAGATAGAAACCAATAGATAATTCTTCTAACTAACCTTGACTAAAATGAGCTAAATTGTACTTTGATACGAACTTGATTTGAATATGGACAAACTAGTTTTGTTGGGGAAGGGGTTTATGTGTCAAGATTTAAGTGTATTTTGTGAGAAATTTATGAGTGAATTAGATTTTAAAAACTCATGTTTACACATTTATAAAATGAAAAATTTTTAATTCTAGGAAAATCTTTTCCCTCAATCCAAATTCTGATCATTGGACATGTAAGAGGAATAAAGAGGGAATTCACTTTTCAAATTCTAGACCTTGTCTAGACCTCCTAGTGGCCAAGTATTTAACCTAGCGTGATAGCCAACTAGGTGTAAGATTTGGCTCTGTCCAACACTTGTCCAGAAGGTGAACTTTCTTATGGCAATGAGTAATAAACAATTCCATCTTATTTTCAGCATCATTTTCCTTGTCCAATGGGCCTTTCACTTTTTGCCTCGTTTATTTAGAAAGTTTCAATGTGTATGGATATCTTCTTCCAACATCTATAAACATTATTATTATTCAAACCACAAAAGGAAAATGTGCAAGTTCTTTTATATATCTTATGTGAATATTTACCATGTTTATCATAATCAAAAGCAATTTGATTAAACGCAAATTTATACCTTGAACATTCACCATTGCCTCCTTCTTGAGGAGGTGAATTTGATGAGGTAGTGGCTCTCCTTTGAATACTAGCAATGAATTCAATGATTAGATAGAGCTTTAAACATCCTCTTCTTTTACATTCTCATTAGCTGCATGTTTATTAACATCTTCTTGCAAAGTGGGTGTCAAACTTTTCCATTCATCATGAGCACAAACTTCACAAGCTTGAGGTAATGAACACAAAATAAAATTCCTTCTTGGAACAGCTTCATGTGCCTCCTTGGCTTTTGAGCATTCTCCATGTTTTCCATAACCAAGACCCAAATAATTAGGCCCTTCCTCAACAACATTTGGCTCAACTATGCCTTGTACATGGTTTCCTTTAACCCTTTACTTTCATAGCACATTTTCATCAAAAATTTGAACCTTATTCCTCTAGTGGGAAGGGGTTTGTGTCAAGATTTAAGTGTATTTTGTGAGAAATTTACGAGTTAATTAGCTTTTAAAAACTCTTGTACAAATAAAATGCAAAATTTTTATTTAGGAAATTTTTTTCCCTCAATCCAGATTCTGATCATTGGACATGTAAGAGGAAGAAAGAGGGAATTCACTTTTAAAATTCTAGACCTTGTTTAGACCAAAATAAACTAGAAGTTTGGTTTTCAAATACATTCACTTATTTGGAAAAGTTCTAGCTACCAAAAGTCCATATGCTAATCTACCTCCCAAGAAATACATTTAGTACACCAACCTCTTCTAGTGATTCTTGAAAGGTGGATACTTAAATCCTTCCTAAAAATTTGAGCTCTAAAATGAGATTCCAAGCCTAATTTCATAAAAAGTAAGTTGGGGATGATCACATTGACTTGCTTGATGACATGTCTATGAAGATTAACTACCTTGAACTATTTTTTTTGCGTAGGGAAAGAGACACATTCCCATGTCTGAGCATGAAAACGTTCTTTGATATTGCTAATGCCTCTAGTGTTTACTTCTACAAGTTATATAGGCAGAGTCTGTAAAGGGCCAGGTAGCCTCTAGATCTCATCTTTTATGAAAGGTGACATATCTAGTAAATGCCCCTACAGTCAATCTCTGGAATCACTAGTAGAAAATGATGAAATTAGTGACTAGGTGACTAAAAAATTTAGTCACCACAACTATTTCAAGTGAATTACTACTAAATTTGAACAATTTTAAGTGACCCAACTAAAAACGACTAACTTAAATGACTAATTTAGTCTAGGGATAAAATAAACGACTAGAAAATAAGTGACCCAACTAAAAACGACTAACTGAAACGACTAATTTAGTCTAGGGATAAAATAAACGACTAGATAATAAGTGACCCAACTAAAAACGACTAACTTAAATGATTAATTTAGTCCATGACTAAAATTTATGACTACATAATAAGTGACAAAATTAAAAATGATTAATGTAAATGAACACTATAGTCTAAGAATAAAAATATGACCAACTAGCAAGTAAAAGAAGTATATGATTTAGTCATTTATGCTAGTCATTTTTAATTGTGTCACTTCGGAAATGGAACATTGCAATTTTGATATTAAACTGTTACATTTCACTAAAATTTGACACTGTAGATGGATTAAGGGACAAAGGGGGTCTATGAATCCATATCCAATGTTAAAATTTAGAGACAAAGGGGTTGCTTCCCCACATTCATGGATGACATCCACAATAAAATTGATAGTGTGGAGTGACGCATTTTACTCAAGAGATTTGATCTAGGCATTTGATAGTGTAAAACTAGCCAAATACCCATCAACATTAATAACAAATTGTTTAGCTAACCCTTATTTTCCATGCGAAAATACTCAAGAAATACTTTTCCACATTTGTGAATACATTGTAAAAAGAATTTTAACCCATGTAATCACAAATTAATAATAAATATATTGATATACGTTCTTATGTTTTGATATAAAAGTAAATGTTTCAAAATATTTTCAATGAAATGAATTTTTAAAAATGTAATCCTAATATTATTCATTTAAAAAAAAGTGAAAAACTTCTAAAAATTTTATACAAACATTATAAATATTAAAAATAGCTTAAAAGATGAATTAATCTATTTTTTCCATTTCCTTATTTTACAAAATATATATATATATATATATATATATATATATATATATATTATTTTTTTCCATAAAAATAAAAAAATTCTCTTCAAATTGACAACTTAAAAAATGTTTAAAAATGAAAAACTATTCAATAACTAAACCCAAATCAAAATGGTGGAGGGAAAAATAAATGAAAAACTTAAAAAACTGAAATATCAAGGATATATTGAATTTCCAAATTCATTTTGCTGTCACCGCCACACAATTCGATTATTGTAAACCAAACAGAGAGAGAGAGAGGGGAAATATACCGGTAGATGCTCGACAGCGGCATTTTTCCAAGTATTGTAACGTTTAATACGATGTTGGATGTTTTCTATGAAGAGGGTAAAGTGAAAGAGACTCTGGATTTGTTGGTCGAGATGGAGATGAAGGGATCTTCGCCTAATGACGTGACTTACAATGTGCTTATAATTGGTCTCTGCAAGGATGGGAAATTGGATAAAGCCAAGCAGCTGATGCAAAAAATGCAGAATACAAGCTTGAATGTTTCAGATTTCACTTACAATCCTTTGATTGATGGACATAGCAAGAAAGGCAACATGGTTGAAGCTTTTCGCTTGAGGGATGAGATGGCAGAGAAGGGTCTTTTGCCTACTGTTTCGACATATAATACGCCGATTCATGGGTTGTGCAAAATGGGCAAGGTGAAGGAAGCAAATGAACAGTTTGAAGAAATGTGGAAGAGAGGTCTAGTCCCTGATGTTATTTCATACACTATGATGATTTATGGATACTGCAAAGATGGCAATATGATCGACGCTCTGAAGTTGCGCAATGAAATGGTTTCTGGCAGTCTTCTGCCCACTGCGGTAACTTACAATATGCTCATTGATGGGTATTGTAGGAGGGGAAACATGGAAGAGGCTCATAAGTTCATGGTTGAAATGATCGATAAGGGTTTGTTTCTGGTTGATAAGGTTTGTTTCCAGATTTTTTTAACTACACTACTGTCATTGATGGAGAGTGTAAGTCAGGCAACGCCGAGGAGGATTTCAAGCTGCATACTGAAATGGTAAGCATAATAACTGCACCAAATGTGGTTACTTACAATGCTTTAATTCCAAATGTGGTTACTTACAATGCTTTAATTGATGGCCTTTGCAAAGCAGGGAAGATAAAATAGGCATATGGTCTTTTGCATAAGATGGTGGATGATGGACTAGTTCTTGATGAAGTGACTTTCACCTCATTAATTGATGCACATTGTAAAAAGGGCAACATTCGAGAAGCCAGGGAGCTCTTTACTGAAATGCAAAGGAGGGGTTTAGACCCATCCTATGTTACTTACAGCATTCTCATTCATGGACAGGGTAAGGAAGGTAGAATAAACGCAGCTTTTAAGCTCTTCAATGAAATGATTGAAAAAGGTTTGCAACCTAATGTAGTGTATTATAATTATTTAATACATGGTCTCTGTAACGAGGGGGAAATTGAATGGGCATATAGACTATTTAATGAGATGCAAGATAAAGGAGTGTCTCCCAATAAATATACATACACTTCTTTAATCGGCGAAAATCGCAACAGAGATAATTTGCAGGAGGCTCTAAAACTATACAATGGGATGGTGGATAAAGGTATTCTCCCAGACGTTTGTACTCACAGTGCATTGGTTAAGGGACTTTGTAAAGATGGCAACTTTCAGGCTATTAGTAACTTCCCAAATGAAATTCTGGAAAGGGATTTTGTCACTGAGGATGGCTTGAAGGATGAAACAATAGAGAGATTTAGCAGGGTAAATGACATCGAGGTCGTTTTCTGAGACTTGGCATTCATAGCCTGACCTGAATTGCAGTGTCTGGTCAAAGTGAATTATCCAGAGTGCATTTGCTATGATGATTCAGACACGATCGTATCTTCATTGGCAACCTGTCAATGTAAATTTATGGCATCAAAATTCCACTCGTTCTGTTGGATTTGGAGCCATTTTCTCTCCGTCTTTGGTTTTTAAACTAAATGAGATTGAATTTGCTGAGTTTTGGGGGTTTTTTGTCCAGCGAGTAATGAGATTGAATTTTCTGAGCTTTTGGGGGTTTTTTTTCCAGTTAGTTCTGCAGCAGAATGATGAATTCACAGATCTATCCCTACGGCTTCATGAAGCTTGGGTGCAGGACGGTTTGAAGGGTTTGGCCCGGCTTCTGGCACAGGGCATCAAAAAGCACTGTTTGATGAAATGCGAAAAGAATATGTTGTGCCCGATTGGTTTACGACGGTGAGTGTCATCCATGCTTGCACCCATTTAATAGCTCTGCAAAAATTCACGTGGATCGATGATTACATAACTAGAAGTGGGTTTGAATTAGATGATTTTTGTTGGAACTTCACTCATTGATATGCATGAAAAGTGTAGGAGTATAGATATTGTGTGTGTTGTGTTTTATAAAATGCTTGAAAGGGATGTGGTCTCTTGGAATGCCATGATTTGATTATTGGAAATGTGGTTAATGAGATTGCAAATGAATCTTTGTTGTTTCTTAGATGAATGCAACTGGGATGCATTAAACCTCACTCTGTCACCATGGTGAACGTACTTCCAGCTTGTGCCCAGTTAGCAGCTGTGCAAGGGGGTAAGTGGATTCATGCTTATAATATTAGAATAGGGTTTTTGTCTGATATTTTAGTGGGGATTGCTCTCAAAGATATGTATGCCAAATGTGCAAAAATAGAACTGGCACGCCAATTTTTTGATGACATTTCTAAATGAGGGAGTACTAACTGCATGTGACTGTGAAATTCATCTTTGCTAGCTTCCACTAAAAATTGCACGTGACAAATCAGAAGCCATATTTGGTCAGATCACATAGAGAAGCAATATGAATTGCAATAGAGCCTCAAATCTCTAAAAAGATGTCAACCAATCCATTTAAAAGAAACCTACTATATATTTTAGACAAACCAACAAACAATTCCAAGAGGCATAGGATTCTAACAGATGATTGTTTGTCAATATTCTGACCATATTTCAACGCTTCTATACGAGATCTAAATGGCTCCATCCTGCATTTCAAGCTACAATATTTTCTTTAAATTATGGAGCATAGAAGTGTGTCTTACCCACTGCAATTCATCATTACAATTTCAATAGCATCCTCCTTTTGGAAATCTGGGTATTGAGTTATTAGTTAAACTGGGTACATGCTCCAAATTCTACATGTAGCTAATGTCAAAATCAGAAATTCCTTCAAAATTCAACCAATAATGTGCAAAAGGCAGTATAAAACGATCCTCGCACCCTTTAGAGAATGTAAGCATAACTGATATTCTACATGTAGTTAATGTCAAAATCAGAAATGCCTTCAAAATTCAACCAAGAATGTGCAAAAGTCAGTATAAAACGATTCTTACACTCTGTACCCTTTAGAGACTGTAAGCAGAACTGTTCTTTGCAAGTATCTCGAAACAAGTAAAAGGACCTGCATGTTGCCTACAAATGCTTGCAAGGAAGCCTCTTACCATTGCTTCATAACAGGAGTGGATCAGTTCAAAATTCATCGATACAATATAGAGATGAATATCATTTACAAAGTTGTACATTAGCCATAAGTTGATAAGGGTGGTTTACAAAAATGAGAATCCACATATAGAAGTCTTAATAGATTTGTAACCAAATGGAACTGTAGTTGAATATTCAATGATGCCCTTCTATTCCTGATTCGCTGCTAGATTTCACTGGTTTCTTCCTTGGTCCCATTCGACCTCTGGTTTTCTTCTTGAAAACTACTATCAGGGATCCTTCTACACGTATTACTTTCATGGCAGTCCTGAGACCTGCAACAGAATGAATATTTTCCAAAATTGATTATCAATCACCTATATTTTTGCGGAGTGACTATCACAAAAATCACATGCTTGGGAAAAAATCAAATATGCACAAGTATTCAACTATACAAGTGTTAGAGATAAAGTTGGTTGCTAATATTTTGTATAAAATTGTTGGAGATGAAGTTGCCTGTTAATATTTGTACATGCGAATGAACACCATTGTAGGATTTCTGAAGAAAATTGAGGTTTCCAACCTCAGTTTAGTTGATGGTTTCATAAATTGCAAGAGAATATGGATGCTTTCTTAGGTAAAAGTTCAAACATTGTATTCAGCATTGTTTGCCCTTCTCCATCATGTTCCCCATTCTATTCCATAACTGAACTTTGTAGTCAGAACCTTACAAGACAAAATCCAATCAGAAAACTACTTTTACATCATACTAACACACAAAGAAAAATTATTCTCCACACAAATAGCTTGAAAATAACAGCCAAATAACAATGATGCTCTTTTAGCATTAGTCTTTGGGAAACCATACAGACAATTTTTCCTAAGGAGTTTCAGATGAAATCATGTTACAGATGGAATTCCAGAAGCCATGTAAGTTCATTTAGATGAGAAGGCCTGCACAGAGAATACAATAAAGGAAAATTACTATTAGCTTTCACAGGCAAGTTGTAATGCTCAAAGGACATTCTACAACTAGAATTTCAGAGATGAGTGCTCATTAATACCACAAATACAGTGGCATGTCCAGGGTCTCTGAGGTGAGTCAATAAGTTGTCAATGCGACTAGTGCCAGTGTACTCTGCTTGGAACCAAGCTCCCATGACAGCCAGCATGGCCAATCAGCCATTCTTGATTTCCTTGGTCCTCAGCTCCTTGATTTTCTTAGGAGAGCCAGAGCCCCAACCAAGAGGGTCAAACCACAACCCATTAGGGAGGGGAAACTTTTAAGGATAGAAGTTTATCTTCAAATTTAGAAACCTTGGCGATTTTTTTATAATTTTTTTACAGAAGCAGGTATGTTTATATTAATTCAAAAAGTATCCAAGGCTTATGCTCAGTGATTGTACAACTGGGGACCCAATGTCTAGGGTGTTTCCGAACAAGAAAAATTCGCCTACTCTATTTCTTACATTCAGTCTAGCAATTTCCCAATGACTAGAAAACCTTCTAATGCAAACAAATTACTGCAGCAAGAGGCAAAAATACATGACAGGCTAAGGCAGAGTGTCCCATGATTTCCCCTCATCGCAGAGGAGGGATTCTGCATGAAAAGAGACAACAATGTTGGCCTCAAGGTCTGCTTCTGTGTTATTTTTCCGTAAGACGTGAAAGAACTGGAGTCTCTCAAATGACCCGATCAGCTTCTTAATACGATCGAACATCCGTTGCAAGTGGAGGTCTTTAGGGACTTATTTTGTCACAATCAGGCCAATAAGATTTTGTAAATCTCCAATGACTCGAGCCTCCTTGATACCATGTTTTTGTAGCTGTTTCAAGCCTTGGAGGAGGGCCATGGCTTTCGCTTGATTGTTTGAGGAAAGCCCCAAACCCCAAGCAAAGTGGGAGATGATTTGGTCTGAAGGGCAACGGATAATTCCTTCGCCTCTGGCCTTCCCCGAATTACCCTTTGTTGTGCCGTCAAAAAACATAGTTTGGATATCTGATCTGCTTCTCCATTTGTCGAAGTCCTCATCCTCTAACATGATTTTCCATTCTTCTTTGCTCTTCTCCATATTTTGTCCCATGGGAAGATTTATCCCCAACTACTGACACCACTCCCTGCATTGCTGATTTAAGCCACCAACCCCGCTTCTGGTTCACCTTGGCCTGCATTATTTCTTTGAAGAGGCTTTTAATTTTCACACCGATTTTCTGCTGGTTTAGGGCCTTCTCTTGAAATATCCGTTTGTTTCTTTCAAGCCATATCTTCTAGCAAATAAGCTTTGGGATAATCATCCATCCCACGAAGGGCCAACCTGGCCCGGGGAAGGACTTAGGGAACAGGTCTCCCCAAAAAGACAACAAGTTCGTGGTGTTGGATGGGAGGTTGGGATTGCTGTTCCAGATTGGCAGATGTTCGTTCCATATGTCCCGAGCATAGCTGCACTCGAGGAAGATGTGAACTAAGGATTCCTCTTGCTGCTGACAGAGTGGGCACCGAGAGAGGTCGTGGAAGCCGTGGCGCTGCAAATTTTCAGTAGTGAGGATGCTGCTGTGCCCTAGCTTCCAAGTGAACATGTCGATCTTCAAGATGCTTTTGACCTGCCAAATCCCTTTCCAAATCGCAGGGTTGCAGGGAAAAAAGGGGATGGCTTTAATACATTTGTAACATTCAGCTGCAGAGTAGCATCCCTTCGTGGAACCCCAACCCCTTTTGTCTTTTTTCCTGGTGTTTAGAGGGGCTTTCCCAGCCAGCGCCACCATGAATTTGGCCAAAGCTTGCTCCAGATGAGCAGGTTTCTCTATTTTCTGCCACCCTTCCCAGTTGTTGTTTTCCCAATCTGAGATGTCCCACAGCGTGCAACGACCATCTGCAATCATCCACGTTTTTAGTTCCAGCAACTCAAGATCCTCCCTAATTGTTTTTGCGTTCATGATTCTATCCTCCCATAGTCTGATCTGCTTCCCATTGCCTGGAATCCAAAACAGGTGGTCACACAAGAGCGGGAGGGCACGTTTACACAGTTGATGAATCTGGGAGCCCTGACAATTAGTTTGGAAGTTCTCTAGGCTGCGAAGACGCCTTCCAAAGCTGTATTTTTTACACAAAGCGATTTGTGCTCATCCAGGATTCCTTGCATCCTACCGCCATAAGATCTTGCCTCCCAGGGTGATGTTGTGCTCCCTGAGATATTTTATGTGAAGACCACCTTCCAGCAGTGGCAAAGAAATATTATTCCAACTGATTAGCGGAATTCTCGTATCGTTGTTCTTCCCTCCCTTCCAGAATAAGGAACAAATAGCTTTCTCCATCCTGCGAAGGATGCCCACAGGAGCCAACAATAGAGACATCTGAAAAATTAGAGGAATGTTAAGTATATATTTAATAAGGATGGTCTTACCTGCCAAATTGAGCCACGACATGCCCCAAGCTTGCATTTTGAGCTTGAATTTGTCTAGCAAGGGGAGCCAGTCTCTCCCACTTAGACGTCCTTGAAATATTGACAGCCCAAGATATTTGAAAGACCCCCATTTTGTGGATCCTTGCAAACCCAAAATCCTAGTGATCGTGCTTAGCTCAAGGCCAGATAGGTTCCAAGCGTAGATGAAGCATTTTACCATATTAAGTTCACTCCCATACTCGAGGCAGTAGCTATCCAGCTCCAGTTAGAATCGGGAGGCCAATACGGCAGAAGCACCCCTCAAGAGAATGGAGTCATCAGCAAATAGATCATGATTTATGTCTCTGACTCCCATGGCGATCGAAAGACCCATAAGCCCTTGCTCAATTTGTCTTTTCTCCAACATAAAACTGAGGACACAGACTTGAATAACAAATAGAAGAGGGGATAAAGGGCATCCCATCTTTATCCCACAACTATCCTTGAAGAATTCCGCAGCACGCCCATTGACGAGAGGAGCAATCCATGGTTCCGCAATGCAAGCCTTGACCCAGCTTATAAAGCGGCAGTCAAACCCAAATTGTTGCATGACCCCAAATAGAAATTTGTGCCTAACTCTGTAAAATGCACTAGCGAGGTCCAGCTTGATAGCCATACCTTTTTCTCTTCTTTGGATACTTAAATGGATCGATTCCTGAACTAGAATGAAATTATCAGTTATCTGTCTACCTTTGAAAAATCCCCCTTGATTGTCAGGAATGATATCCGGAAGAAGGCCTTTCAGTCTATTGGCCATGACTTTAGTGATAAGCTTGTAGCCAATATTGCAGAGAGAAATTGGCCTGAATTTGTTGAAAGAGTTTGCACCTTTCTATTTTGGAATAAGAGCCAAGAAGGCAGAGTTGGTGTTGCCCCCAAGCTTGTGGCAGGTCTAGGACTTTAAGATCATTTTGTGGAGATCATTCTTGACAATGTTCCAACAAGTTTTGATGAATCGAGCAATGAATCCATCTGGCCCAGGAACCTTGTCCGGAACCATATCATCAAGGGCTTGCTTGATTTCAATAATGGTCACAGGAGCAGTCAACATGGCATTCATTTGGGCATCTAAGTCACCTGATACGGGGATATGGGGATACGAGGATTCGAGAATCAGATTCGGGATACGGTGACCCCCGGAATAGGACACTTCTGGGATATGATACGCTATATATTATTTTATTAAAATATATATATATATATATATATATATATTAAAAATTAGATATTTTTTACACAAATTCATACAAATTCATTGATTCAAACATAGATTTAAGATCTTAGATACTCATACATGATACATTGATACATCATACAATTGTCAAATTTACTCAGAAATACAAGATAGTAAGATATTGTAGTTTTCTCATTAAGTCATCAGAATCAAAAAGTGTTACATAAGTACACTGCCAATGGAAAATAGAAATAGAAAATACAAAAAAAACTACAGTCTCCAAGACTACAAGCTTGTGTGTGTATGTGTTGGTCAATTCCTTCTACCATTGGTCTTAAAGATAAGGTCAAAGTGAGCTTATATCTCTGGATGTAGGGCTATTTACAGTGACAAAAAACATGCTACAGCCAAGTACTTGCTGCTGTTTATAAATTCTAGATCTTGTTTCTCAATCCTAATAATGGAAAATGCATCAAGTTGAGAGAGAGGAATGTCTATAGCTGAAAATGAGTTGTTTTAAGCAATTTTTATGCATGAAAATTTACTTTTCCACTATTTTCAGCTAATAATAACACATGAATTTCAAGAGGCAATAGTCTATCCAGAAACTCTCATAATCAAGGAAATGTTATACCCAGCTCCTTATAGACAATTTGATGTGGTAGAAGTTATAGCCTTTGTATTCAACATTTGATTTCCAAAATCATAAGCTTTATGCCCCCAAAGTAAACAACTATAGTAGTATAGTGTGTCTCCACAAAATTTCAGCAACCATTACAATATGAGGAGCTCACCTTATATAGATGCAGATTTAAAAACCTCCAATAGAATAATAATATCCATTCCAAAGACCTAGATTTATTCAAGGAATGCATAAACAAGTAGTATTAATCTAACTAACTCCATGAACCAGTCAAAGAAGGAATTCAGATTCAGTATTTTATAAAGCAAAATTGCAGTTTTTTTAGACAGCGAATTCGGCCGTATCCGTACAGGGTACAGTCGGGATTCGCCGTACCCTGTACGGATACGGCCGTATCCCGTGAATCAGGTACGAATCCTGTTGAATCATATCGGATTTGCCGAATTTGGGATTCGAAGGCCCTGGGGGACGAATCCGGTTTCTTAGTTGGGCATTAACCTTTAGAGGGACCAACTCAAGCAGATTGGAGCTGAGATTTTCGCGTTTGTCCACCGAGTACAATTCTTTGAAGTGCTAATGGGTAGCTTGTTTGATGCCGCTAGGGTTGGAGAAGGATTGACTTCCGCATTTTATCTCCACTATAGAGTTGAAGTTTCTTCTCGTTTGGAGATTCTGTTATGGCATGAGTGTTTCTATCCCCGCTATTGCATCAAGAGATTTAAGTCTCTAGAATTCCTCCTCCCGAATACAAGCCTTATGGAGATTAGATCGGAGCTTCCTCTTCGAGGATAAGGTTGTCCTTCGAGATGTCCATATCTTCATTTGTTTTTGGTGGCTTTCCAAACAAAAGTTCGGGAAGCCCGCCTTGACTTGGGAGGAGAAGGGAGGGCTTTAGCCTGGCCTTGAGGGGCTTTCTTCACTCTCCTCGCCTTTTTCTTCCCACATGGGGCAGGAACCATCGATAAAGTTGGACTCCATACTTCCTCAACTTTGTCCAAAAGTCGGGTTGTCGCACCCGCAGGGCACCGAATCGGAAGGGAATAGGCCCTGCATTCATGTGGCTTCTACTCAAGCCTAATGGGCTTGTGATCGGGAGACTCGTGCAAAGAATAGAAGAACAAACATCAAGACCTAAGAGCAAGAAGGAGCTTTGAATGAGAAAACGATCTAACCTTAAAGAATATGGCCTGGACTCGGTTTTTTTTGGTCCATGTATATTTGCCCTCGGGAGTTTTCGATGTCCAATAGATCCTAGTCCCCGAATGAGCTCCTCCACCCATTTCTCGACCGAATCCCTTACAATGCTACCCCTCGCTTCTCCTCTGCTTAGAGTACTGTTCATGTTCTGCCGAGAATGACATTAATCATCTAATCTCATTTGCTAGGTCCACGTGATTCCCCAACAGGCGTTTTTGTTCCGAGAAGGGCTCACATAAAATGTTGAATAGACTCATAGTTTCTTTGTGAGATGAAGAGCAAAAAATCCAAATGAGTTAAGTTTAACCGCATTTTCTAAAGCATGTCTCATCCCATAAGATTCAACCTCCTTTTAGTGCCTCTAGAGGAGACTCGACACCCTCCTCCTTTTCCCAAAACTCTGCTTTTTATGGAGAAAGTCCTTTTCCTCCATTTTGGTCTCTTGGATGAGAAGAATGTTCGGCCTTTCCAAAATTTCTCTAGACTTTTCATTGCTTCTTCTTTAGGTTGCTCCCCATCCCTCTCAGCTCTAGGAGACGATCTTCATTACTCTTTTTTGAGTCGAGAGGGCTCCCTCAGAGCCCCCGACTTTGATTTTGTGTGTGCTTGTGGCTTTTGCCAACATATTTTCTAGGGTTAG
Organism: Pinus albicaulis; assembly: GCA_034641835.2. Classification (NCBI taxonomy): domain Eukaryota; kingdom Viridiplantae; phylum Streptophyta; class Pinopsida; order Pinales; family Pinaceae; genus Pinus; species Pinus albicaulis. Next base: position 1,538,258,290 of record CM076581.1, read on the forward strand.
TCGGGTCCCCCGCAATTTCTCCTTATAGGTTTCTTGTTCTCTTTTTTCTCTAGAGGATTTCTCGTCCCCCGGTAGATCTTCTAACCGAATTTTGGGAGTCCCCAATTTATCCTTCCTCCGACTCCTCCGAATCCAGATATTCCCCTCAGAGACAACCTCTTTCGTTCCTCTAGGATATTCACCAGACTTTAGTTGTTCTAGGGTTTCTTGCATTTGAATATCCTTTTGCATGATCTCGTGGTCAATTTCTTGGACTTCCTCTCACCGAGCTCAATGCCTCGAAACTATTCTCTTGGCCTTTCCGGGAGGGTTTCGCTTTAGGAATACCTCGTGGGAGTTGGGAGCTTCCCTTTCCTTTTTCCGCTTGCCTCGACTTGGGGCTCATTTTAGATTTCTTGGTCACGCTTTCATCCTTCTTTCTTTCTCCTTTTCCGGGCCGCATTTTACGCTCGGCGGCGGGCCATACTCATGACATCTCATGCATTTGAACGACAACTCGTTCGTAACTAGTTTCGACAGAGCGGGGACCAGCTTCCCACCGTTAGCTTAATGGCTTATAGCAGCCTAACCAAGATCCACCTCCGTTGATTCCGTGCCGCCGTATTGGTCCTTGTTGTTCGCTTCCGTCTATGAATTTCCCAAGGCATTGCCGATTTGCCGCAATTATTCCCGCCCACAGCGCACCAATAAGTTTGGGAGCCGAATCCGTACTAAAATGACAGATGACGTATCCTCCCAGGATCGAAGTCGTGAGTCCAACATTTAGGTACAACCCTTGAGGCCCCATGAAATAGATTCGCTTCAAAATCAAGTCCTTGTCTTCCTTCATGTTGAATTCGAACTCGAAATAACCCTCGCCCCGTGAAGTATGAGGTGACGCTATCGGGAAATAAGGGGGCTTCTAGTTGCGAGTGATCTAGGGCCTCGATTGTTTTTGGTGAGGGCCATAAGCCCACGGAACCCACCAACCAGAGCTCGATTTTCAAGGGAAAGGGCCACTCGCATCGGTCCCTCAAAGCGGGAGTGCCACCGAGGACCCTCATCCACCGTTTCGACAAATTTGGAGGAGAGTTGCTTCTTCTTCTCTGGATGGGAAGCGATTAGGAGCTTGAACGCCTCGATCTCAGGTGGAGGAGGAGGAGGAGGGTCCTAAGAATCCGCCATTGGACCGAGCCCAAGCCAGGGTGAGCACCCCGATGGCACCACCCTGATGCAAAACCAGAAACCCTAAGCGCGGCAGAGGGCAGAGCGTGGGCTCAATGGAAAAAAAACCACGAAACCTTGGCGAATCTTAGTAGTACCCAATATGTAAATTGTAAAAATTTTAATCATATTTTTGTAAAAATATTTAGGTTTCTAATTATTTTATGTTAGTATATATAAAATTTTGGCGACTTTTTAGGGGTAAAATAATTTTATACTATAAAATTTGGGCGAATCAATTTTCAAAAAATGAAATTGTTGGGGAATATTGATCAAGAAATGATTGAGCTTCCGTTTAAGTATATTCGCCCATCTCATGTCTCTCGACCATCCAAGGAATAGCATCTCCACCACAAAGAGAGTTGTTTTATCTCAAATACTCTAGCTCTCCCCGTTACAGTGGGTAGAAGGGTGTTGGAGGATCTCGCAACTTAGTTAACAATTAATGAAGATTCCACTGCCCCCAACATCGCCATCCGAAATGAACAAGCTCGGATTTTCAGCACCTAAAACCCCTAGTACATAGAAAACACAATAAAGGTACCAACATCTTTCATGTCTACTACCTCAAAAGATAATGGTAAGAAAAAAACCTCTTAGTATTTACACTTCCTTAAGAGAGTATAAAAGCAAGTATACAAACATTAAAATATAAACCAAAAAGAATAAAAAAAAACCAATAAATCTAATACAGAGATTAGCCATAGTAAAAACCAAGTTACATAACTAGATTAAGAATCACAATATCCTTGTGGCATTCTTCATGGACAAGTGGTGTCAAAGCTTCCTTCTCTCGAACTACGATGCCTTACATGTAAGCCCACCCTTCATCGCAATCCTCCAAGTATGGACTCGACCACCATCGCAATTCCCGCACATACCACCTCCAATGTGATGGCTCTGGCTCAACTTATCTCCATGTGGAATGAAAGGACCATGTCCATACAATGGGTAGCCGGCACATTATATACTCCAAACACGGGATTTGGTATAACATGAATCCACTAATGAACATCTCCATCATTAGTTAAACAATGAAGTCTTCTCGGGTGGGAGTGAAAATATTAAAATATTATGGTAATCACCGCACTCAACATAAATGAGTACCCATCCTTTCTCTAGAAAATGCTTCCCAGAAAATCCACACTGAATTTCTAAAATGTATTTTTTGCACACATGTATGGACATGAATACACAAGAGAATGAGAAAGAGTGGATTCATTAATTCATTAGATGATGCAATCTATGATTAAGTCATTATATTAGGAGTAGAGTAGTACATTTCATATCTACCAAATACCTAACTAACAACAACCACATTTAATACCAGGTATTAAATGCCTCATAACTACATCTTCTATTTGGCACTTCCGCAATTCCAATTTCACAAATTTTCTAGGTGGTGACTAGTCAAAAATTTGTATGACAAACATTAATGTTCTTTGTTATCCTCTCGGCTACATGTTGGCTTCTTTGGTGGCTTAATCACTTTGATTCGTTGGCTCTACCATGAAGAGGTAAAAGCTATACATTTGATGATTCTCTTGGCGCCTACTCCACTCACCGACAACATCCGTAGCTTAATTCTTTGGTTATTCAAAGAGATAATATCTACCCATGTGATGAAAGGCTTCACAAAAGGAAAACCTATAATGTTCCTACACTTAGCATCACTCCATGAGTCGAGATATTGATTTGATATCATCAATTCTATAATTCTTTGGCCTCGCCTTCGCAATATTTTTGTGGGTTTTTCCTTGTGCTATGAATTTATGGTCTCTCGCTACTTTTGATTGCATACACATACACAATCCCTTTGACTTAATCCAGGATGGCTAGCCTTTGTTATCTTTCGCCCAATTAGACCACAATTTCCAAATTAAATCTAAGGCAAAAAATTGTAGTGCCATTGGCATCAATAAAGGAACTTAGGTATCCGAAATACAATAATGCCATCATGGCAATGGAAAGTTGCAACATGATAGACTTTACCAAAAAAATATTATACGTAGTTGAATATCATGTACCAACCGAGCTCTTCTAGTAGCCGGAGAATTGTTTTTGTTATTGTGTCACATACCTCTTCCTACCTTGGTCTCGTAGGGTTTTGGAGTATTAACTTCCATCCACACTCTTCGCTATCAGGTTGTTTGGCATCTAAGATTTACAGATGCGCATTGGAAACTTGCCATTCGGGGGCCGATTGGGTTGGTCGTGAGGTCGATTGTGGTGGTGTTCATGGTGTGCCCTAAATGCCTCGGTCTCGCTTTGTGTTTGGGGTCGTTCACCACTCGGGATGAAATTGCTATGATCTCGTTGAAGGAAGCAAGAGAATCGATTGGAGTCTCCTATTCATACGTATTTTTCTGGCTGAAACACTTATTAGCCTTGGTAAACTTTAGATTAGAATTGTATGCATTATCTATGACCTGGATAAACATGTAGATTGATATTTACTTTGCTTTTTACAAGTATTATAATAGCATAGTTATTAATGTAATCAATTTTCCAACATTCAATATGGAATATACCACCGGAGTGATCGGGACTATTATGTTGCATGCTATAGTATAGCACACATGAAAGTTGCACACAAATCCAAAGAGACTAGTTGTAAGTTAAGGAGATCTAGATTGTGCTTGTTAACCGATTTCATCTCTCTAGATAGAGAAATGCCACAACCGAGCAATTTTATAGGGTGAGGGTCTTTCTTCGTTGATTCTCGCCGTATGTTTCAACTCGTATTTTTCGTCGTAATGAAGTAACTTAACTCCAAAACTTGCTTAAAACAAAGTTATGACCTTTTTTTTAATGATTTGGCCAATTTCGGGCCCATTCTTGGTTTGACTTTCTATGAATTAAATTTAATAGAATTTCCTAAGAGATTGCAAAATTAAAAGCCGATGGATTAGTCGCTTAAGTTAACTTAGCATAATATATCTACCAGGGGAATATGCCCAAGTTCCGTGCAAGGAAATGAATATCCTTAAGGCTTGTATATAAATGAAATTGATAAAACCTAATCCTCTGCAATGCATTGAACATATAACTAATCCTTTGCAACATTTATCGATGCAACTAAACCTCTTCGAATGTTTATCGTGCACAATAGCCTAAGCCTTGTTATGCTAACTGCAATTATTATTATGCCAATTGAGGGAATATACAACGATACACTTAATGGACATTAATTCCATGTAGATATGCAGAACTAGATTATTTATCCGGAATGGAACACTATTATAGTATCCTTTTATTATTATTATATTAAAGTGTAACTGTCATTAGAGAGTGTCTTGTGATGCAGAGGATGCCCACGCAATGATCACATTTTTAAAGCTTTGCTTCTTTTTATTTATTTTTGACCCGCAATTTGGGACACACCAAAGAGGGGAGGTTCGTCTTCAATGAGGGGCGTCCTTATAATTTAATTAAAAGATTTCGTGTAGTGGTCGGTTGCTCTAGAATCCGCAGATGACTCACAAGGGCCATCCAGCATGGATTGAAATTACCTCTGACATGACTGCCAGGATGACAAGAGGACACCGTGAATTAATGGGGTTTGGTGTGGTTTCGTCATGAAATTTTTTTATTTTATTTTATTTTCCCCACCGTTTCTCGCAAGAGGTGGATTGGCAACAAACCATTCCACGCAGAAAAAAGGAACATCGTGTGCATACTAGATAAGAAGATTTCTCGTACTCGCTGTTGACAATATAACCGTACTCTGGTGCTGCTGGGAAGACTTCGCACCTCAAAAGAGAGTACATGTGATCACAGAGCAGGAATTGCGTACCCTTTGGACCCTATTCAATGGCAACTATTTGATGACAAAGAAATTGCAGGAGTCAAGAGCCTAACCAGAGGCGAATGATGCAGTAGGCCGCCGACGCAACAATCGTACCCCTACTGCTTTGCTTCGATTTATTTTTGACCTCGTATTTCAAGCACACCATCAACATACTCCAAGATGTGCCGATGTCTTTCCATAGATCAATGGTGAGCTCTCCGGCTCTTCTTGCACTTTAATGCCTTCAATGGGTGAATTATCCTCATCTTTCTTCAAGTCATTTGCACTTGGTTCCTCGTCATCTTCAAATATATGTGGCATCACAACTCGTAACCGAAAGGTTGTATTACCGCCATATTCACCAATCATCCCTTCAATTTCCTCAATGGGTCACTTCAACAACACACTCGTACTCTGTGAGGGATGCTCTCGATGAGATAACACTGTACTTTATCAATACCTAGAAGATCCAATATCATTCATGTCACGGCGTGCACAGGTTCCTCGAAGAATTCTCCGTTCAAGCTAAAGCCTCAAAACCTTAAGACACTCGACGACGATTCTCACTGCAATGCTACCTTGTGAGCACTCGTACCCAACAAGCGTGGAAGAGCACTTCCGTACAAACAGAAGATATGTATTTCCAGCCATACCTTTTTATGTGTGTGAACATTGAGTTATTGAATCCACCAAAAAGAACAAGTCTATCCTCCATGGAACTCGCTTCGTTTTCCACCACGAACAATAAGCTCTACAACCTCCCTAGCAATGCCATATTTTTGCAGTCAATAGCATGGTGCGATGCTCGTCAATACTTTGTCCTCGACAATATCTCAAGTATTTACCAAAGGTGTCCCCGGGAAATTGTCGCTCGTATCCCCGCTAAGTGTCCCTCCAACTCGATTTTTCTCCTCGAGCCTATTTTACCTTCTTCACTTGACTCCCGCATCCATCATATTTTCTGAAATTTACTCCCGAGGCATTAACTCTTGACTTCTTTGGTTCCACATGGGCAATGGAATCCCCTTGTATCCCTCGCCTGCCTCACCATCAAAGTGAAGTTGAATAGGTGAACTATGTTCTCGAACTACTCCTCGCATTGGCAAAGGACTGGAAATAAAAGGAATAGAATTCTCGCCTTCTTCAATTAAAAAGGGATGTAAGTGTAGGTGTGCCGAACGAGCTTGTTCTCGCTAGCTTCAAGGGTGTACCGCTATAAGATTCTTGTGAGATGTAGATGGAGTTTCCATATCGTAATCATTTGGCACATTTCTGTAGTTTTATTTTCACAAAGATCATACACTGGTTCGAGCTTGGTTAATTTTTCTAAATGCAACTTTGTAGGATGTGACACACCATCCAATTTCATTGTCGTAGTACCATTTATCTTCACTTTACATTTTGAAGGAGCCGTGACTTTTTCCCCGCCGTGAGGTTCAATGCCGCATTTTATAGGGGAAACTTACTCATGCTCGCGAATAGCCAATTGCTTAGGTAACCTTCGGTTAAGCTCGACCCGGTAATTCCCACAATCTTTCTTAAGGCCTCCGCTATTTTTCGTCAACAAGTGCAAGATTTCTTCACCCCGATGATCTTCGACTTGTATTCACATTGTTCCACCTCACCCTTTAGTGCAACATGAGCCTTGTTCGTGAGGTGTGCCGATTGAATTGCCTTGTCTTGAAGCTAAATTTGCACCATCTTGCTTCTTTTTGGAGAAAAATAGCACTGTGCAAATATGCCGTGTTTCTTTTGTTCTTCCAATTTATAATAAAACAAGGATGATTCAATAGGAATTTTTGTGTTTGCATTCCTCTCATCCTCATCTCCATTATTTTGTTTATCTACGTGCTTATAGGTCTTTGAATCTTGAAACAATGGATTCACTCGCTTCTCCTCTACCCAACCGACCCATTCCGAAGGAAACCTCATAAAGGATTGATAAGGAACTAAGATGCTAGAGGTTTCTTGTCGTATCCTATTTCATTTGCTGATTTTGGAATCAACATGTCTACTTTGACACATTCATCATTTCCCCTTAACTACCTTCTTATAATTCTCGGGCAGCCTTAGTGTAAGGTCTTTCATTCGGCAGTAACTCCAACATGCGCCATCCCCGTCCAAAGAACACCCGCCTGTCATTGGCTCCACCGAAGCAAGAGCGCCTCTCGCAACACATGCGTACATAGCTTCTTGAGCCCTCGGTGATGTCGTTTAGAGGGGGGTAGGGCCGTTCATCACTTAGTAAGCTACTTCGCAGATGATATTTATCAGCCTTTGGTGGCAAACATGTAGCCCTTTCCATTAAAATTGAAGACACCTCGCCCATGTGGCAAATCTCCTTCAAATAAGACATTGAACTTGTGACATTACAAGTTCTCAAATGGCATTCCTTTAACATAAATGGATTATCTCGTCGCATTATTTTCTCCTATATTGTCAAAGGCACTTATCATGCCTCCTTTACTAGAACCTTCTTACAATTTTTTTGGTTTCATCTTCAACATCAACTCTTTCCCCTTTTACCAAATGTGATATTCATCAAAGTTGAGTTTATGTTTCCTTCCCTTAACTGTGTCGAAGCTTTTTTCGATGATCTACCTCGGTAATAATTCAAGAAAATTATCTTCTTCGTGCAAGTATTTATCTTTGTTTGATCCTCACATCTCCGTGGTAGTATTGATAATCCCGAATTATGTTTCTTCAAGAGATTTTTTCTCTTCGAATTTAATTCTGATGCAAAAAGTGTTTGATACCGCCCTAACTTCATTCTCTTCACTACAAACATGTAGAAAGCACATGATCTTTTGTCATTAGGAACAAATTTTTCATGAATATGTTCAAAATCTTTTCCACCCTTCACATTTTCTTTTCAAGTTTGAAACCTCGATTGTCGTCTTCGTTGTTTCCATGTTTAAAAGATTCATTGCTAACACCGTTATCTCTGTCACCGATTTTCTCCAATCTTCGGATCTCACTTTCTGCATTAATCGAGAACTTCTAGTTTCTTTTTCTATGCTTAGTGTTTGAGAAGTGTTTTTTGGTCTGAAATCATTTGGAATTGGGATTTCTCGCCGTACATCCCGTCGGTCCCGTCCGAGTAATGTCGATCCATGTGGCTCGGTGCTGTCCCCCGACACTCATCTCCGCCGATTCTAGAGCAACCGAACACACACAAAAATCGTTAATTAAATTATAAGGACGCCCCTCATTATGTCGTACCCCTCTTTGCCATCCCAAATTGCAAGTCAAAAATAAACCATAAGCAAAGCACAAAAGCAGATGCAACGCGGTGTGGAAGCCTCTCGCATCATCTTGTTAGATTTTACCGGTAAATAGCTGGTGCCAAACCCAACTACCATTAATCGTGGCTTATCTTATGTACTATCGTGTGGTTCACATTGTAAATGATTCGTAGATATGTGGCTCTATCTCTCTAAGAATGAGACGTCTTAAGGATTTTAGCGATGAAGCAACTCTGTCCGGCAAGAAACCAATACCTTTGCGTCCGGGGCCTAAACTCGTGTTTGAAAACATACAATAGTTTACCATGCTTCGTAGGTATTTGAGATAATTCAATGTAGATTCTCGTTTTGGTATATAACCTGCTTTTCTATTAATACTGGTAATGTGATCTTACTTTCTACTGTTATTAGATTTTGGACTATTTGATTTGAATATCATTGGCATATAAGCCTGTTAATATAAAACACTTGAATTGGTTGACATACTTGCGGAGGCTAGAACAGTTTTAGCATATTGAAGTATAATGGTGTAATTTTCGTATTTATTTCCGGTGTCAGGAAGAATAATGGGAGTGTGTATGCTCATGTCTTTTCTCGTTCGTGATATGCTCCGCATCCTAGTGATCCCGAGTATGATCCATTTGCTACTTTAGGAAAAGCCACCGTAAGTTTGAATGTGCGTGCGCATTACACTTGAGAATTTGCATATTTTTTGGCTACAATTGCACCCTTTTGAAGGATGTTGTCAGGATTGAATTTGAAATAATAAGCATGATGTATGTTTTCTTTTGCCGAATTTTGTAGCTATTGTTACATATCTTCCAAACCCAAAGGCAGATAAGCATAAGATCCTATTGAGTGGTTGCAGCTTGAGACCAGATGGATCAGAAATTGAGGTAAAGATATTTTTCTTCTTACCATACATTTGTTGCCCGGAATATTGATTGTCAATATCCGTTACAAAATTCTGAGCATTTGGAGAAGAATATGTCAAGTGTTCCGCTATAATTATTTCTTTCTTCATGATTCAAGAGATACCTTTTGGTAGTTTGTGTAGGAGGTCCTAATTAAAGGTTATTAATCTACCCCTCGTTGCCTTCACTAGCCATAGCATTCCCTTTCGCACTAAAAATTGCATGCCACAAATCAAAAGCCATGATTTGGTTAGATCGCATGGAGGCTAATATGAATTGCAATGTAGCCTTGAATCTCAAAAAGGATGTCAACCAATCCATTCAAAAGAAACCTACTCTATATTGTAGAGAAACCAAAAAAATTCCAAGAGGCATAGGATTCTCGACAGATGATTATTTGTCAAGACTCGACCATATTTCAACGTTGTTACCGCATCTAGATGGTCGCATCCCGCATTTGAAGCTACAATATTATCTTTAAATTCTGGAGCATAGAAGTGCGTCTTACCCACTGCAATTCATCATTAAAATTTCAATAGCATCCTCCTTTTGGAAATCAGGGTAGTGATTTATTAGTTAGACATGGTATGGGCTCCGCATTCTACATATAGCGAATGTCAAAATTAGAAATTACTTCAAAATTCAACCAAGAATGTGCAAAATGCAGTATGTGCCTGATTCCGCACACTTTAGAGACTGTGAATCCGTAGCCGTTCTTTGCAAGTATCTTACAAATGTATAAAAGGACTCGCATGTTTCCTACAAATGCCCGTGAAGGAAACCCGTTACCATTTATTTTACAATAGGAGTTGACAGTTGAAAATTCATCGATACAATATATATATGAATATCATTTACAAAGTTTCACATTAGCCATAAGTTGATAACAAGTGTTTACAAAAAGGGAGAATCCACATATAGAAGTCTTAATAGAGTTGTAACCAAATGGAAATGTAGTCGAATCTTCAAGAATGCACTTTTATTCCTCATTTCGTCGCTAGATTTCACTCGGTTTCTTCCGCAAGGTCCCATTCGACCTCTGCTTTTTCTTCTTGAAAGTTACCATCAAGGATCTTGTTGAAGCACATATTACTTTCGTGGTAGTCCCGATACCCGCAACATAATGAATATTCTTGTTATCTAAAACCCGTAGTACATAGAAAACACAAAGGGCAAAGAAAGCCAACATCTTTCGTCTACTACCCCACAAAGATAATGGTAAGAAAACCTCTTAGTATTTACACTTCCTTTAGAGAGTATAACATCAAGTATATATAAATTAAAAATATAAACCAATAAAATACAAAAACCAATAAATCTAATACAAAGATTGTGATTTCATTAAACCAAGGGACAAACCTAGATTAACAATCGAAGTATCCTCAGGTTTCTTTGTACAAGTGGTGTCAAAGATTCCTTCTCTCGAACTACCATGCCTATAAGCCCACCCTTCATCGCATTCCTCCAAGTATGCACTCAAACACCATCCGTAATTCTAGCACATATACCACCAATGGATACCTACTAAACTATCACCATGTGGAATGAAAGGACCATGTCCAGACAATGGGGTAGTTGGCACATTATATACCTGCACTCGTAGGATTTGGTACATCATGAGTCCATTGATGAACATCTCCATCACTAAACAGTCTTCCGTGGGAGTGAAAATATTAAAATATTATGACTAGAATATCAGAAGCTTTAATGATGTCTATCAAAGAAGAGGGTACGTCGGAGAAGATTGCCCACTTAGGCCACCGATATGGGTCTCCCCATGATTTTCAGAACTAATTTATGCGAAATAAGTATCCCGAATTTTTGAGGTTGTTGATACAGATTATGGGCTTGCATTGGAGTTAACTTCATGGGATCCTACTCTTGCGCTCTCCTTGCGTAAGGCCTCGAAGAAGCTAATAATCTGTGACAAGGATCTTATACTGAGCAGCTCCCCGAAGTTCAAAGCAACTTCGTTCAGCTTCTAAGTGTCGTACCCACCATTAATTAAGCAAGTGGTTGTTAAGGTAAGTGAGCCTATGGAAGGTAAATAGTAAAGATGGCAATTAAGTGGGACCAAAATTGTTGAGTGTGCATCTAAATTTCCTATGGAGTTCGCCCATATGGCATTCCCACCAAAGGTGATCCCGAAACATTGGCTCACTTTAAGTAGAAAAGAGTTGCCGAGTCTTACGGTGGAGAAGAGAAGACCGGGTTTATTACCTCACCCATTTCAAGCATAAAGTTTTCGAACAAGGTAAAACTCGTAACTTTTTAGCTTCCGGATTCCTCAAAAGTTATAAATTGTTAACCCACTAGTTGAGTAATAATGTAAAATTAAAGTGTTACCCAAATAATAACACTGAAAACTATTGGACTCATAAATATTGAGTGTTAATTATTGGACTGCCTTACTATGATTTGAGCCCTTTTGACATAGGTCCTTTTAGAATGTTGAATTCGCCTCAAATAGGTCCTTATAGAATGTCATACGAGTCTATATGTATCCTACACCTAAAATAGGCCAAAATTACAATGGCCATAGGGTCGAATTTCAGCTCCGAAACAGCCAAAATTGTGGATGCTACATTGGCCTAAATTTAGAAATTAATGTGCTTACTACAGTCTACAAAGTTGGAAAAAATATAGGTCCAAAATTCCATCCAGGTCTAAAAATATGTCTTGTTTATTTTCTCTCTACACTATTATTCTTTAGCTTCTCTTTTACCAAGATAATATGATATTAATTGATGCTTATTCGATTTGAACATTGGTTCTTATATACTTGTCTTCCACAATGGAGGTAAATGATTATTGGAGAGGCATGGCCATGCCTAGATATGTAAGTTAGTAGTCTTTCATGTTTGATCTTAAAAAATACTCCTGCCCGAATGAAAAGGAATTAGGATGTGTATGAGCACTCATTTAAAATATTATAAATTCCTCTCCAAGCTGGTATCAAACCCATGAAGCAAGTAAACCAAAGATTCATTTTATTATTATTGACTTCATCTTTTTACATAAGTACATAATTACATAGTCATTATACGTAAAGACCTACCTAGTTACATAGTTAGATCTGATTTGTTAGATAAAGGCTTAGTTACCTTCAAACTAGTTCCTTCTTTTAGTTGGTTCTCAGACCGTCAATCATAGGAAAGAATTCAGATTCTTTCCTTCAAACTCAATGTAAGCAAATTATTCCGAGATCCTCAAATGTACTATTTCACTATGTATACATATTACTCGTTTAATCTTTATTTTGTGCTTCGATTGTAAGTACTTCACCGTACATGTCTCCTAATTCCGTCGACCATTTCTCGTGAGACCCTATGTGATACCATCAAACCGAAAATGGCATACTTCTCATCAAGTTGTGATGGCACCGAACCAAAGGAGAATTTTCTCACTATGGTAGCACGAAACAAAGGATAGATTTTTTACCGTGGTAGTTCCAAATTGTAGTGTCATTCTATCATGTGTTTTGGATTATACCGAGACCGTAGTCGACGATGATTATAACACCGAAGATTTTCACCGTAATACGATTATACCGATATCTTTTTGTCACACCGAAAGCCTTAATTGTAAATACACCTTTATAACTCATTCTCCTCACCGCCGTGTGGTATCGAAATAATCTTATAAGAGTAGTACCGACCGAGGCAGAGGTAATTTCAACACTCGTGATGTCATCGAGATTGAGATGTTACCGAGATCCTTCTTTTCATAGTGACATAGATTGACCTTTCTTGTGAACTCGCACCTAGCTTAATTATTGGACCGTCTTACTATGATTTGAGCATTCTTTTGACATAGGTCCTGTAGAATGTTGATATGAGTCTATATGTATCTCACACCTAAAAATAGAAAACTACATTTGGCCATGGGATTAACCGTATGGTTGTATTAAATGAAAACCAATTTTTAGGGAATATTTATAGCTCCCTTTTTGCTTCATACCGCAGATTTCGCAGCTTTGCCTTGAATTCCCGGGCAATCAAATATCGGGGGAAATTCCTCGCAGAGGTACTAGGGAATTATAAATCATTGAAGTGCTTAGAGACCTCACATAATCAAATTGTATGATCAATATCATTCACCCTCGGGAATATAACATCATGAACACCCTTCCATATGCTATGAGTGCTCTAGCATATATTCCACCATTCACATAGCTTCTAACAATTGACATGTGGGAGCTCATACATTTGCCCAATATATAAATCCTCAACAACTTTTTAGCTCGGATTCCTCAAAGTTATAAATTGTTAACCCACTAGTTGAGTAATAATGTAAAATTAAAGTGTTACCTACTAAAGAATAATGAAAACTATTGATCGTTAAATATTCACTCGTTTTAGAATTTAAAATTACATCAATATGTTGTTAATGCTTACATTTTTTAAGTGATAGCCCTGAAGAATGGCGTACGAAAAGCTTCGAAGAAGCAAGGAAACGTGAAGCAATGAAAGCTATGTGAATTCCTCCAATAAGCCAAAGATATCCCTGTGCAGGCATTTTTTCTATTCGCAATTATGTGTGTGACTTCAACTGCGGGTTTTGTCTCCGTTAGTTGTGATGGCATAGTATTTTTTTGTGACATCAAGTTCTTTTCCTCCCCTTCGGCCTTACGCGCTCCCAAATTTGGGCGTGTGTTTACATTATGTATTGGGGTTCCCATGAACAGATGGTGGCAAAAGTATCGAGATTCATTTGGGCCCTATGTTGGAGGAAGCCGGGATTCTCATTGCCTCCCAAAAGCTCAAGCGAGGATAGTGGAAAGATGCTAGAGGATGGAACCGAGATCGCAATGAATATATGGGCAATCTTAGTTTGGTGTTTTTGCTTTTGATTTCTTGGGATTTTGACTACTAGGTTAGCATCACCAAATTATTTTGTCCTCTTCACTACATTATGTTCGATAGCGTGTTTTACAAAGTATTCATATAGCACTTCATCTATTTTTAAGTTTATGACTGACGATTATGTTTCTAACAATTTCTGAAGTTCCTTTTTTCAAAGATATTTAAGGTTAATATTGTTATGTTGTATAACGAATAATTTGATTACTTACATGCGGAGAATGGAATTTAGCATTTTAGGTGAAGAACTCGTTAAAATTCAAAGTATTTTGTTTTAACATCTATTTTCTTTTCCACCTTTTCCCAAGTGTGTTATTTTCGAATGAGTTATATTATTTCTTTGTTCAATTTGTCCATGTGTTAAGGGTTTGGAGAATCCTACCTTAAAATGGTGCAATTAAAGCCCTCGATGTATAGTTTGATATTATTTCCTCGCAAGATGGAATCATACTCTAGCAGCTACTTCCTTCCGAATGCCATGTTAACCACATACGTACTATGATAGAGCGGCGTTTAAATGGGGTCCGATACACCATAAAGAAAGTGTCGTTGCATTGTTGTCGCTTGCTTAGACCAAGCAAAAGGTGAAAAGAAGTGTAACATTTGGGTTTACTTTCCATTTGAACCTGGTTTCTATTCTCCAGATATATACGTACAAGCATCAAGAATGTCACAAAGCAGTAGAATTCTCTTCCTTCCTCCAAAACCTAGCTATAAATTTTAAAATTGTATGTTTATTTTTTAAAATTGCAATATGTTAAAACATATTAACATGAATGTTTATTCAATATCTCAATCTTGCAAATGTTCGATCGTTTTAGTCAATATCTCAATCTTCCAGTTACTTCAGCAATTACTAACCTTTAGCTGCTTCTATAGAATACGTCCTTCAGTTACCTTGGAAGTTGTATGATTCAGTTCTTCCTTTAGATAGGTCTACAATCAAAACTGTTCTTGTATTTTCTATCTTTCAAACGCTGTCACCTTCAGACTTATACGTAGACAATCTTGTCCTTAGATTTGATTTGTTATACCTTCAAACTAGTTCTTTCTTTTATTTGGTTCTTGCACTGTCAACTTCATAAGAAAGAATTCAGATTCTTTCAAACATAATGTAAGCAGCTATTCCGAGATCCTCGAACGTACTATTTCACTGTGTATACATATTACTGTTTTGACCTTATTTTGTGCTTCGATTGTAAATACTTCACTGTACATGTCTCTAACTTCTGTTGACCATTTCTGTGAGACCCTATGTGATACCATCAAACTGAAATGGCATACTTCTCATCAAGCTGTGATGGCACCGAACCAGTGAGACCTTTCTCAATGTGGTAGCATGAAACAGTGATAGATTTTTTACTGTGGTATTTCCAAATTGTAGTGTCATACTTATCATGTGATTGATTATACCGAGATTGTAGTTGACCTGTGATTATAACACTGAATATCTTCACTGTAATACGGATTATATTGATATCTTTTTGTCACACCGAGCCTTAACTGTAAATACACCTTTATAACTCATTCTCCTCACTGCTGTGGTATCAAAATAATCTTATAAGAGTAGTACTGAATTGAGGCAGAGGTAATTTCAACACTGTGATGTCATTGAGATTGAGATGTTACCGAGATCCTTCTTTTCATAGTGACATAGATTGACCTTTCTTGTGAACTTGCACCTAGCTTAATTATTGGACTGTCTTACTATGATTTGAGCCCTTTAGTCAATATCTCAATCTTCCAGTTACTTCAACAATTACTAACCTTTAGCTGCTTCTGTAGAATACGTCCTTCAGTTACCTTGGAAGTTGTATCATTCAGTTCTTCCTTTAGATAAGTTTGCAATCAAAACTGTTCTTGTATTTGCTATCTTTCAAACGTTGTCACCTTTATCAAACAACGAAAAATTGGAGCTGCACAGTTGGGGAATTGTTCTAGACTTAGTTTCATTTCCCTGTTTCCAAATATTTTAAATGGAGCTATCCCAATAGAGATTGGCAAACAATCCATGCTTGAAATGCTAGATGTTTTAAGGAACTCCCTCACTCATGAGATTCACAAGGAGCTGGGCAATTTCCATGAGCATTATGTACTTGTGTTCACAAATCCGCTGGACTACACCCTTGGAAAAAATTATATTGATTCTAAGCCTACTAGTGGTTTATCAGATAGTGAAAAATTGGAGCTCAACTATTTTCAAGGAGATATTCCTGCCGATCTTATCACACTTCCTTGTGTTAAGATTATTTGGGCTCTACAGAAAACTCAAAATGGAACCTTCCCTGAGGGTTGAGGTGAATGTTTAATTTGTGTCAAAATATTTTGACTAGTCGAATTCTTATAGTTTTAAGTAGATGCAGGAACTTATATTTCTAGCTTGAGAGGCAATCAACTTAGAGGGATGATTCCTGAATTTCCAGTTTCTTTTATGCTTTTATTTAATATTAGTGGAAACAAATTATCTAGCAACATTTCAACTTGCTCGAATAATAGCTTCACCAAACCACCACTGCTTTCAATAAATGATTTTTTTGATAGTTCGCAAGCTCATGTCACCTTTGATGCTCTTTATTCATCTATCTTTATGTGTGGTCTTAGGGAAGCAATCCAGATACTTCCATTCTATCTAATATCTTTATGTGTGGTCTTTGTGGAAGCAATCCAGTCACTTCCATTCTATCTAACGGTCTGACGGTGCTTCATGATTTCAAACAGTAACAACTTCACTGGTTTGCTTTCTCCACCACTAATAGATGAAGGGATAATGAAAGAACAACCATCTTATGGATTATTATTAAATGACAACCAATTTTTAGGGAATATTTATAGCTCCCTTTTTGCTTCATAACAGATATTTCAGAGCTTTGCCTTGAATTCCAGGGCAATCAAATATCATACTTATCATGTGATTGATTATACCGAGACTGTAGTTGACCTGTGACTATAACACTGAATATCTTCACTGTAATATGGATTATACTGATATCTTTTTGTCACACCGAGCCTTAACTGTAAATACACCTTTATAACTCATTCTCCTCACTGCTGTGGTATCGAAATAATCTTATAAGAGTAGTATTGAATTGAGGCAGAGGTAATTTCAACACTGTGATGTCATTGAGATTGACCTTTCTTGTGAACTTGCACTTAGTTTAATTATTGGACTGTCTTACTATGATTTGAGCCCTTTTGACATAGGTCCTTTTAGAATGTTTCGAGTCCTTTCAAACTGCCTTTGATCATAACCTAGCTCTGATACCATGTTGAGAATTTAAGGGCTATAGATTAATACAAATTCTCTTCTTGATAACTACTTGTGAGCTTGCTGAGTTAATCCTTCATCAAGTCAATTATCAAAGTGCTTATACAAATGTAGAGACAAAATTAATCTTTCTTATAACTGAGGATTTTGCAATAAGTTAGGAAGGTAAATCTCTGATTTACCTTCCTTACTTGAGGTTTCTGACTTTTACAATTCTTTCCTCAGAGATAACTTAATCATATCCTTTAGTCAATATCTCAATCTTCCAGTTACTTCAGCAATTACTAACCTTTAGTTGCTTTTGTAGAATACGTCCTTTAGTTACCTTGGAAGGTGTATCATTCAGTTCTTCCTTTAGATAAGTCTGCAATCAAAACTGTTCTTGTATTTGCTATCTTTCAACGTTGTCACCTTCAGACTTATATGTAGACAATATTGTCCTTAGATCTGATTTGTTATACCTTCAAACTAATACGTTATTCCTGTTCTTTCTTCCACCTTTTGTTAACTTCAAACTTGACTGTAATTGTTACTTAAATATCCGAAGTACCTCAGAGACAGATCCGCAAATCTGTTCTTTCTTTTAATGTGTTCTACCCCAGACGTTAACTTAATCTTTGCTCCCTTCTTTACGCTGTATTGCCTCAGTAGAATCCGCAAAAATTTCTTCTTTTGCACGTTGTATAACCTCAGTATCATCCGCAGATATGTTCTCTTAACCGCAACATATGTAGGGTATATATAGTAGTTCTAGCCAAGTAATTAAGTTGACCTTATAGCCATTTAGTAGGCCGACTTTAACATTTGTTTGTAGGCCGACTTCATAAGCACATATTCAACATTTGTAAGCCATTCTTCTGTAACATCCTGGAGGGTATTCTTCACTCCTTTTACATGACTCTTAATTACACTTATGTACCTAATAGACATCAAGAAGAAGTCTATAGACCTATACTAAGAATCTTGCTCATGAAACCCATGAAGCAAGTAAACCAAAAATTCATTTTATTATTATTTACTTCATCTTTACATAAGTACATAATTACATAGTCATTATAAGGAAGACCTACCTAGTTACACTCTTCAACATTATAACTATATATAATTTTGATGTTTCTAGGTTGGAGATTGTACTATTTTCATTGGAGGATGCTACTATTGATGCGCACAAGGCTCTTGAGTTACTTGGTAGGATTCTCGCAAAATTGGTTGTTGAAGGGATATTATTTATTCAAGATATAACAAGGGAAATCAAGGATGGAGGTACATAGCCAGGAAGCTTATTAGAAACGAGGGGATTTTGAGGTTTTTCTCAAGAAGAAAATTTCAAGGTAGTCTGCTCATAATTTTAATGCCTGATCAATTTTGTGGTTTATTTGTGATCTCTCATGTTGACAAGTGAATGGTTGGTTAGTTTTTAGCTTGTGCTCACATTTGTTGGTTCCTGAAGCTCGAGCACTTTATAACAAAGATAGGCAAAGTCAAACAACACAAATGGTCCACTAGCTCTCTTTTCATTTGCTAATATTATAATGAAGTTTTATTAGAGTCACCGTTTGTTTGTTTATTTTGGTTAGAAAAGGGTTTGCTCTTGGTTTTATGTGATTTTCAATTTATCGTATGTAGCATGTTGAGAAATGGGAAAGAATAACATGACATTTATTTTGCAGAAATTGATGCTGAAGGAAAATTGCTTTGACATTGTTGATGTTAGGGTATATGTTGTATAAACTATTTATAGTCTAATTTATGTTATATTCTAGTGTTCATTGTCTTTCATTTCTTACAGTACATTGTATTTTCTTTTGTTTTCAGAAAATGAAATCAGTATTGATGGTAAGAAGCATGAATTGAAAAAAGAGAAGAGCAATAACATTGGAGCGACAAATGCAAAAAGAGAGAGGAGAACTAGTCTAGTGATACCCTTAGAACCAATATTTCACATAAGACACACATATAAAGACTGATGATCAAGTCTTCAGAGTTGGTGAATTCACCTGTAATGCCTTGACAACACAACAATAATGTTTTGAAGTGATGAAACATCATTTCATGTGTAAATTGTAGTCCAACTAATATAAAGTTGGAAACTCATATTGTAATATTTTAACATTTCATATAATATAATTTATGTGGTTGAAATTATTTATAGTTGCACTTGATGTTGTTTAGTATTGTAATTAAAATATGCGACTTTGTGTTTTCATATTAGATGAACATGCACATTGCATGACATTTTTAAATCATACAAATTAATTTATGTTGATTAATAATGAATACAAATAAAATGAATATGCGACTAAATTAGTCATTTATAATGATTATTAATGAAATGAATATAAGCTACTAAGTTAGTCATTTATATAATGAATAAATGGCTACTGCAAATGATAAATTTGTGACTACAAATGATGACTAAATTTTGCATATATACGACTATTAGTAGCTAATTTACAATATCTTATAACACGACTAAAATTTATTCACATTTCTTTGGTCATTAATTGGTTTCAAACAATGACTAAAATTTGCATATATATGACTATTGGTAGCTAATTTACAGTATCTTATAACACGACCAACATGATGGTCATAGTTCTTTGGTCATTAATTGGTTTTCTCTAGTGATCATATAGTAATATATTTTGTTGTATATATGGTAATTAATTGTGACCTTTAATGACCAAATCAATGACTAAATCAGTGACCAAATGAATGACTAAATGAATGACTAAATTAGTGACAAAATGAAAGACCAAATTAGTGACTAAATCAATGACCAAATCAATGATCAAATCAATGACCAAATATACAACTAGATAACAAAATTGAGATAACCAATTAATGACTAAGCTAAAAATGACCAAAAGTTGGTCGTGTTATAAGATACTGTAAATTAGCTACTATTGGTCACCGACCGAAAAATAGTCGTTTATATGCAAATTTTAGTCCTTTTTTTAGTAACAAATTAGCCATTTTGTACTAGTGTTCGGTCCATGCTTCTTACCATCAATACTGAGTTCATTCTCTGAAAACAAAAGAAGATACAATGCAGAGTGTAAAACATGAAAGACAATGAACACTAGAATATAAACTAAATTAGACTATAAATAATTTATACGACATATACCTTAACATCGGCAATGTCAAAGCCATTTTTCCCCATACAAGTAAGAAACTCGAACAAATTTTCTTCATTGGGGCAATAATTGCCACTATTAACCTGTATAAACAAAGCAAATAAAATATCACCATATATAGAAAAGAACACGTTAATGACTTAGCATTCAACTTTCAAGGAAAGCTTAGGAACAATCATGTCAACTAAGTTATATGTTAAAAAGCTCAAGCTATAGATAACTTGTGAAAACAAATAATCTGAGGTGTGATGTTTAATCCTTGTCGTTTTATTCACAACATTTCATTTTCTAATGCATGAATTTAGTCAAGTATATAAACAACATGTACTCAAATAACAACATGAAGTAACTTTTTATGATAGCCATGAAAATATTTTAACACAAAATAGCTATAATGATTCCAATCAATATAGTGTAATACTAATTTCATCTTCAAACTTTGGTTGTTGTTTAAATAGACATGGTACTAAGTATTTTCAATTTCATAGTTAAAAGACAACAAAATCAAAAGAAACGTCCAAAATACAATCAAACAATAAAGAGAGGATATCATGGAATGGAAATTGCAATTATAAAAAAATTGTTTACCTGTCTACCGATGTCGTGCCTGGTATTCCTAAATAATTTGCTTGCCCAAAATAATAACCAGGAGGTGAAATAATCACAACATTAAAAACCATAGGAATTCCTACTAGAAATATTTCCAAATTCGATGACTTAGGTGTCTAAGTGATCTCTAAACAGCGAATGAACCATATCCAAGATCATCTCCCCATCCTTTTTCCAATCACATTTCCTGTAACCTTCCCACAACAAAGTCAAGTAACAATCAAACAAAGACATTGACATTTGTTTTTATCTTTTATATCTATAAAATTTGAATCTGATTTGTTTCATGAACATATTAATTTATATTTAAAGTCTTTCTGACATGAGAAAGTATCAATCAAATAGGGCATCGGAAAAATCGACCTCAATGACGTCCTCAAATAATTTCTACAATATCAATTTTTTCTTGTTGTGATATCTTGGGTAGAAAAAAGAACGCATCTACAAAAGAAAAATGCATATATTGCTTATGGTCAAACTTTGTATATGGTGTATTCTTAAGCATTTTTTTAAGATGTTCCTCCGCCTTTACCAAAGTGAATTGTAGCTTGGTTAAACTATGTATCCTTTCATTTAACATCAATTTCTGCAAGATAAATGTCAAACATTATCCTTTCCCATTTCTCAACATGCTACATATGATAAATTGAAAGTCGCATAAAAGCAAGAACAAACCCTTTTCTAACCAAAACAAACAAACAAATAGTGTCTCTAATAAAACTTCATTATAATATTAGAAAATGAAAAGAGAGTAGAAAATTTTTGTTGTTTGACTTTGCCTATTTTTGTTAAGAAAATGCTCGAGCTTCAAGAACCAACAAATGTGAGGGAAGTCATAAATGTGAAAAAATTATGTTGACCTAATTTATAGACTTCTTCAAAATGATGTGAATGATGCCATTTTCAGATGTGGTAAATCTCATAATAAGAAATGTCATGTCTTCTAATAAATTACATTGCAATGACTACCATGGGCCTCCACGTGTTATAAGTCCTCAGTATGTTAATCTTGATGATGAAAGAGAGATAGCAACGATAAGAATGGGTGGTCCTAGTTTGTATGGTGGATATCTTCAAAAAAAGGTCGTCATCTCAATGAACCTAGGTTCTGACATGGTAAACCTGGATCTGATCTTCACCCAATTTCATTCCATCATACTTTGTCAAGACTCAAGAGGACATAATGGTCCTTCATCTTATAATAGGGTTTCTTTCGAGGTTATAAATAAATCTTATCCAAATCAAATGGATTTTTGGGCTCCAAGAGATATGGATAATTTAAATGATAACAATTATATTGTTTTTTCCCAAGATTCAAATGTAGGGATACATTTTGTGGATTTTACTAATAAATATAATGAGAGAAATAATCCATGAGGAGAATCTACTGGTCATTGTGATTAGGGAAATACTCAGAGATAATAAGACTATTAAGGTTCAAATCAAAGATGGTGTTCATTCTTTTAGCTCCTCAATTGTTGGTAATTTTTAAGGTAGGAATTTTAGTTCTTCAAGGGTGGGGTCCTTCAGCATAATTGCATCTACCTTGGTCATATCACCCAAAAGAAAAACATAATAAAAAAAGAGTAAATATGTCAAGTTTAGGGCAAATCTTATTTGTATAGTTGTTAAGCTTATAGTTCTTTTTTACTGTGTTATAACTCTGTTGAGACCACCTACTCTACAGTAAAACATGGTAGAGGAGCCATTAGTCATAGCTACCCATGGTCTCTTATAGGCATGATAGAAGAATAGGTTGAGCCATTAATTAGAATTGCACATATTTTGAGGAAAGATAATTCATTGTCTAGTTAACCAATTGCACATTGAACCCTATATGGATGAGTAGCCCTAAATAAAGTCAGTTTTCTTTATAATATGCCTTGGAAATACAAACTAACATTGCTTGTAATTTTTTTTGTTTCATGTTATAAATTCCTTCTTGGGAAACTCCTATTCTATAATGGATTTGTTTTCGAGGAAGGATGCAAAATTGTTCTAATGACATCGAATCACTTACTGGATTTTGACCCTACATGACCAAGGAACTCAGGAGCCTTGGGCACATCAACAGTAGCATCCTCCAATGAAAATAGTACGGTCTCCAACATAGAAACATCAAAATGATATATATTTATAATTCATAATCGCAAATGACCATAGATTGTAGCAGTCCTTAAATAAATTCAAACTTTAATAAGAAAAAACACAAAATTTCACATTACCCTTCAATAAGTTGTCCTTGTTTTAGCAAGAAAGGCTCGGACTTACATAAATGTGTAAGTAGATTCCCCATAAGATCAATTTCAACATCTTTCCTGAAAAAAGAATCTAATGTCCAAAGCGAAACCATAGTTGAATGGAACAATGGTGCTTTAAGGTCATCTACACAAAAAGTTGCCTCCTTCAAATCTCTCACATTGGATGGTATGTCATACAAAATTAAGAAAAAGTCAGGGAAACTTGTCGACTTCTCTAAAAGACATAATGAAAATGCAAGGAAGCTTTGTAAAGGAAGGCACCTGTAATATTCTTTGATTTCCATTTCAACCTTTTTCCTAAGTTGAACCTCAATGAGTTGTGAACTCAAATTTCTTTTCGAAGAATGTTCTTATAGTTGAAATTCAGCATTTGCAATCTTCCCACCTCTGTCACATGATGAGTTAAAATTCTTAAACTCTCTTATGTCATTACCCAAAACATTTCGTTCCTAGACACATGATTTTGCAAATAAAGGCTTTTATGCAGCATAAGTCCTTGTCAAAATTTCATCTCTCATACCAACTGGCATCCAGTCAGAACTGCAACCTGAAATCGGACCTGCACCTATTCGTCTATTACTCAGGATGTGAATGGTGGAATATCTGTTAGACCACTCTTAGCATATGGCAAAGGCTAAACCATCCCTCTTATTCCCTTGCCAAGACCTCCCTTAGGACCAAGAGTCAGGTGGCCATCATCAGAAGCCCTGTGTGTTGAAGGGCTTGGCATAGACTGATTTTCAAATTGAGCCCTATCCACAATCCGAGCATCTTGACTGGCGAATCTACAGTCATGTGGTCCCATATGGGGTTATGGCCCTTTAATCCCACCCATATGTGGAAGTGAACCCGTATGTGCACCTACCATGTAAGGTGGCATCGCAGGTCCTCTCCCACCATGATCAAGTGGTGTCATAAGTCTCCGACCTGAATGTCCCATATTGGTACCTCGAGAGCGGCTTCCCTGTCCATGTAGTTCTTGCACAACATCCCGATGCACTTCCTCTATTTTCTTGGGGCCCTCAACTTTCTTCCTTTGTTTCCATCCATTCCTCCTCAGATCAATCAGAGCCTTCAACATGAACCTCAGGCTAGAGGGAAGCCCTGGGTTATTTGACATTTTTGTCATCCTATCGAAGTAAGCATCAATATGTTCCTTGGCCTTTGAATGGTCAATCATATGACCAATAGTGCTCATCAGTTTGCACAAAGCTTCAACATTTTCCTCCTCTGGATGCTGAAATTCACCAATTAATTTTTTGGTGTGTGCTTGCATAATTCTTTCAGTCAACATACTTTCTTTATAAAGCTCACCAATAAACCTTATATTTCCTAGCATTTGTCATCGTGCTGCAGCCTTCTTCTCCCGTCTTTCTTTTGCTAAAAGGATTTTTTAACCATGCTCTTCTGCTTTCTCAACCTCAGCCTCTTCTCTTTCATCTTTTTCAAATTCTTCCTGGCATTTGTTCAAAATAACTCGCTTGAAAACAACCTTCTCATTATCTTCATAAAATTTAGGTATTCCTACAGCAAGCTAAAAACTGAATTTTGCATACATTTCACAAAAAGCCAGCTCCATCAAGGCTTTGTCAAATATTTGAATATTATACCATGAAGACATGATGTAGAGTCAATGTTCACTTCTTTGACATGTTCAAAAAGTTTCTCAAAGTTTTGGGGCGTTAATTTATTAAGGATGGATTTAATTTGTCTTTGTTTCAACCAATCCTCATCAGAAACCTTGCCCACTTCATATCGGTTCTCTGATATATGAACTATGGGCAGAGAAGGCTATGGAGGAGGAATCAAACCCTTCTACGAACCAGAAACATGTTGCCACCTATCAGCATCTGAATTATTTCTCACTAGTCCAACTTGTGGAAGTGGTTCTTTCACATAAGGCCCTCCAAAAAGGATGACATTCATACTTTCTTGCAAAGCTAGTATTATAACCTTGGCCAGGTCGAAACACATCACAGGAACCACTAATATGCACATCCATCCGCATATCACAACCATCAGCAAAAGCATCCACTGGCTTGGCCCATCTATCATCATCCAAACTGGCCATATTTCTCCCACGACATTCAAGTAGCTAATTGCCACTCATTTTCTTGTCAAGTCCTCTTGCAGTGCTTGCTAATGCATCAGCCTCTCTCCTACATGACTTGCAAGTGCTTGGGAATTTCCAAGTAATTCAATAATGTCTGGACAAATTTCAAAATGATTTGGTAGATCTTTGCACTAATCCTTGATTGTCAACAAATAATCTCCGGAGTACTTTCTGTCTCCTTAACATTCAGTAACTAAAATAGCTACTTGATTCATAAGAGTTGAAAGCTCGACTGCATCTTCCCAGTCATCCACTTCTTCCAGGACTTGCTTCTCAGGCTCCTTTGAAGAAGTCTTACTCTTGACATCATCGGTTACTATTTTGGATGGTTATGGAAGGTTCACATCTTCTTGCTTCTCCTCTTGAACCTTATAAGCATTATATAAATCCCAATGGGAACTACAACATTTGCCTTACTGGAAAAATCCCTATTTTTCTTCTTCTTGTTGACAACTACTACCTTGGATGCATCACCAATATTTGCAACATTACTCTTTGCAAAAACATTGGAAGAACTTTTATTCTCCTTTTTTGTTAATCTAGCTACTAAATCCTGCTTGCCTTCACTTTCAGCAGGCAAAGATGACACCTGAAGTTGAGCAGACATTTCACAAATATCACTATTAGTGGTCGATACTTGACCCTTATCTTGTGTGGCAATTGCCTTCACATTGTCATTTGAACCTTCCCCAAGTACTTTAGCACTATCATGGTTAACCCTACCTTTATTTCTATATCTAGAAGATTGTTTGCAGTCAACAACTTTGTTACTAGACAGAAAACCTAGTTTTTCCTCCAAAATAGCCATATCAACTTTAGGGAGGACTGTTGTAGCTTCTTATTGTAATTCCCATTCAAACACCGTGCCTGTATTTATTGTTGACTGCTCAGATACAACTAACACTTCACCCTTTTTCTCTTTGAGCAAATTTTGATCAACAGCCACTGTGCCATTGTCATGTATAGCTAGTTGAGATGCCAACCTACTCTCATGCATTCCATTGATTTTGCTCTCCCCAGCATGCAAACTAGATTTTTCTTTTCCAATGACAGAATTGGAAAAATAAGCCAGCTCTTTGTTTATGTCAAAATCAGGTGAACTTCACAACTCAGATGGGGAATCAAAAACCACAACAGTCCCATGCTCAGGATGGAGAACATTTCCAAGATCTTGCTTCTCTCCAATTACAGAATTAACAAAATTATTGTTTCAGCTTTGTCTAGCATTATCGTTTGTTGATTCAGATTGTTTATTCTTCACATTTCTAAGTTTTGAATCTAATTTAATGCCATCCTCACTGCATGGTGAGCTTTTCAATGTTCCTACAAGAACATTATTGTTATCAAACTTCATATCTTCTGTTGTTTTCTTTACTACTCCAGCATCCTTTGTAGAAAACTCTATAACTGGCCCAGAAGTTTTTGTCTTTCCTTCATATCCCTCGCCAAAGCTTCCCAAAGATGAAGACATATCACCAATGATCAATTCACTTACATATTTTGAATCTTGTAAAGGTTCCAAGGTTCCCCTAGAAATATCCCTTTCGGTGATCTCATCTACAGATGATGAAACCCCTGATATCCTTAACGAGGGAGTGTCCACAACATTAACCATGTTTCCTGATGACTTCTTTGGCAATAGTATCTTTTCACATTTTGTGGGATTGTTAAATGACCTAGAAGGATGGGTTGCAGAATCAAGCTTTGGCAGTGAAAAATGCAAAATTGTTTCTATATCTAGGTCAGAACTAGCCCCTCCATCAACAACTTTAACAGACTTCTGTAGGGTTGTCATTAAAGGAGTTGTTGAGGTAGATGATGAAGTCTGACTCAAAATTAACTCCTCCACCAGAAGGATGGGGAATCAGACTTTGGCAGTGAGAAATGAAAAATTGTTTCTATAGCTAGGTCAGAACTAGCCCCCAAATAAACAATGCCTTACCGCACTTCCTAGGGTCACACAAGGAGTCATATATGATGAAGTCCACTCAAAATTAACCTCCACCCGCCCGTGAGAACCGCTAAGTTTAGACTCGTAACCAATTCCTCCTTTGACTCCCTTTCCATATTTGAAGAGCTTCCTACTTGTTTTTTAGTTATGTTTTTATGCTTTTCACTAGTATGATGAGAATCTAGACTCAAGTGCAGAGACTACAGAACAATTTGAAACCGTACCATTAGAGAGATCACATGTTGTCACAGTAGGCATGTTCACTAGTGACAGTTTAACTCCATCTGCTTTATCTATAGTCAATACTTCAGATGGAGGACTAACGGAAAACTGTAAACTACAATTATCTTAGATGTTGAAAAATGCAACTACAAGAGAACTTGATTAATTGCCAAGAGATTTTGGCAAGGAGTTTGTCTTTCCATCCAGAACTTGAACTGGAGCCAGAGTGGTTTCTAAAGCCTGTGGGAATGGTTTCAATATATCCAGCATCTCACCAGAATGGATTGTAGCCAGTTTTGTCTTGTTAATGGGCGTGAATGATTTGATATGTCAATTTTTGTCTTTAAAGGTTGATGAAAAGTAGATGAAATGTTACCATATGACCCAGCTAGCATCGATGAGTGGATATTCATTGGGCGTGAACCACTTAAAGAAACAGAACTTGAAAGTGGAGGTTTGTATGTAGGCAGTCCTGCTAATGGAGGAATGGAATATTTAATTGATGACACAACGTCAAAAATCAAAGCAATGAAATAAAATCATTGTGGAAAGAAATATGCAAAACTTGCTCATTTTTTGCATATCAAATATGCTCCAAGTATGGGCACAAACATGAGAGTTGAATTTTCAACTCTCTAGGATCTTGTCAATGTGGTCAACCAAAAAGATGTCAAAAAACTAAATATTTTTGGGGATTCAAAACTTGTTTTGGATTGAGTATGCGATAAAGTCAACATAGTGGCCCCTCATTTGGCTCACATTTTACAAGGTATCAAACAAGTCTACAACAAGTTGGATTGGTTCTCTTGTGGCCATATATACCATGAACTCAATACCCTAGCAAAGAATCTCTCCAACTTATTCCACAAGTGCTAGAATACCAAGAGTATACTAATAATAATTTTGTGGGGGTTGTTGCCTTCCATATCTTGTTTTTTTGTCTCACTTATTGCTATATTTTGTGATTATATATGTAAACAATCCAATGATATTATCCGAAAAGTGATAGAGATTTTTTTTGGGTTCAAATGTCAAAAATAACGGAGATGATGTCATAATATACTTTTGGATTGGTAACTGAAGAACTGAAGTGCCTGAAGCTCAATAACATGAATTTTGATGTTCATTATCGAACTATCAGAACCCATTGAGGGATACTTTTAAGATGTTCAAGAGGAAGTGAGCCCTTTGTGCTTTTTGTTTTTTGTGATTATTTTCGGCCTAAATTCTGCTACTGCTGCTACACTCTTCTATGAGCATAACTAGAAGCGAGTGGAAAAAATTGTTTGTGGGTCTCTGCTCTTGCTGTGGCTCTCGTTAAATAAGTAAGTTGTTTTCATTCATGTACTATTACAATACTGTAATTTCATGGTACACTGAAGTACACTGAAAATATAAAAATCAATTTAAAAGCTGTAGTTATTGTATGCTACCACCATTTGAGTATTTTTTATCCAATCGCATTGAATCGAGTTCTTAGTTTGTTTGTTCAGGTTTATCTTGGATGTATAGTATATAATGCAGGTTTCTTCTCATGTGACGACAACTGCTATATGAGAGAGCAAGTGCCTGTATCTTTGCCAATACCAGTTTTTCCTGGTATCTGCAGCCAAGAAGGAACTATAGGTCGTTCTTTCAAACTGTACTATTAAGTGGTATTAGGATGTTTTTTTTTATTAGTGACATGTAATGTTGTGGTCCGATTAATATCATTTGTTTTGAGATGATGTCACATTGTGTCGGTTGTTTTCAAATATGCAAACATCAACTCTGTCTCTATGCACATGCTAATAATTTTGAGACGTATTCTTTTGAATTGCGTGAACAATATAATTACTAGAAGCTAGATTGTTCACAAAACTGTTATTACAATTTGCGCATGCTGATAATTTTGAGACTTATTCGTTTGAATTGCGTGAACAATATAGTTACTAGAAGCTTGATTGTTCACAAAATTGTTATTACAATTTACTAGTCATGGTACAACCCTTTATCATTGATAGTACTGCAAGTATTTTAGTGCGAGTGGATTTTGTCTCCATTCCAAGAACTAATTGTTTGATGGTTTTTCTGAGATATTGGTGTTAACCAAGTGAGAATTTAAACATAGCAGGGCATGATTGAATGTGGTAATTTTTAGTAATCTCCAAAATTTTACAGAACTTTGTACTATACTTCTGAACAAACTCACATTAATTGTAAGAAAACTGAGAAACACTAATACTTTTTGGAAAAGCTGGAAATGAATGACAAGATAATATTATGATTAAGAAAAAATCAATAAGATTAGAGGGTGCAAGAAGTCATAAGTTGACTATGGGAGTGTTTCCTAAACGCTAAATGATAAAGTGATAAGGGCACTCCTAAATGCTAAAACAGTGGCAACATTAACATCATTGTTGGAAATAATAGTAGAGGAAGAGGAGGAAGTATCATTGACTTTGTCTATTATTGTTAAGATGCTGATGTAGAACTTGATGATGCCCTCTAGAGAGTACCTAGAGCATAAGGGCCCTGTCTGTACAATCCTAGGTGAACTCTAAATTGAAATGAATTCTCTCCTAATATATAAGGCTAAGGGGAATAACCTCTTCATGCATCAATCAATATGAAGGCATGCCGAACTTGATGATGTCCTGTGGAGAGTACCCAGAGTGGAAGGGGCTTGTTTGTACAATCTTAGGCAAGCTCTAGGGGCTTGTTTGTGAACTCTGGTTGCTTAAGCTAATCTAGTGAGTAGTCTTTTGTATAGTGCAGTGGCTCTATACAAACTTTGAACCTTCGACCCATGACTCCACACAGTTAACTTTCTCACTTTAGTGCATTGTGGAAGGTCATTTGTGAAGCTGTCATTTGTGACTTCTCATAGTTAAATTTCAACAAATTTCTTCCTACAACAATAACCATTGGTAGCTATAATAGATAAGAATCAAGATTCCCTGGTGATGGGGTTTGAAACTTTGACCTTGAAGGATGAAACACAGCCCAAAAGGACACCCCAGTGCCCAAATACTCCGCCTAGGTTTGGGATCACAGCCCAGAAATGCACCCGGGAAACAAAGCCAAAGACTCAACATAGATTGCCAAAATGCAGCCCAAAATTGCAATCCAGAAAAATAGAGAACTGTGGCCCAAAAGCAAAATGAGTATTCTCTCTAGATAAATTTCAGATAACTGTTTTTAGAATCACACATATTGGATGAATCTCAGCATTTTTTTTCAGAGTAATGTGTATTCAAGCTACCCTGCAAACAATTTCTACATATTTTTTAAGATAATGTAAAAAAAAACTATTTACTCGACAAATAAATTGCAAAATCCACCCCCAATACAGGCTTCAGAAATTCAATATCTACAAACAAAGACATTAATATACAAGAGGCTTCTCAGCAAATAATGACAGCCTTCTCACTCTCACATTAAACAACTTACTAAAACCCTACTTAGTAGCATATATTTCTGTCTGGTTGTAAATCATGAAATGATAATTTTCCTTAAAAGATATGTCTGCCGCCTTCCCACCAACCTCACTCCGTGATTACTCGTGTACAGAAAACAATTTATCCATATCCCATGTTTCGGCCTGGATATTGGTTTGCAGGGACCGATCCAGATGGCTGTCTCTTCAATTCTTTTGCAAACAACATGTCCAGTACTGCTCCTTCATTTCCCATTGCACCTATATGCCGGCGTCCCTCTACTGGAACATTAACATCTGGAGAAGCACCAAATATTGGTCGCAATTGATTATGGGGAGTTCCCACAGAAGTGTGGCTGGGCTGAAGATGAAATGGTGGACTCTGCATGGAATGCATAGAAATTTCGGGCATAAAAGGACCAGGAACATGTGGATAATTGGAAGGGAGGCCACGAGGACCATGTGGCAGTTGTTCAGGAATAAAAGGAAAGTTGTTCATTGAAGGAAGCCCTCTCTGTGGTACTGGAACGGGCTGAATTAAGTGATTTGGTGGAAAACCATGAGGCCTCAATGAGTGATAAACAGACTGGTTCATGGGAGGCCCACCATGGAGTGGGTATAACATTTGCCCAGATGGTTCCTGAGGGAAGGGTCTTCCATGCAAATGATCTGACCAGATTTCAGATCCAGGATGCTGTGGATCCAGGGAGTTGCCATGATCAAACAACTTCAATTGTCGGTTTTGTGGGGTTTGCTGATGATTCATCTGTTGATTGGGTATGGCACTGATACCTCCCAAATTTAAGTCATAAGGTCCATGCCCATGGGGATACGAGAAGAATGGAGGAGGAGGCCAACCCTGTGGCCCAGCAAGAGAATGTGAGTTGAAAGGAAGATCTGTTGGCCCCATTAACTGCTGCTGTGATGAATGAGATGTTTGCTGAGGCAGAGAACCAAGTAACTGCTGGATTCCACTGCTGTTAGGCAAGTTTGTTGGCTCAACACCACCTGACTGATATGTCGTATTGGCAAATCGAGGATATGAAGTTCCAACCATTCCATTAATAGAGGTTCTAGATTCTGAAGGACATGCATCAAAAGCTCGATAGCGCTGAATGGCTGCATCAAGCATGTTTGTGTTATGATCTTCATATCTACTCTTTTCATCTTTGAAAGCCATAGGTTTCTGAACAATTTCTGGCATCGATCTTGGAGCATCCAAGCCAATAAATTTATCAGGCATTTGTGATCCAGTTAAACGTGTTGTAAAAAAATCATCAAAAACAGGTAATGGAGCAGAGTTTCCATTGCTAGGTGATCTTCTAAGAAAAGATGACCTCCCATCATTGGTTACTTTACCACCAATGGAGTCACTCTGCCCGGTGAATCTTAGCTTTAGGAATGCATAATGAATTAGAGAAAACAAACTGTCCTTGGGATTTTGATTTAGTAAATTAGTGGGTATTTATACTCCGCCTAGGATTGGGATCACGGCCCAGAAATGCACCCGGGAAACAAAGCCAAAGACTCAACGTAGATTGCCAAAATGCAGCCCAAAATTGCAATCCAGAAAAATAGAGAAGCAAAACGAGTATTCTCTCTAGAGAAATTTCAGATAACCGTTTTTAGAATCACACGTATTGGATGAATTTCACCTTTAGGAATGCATAATGAATTAGAGAAAACAAACTGTCATTGGGATTTTGATTTAGTAAATTAGTGGGTATTTATAGTTGTTAATCCAATTTTAGGGTGTAGAAGGACGCCTGTAGATTGGACAACTTACAAAATTGTTAGCTGCAATCCTAGAATGGATTTAGGGTAACGTATGAAAACTATCACCTCAAAATCAACAAGAAGATTATATCCAAGCAAAGTCTTAAAAAGAACAGAAGATTATTTCACCTTTGACCACGAAACAGGAGCCTTCTTTAAAGACTCAACATTTTTTTAAGGATGCTGGTAAGGAATCAATAATGTGCACATCTTCATTCAGTGTGTCAACAAAGTGGTGAACATCAAATATATCTTTAAACTCACTGCAGCATTTAAGCATTTCAATATCAACCAAGATTTTCAGAGTTCCAAAGCAGAAAGTAACGACAGTATATTTTTCTGCATGTGAAGTCATGACAAATCAAAGAAATATATAAATACCTTGGATCATCCCAGAAATAACTGTGATCTAAGGTTGGTATGACAAGCACATCATTCATAATCCTTGCAATGACTACTATATCACAGATCTACACGTTAAAAAACAGTGTATAAATATACAAGATTGAACATCTACATAACTTTCAAAAAGGAACCAAAAAAAGTATTGCCTGTTGAACTCTACGTACTTACTCCTGTACACAACTGATTCAATCCACCATTAGCATTCACAACAAGATAACCATTGGGTCGCTCTCGTGGGGCTGTAATAACATTTTTATGGAAATCAGGAATGTGAATGGCTGCAGTACAATTGCTTATGATTACTTCAGAAATTTTACTGAGGAATGGGAAGAACATACGCTTATAATGTCGAGGCCGATCTATGCAATGGAAGATATCCCTTTCTTTTTCGACCTGCAAAACTTGCCTGTGTCCCTCTCCCTCATCATGTGCTTTCCTGATCAGTCTGCTACTCCATTCACCTTCCTCCTAGCTGCCAGCGCCCCCATCCTCCTTTGCGCGTTTTCTCCATAGTTTTCTATTGCCCGCACCTGCAAACCCTCAAAACTCCTTGCCGGCTTCTTCCATGCTCCAGCTCCATTTTGGGCGGGAGAAATGTTATTTTAACTTGAGGTCTAAAATTTAAACTAAAAATGAATACTCTCTCCCTCTATTTTTCCAAAATATCATTTTTAATATTATGCTTTTCAAATATCATTTTTAATATCATACCCATTTTTGTTTTGATAGATGTTTGTTGTTTAGATAGATGTTGAGCACACTCCTTGTTTTTTTGTAATTCTTTGTAATGTCAACAATTCTTTAAAAGAAAGCTTCAAAAATCAATATAATCTCATTCTAATAAATTTATTTTAAAAACATTGATAATGAACCACACAATGAGTGGTTCGAAAGGTGTTGATCTTAAAAAATTTATGTGATTTATCTAGAAGCATTTTTAAAGAAATTAATTAATTAATTATTAAATCAAATTGAGATCAAATAGTAAATTTAGGAGAGGTTTTTGCAACCCATGGTTTTGCTCATGGTATTCCACCGTGCTAGCAAGGGGAATTAACCCGATCGTAGGTCCCAACTAGACCTGCTCTCGTTTGGAATGGCTAATCCCAATGGGTTTTAAGGATTGTTATAAGGGTTAAGGGAATAATGAGTTAGTGGGTAAGGGGTTAGGGGCTTAGGGTTTTAGGGGTTAGAGGTTTAAGGTTTAGGGGTTAGGGGAATAATGAGTTAGTGGTTAAGGGGTTAGGGATTGGGGGATGGGGGGCTTAGGGTTTTAGGGGTTAGAGGTTTAAGGTTTAGGGGTTAGGGGAATAATGAGTTAGTGGTTAAGGGGTTAGGGGATTTAGGTGCATTTAGGGGTTAGGGGAATAATGAGTTACTGTTTAAGGGATTAGGGATTGGGGGCTTAGGGGTTAGGCGATTTAGGCGCAATTAGGGGTTAGGTGAATAATGACTTAGTGGTTAAGGGATTAGGGGCTTAGGGGTTAGGTGATTTAGCAGTTAAGGATTTTAAGGGTTAGGGGTGAGGGGTTAATGGGTTATGGGATAAGCGTTAATGGTTTAGGGTTTTAGGGGTTAGTGGTTTAGGGGTTTAAGGGTTTAGAGTTTTAGGGTTTAGGGGGTTAAATGGGTTAGGGTTTTAGGGGTTTAGGGGTTAAATGGGTTAGGGGTTGGGAATTAGGGTTTAAGGGTTAAATGGGTTAGGGGTCTAAGGGTATAGAGGGTTAAATGGGTTAGGGGTCTAAGGGTATACAGGTTAAGGGGTTAGGGGTTAAAGGGTTAGAGGTTTAGGGTTTAGGGGGTTAAATGGGTTAGGGTTTAGAGGTTTGGCGGGTTAGGGGATTTAGCAGTTAAGGATTTTAGGGGTTAGGGGTCGTTAGAGGTTAATGGGGTTAGAGTTTAGGGGGTTAAATGGGTTAGGGTTTTAGGGGTTTTATGGGTTTAAATGGGTTGGGGGTTGGGAATTAGGGTTTAAGGGGTTAGAGGTTTAGGGTTTATGGTGTTAAATGGGTTAGGGGTTTAGAGGTTTAGGGGGTTAGGGGATTTAGCAGTTAAGGATTTTAGGGGTTAGGGGTTTGGGGTTAAGGGGTTAGAGGTTTAGGGTTTAGGGGGTTAAAATGGTTAGGGATTTAGAGGTTTAGGGGGTTGAGGGATTTAGTAGTTAAGGATTTTATGGGTTAGGGGTTAGGGGTTAATGGGGCTAGGCTAGGGAGTTAAATGGGTTAGGGTTTGAGGGGGTTAAATGGGTTAGGGGTCAGGAATTAAGGTTTAAGGGGTTAGGGTTTAAAGGTTTAAGCTTTAGGGGGTTAATGGGTTAGGGGTTTGGGGGTTTAGGGGGTTAAATGGGTTAGGGGTTAAGGGTCTAGGTGTTAGGGGTTTAGAGGTTTAGGGGTTAGGGTTTAAATGGGTTAGATATTTAGAGGTTTACGG
This sequence comes from Pinus albicaulis, assembly GCA_034641835.2. NCBI lineage: Eukaryota > Viridiplantae > Streptophyta > Pinopsida > Pinales > Pinaceae > Pinus > Pinus albicaulis. Next base: position 1,538,293,894 of record CM076581.1, read on the forward strand.
TTTAGGGGGTTAAATGGGTTAAGGGTTTAGGGTTATACAAGGTTAAATGAGTTAGAGTTGGGAATATTGTTTGAAGGGGTTAGGGGTTAAGGGGTTAGAGGTTTAGGGTTTAGGGGGTTAAATGGGTTAGGGATTTAGAGGTTTAGGGAGTTAGGGGATTTAGCAGTTAAGGATTTTATGGGTTAGGCATTAATGGGATTAGGGTTTAGGGGGTTAAATGGGTTAGGGTTTTAAGGGTTTATGGGGGTTAAATGGGTTAGGGTTTTAAGGGTTGAGGGGGTTAAATGGGTGAGGGGTTGGGAGTTAGGGTTTAAGGGGTTAGGGGTTAAGGGTTTAGAGGTTTATGGTTTAGGGGGTTAAATGGTTTAGGGGTTTAGGGGTTTAGGGGGTGAAATGGGTTAGGGGCTGGGAATTAGTGTTTAAGGGGTTAGGGGTTAAGATGATAGTTTCATTGGTCTCTGTTTGTGCACAATAGTTTCTTATTCTTTGTGTCTCAATGTAAAAATTTTATAGGGACTGTTGCTTGTTTCCATGTCTTCTCTATTTATTAGTTTCCAGTATTTGTTAGCCATTGCTTTACATTTATTGATGAAGATGTCTATTGCAATTAAACCAAATGTATGTTCAATCTATAGTTGTGGTGGTTCAGATGGAGGTGATGGACATGGTGGCGAAGCAGCCGCTACCTCCCCCTGCTGATCCTACGTCGGATTTAGCGGGTACTTACCCTTGCCCCTCCTCCCCTATTTTAAACTATTTTGATCTTTTATTCAATATTTCGACTAAGCCTGGTCCCTCCAAGCTTACTTCCTCACCCTCTCTGTGTGTTAGTAACTTATCTATGGCTATGGAAAATATTATTACCACAATTCCCAATCTATCCATTGACATTGTCCCTTATAATTTGAGACCCAGAGAGAAAAAAATTATTGATAAGGAACTTTTTGGGGGTCTGGGGAAACCGCCCAATATCAAGAAAGGTAAAAAAACTCAGGGGTAGGAAGTCTGCCCTTTCTAAAGCCCAACTCAAGGCCATTATTAACATTGTTGATGGAAGACAATTATCCCTCAAAGGGGCGCTTAGAGTGGCGAGTTCCCCGAACCTTGTTTCCAAATGATTTTGCTCTCTTTTAATTGTAGGGGTTTAGCTAGTGAGCCCAAAAAACTAGCCTTTAAAAACCTTGTTCATTTGCACCATCCAGACATCATCATGTTGTAGGAAACCTTGGGTATTGGGGCACAAATCACTCAATTTATGTCTTATTTTCTTCCAAATTGGACCTTTGTTTCTTTCGATGTCAGGGGCCGCTCTGGTGGACTTATGACTAGCCTTAAGAACAATTCAGTTAATTTGATTAATTGCTGGACATCGAAATCATTAGTTGGTGTGGAGGCCTACTCCATGGAAATGGGCTCAAATTTTTCGGTGGTAAATATTTATGGGCCCTGTGTGGAGAGAATTTCTTTCTGGAACAGTTTGAGGAGCAAATCCTTTATGAATGGCCCAAACCTAATTGTGGGGGGCAACTTGAATTTTTCCTTGGGCCGTTCTGAAGCTTGGGGTCCATGTGCTCGGATTGATTCTCTGGCATATTATTTCCTGAATATGATACAAGATGAGTTCGTTTTCGATCCCTCCCTTACAAAAATAACTCCCACTTGGAGGAACAATAGAGTGGGTGAGGCCCGCATTGCCAAAAGATTGTACTGGTTCCTTTTAAGTGATGTCTTTTCAAACAGTCCTATTGGCTTTCAGCAATGGGTTGGCTCTGGTGGGATATTAGACCATTCCCCTATTCTCTTGGAGCTGGTGGGTCCGTTTAAGAAGCCTCCTACTCCCTTCAAATTCAATGTTGGTTGGCTCAAGGAGGCAGATTATCACCAATTGGTGGTTGATCATTGGAGCTACCCCCCGGTGGATGAGGGCTACTCACATGCCTAGGACTTCATTGATAACATGAAAAATATTAAAAAAAACACCATTCAATGGGCCAAAAATAAGGCCCAAAAAGATATGGAATCAATTAACATTATCAATGAGTCCTTGAGCTCCTTGTACAGTGATGGGGAGAAGGGTTTTGTGGATGAGGAGGCTCAGAATAAAATCAAAGAGTTGGAAGCTAGAAGGGAGAAAATCCTTAATGATAGAGAAGAGCTTTGGTGCTTGGGAAGCAGGGCCATTTAGCTTGCAGTAGGAGATGAAAATACAAAAAAAATTCACAATTAGGCTAAGGGGAAAAAAAACACTAATACCATTTGGAAAATGGAAAATTTAGCTGGGATTAAGGTGAAGACTTTCAAAGATCTTTCTTCTATGGGGAGAAATCATTTCAAAAGCCTTTATACTGCTCAAGAAGGGGTTAATATCAGGGAGCTCATTCAAGTTGCTCAGCTTTTTCCTCGTTATGCTAACGAAGAGAGCAATAATTTACTATTGGCCCCTATGGAAAAGAAGGAGACTGAACATATTTTAAAAGTTATACAAGCTGACAAAAGCCCTGGGCCTGATGGTTGGATTGTGGAATTCTTTCGACACTTTTTTGACCTGATGGGGGACGCCATTACAAATGCAGTGGAGGAATATCGGTCACTAGGCCACATTCATAGCGTCATCAAATCTACATTTTTTACCCTCGTTCCAAAAAAAGATGCTTCGTCCTCTTTCGATGGCTTTTGTCCTATATCCCTTTGTAATTGTATCTATAAAGTTATTTTTAAAATGATTTCCAATCGATTAAAGCCTATCCTCTCAAGATCCATATCAAAAGAACAATTTGGCTTCCTGGATGGAAGGCAAATTCATGAAGCCATTGGGGTGGCACAAGAGACTCTCCACAGTATTAAACTATCCCACAAAAGATGTATGGTTGTAAATATTGATCTCTCTAAGGCATATGACAAAGTCAATTGGTTATACCTTAGACTTCTATTGACCCATCTTGGGTTCCATATTGATTTTATTAATTGGGTTATGAGTTGTATTACTAATATTTCTTTTGTTGTTCTTATTAATGGAGCAGCCTCACAATTCTTTTCAAATCAAAGAGGTTTCAGACAAGGATGTCCATTATCACCATTACTATTCCTTCTAGCAACTGAAGGCCTTAGTCAACTCATTCACCAGGCCAGAAAATCTGGGACCCTTGGGGGTATTGAAGTGGCTTCTAATTTTATCATTACATATCTCCTTTTTGTGGATGACATTATGTTATTTAGCAGCAGTAACAGGCGCGAAGTCAAAACATTAAAGGAAATCTTGGATCTTTTCATGAAGGCAATAGGCATAACTATCAACAATCAGAAGTCCTCCCTCGCACACGAGGGCATTTCCGAAGCTGGCCTCTTATGGACTTCTGGTCTCCTTCCTTTTCTAAAAGTGCCATTGGGAACATGCATTAAGTACTTATGCTTTATGCTTAAGTCGGATGGGTATCACAAACAATATTGGTATTGGCTGGTCTCAAAAATTGAAAAAATAATTAATTCATGGAGTCATAAGTGGCTCTCTAGAACGGGAAGATTAGTTCTTGTAAAATATGTTTTATTAGCCATCCATGTCTATTGGATCAGTTTGGCATGGGTCCCTATTGGTATTCTCAACAAAATCAGAAGCATCTGTAGCAAATTCCTTTGGTCGGTCAAGGAGGCCAATCAAATTCTTCCTTGGGTGGTGTGGGATAATATTGCAAAACCTAAGGAATGGGGAGGATGGGGTATCAAGCAAATAAAACCTTTCGCCTCGGCTCTGGTTGCTAAATCTAATTCTTTCTGAAAATAATTTATGGACCTCTATGGTTAGAAGAAAATATATTGATCCTATTCCTCTGGACGATTGGATTAGAACACTGGATAAAGAAAATAAGAGAGTTTCCAACATTTGGAAAGCTACCATATTTCATGTTTTTGATCTGGTGGGACAAGGACTTGCCTGGAATATTGGTAATGGGGAGCGCTGCAGGATTGGTTTAGACCCTTGGGTTGGCTGCAATGAAAATTGTTTTCTCTCGGAGGGTCTTAGGGCTTCTTTGCACCAGAAGGGCCTTATTACGCTTGCCCAAATCAATGCACCTGGTCAGTCCACCATTTGGGCTCAAGCTTGGAGAAAATTGGATGAGATTGGACTGGAAAATCAGTGGGATGATGAATGGCAGGCCTACATAAAAGAGCTGGAAAATACCTGAGTGTGTTTAAAAGAGTCTCCTGGTAGTTTTGTCTGGGTTCATTTAAAATCTGGGATATACTCACCCAAGGTTGGATATGCTTATATTATGGCCACTAAGGAGGAAGGGAATAAATAATGGTGGTACAAGGCTCTGTGGGAGCTCAGTTTCCCTGCAAATTCCAAGTTATTTTCCTGGAACATTCTCTTCCTGAAAGTGTCGACGTGGGATTCTCTACAAAAACGCTTCCTCAATGGTCCCGGGTGGTGCTGTCTATGTAAAGAGGTGGAGGAAACTATTGACCACTTATTCATCTTTTGTCCCTTCCCCAAGAAGTTATGGGAATATACTCTTACACACTGTGATGTGGATTTTTTCTGGGCGGGAAATAATTGTAACTATGCATGGAAGTCCTGGTGGGAGAGATGCAAAGATCCAGATCACAGATGTTTGCCACTGATTATTTCCTGGGGCATCTAGCTATCTAGGAACAAATGTGTCTTCAAAGATTTCCTTTCCTCCCCGGCACTGGTGGTAGGTCAAAGTGCTGCGATATTCATGGCCTCCTCGTCCACTTCCTCAACTGCTAATCCCAAACAAGTGCTAAACGAAATCATTCTCCCAGATACTCCTTGGGCCTATTTTGAAGGAGCAGTTGCTCAGGGGCTATGTGGGACTAGCATGGTCATTCCAAAAAACTCAAACATTTCTTTTGCATCCTCTATTAGTTTTGGCGCGGGGACAAAAAACTTTGCAGAGCTACAAAACTTAAAAATCTTGTTGTGCTGGTTACTTCACCTGGATATCACCTTGATTCAAATCTTTGGGGACTCATTGAATGTCATAAATTGGTTTAACAACATGCATAGATGTCAAAACTATTTATTACTGCATATTCTTGATTAGATTCTATTACTAAAAACACATTTTACATGGATTTCTGTTTGCCATATTTACAGGGAACAAAACCAACGAGCTGACGTTTTGTCTAAGATCGGTCTTAGACAAGCTCAGGGCTCATGGTCAATAGAAAAAAAGGATGGTATGGTGGTCCGTGTGTCGGACACTAGACTATACTGATGGAGGGCCTTCCCTCATCATGCAGAGTCATGTTTATATTTACTGTTTTATTTTCTCCAGCATTGTTATATCTTCTTGAGCTATGTATATTTGTTGCCTCATATTTTCTACAAACATATCTGTTTTTTGTATATTTATGGATTTCACTAATTACATAACACATTATTATTTTATTGAAGTTGCTGGTCTCTTCGCTGTGGAGAGGTCGGGTTTAGGATGGCTTTGCACCATCGTCATATATGTCGGGTGTTTCTCCTTATTCGGAGGCCCGAAGTGATGACATGCTTATGGTTGCTATGCTATTTTACCACTTAATTTAGTAGGTCTTCTATCTAATATGGTCTCTGAGTGATATATTGATTTCACAATTGGAACCTTCACTCCCATGGGTGTTGGTTGGGCGGTTTTTTTTTCCTTGTTCCCTCTGAGGACAAGGACTTATGGAATGCTACGACATATGCGATGCAACTTTTTGTTTCTGATAATAGAAAGTTTGATTTTTTCTCAGGAAAACAAAAAAAAGAAATGTTATATTTATCTATTTATTAAATGTGAATATGAAGATTTAACCTTAGATTTAAAAAAACTCACATGTTTAACATAAATCAATGAAGTTTAAAAATTAAACTTTATGGCCAAATATTAAATATAAATATAAATATTAATTTGGCTATCTAATTAATATTATAACCTTTACTAAAATTATAATGAAGGCATTAGTATAAAGTTGATAGATGATACATGCAATTATGTTAATTGTAGATGAATCCATCTGCACTGTTAAACTTTAGAGACAAAAGTGTATTCATAATTTTAACACTGTAAATTCAGAGATCCCTTTGTCTCTAAATTTTAACATTGCAAATGGATTCAGAGACACCTATAGTGAAATGTAACACTTCGGTACCAAAATTGCAATTTTCCATATTTGGAGTGACACAATTAAAAATTACTGACATAAATGACTAATTCATATACTTTTTGTACTTGTTATTTGGCCATATTTTTATTCTTGGACTATAATAGTCATTTAAATTAATCATTATTAATTTTGTCACTTATTATCTAGTCAGATATTTTAATCTTAGACTAAATTAGTCATTTAAGTTAGTTGCTTTTACTTCAGTCACTTATTATCTAGTCATATATTTTATCCCTAGACTAAATTAGTCGTTTAAGTTAGTCGCTTTTAGTTTAGTCACTTATTATCTAGTCGTATATTTTATTCCAAGACTAAATTAGTCATTTAAGTTAGTCATTTTTAGTTCGGTCACTTAAAATTGCTCAAATTTAGTAGTAATTCACTTGAAATAATTGCGGTGACTAACTTTTTTAGTCACCTAGTCACTAATTTCATCATTTTTTACTAGTGGGAGGGTCCTATGGTTTAGAAGTGATGAAGGGGGGGTGAGGAATATTATTGGTGTGCCAGGTAGCAGAGTTGGCGGTAATGGATACTACCCTTTTCAGACACCCCCCCCCCCTTTATTAACATTCAGCGACTGAGGGGGGGTCGAAAACATATGCGAAACATTGAGTGTGGAGGTGGGGAGAGGAGATGGTGGGGAGTTGTGGGATGGTTAACGTGGATGAGACGAGTGATGTGAGGTGTGATGTGATGGTGGGGTTGAAAGATAGGTGAATTTCGGGGGGTAATATAAGACTTAGGATAAAATGAAAAGGGTGGGATAAAGGGGATAATAATAGGAATAAAGGGAATTAATATCTTTGGTACTTAGGATAAAAGCTCAGGCATAGAGTATGCCTTGATAATTTTGAATATAGTTTTGACCCTAAACTTTGGAACATAACCCTGCTCCAGTACTCGAAGCGAAAACACCCTTTTCTTTGGATTTTTCTTCTTCATATTTTCTTTGAATAATTGTTTGAATATTGAAAGTCAATTACAATATGAGAATTTACCTGTATGAGATACCTATTCACCTTGTGATACTTTAAATTACAGGAGTCTAACAGTGGCTCCAGCTGGGGATGTTGTCCTCCTAGCGAGGCAGCAAAGAACTAGAGATCTCTGAATTCGGTGACCAATGCCTTGGTGATTAAGATGATAGAAAAACGCTCTTCCATAAAACTCCTACAATTGAACACTTAATTCATTTGTTCTAAACCTCAGGCAAGAATCTAATATGTGTACTGCACTCTGAAATGAAACTACAACTGAACTTATCCACTGCAAACCATCAAACCGAAAAATACTGTTGCACCCAGGAAATCTGAATACTGAAAATTGAACTATGTTGAAACTAAAAACTAAAAGAAATATTAAACTTAAAATGAGAAAATGTTGAAAGTACTGAGATTATTTGCACACCTACCTACCCTAATCTACTGAAATTACCGCCTTTTTAAATGATACAATAATGCCAATGGAACCAGTCAAGAAACTGCTCCAATAACTTTGTCCTTTCAATGCTTTTCACCAAACTTAGAAACAAGCCTGTTAATGGCCTTTGATAAATACTCTCAGCCTTATTTTCTTTACAGGAAGCTTGGTAGACCTAAAAAACAACAAAAATGCTGGAAATGTATGTTGGCTTTGTGATAAACAATTTATCCATATAGGCAGCCACTGGATCAAGATACACTTGACTTATTTCTGGGTATTTTAACTCATCCAATTCAACTTCATACCCTGGTACTGCGGATGTGTTCTCCATGTCTTCAAATAACTTGGAACATGCTTGCATTTTACCTGATCAGTTTTGTGCCACTACTTCTACTGAATAAGACAATGGGGAAGACTGTGTGATCATATCCATATCATAGGAGCTTTTGAGATCACTACGAATACATGAAGGCTGCCTTTGGAAACGCACACCATCCAACATATCAGATATTAGATCACGAGGTTCTTTATATGGTTGTAGTATTGGTCCTACTGAGACCTCATGTTTTCTATTATGATTATCAACCAAAATGTGGCCAAGACTTCCTTTCATAATCTGAAATGAATTAAAGAGTAAAGGTAGAGAATCAATTTGGATAAAATCATCATCTGTTTCAGACTTTGTGACTTCATCTGAGACTTGACATTCAAGATGATTCAGGGAGTGAACTTCTAGATCTGAAAAGGGTTTTGTTTCATACCTTATTTTCTTGACTGATCCATTATAACATTCCTTATCCTTCATATTTACAATATGCTTGTAATGTTCTCTTAAGAGTGAGTCAAAACACATGGGAAGACATCTTGTACTTACTTGAAAACTTTCTTCATTTTCCTCCTTGCAATTTTGCTTAGCATGAAAACCTTCTTTTAGTTGTAGTAATTGGGTTTGTTCTTCCAAAGAAGATGGTGTTGTTTTCTTTGAGCTATCAGCCTCACTCTCAACCATAAAATATTCTTCTTGATGAATCATATTTGATAAGATCATTTCTATATGCAAGGTCATCTAATATGTACATCATCTCAGGATATTTTCCTACCTCCCTCTCATTTTGGGCTCCGTATTTGGATACGTTGAGAATCGAGGACATGAAATAATATTTTTTTTCCTTTGGATACTAAGAGTGAGTTTCACATTGCTTGGGTACAATGATCCTTTCCCTTTCTGGAACTAATGAAGCATGAGGTATTTTAACAACAAGTTCCTCTTTCCTGTTAATCTTATGTATCATTTCATTAACTGAATTTGTTAATATTTCTAGTTTTATCTCTGAAGATATCAATTTCTCAGTTTCTATTTTATCCTTCTTCATCGCTTTTAACTTTGCCTCTTTGTTCAGCAGGTTCACTTCCACATAAACTACCATATTTTTCATTTCTTCAAGGGTTTCAGGGTCCCTTTCTCTTAACTGGAATGCCATCTCTGGATCAAAGGCATCTGGGTAGTGCCAAAGAGCTAATCCTGGGGCTGACTTTATCTTAGCAGGCATTGAATGGTATATCTTATGAACCTGGTTGAAAATTGTTGTACTGTCTCCCCTGGCTATATTTTAAATGGTTATACTCTTCTATGATGAAAAAAAAATTTCCTATGACCACCCATCTATCCAAGAAAAATTGCGTGAATTGATGAAAATTGCTAATGCTTGCAACTGAAAGATCTTTAAACCAATTTTTAACTTTACCTTGCAATGATAGGCAAGCATTTGGATACCCCATCATCTTCTTCCACCTCAAACAGGTCAAGAAAATCCTCAAGATTTTGAATGTGCTTTTCGGTAGTGATCTTTGCATTTTATCGATCAAATCTGGGTAGATTATTTCTATAATTTGCAAGGAGTTCATGGAGGATATGAGGGAAAACCAGAGGCTTGTAAATGTCTAGGACTTTTACAGGTATAGAGGGTAAAGCAGGAGGCTTATAACCATTCGGAGATTTAGCAAGAGCAGGAGATGAAGCACGAGGCTCATGTCTCACTGGGTTTTCCACAATTGTATCAAGGATGTGCACAAGTGTATGAGTATGTACATGATCTATAATATGGGGCTTAGTTTCTTGAGGCTCGTCAATTTGCAAATGATCATTGTAAACCTTGGCAGCGTACTCTTGATTAGGCTTAGAGTAAGATAGAACATAGTTACAGATAAAACCAAAAATTTCTTGAATACAAGTTGGGCTTGAATACCTTCTATTTCCAGGCTGATTGGTCATGTTTTAGGTCCTTCCTCCAATGGAGTCTTTGAATGAAACTAATCTGGATTGGAGTTGCCAGGTGGATGATTTCAACCTTCTTGTGTCTGGCTATTTTTCCACCATCAACAACCAGATACCAATCTTTGAAAATACTTGAATCATACAATGTTATGACTGGGGTTTCTGAGTTCGAATGAAATGTCAATATTTTCAATATTTCTCCCCAGTATGGTTGCAATTATGTTGTATCCCTATAATGTATAAGCTTGGAAAGAATAAAGGATAGAGGACAACATCAAACTGCTTTGAAATCTAGGACCTAGCCTTCCTAGACTGAGACAACACTCTCTATATTTCTAATTTATTTTTTCCTTAATTTTATGAATGTTGATGTTAAGCTAGTTATAGTGATGGTGGTATTGGTTGTTTTGAGTGATTTTTTTGGTTGGATGAGTAGGTCTGCAGGGAATAATCCATTGGGCTATGGATTCAAAAGGTTGGATTGGTGCATCAACTTTCAAGAGCATCACAGGGAAAGCTAACTGTGCTAAATGGATCTTTAGAGAAGCATGGATTATGAGGTGGAAGAAATAGTAAGGTTCAATAGTTACTAAAGAGTAGTTAAGAATTATTTAATCAGACTTCAGTACAAAACATTAAGATTGTAAATGTAGAAAGAATTAAGGTGCTTCGACAACAAATATTAATCTAAAATTTCTGTTTTACAATAAGATGAATAGATGCACAGTAAGGAAAACAATGGAAACATTTAACACAAAGAAATATCACATCACCAATTAACACATCTCAAGTATCCTGTAAACGGTCTTCAATTATTGATGCCTGAATCAAAAATTACAGTGCTCTAATACAATAGTTCTTATAATGAAAGGTCTAACAACGTCGAACCTACCAACCCCTGATACTGCTAGTATATGAAATATTTAACTAAAGGCTAAGTCGTTTTCCCTATATACTTGGCAACTTCTCCTTAATTATAATCAATTAAAAACTGGACAAGTGTGGCCATGCAAAGGGCCAAACAAAAATCTCTGACAAAGCACTGCCTATAGAATTAACTTCAGGTAGCTCTTCATGGATCCAAAAAACTTCGGTGACTCTTTGTGAGATCGAGAGTAAACCCAAGGTGGCTGAGGTAGTTCTGAAGGGGCAACGATTAATGGCTCTGACATATTGCTCTACCTTTTGAACTGCCTTTGCTGGATTATTAAATTGATGAGGTGCTGGAATTTTTTGTGGATCAGTGGCCATCCGAATGTGTTCACTACCCTTTCTATTTCTGTTTTTATATCACAATAGTTCTGCACAAATGCCCTATTCCCGACTTGACCCAGCTGGCACGTTCGCAACAGTGCTGCCATACCTTTTCTTGCCCGATTCTACCTCTTATGCTCATATCAGGCCCCATATTCGAGATTTTCTACCCACGTTCACATTTCTTCATAAAACAACACAACTGCACCTAACCCTGAACTTTCAATAAATTCAAACCTTTATTTAAAAACTATCACGTCCGTTCCTTTATCGCATATTTCACTTCGGCGTTTTATACCATGAATATTTCACACTTATCCTCTAAAACTTGTGACTTGTGACTTGTGATCGGGTCCCACCGACATTGCACATCGCACTTCGGCGATTATATCATGAACCCTCCGCACTTATCCTCTAAAACTTGCGACTTGAGATTTGCGATTGGGTCCCACCGACGTCGCACATCGTGCTTGGGGGAATTTTTAGGATTTAATGATTATGTTAGGAGATGGAGCTTAAACTATGATAAGTGAATTGCGAAGAGAGGTAAAGGTTCAAGTAGATAATGGTTTGTTGCGACGGTTGATCGTGAAAAAACTCGAAGTTAGATTTTGGAGGGTTCCTAAGGTTGTAGGCGGTATTGTGAAGGGGGGGTGCGAAATATTATGGGCGTGCCACATAGAAGAGTGAGCGGTAATGGATACTGCCCATTTCGACCCCCCCTCCCATTCCCCCCCATTTGTTAATGTTCGACAAGTGAGGGGGGGCCGAAAAAATATACGAATCTTCGATTGCGGAGGTGGGGAGCGGAGATGGCAGGGAGTTGCAGGATGGTTAATGTGGATGAGATGAGTGATGTGAGGTGTGATGTGATGGTGGGGTCATAAGATAGGTGAATGCCGGGGGGTAGTATAAGACTTAGGATAAAATGAAAAGGGTGGGATAAAGGGGATAATAATAGGAATAAAGAGAATTAATATCTTCAGGACTTAGGTTAAAAGCTAAGGCATAGAGTCTTCCTTGATAATTTTGAATATAGTTTTGACCTTAAACTTTGGAACATAACCCTGCTCCAGTACTGGGTGAGAAAAGAACCTTTTCTTTGGATTTTCTTCTTCATATTTTCTTTGAATAATCATTTGAATATTGATAGTCAAGTACAATATGAAAATTTACCTGTATGAGATACTAGGTCACCTTGTGATACTATAAATTACAAGAGTCTAACAGGAGGAGCACTTGTATCTTTGCAAGATGGTCCCGAGCATTTGGCATTGAGAGTCCCAGTCATGATTCAGAAGGCGCATGAGGAAGAGGAAGTAGATGGCAGAACTGGTGCAGCAGCAGAGGAGAAACCATCACCATCACCAGCAGTTAGAGAAGTAATTGCACCGGTTGGAGGAACTCTTGTAGATTTGCAAGATGTTTCCAAGCATCAGCTGATCCAAGGTATGAAAAAATATCCACCCCAGATTGTTTCAACACATCTTCTTGAGATTTCTGCAGTTATGACATCAGGGCAATTGCATGACCAAGGGTTAGAGCACATTTCTGATTTGGAGCAGTAGAATATCACTGTGCAAAGGACCCTTGACTGGTTCAAGGAGAAGATATATAACTATCCTAGTTTGGCGTTGTTGAGCTGCACACAACACTTTGTGTTGGATTGTGGAGTTTCTGAGGATGGCATTAGCACAGTCCTAATGCCACAGGGGCTTCACTCAATAAGCCTATAATATATCACATGCGATCATAGAATATTAAACAATACCCTTAATTTGAGTACATATTGGAGAATACCCCTAAAAATTACATTATTTAACCCCCTACCAATATAAACCCTATACACCTTCCCAATTTAGAAAGCCCCTACTTTCATTATATATTATACGTATCCCTTTTTTTTAACATTTTTTATACCCCTTTATATTTTTTCATTAACTTTGAGCTCCATTTTTTATACATGCCAATATAAAAACCCTTTATCCCCTATATATCCCGCAATATATTATGTCAATTTTTCCTCATTATATATCCCCCAATATGAACCCACGTGCTATGGTATTTCTCCCACAGTGAAGCACCTATGCCTAATGTAGGGAAGCCATCAAATAGCTTTTGATAATCATAATTTATTGTCACATGAGCTGTCATATTCTATTTACGACAAAGAGATATTGGTCATTACACATTCATTGGTCAAACTCTGATAGTTTTTAATTGGAACTAGATTTCTGGTGAAGACCAACCACCATAGTCTCTGACATATTTTTTAGGAGGAGCAATAGCTGTAGAAGAGGCAACAAAGGTGTATCAATACAATGCAACACTATGAGTTCAACATTGTGTATGGAGAGGGCCATATGACAACAGATGCACTATCATGGAGATTATCAACACTATCACTGAGGAGCAGTGAGGATTTAAGGGCCCAGTTATTATTTGAGCATTTTGATGACCATTTCACTTATGAAGCATTGGATGGGCAGATGGTAGATGGTAGACATCATGTAATGGATAAAAAATTCCATTATCAAGATAGATCCTTCTTGATGAGCATCTCACAACTCAAAGAGAAGTTTCTGCATGCAGAATATTCAAAACCTCATAGGTTCTATCGGGCCATTGGAGAGAGGTTCTCATGGAGAGACCTCAAGGAGGATGCACTTTGACATATCATGGAGTGCAAATATTGTCATCAGACTGTGGAGGATGGTATTGTTGACATTGATCCGTTGTCGAGGTATGCACATTGCTTCAACATGTTCACACAGTACATCTCTTCACTCGTGACTGGATTATCTTTTCGGGATGTCTTCATGCTTCATGGTCTTCCCAAGGCCATAGATAGTGACGGGGATAGTTATTATATGAGAATTTTTTGGTGGGAGCTTTTCCATTGGGTGGATACTGGTTTGGTGCATGATATGAGTCATCACCCACAGTTTCATGGATGGATGGATATGATGAGCAAGTGGTTGAAAAGCTACTTGCAGATTTATGGCACAGGGTAGCAGAAAGCATGGATGCACTGGCTGCTCTTGAGTGATTATGGTTAGCACTCGACATTTAAAATTGGTATGTTCCATGCCTCACACAGTACTGAGGTGATGCATCAGTAGGAGGCATGGCTGTGCTGGCTACTCTTGGGAGAGTATAGCCAAGACATTTCATTTTATAGGCCCATTGGTATATCATTGTTTCCTACCTTGCACCATAGTGATGAGATGCAATAGATGGAGGCATGGTTACGTTGGTTACTTTTGAGAGAGTTTGGCCATCACATGGCATATCACATGTCAATGGGTATGTTATTGTTTGGTAATTTGCATGATACTCATATGATGTGGCAGCAGGATCCCTCGCTATGTTGCTTTATATTAGGAGAGTCTAGTGTGACATTCTACATGTCAATCAATATATCATTGCTTCATGCTTTGCATTACCATGATGTGGGGTGTATGGTAATTGCACACACCACTGTCTTGGAGAATATGGATTTGCATTCTCCCATAACTTGTGTAATGATGATGAGGGATATGTGAGGCTTGCTACGTTGGCTTATGTTAGGAAGGCATTTTCCATACTTGGTATGATGATGAGGTGGTTTGGCGACGTGAAGGCATTGTTGCGGTGGTTTTCTATTCCTGCAAATGTGGATTCCGACATTTCACATGTCAATAAATATATCTCTGTTTCCTACTTTGCATAGTGTTGAGATGATGCTTAGAGCAAGCAAGGACACAGGAGCCAAGGGTTGGAGAATGAAGGCACAACCTACTCCGTAGCATAGGTTGGAGGAATGGTTTATCAGGGTTGGGACTTTCACTTGGAAAGACACTACACTTCATGTCTCATGCAGAGAAGCGGCTCTTGGACAACAGATGGTTGTTGTTAGGTTGCGAAATGGGTATGTATTTGATAGTAAGTTCATCCTTGTTATCCTTAATTCTTATCTTTTCATGTCTTAATGTGCTAATATATTAAGGAACTACAGTGAGAAATGAGGAATGCTTGCAGTTGTGATTTAACTAACGTTTACCCTTCTTCATGCAGGAAAATGGACAAGGAATGATTTCTATTCCCTGTTGTTGGCACAACCAAATCTGATAAGTAAAGAAAGGAATGAATCAGTTGTAGACAAGGATAAGAACGAATCAAAGGGATCAGTGTAGATGTCTTAAAGTTAGAAATTTGTTGCAAATCCCTCAAGATCGGGAGATCCTGAGGGATTGCATTTACTATTTACTTTCTCCTCTTTATAGTTATAAAAGGAAACGATTATAGAAAGAAAGGGGAATCGCTGTTACTTTTTAAATTTTAAACTTAATTATAGACTGCATCATTGGAAAGCGCAATTAAATTGTAATGCTACTTATTTTAATGATTAATTGAAGTTGTTGTGTTCATTCTCATCATCTGAAGTAGCTTAGCAGTGCTTGCTGGTGGCTAAGGGCCCAGCCCCTGGTAGTGTTAACTGCTTCTCTGTGTTATATTTCCAACTCTTGTAGCGTGTGATTGATTTGGTAATTTCTTGCTATCGTGAGTTCATTTCATTGGTTGTTTATCATCTTACTGTATTGATATCTTATGTGTTCTATTTATGATTTATTTCGTTATTTGATCTGAATCTTGTTCATTATAGCATGAGTTATTTGAGACAGCATATTGTATTGCTTAAATCATCTATAAGAGTTTAATTATCACTATTAGACTCTCGGAAGTGATATTGTTTCTGTCTTAATTGCTTTGCAGAAAGTTAATATAATTTAGAATTGAATCAGTTAAGTAGGAGTGAGTTATTGTTACTGTGCTCCCAGCCGATGATACCATTCTTGAATTGTTGTAAGATTTGAATTCCATAGCAGATTGCACTTTGATATTTCCTTTAATGATTACAATTGGAGTTTATTAGATGCTTATATTCATTCTTGTGATTAAGATTTGTACTACAATTTAGGAAACACTACTCTTTGCATTAATAGCAGCCACATACTGTATACACTCTTGAAACAAAAGGACATGCCCGGATTGATGATTAATGTGAGATAATTAGGATTTTTAAAAGCACCTTCTATCACTCAACATTTTGGCGTTGTTGCCAGTGCATCCATGCATTTTTCTACCCCGTGGTACACCCAGAAAGCATTGGATATGATTGCTTATTAGTTTTGATTCTTTCCTCTGTTTTCTTTGCTATTCCCTACAGGGAACAGTTGTTGTTCCCTATAGGGAATAGCAATTTTTGTGTGTATTTTTCTTTTATGTTCCCTACAGGGAACAGTTGTTTTTCCCTATAAGGAACAACAATTTTTTTTGTGTATTTTTCTTTGTTGTTCCCTACAGGGAATAATTGTTGCTCCCTATAAGGAACAACAATTTTTGTATGTGTATTTTTCTTTGTTGTTCCCTCTAAGGAACAACAATTTTTTTGTATGAATTTTGTTTTTCTATTCCCTACAGGGAACAACTGTTGTTCCCCCTATGGAACAACAATTTTTTTGAGAATAGCTTGCTTTGTTGTTCCTTATAGGGAACAACTGCTGCTCCATTTAAGGAAAAACATTTCAGTGTGAATGTTTCTTTTACCGTTTTCTTTCGAAGAACAACACTTTGTAAATATTTTTGAAAGAACATCCTATTTCTTCCAGATTCATCCCTAAACCACCCCAGTTTCACTTTGGATAATCCTTTTAATGACATGAAAAGTACAATATGTATGGAGGTATAGTGGAACAGGAAAATACCGTGAATATTATCATCTTTAACAAGATTTCTTTGTGATGATCCATAAAAAGAAAAATACATTGTTATCTATCTCACTTTACTGTCCTCATTTCCACTATAAATCAAATTGATTAATTATCTGTATCATGTTGGTTCTCCCTTGTCTGTATAACTTATCTATATATTATTAATAAGATTATGGGTATATTCTTATTTTATATTGATATTTCAAACTTATTCCGCCATCCCTAATCTTAAGGAGTGATGACCCACCCTCTATGTATAAAATGGGGATTAAAAAATAAATAAACAATATAAAATAAAAGGAGATAAAAAATATATCTATATTTACTAATGATTTTATGACTTTTTTCCACAGATGGAGGATAGGGGGTCTCATCACGAGCCAGCCTACCATGATCATAAGGAAGAAGCGAAGTGGCATTCCCACTATGGCCACCACACCAAGGATATGATCGAATGGATGCATAAAAAAACGAAGTCCTTGGAAACAGGAGGTCTCATCACGAGTCGGCCTGACCACTCTTGCTACTTCCCAGTGAATGGCAATGTGTTCACCTGGTCACCAAGCCAGCACATCGATCTCTACTATGGAACATCATAAGAAATTTCCCCAATTATACATAGAGGACCATGGTTCTCAAGGGTTAATAAGCAACTCTGTCGAGGCCATGGATGTCTGCGAGCAGCAGAAACTCTGTTGATGGTATTGAAGCTTTATTTTACATCAATAATTATTATAATACGCTCTTCTTATAATCTTTTCTATGGAGAGATTATAGTCATAAATACCCCATTGAACCTATATGCATGAATATTTTTAAAGTCAATCACAATTATGTAAGTGGAATAATGGCACTAAAAGTATTATTTCTTGTGTTTTTGCATGTTGCTCCCTTTTTCTTTATTATATCACATCACGACAACTTATTACTTATTTATGATTCACGGTACAAACCTAGATTTCACTCCTCCAATACTCTTTATGATCTTTTCATTAATGCGTGTGCCTTACCAATCCATTACTCCTGTACCTTGCCACCAACGTCTTACCCTTTTCATTTCATTCGGTTGAGGACGACCTATCATTTTGAAGGGAGGTGGGGACCCCCAGTGTACTTACGAATGCACTGTCATGCTCTCATTTGATCGTGTCGAATAATACGACATTCCATGATTGTAGCGCATGCGGTATAATAACAACCTCAATAACGGTATTGATACTTATAAAACTTCACATAACCATTTGTTGTTCCATTACTCGGCTTTGTGCGTCATTGTGTTTTGCTGTTACAATTATCATTTGTAGAGTTAAAGCATTATGGGAGGAAGAGCAGTGCACAGAGAACCATTGATATTGGTTTTTTTTTATGCAGCCACGACAATCTTAGCTCAGGCTGGGTGGATAACGTTCTTTACAAGATTTCGACCACCCAGCGAGGAAATTTCCATCGAGTTCTTATAGAATTTACATAATGAACATTTTGTGGTAAGGGGAAGGAATATCACAGTATTAGATGTGGTAATAGCAGAAGCATGCGGGTTACCAGCACAGGGACCTGTGTGGTTTGGTAAGCGGTTGAAGCTGTAGGACGCTATTGAAGTTTTTAGAGATGAAGGACAAGAGCTGGTCAAAAAGGGCAAGGGCATTCGGCCATCCTCTCTTAGAGAACCATGGGCAGAGCTAGCAAGAATCGTGCAGAACTACATTACATGCGATGGGCGAAAATATGTGGTAAGGCCGCATCAACTGATACTTTTAGCAGTTCTAAAAAAAATGTTTTGTTAATTTACCTGCATTATTGAAATATTTATTACATGACATAGCCGTGAGGCTAAGACTGTCCCAACAAGTAGAATTTGTGGTAAGCCACCACTGTTTGATCAGGCTAGTAATGATCCATAACCTTGCCCAGCAACAACCAAGCTGGGATGATTTACTATCAGTTCCGGAAGGAGTTTTAGTCCCGCCTGCACCTAACCAGGTTCAAAAAAGGAAAAGGACTCCCCTTTCAAGGGATATACCTCAAGAGTGTAGAGAGTCTGCAAGGCTGAGGTCGAGGACAATAATGGCTGAAAACTATCAAGAAAATATCATCCCTCAAAAGCGCAGACGGTCCGCAAGGTTGAGGTTAGGAGCAGGAGTGGCTGAAAAAGCTCAAGGCAGTACCAGTCAACCTATAGAGTTATCTAGCCCGGTAAGAGAACAATGCTTGTAGCCAAAATCGCAAGACCAGGGTATTCCCAAATCAAACCATGAAAAAGAAGCAGAACATTCAGACGATCAAGGAAATGAATCAAGACTCCCCTCAACACCAAGCATGGGCCCCCAAGCTGATTTGTTGCATGATTTTGACCTTTCCCAGGTCCTGGCCAATATGAGTAATTACATGCAGACCGAAAGCCCACTCTATTTTAATGAAGAAGCAATATAATCTCCTGAGAATGCTGGCAACATCGAATGTCCATATCCCTTGAGAGGTGCAATCCATGAAGCAGAAGCCGATGTAGAGACCATTCGGGAAGAAGAGCACCAATCTGGGGACACGCTTCTAGTGGAAAATAGCCAGGTGGGCCTAAACACAAAAAACATAGGCCAAGGAGAAGAAGTAGAGACGGAAATGCTTCAGGAAACTGATACTCAATCAGGAGACATGGTTCTATTAGGACAGAGCTAGGAGGAGCAACCAGGCTCTTTAAAGGCAGAAAATATTAATGAGACTGTCAGCAGAATAGTGGTTCCTCTAAAAAACTATAGAGCCAAATTGAAAAAGCTTAGGAAGGAACAACAAAAGCTGCACAAAACAATAAAGAGGCTCAAAAGGAAAATAAAGGAAATTATAGTGGGGAAGGTCCCAGACAAAACCCTGGAGACAGCAAACGCAGCTCAAACAGAGCCCATAGCCACTCAACCAGTCATCATCAAAGCAGAACAACATTAATCGAAGCCCATACAACCAGTCATCTTTAAAGACGAGCAACATGAAACTTTTGGAGATGCAGCTACTCAGACAGAGGAGGTACCCTTCCATAGTATGGGCACTCTGACAAGCACACTAGCTAAAGACAATACGGCACACAATGATCCCACTATTTTGAATCTCTAGGAAGAATTAGCACAGACTCGACTCACGATAGAACGGCTTGAACAAGAAACTGTTCCCCAGAAAAAGTATCAAGAGTTGCAGATGCAGCTTCGGGAGATGAATGAGATAGAGAACGAGACCTTCGAAAAATACAATAATGCAGAAGAGAAAATAGAAAAAATCAAGCTCAGATTGGATAAGGTCCTAGCCCGGATAGACACCATCTGCTCCTTATACACAGATGTCTTGGCATGCAGGGCTCCCACCACTAATTACACCTTGTTTCTGTAGAACAATACTTGCTGTTAAAAATTAAAGCCGTAAGAGCTAGAAAACCAATTGAGTTGAACCCAGTTGAAGATTTTATATGTTGTTGAAAACTGTATGGTGTAAAGGTTCAAAGATTGCTTTGCGAATTTTATTTGCACAATATGGTATTAGCAGATGAAGTGAAAAAGAACCCCAACACTTTCGTGGGAGACATTTAGTTCCAAGCCTTTATTTCATTTGCAGTTAATCAAATTAAATGGTTTAAAGCTCATAACACCTTACAGAAACAAGAGCATGGTTTGGATCTTATGGTAAGAAGTGAACCCAAGCATCCTTTGTAGATGCTTGCTAACCAAAAGGGTCTAATGAAAAGGGAGGGGGTAATTCAAGTCTTAGGGCCTATTCATAAAGGGATTGTACAGAATGGAGTGTCATATTTTCAATCTATTCAAGATAGTTCTATGATTTCATCCAAGCTTAGGTGGGTGGTCTCTACTGGTAGTGTGCAAGATAGAGAGCCATTTTATTATTGAAATTTTAAAGTAGCTGCAGCCCATTTTATCACCTATAGCAACCTCATTTTAAGAGAGGTACCTTATTGGTTAGGCTGTCGGTTTCGTAGCCCTATCATTTGGTATCCTCCCGAAGGTTACCGAGCCACCTATGAATTGCTTGAAGGGGAGGAAAGGACCGCTCTTGCACTATTAGCTCAACATCATGGTTTTAGACCAATTTTTGATGTCCCTCATCCAACCTACTCTTTAAATACACTCCAATAGAATTACTTATTTTCATGAGGACATGAAATAGAGTAAGTAGGGGAGTATGTTGGGTTGCGAAATGGGTATGTATTTGCTAGTAATTTCATCAGTGTTATCCTTAATTCTTATCTTTTTCATGTCCTAATGCGCTAATCTATTAAATAATTATGGTAATAAATGAGGAATTATTGCATTTGCGAATTAACTAACGTTTACCCATCTTCATGGAGGAAATTAGAAAAGGAATGATTGTTGTTCCCTGCTGTTGGCACAACCAAATCTGAAAAGCTAAGAAAGGAATGAATCAGTTGTGGACAAGGCTAAGAACGAATCAAAGGGTTCAGCGCAGATGTCTTAAAGTTAAAAATTGGTTGCAAATCCCTCAGTATCGGGAGATCCTGAGGGATCACATTTACTATTTACTTTCTCCTCTTTCTAGTTATAAAAGGAAACGATGATAGGAATAAAGGGGAATCGTTGTTACTTTTCAAATTGTAAACTTAATTACAGACTGCATCGTTGGAAAGCGCAATTACATTGTAATGCTACTTAGTTTAATGATTAGTTGAAGTTTCTTTGTTCATTCTCATCATCTGAAGTAGCTTAGCAGTGCATGTTGGTGGCCAAGGGCTCGGCCCCTGGTAGCATTAATTGCTTCTCTGTGTTATATTTCCGACTCTTGTAGCGTGTGATTGATTTGGTAATTTCTTGCTACCGTGAGTTCATTTCATTGTTTGTTTATCATCTTACTATATTGATATATTATGCATTCTGTTTATGATTTATTTTGTTATCATTTGATCTGAATCTTGTTCATTACAGCATGTGTTATTTGAGACAGCATATTGTATTGCTTAAATCATATGTAAGAGTTTAATTATCGCTACTAGACTCTCAAAAGTGATATTGTTTCTGTCTTAGTTGCTTTACAGAAAGTTAATATAATTTAGAATTGAATCAACTAAGTAGGAGTGAGTTATTGTTACTATCCTCCCAGCTGATGATACCATTATTGGATTGTTGTAAGATTTGAATTCCATAGCAGATTGCACTTTGATATTTCCTTTAATGATTGCAATTGGAGTTTATTAGATGCTTATATTCATTCTTGTGATTAAGATTTGTACTATAATTTAGGAAACATTACTCTTTGCATTAATAGCAGCCACATACTGTGTACACTCTTGAAACAGAAGGACTTGCCTGGATTGATGATTAATGTGAGATAATTAGGAGTTTTAAAAGCACCTTCTATCACTCAATAGTTGCCACTTAGGGACTCATTAATGATCAGAGGCATCCAGCTACACAATTGGAGGCCATTCTAGACATTCTAGAGAGGCAGCTATGGATCTGGGCATTCATAACACATTGGAGCAGATGAGGAAACCTTCCATATGAGGATGCCACTTAGGAGGGAGATGGATTTATGCATCATCCACTTTTGCAGTTGCTTGAGGACAAACAACACTTTGGTGGGGAGGACTGTAATATTCCAAATTTGCCATCAACTAATTGGAATATTAGAGTTCTTACTTTTCTTATTTAGTTAAGTAAATAAAAGCGTGGAGGGACCCATAAACCCAGTAGATGAATAAAATCCACTTCTGTAATGTGAATGTGGGTTAACTGAGTAGTGGATTAGCATTATGGAGTAGTGGAACAACATAATAATGAAGAAAGTGTGGAGGTCATAGAGCATTATTGAGGAAGATGATGGAGATAGTGGAGGAATAAATGCAAGATTATGGAGATAGTGGAGAAGCAATTGTAGAGATGATGGAGGAAGTGGTGCATTAAATGCACACATGATGGAAGAAGTGGAGAGTAATTGCAATAATGATGGAGATCATGGAGGACAACGCAGTCTTTATGGAGGTTAGTGGCCACATGTGCAACACAGTTATGAGGTGGGCCAAGGATAGGGAAGGCTCACAACCATAAAAGGAAGATGGGGGTAGCAAAGGAAGAGGAGTCTGAATTTTTATTATTGAGTGTCATAAGACATTTCTCCACATGCTTCAACTATTTAGCTAAGTCTGTTGTGTTGTTTAACACCAGGTGTTCCCGAGCAGGAATCCAACCCTTACCCATGGGGGACTTCGAGTGCCTACTCTAGGAATGTTTTCTTGGGTAAAAATAATCATCTGGAATTCAGTTCCACTTACAACCACTCTCATCTACACTTCCAGCTACAGGAATTACGCATTCCTGAAATAGGGTGTGAGAGTTATAAGGTTGTTCACAGTACTTTAGCTGAGAAACATGTGGAGGGATCAACCCTTTACACTGTGGATCCATTGCAGTATTCCAGGAGTTTCATTGACATGTTTGAAATCAAACCATCCATCTATTCTCTTATGCAACAAAATTTCCTGCAAGAATTGCGTAATTCTGCAGTGAGGGTTTGAGGAGAAGAGGAAGTTCCAAGAAACTCAGCTTGGAATCCTATGAGGGATTAATCCTCTACTCTGGGAATCACTTTAGTAGCTTGGGATTAGCATTGTATTATATATCAGTAGGCTAAAACATCATCCCTCCTAGGCAGTGTAGTATTACCCAACAGTTGTGCATGCAACAACTGCATATTCAGTGGAGGAGTTAGATCCTAAGTTTATTAGCTTGGGATCGGGAGAAGAGACCAGTCGTTTAGTTATTGAGTTGAGTGGGTGCTATCACAACAGATAGATCATTATTTTAGCCCCATATTAGCATCTTTCTCCATGGAGTGCGTAACTCAACTAGTAGGGGTGTAGTGTGCAACCCAAAAAGGGCCGAAATTCCAAACTAAAAATCTGGCCAAACCATTTCTGGGTTTTTATAGGTTTTTTGAGTATAGTCCCTGGTTAAAATCCTGAATATTTAGGAGAATTCTAGAAGCCTCTCGCACATAGATATTATTCCCAGAAATAGTAGTGTCCAGCAGCAGCAAATGTTTTTACTTTCTAGTGCTAGTTTTCAGTAGAGTTGTTTCAACCATATTTGGATGGCTTGAGTGCATCCCTTTTTGGAGAATTGTATATTTTCATTTTTTTTATATAAATAATGATACGACTCAGTTGTTTCTTCTCATATCTATGATATTTTGATGTATTCTGACATTTTTCCAGTTCTACATGGTTTTATTCTTAGTTTACCGTAGTTGGAATTGTGCATATGTTCTATATTCCTGTCTTTCCCATTTTGGGATAATACAATGCCATCTTCGGATATGTTTCAACATCTATAAATTCACCCCCATTATGGCCCTGAATATAAATTGTATGCTCCAAAATGGGTTTCCTGGTTTCCTATTATCATGTGGAGGGTAATTCATGCACATCTAATAGTAGTGAAAATATCATCAAGCTCTTCCTGAAATACATCTGTATAAGAACAGATGAGTTATAATCCCATGTGTGGATGTGTCATAATCCCTAGTTTAAATGCATTCATATGTATTGTGATATATATACAATGCACTTGTTATAATATCTCCACTAAAAGTGACATCATATGCTCCATCTATCACGTGTGGAGCTTCTTATAGTAGTAGATTTTCAAATATAAACCTTTATTTTTCTAAAAAACTAACTACAAAACAAAGAAAAAATGTCTCAGGCACTACATAAGAATGTAGTGTGGCCAAAATGCATGGCATTTTCTATCATGTGTAGGAATATGATGTCTACTACGTTAGATGAGAGCTACATAATAAAATCTAACATTTATTGTCTCAAGTCATACCTTCAACATAATTAATATCCATTTTACAAGAATTACAATCTGGGAAGACTAACTGAAAATTGCATAGTTTTAACCAAGATTCTAAGCACAAATGCAGAAAATTATAAACCAAATTAATCATCAATCTATTGGTGAGTAAAAAATAAAATACCTTTTCATCTTAAAGGCTTTGTTTGACAACATCCAAATTTCCCATCTAGCCAAAATGTATACTGTAATGCTGCACTTCCACATGTGCATAGAAGATAAGAGACAAGAATCATATCAAATGCAAGAATACAGATGCAAAACTCGCGTCATACAATGGATGTGCAAGAAAAAAATTTAGATATGGTTTGAAAAATATTGTACATTATCTTCATGTTGAAGATGAAACTATTTACATCCTTACCAGAGTATATGTTATTTAAATTAACTATTCATAAGAAGAAATGCATTTAAAACCTTTCCAACAACTGGGCTATGAACATCAATAATCCATGTTAGGGGAGGATCTGATAACATCCTGGAAAATACAAGATTTCCATTTCAAATGAAACTCTAAGTACTCAAAAAACAAATAACTTCATAAAATCAGATAATATAGCAAACCACATTGTTTTGGGTCACTTGAAACTTATGAAATCAACTCTGTCACATAATAAGATCACATTTATCATTACTCGAAACAACTAGGTTAATAGTCTAAATAGGGTCTCCTAATTTCAAGTTTTGAGAACTCTCGACCAACTCATTAGGTAATGAAGCCACCACTCTCAATAAAGGGATCTTGGAGAAAGGTTGGGAATTGATTTCATCATTTAATTCCCTCAACAACTATGGTTTATGAATTCAAGCCAATTTCATAGTAACACATGTTAGCTTCTCTCATATTATTCCTCAAGTGTGGGTGTGGTTATGCGAGGATGTGACCTCATCTCATTCGCATGCGATGAACAATATATCCATCTGTGAATTCTCCCTTTTGTTTCATAGTGGAAAGAGCGGGTCAATGCTGATTCTAAGATGAAATTTAGAACAACTCTTGTAGTCTCTTCAACTATACTTGAACCAATCTCTTGTCTTTGTTTTGGTGAAGAAATCACACACTGCAAGGATGCTCAAGAGAGTGAGTGAACTCGTCAAAGGAATGAAGAGACTATCCAACGTAAAAAAGCCTATATTTTATTAGTGACCTCTAAGGCCACGAAAACTAACATCAATGTGTCACAAAGAATGTGACAATTATGAGCCTTTCTATCCAACAAAGGAAGACAATGTATGTACTAGAAGCAAAGTGTAGTGTGCTTAACAATATGGTCATCAAACTCAATAACTATTCACACTTCACAACCTCAAAACATAGAATTTCAATCAAATTTGTTTATGTAGTTCTAAAAAGAGGAGGATATAGTCTATTATATGAAAGATGGCATGGGCATCGAATGACAAAATTATCTTCCTTCAAATGTTGGTCAAGACGAAGCTAACAACCTCCATGTATTTCACTAATCCTCATGTTTTTCAAAGTAATTAAATGCTTCTTTAAAGTAGAATAATTACAAGAATAGCTAGGATATAATAATCGTAGACACTATGAAAACTCTCTTTTGTGACTCAGGAGTTGCCAATTTGTATGATACTCTATAACAATGTTATCAAAATCGGACCAGAGTGGTCAAAACTCGTTGATCCAATCAATTGGAGGGAAAATGGGTTTGAACAGGTTTGGATTCATATTGATGCACATGAATATATATGTTTTTTCTTTAAAATTGGAATATTTTATGTGCTTTTTGTTGATCGATTTTTTGGTCTGGTATTTTTTCCAGTTCTAACCAGTTCCCAGTCCTATAAGAAAAGAAAAAAAGAAAGACAAAAGATGCATCTTCACATTTAGCACGCTTTGCGTTGACCAAGTTACAACCAACCAAACTAGGATACACATCCAACATCGATCCCAAATGTTTAATGTGCATCCAAGCCCAACTTCCAAGTCTACGATAATGAAAATGACACAATTTTTTAGAAATAAATAATGTGTTCATGACTTAAATAAAATAGGAGAGAGAACATTGACAACAAGCATGTGCATGAAAACTAGAAATTGAAAATGTGATGAAGCTCTTATTTTATTCATATTCATATTTGCATAGAAACAGAACCAAAAAATATGGGGGCATGACACATCATATGCAATGATGTTTCTTCCTTTCATAATGATAAATCACTCCAAAATTAACATGCAGCATATCTGTAGGCCAAGTTTGAGTTGATAATTAGATTTGTAGTAGGAAGTTGGTTAAAAATAAGAGAACCCCTTAAACAAGAAAAACAAAAGTTGGGAAACATAACCATTCGAAAAACCAGTTAGGACTTGCAAACAAGGAATTTTTAATCACATATGTTTTCAGAAGGATGACCTCGAGGCTCAGGATTATGAACCACTTAAGGGTAACTACATTGTTATCATATAATTATAAAATTTCACTGCATATATAAGTCATGAAAAAAATTACACAAATACAAAATGAAAACAACTCATGAAGGTAAGAGACTCTTGGGACTTGATCTAGGAAGCAACGCTAAATTTTTCAACAATTGATTGGAGAAAATGGAGGTCTGACACATAGTCTCCTAGATGAAGGTTGGACATAATTTCCTCTGATGATGATAGCTCACTTTGAAATGACAGAACGCAACCATTCACTCAACTAATTTATAGTTCCACAAAAGGTCTTAATAATGGCATACATATTCATAAGGATGACCACATGACATGTAAATTTGGTGTAACTTGAGTGTCTAACACATAGTCTCCTAGATGAAGGTTGGACAAAATTTCATTTGATGATGATAGCTCAGTTTGAAATGAGAGAACACATCCATTCACTCACTAATTTAGAGTTCCACACAAGGTCTTAATAATGGCATACATCTTCATCAAGATGACCACATGACATATCAATTAGGTGTAGCTTGAGTGGTTGAGAGGAAAGTTGTTCTCCTCCCCCACCAAGGTGAAAATCCCAGTTTGTGACATTCTAGCTCCCTTCATGAGCCAATTGTTGACTGTTGACCTAGAATTGGGCCTTAAGGACTCCAATTTCCCCTAGGTACCATCCTCGAAATTATACTAACAAGTGGGCTTCCCTAACAAATGCATTACACTGAAAAAAAGGGGGATAACGTCATGATATAACTCACAACCCCCAAAAGTAACATGTTGATTACATCATTGTCACATAATTGTACATTTTTCACCACATGTATAATTCAATAAAATACTTGCTATTGATAAAAAATGACAACATAAAAGGTACGAGGAACGTCAAGGGATTCAAAAATTGATTGTAGAGGATGACCAAAATGGTAATGGCACCTAGTGAGGCTAACAACAACCACTTTGAGTATTTCCTTCACTGAACCTCAGAATTACTACCATCTACGGTTTTTATTTTTAATGTCATTATTCTATGGAGTTGTCATGATTACCAATGCAAACAAAGTTAAAGTGAAGATGCATTCAACAAATGAAAAATGTCAAAGTAGGAATGGTAAAAGTGGAGAAGATCAAAAAAATATGCAAAAGGAAGAATATGAGACTCAATAACACTTTGGAAATCAAACAAAATTCAATGTTTAAGCAAAGAAAGGGTTGCAAGAGGTGCGAGTGTGCTCAAGATTAAGTCAATAGATTGGTAAAGAGAAGATATTTTGCCAATATGTCATGAGAATACAATGGGTAAGATATCGATGTATAAAGTGGCTACACAATTAGTTTTTTAAGTTAAGGACTTGATGACAATGATAGACCTAAAGTTGTTATTACCAAATTTCAAAGGATGTAACAAAGAAGGTAAAAAATCCTTTGACTAGACAAAGGAGCTCTAAGAAAAGGTAGATATGTTGAAATAAGAGGTTGTAATTCTAGAAAAAAAACTAATAGGTTTTTGCAATCTCATCTATATGATGCTAAGAAATATGGGGTTCAAGAGTAAATGGAAAAAATAGAGTGAAAGAGAGGCTGCTAATGACTAGATTAACTTGAAGGAAACATGAATCCTCATCATTCCCAATATGCAGAACAATCCTTGGTTTGCTTTAAATTTTTAGCATTTGTGTCATTGAATTTTAAGTGTGATGAAGGAAACTCAAAGCTCCAAAATAATATTTCTCTATATTAATGTTAAATCAATTCCCAGGGGATGATTTTACAAAATCTGTCGATTTTGATGAAAGCTTTGTAGCTTAAGATGATACAAATGGCCTTAAAGAAAACTTTTGTAAATGGGAAGGGAAAGCCAAAATTCCCTCCATTTTTTGAGAGATGTATTCTACTCTCCAATCAATAAAATACCCACTTTGTTTACCAAAAAAGTCACTAAAATACAAAAATCACTTTAAGGCAAAATATAACATAGTGATCACTTTCAAACCACCAATTAATTCAAGCAATCTATGAATTCTCTTCGCTTTTACAAAACTAATAAATCTAATTAGCTAACCAGTGAATTATTAAGTATTTATTATTTTCAACAGATTTTGTCTCTAATTTGCATGTCTAACATGTGTAGTTCAGCATACCATTTAAAACAAATGGTTATGAGCCCCAAAAGATCATTTATGAGATTTGGTGGATCAATCAAGAAAATCCACAAGTGCAATTTTATAAAGTATGGCATTATAACATCCAAAGGTGAAAAATTTCATCAAGGATGAGTGATGCCCTTAAATTATTTAACAAGCATATGAATGCACTACATGTAAGTCATTACTAGATACATGCATTTGGTAATATTTCAATGAATATTCTCTATTTTTAAGAAAAGTGACAAGTATGTACCAAGCAATTATTGATAAAATTTTACAAGATCTACCAAATGTAGAATAATAAGTCATGGATTTTTATGGTTTAGTAACACACTAACAAATGCTAACACATTTCCATTAAAAAAATACCCGATTTTATGGGTAGCTTTGGGAACACCAACCACATTAACTAGCTCTGCATTCAATTCTTTTTTTTGGGTAGAAAAAAAAAGATATAAGTGAAATTACATTAGAGATCTTAGGCCACAAATTAGAATTACAAAAAACTTTGTATATCAATTGTGTGGGATACTTACAACAATATCTCGCATTTTATCAAATAATATTGACTTGATTGGATCTTTTCCAATCCACCGACATAGCTCTATTTCCAACCCTTTAGCAGATGCTAGCACATTCTGATCTTGGTGATAAAAAGTTCAAAAATCATCTTCAAAATTTTCTTTGGGGGAAAAAAATTTGTCTGAAATTCACTAGAAAGAAAATCAATTCAACATCATCACCAGTCATCTCCAAACGTTGGATGCCCAACCTAGGCTGAAAATAATCTAGAAAAACTATTTCTATGATGATCTCAAGCTTCAAAAATGTTAAAATTAGTCAGGTTTACAAACCAATCCATGTTACTATGGATTTCAAATTCGATATTGTAAAAATTGAAGGGAAAAACCTGACAACCTGAAACATGACATCAATAGCATGTACTGTTGCCTTTGCAACCTTATTTTTTACAACCTTTTCCATTGCTTCCTGAAAGAGATACAAGTTTCTACAATATTATATCCAAAATAAATGACTATATATTTATATTTCATTCAAAATTTTAGACACCATATGCAATCTACAAGATAATTGGACACAGACACTGACAACCATTTCAAACATTCCTTAAAATTTGATATGTTCAGTGGTGCTTCAATGACGATGTCTTGCAGTTTCAAGATAAAGGACCATAAAGTCAATATCGTACTAAATAGTCATCATTGCTTGAGAGAAGATGGCATTCCAAGGACATTTCCATATGTTGAACCACCCTCAGTAATACCTCTAGAAGTTTTCATGAGTTTTTCTAAAACTATTTCAACAACACCCCTAATTCCAAAAACCATTGGCTTCTTATTCATTAATTTAAGCACTGAACTACATGCTTGGAATCCAAACATCATTTGAGATAAAAAAATTCTAGGGAAAGTGATCCACCCTTCTAGAATTGAAACCTTTGAATATTACACAAAAAAAAAAATTAGATTGTGTGCTAGATGTATCCATATCTAGAAGCTACAAAAGACAATACTTCAAAAAATAATTAGCAACATTACTATTCACAATTTAAACTGAAAACTTGAGACTGATAGTTAAGCACATTCAAATGTAAAATAAAAGTTCCTAGTGTAACTTTTTAGAACTATTTTTTTGTACTTACATTATATGTCCAGAAAGGAGATGTTTCTACTAGAAGCAGGTGTGATGCATATGGGTTATCCATAAAGAAAACAAGAGATTTGTTAAAATTATAAAAGTAAAGAGTACCTAGGATCTTGTCAAATGAAAGACTTCCTGGGCCTTTAATATTTGGTTATGCCTTAAAATTAAGGATCCACAAAGTTGGCAAAATGTGCCTATAGGCTAAATGCATGTAATCTAATTCTTGAAATAAAAACATTAAATAAAAAAGGCTACAAGAACGCAACGCATTGAATAAATCATCATACTAAAGTTTAAACAGATTAACAGATTGGTCATGAAGCAATATTACATGAAATGGAGTCTACAATCACCATGTCTATGTATTGTACTCTTCCAATAAAAAGTTTTGTATTTCTAACAAATGAACAACTTGAATGAATAGAAAAATGTTGTCGAGCATAGCTAGAACATATAGATGAGGAATGGTGTAATCCATATTCATATGTTTGTTTCCTTTTGTTGTGGTTTTCTACAGAAAGGTGTGAGCTGATCCCAATGATTTTTAATGGCATACCTTCAGTCTAGTGAACCGACGACCCTATGGGTAAAACATGCTCTCTCTTCAAGGTAGGTATAGGCAGACTAATCAGATTTTTCCATTCAACATCCAACCACCCCTTCCAAACCACTTTCTTTGATATTTTGGTAAGGGTGATTTAAAGAGTGTCTGTAGGCACCACACACACAAATGGATATAACAGGATGATTTAAACTTTGTTATACCTCCCAAATGGAAAACTAGGGTGAGAGCATCAGGATTTGATCCCTAAGCTCAAATCAAAACTATATACACCCATTAACATAACCAAAATTTGAGTAAATAACATGGTGAATGGATAGAAATCCTTGGATACATCGCAGAGGGAAATATGCACAATACTGGAAACCCATTGTTTTGCATCCTTCTTTCGTGACATACAATGTTATTCATTAAATCAATCCATGATTCTTACATTTTATCACATTAATAGATAAAATGGACTTGCACACTTCATCTTGCAATGAAAAACTTGGCAGTGTACTACCCTCAAAACCCCCTCACCCCATAAAGAAAGAAAAGACAAAAAATAATAATCTTATACCAATCATAATTTGATCATTAACACACCACTAGATCACATAACTAAATCAAACAATATTCGATATCCATAACTGATTTGAACACCATTGTAATGCGCTTAAACTAGGCCTCTGTGAATTACAACAACCATTAACATGAAAACATTTAAAACCTACTTACACTTATGTACCTAAAATCTGTTTAGGAAGAAGCATATGCATCTTTCATACCCCATAGAAAAAGAACCAAAACCATAACCACCCAAGGAGGCTTCATTGTACTACCCAACAGACCGGGGGTGAGAATCAATGGTATTGCCTCCTTGCCTCACCAAGAAATTTTGAAATATATTTGGCAAAAGGAAAAACAAGAGAGCCTCTGGATTGATCTAGGGAGCCTTAGATTTGTAATATCGAATCATATCGCCCTCTATCCATCCACCCCCATATATCATTCACCCCCCATTTTGTTAGTAATAAGTGTAAAGGTGAAAACATAGGTTGGACCATGGTCACATGGCCATGTGGTGGCTCTCAAATCTTGCATTTTGGGATCTGTAGTTGTTGTCGTCGCCTTCCCGCTCAAAATTTCAAGCGTCAAGGTATGATGAATATGCAAACCGCATGAAATCCCAAGCATACCACAGTTTGATATGCACTTTAAATGACCTACTGGGCCCAAATCACACTATGTGAAGTTCAAAAATCCTTTGAGTGAGTTGTATGTTTCTTTCCACCCGTGGCCTTCTAAGGCTTAAATAAAATTTCTTATCCATTTACTTCTCTCAAAACAACAAAATATCCACAACGAGGATATTAATCTAGAGCTCTCCACCAATATAGATTATCGATGGAAATATTATCGAGGCAGTGTGATCGCTATCATGTTTATGACTCTCAGATATGATATAGTAAGTTTTAATATAAACTTAACAATGGAATCGAATTGAGTGATATTTAATGGAATTCACGAGATCTCGTAGTCTAAGGGGATACTCACTATCACTTAATCCATATTCAGTTGTTTTTTCTATGATGATTCTATTGTTATGTATCTTGAGTAAGATTTTTTTTTTTTTTTTGTGAAGTCTTGCCTCCTAAAAAAATTCATTGGGATTTCTCACCTTTAGGTCGTTATCAAGCTGGTGATGAATGAATTCATACACTGCACATTCTTTGATAAAATTTCATTATGTTTCTACCACTCCTCTACCGCAAAAAATGTAAGTTTTTTCTTCCCAATCTTCTTTAGGGACCGCCCATCTACCAATTTCACATCTTATATGATGGGAGCTAGTGCTGAGTTGTGCAATCAAAATTTTAGCTTTTCCTTTGGTTGAGGAACTCAAATACTCGTTGTCATCATGTTTCCACGGTGGGTTAAATTATTTGAAATAATTTGTTTTTTTTTTGCCTACCTGCTTCGTCCACATGGCAGTCCTAATTTTTTCTAACACCCAATTTTTTATCTCCTCCTTAACGTGAGGAAAATAATGAAAAATTATGTCCCATTTTCCCAAACACTTTCTATTTTGGTTCATCCATGTTTTTTTCCGGTGATTTAGATCTTCTTCAACAACCGATTTGGGCCACTAATGTTTATATATATTTTCAACCTTCTTCGGGTGACTTAGAAAGTTAATGATCATTGAAGCCTCAATTGGAAACATACCAGCCTCAACCTAGAGGATTTCATATGGGACCATTGATTTGAATTTAAGGATACTTTTGATTAGGTGTTTTTTCATTCTTTCTATTTGTTTCCATTTGTGGCTTGACATGTTGCTCCCCCATAATTCGCTACCATAGAGGAAAATTGGCATCACTAATAAACCAAAGAGGGTTTCTTAGTTTTCCAATCCCATAGTTCTGCTTGTTTGCACTTTTTCTGAAGAAGGTACAAATATTTCTACCCTCCTTGGCTTCTCTTTGATCTACATGTCTCCCAACTAATCCTATAATCGAAATAAATTCCTAGATAGTTTTACTAATCTACAACCTCAAAGAGGTTGTCCTCAAAGAGAAAAGTAACTTGTTCTTTCTTTCTTTTAAAAGAAAAAATCATGAGTTTAGTTTTGGTGGAATTTAATTGCATTCCCACATCTTGAAAAAAGTGTTCTCTGAAACCTATTATAGGTTTAGAAAAAAGAATAAGGTCATCTACATATAAAATTAGTTTCACCGCATATCTTGCCAACTAGATCTACTTGGTAATCTAAAAAATATCAACAAATTTACAATCACATATATTGGTCAGAAGAGGTCATAATCAAAGTGAATGAAATACCAAGACCGATCTATGTCTACTAAAATCTATAATAACATTGTTGCCTTAGTAGCTATTAAAATTTTTTATAACCAGATGTTGAGCTTTTGCAACCAATTATCCATCTTAAACAACAAGTTGTTTTCTGATAAGGGAGTGTTATGGAAACTCAAGGGATAACTACTTCAAAATACATGGAAATGAATGAATAAGAGTGTGTGATAGGGAGTGTCAGTGATTTTTAAGCGTGCTAAGGAGGCAGTGACAAGGTTATATGTCAGGCAATGCAAAGGCATGCTAGAGTTCCATGGCATGTGAGGGAGCGGTAGGGTGTGCAGGGGAGTGCCAAAGAATGCCAAGGAATGCAGGGGGTGCTAACATGTGCCACATAGTGCCAAGGGATTTTTAGACATGCCAGATGTTATGGCATGCCAAGATGTAAACTATGTTGCTTAGTTGATTTATGGCCACAGGTGGACGTGAGCCTTGACATGGTAACTTGTAACTTGTTAAGTGGGATAAGTTGAAATTTGACATGAGTAGCCTAATATGAGTTATATTCATTTCTTAGGTGAAAAAGGCACAATATAGTTCTGGTAACCGTAACTCGGTCAAGTTATTGTAGTCAAGGCAAGACTTGGTTGGGTTCCCAAGTCCTAAAAAAAGGTAAGGGTAATTTTGAGGGCATGATAGCTAAGGAGTGTCGAGGAATGCCAAGGGATGAAAAGGCATGAAAACACATGCCAGTAAGTGTCAATGCATATTGAGGAGTGTTATGTAGTGCCAAGAAATTGCAAGGGGGAACTAGGTTAAAATGCATGGAAATGAATGAATAAGAGTGTGTTCCAAGGAGTGTCAATGAATTCCAAGTGTCTCAAGGATAAACTTTGTTAGGAGAAGGCCGGAATAAGACTTGTAGGAGGCAAGCTTATGGTTACATAAAGTGTTGGAAAAAGTAGTTTCATACAAAGGGAAACTTTGGTTCGGGCACAAAATTAATTTTCAAAAGACTTGGTTGGGTTCCCAAGTCGCAAAAAAAGTAAGGGTATCTATGACGGCATGAAAACTAGGAATTACCAATGTGTGGCAAGGAATGCCTAGAAGTAATAACAAATGCTAGATAGTTCGAAGGCATGATAGGAATGCCAAGATGTGCCAAGTTCCAGGGTGGCGTGAACGCATTCTAGGGAGTGTGAGGGCCAAGTGCAAGGGAGTGAGAAGGCATAATAGGAAGTGAAAAGGCATGTTAGAGTGCTAGATAAGTATACCAAGATGCTCCAAGTGCCAAGTTGTACCAATGCATGCTAAGGAGTGTTAGGGAGTGACAGGAAAACATAATGGAGCACTAGGTCAAAATGCATGGAAATGAATGAATAAGAGTGTATGACAGGGAGGGTTAGCGAGTTCCAAGTGTGTCGAGGAGGGAGTGGCATGGTATGATAGGCATTGCTAAGACATCTTATAGTGTCAAGGCGACATGTGTCCAAGATGTTCCAGGTGCCAAGGTGTGCTAACATTTGCTAGAAGTGTTAGGGACTTCCAGGGAAACACAAGGGGGCATTTATGTTGTAGCCATTGGAGAAGTATTTACGTTGTATCAATTGGAGGACCCCAAGAATTTTTTTCCATGGATAAGTATTCACGCTGTATCCATTGCATTAAAGCAAGAGGTCTGTCAATGAGTTTTTGTATGTATTTATAAATTAGAAGAGAGAAATCAGAAACAAGAATGGCCTGAGAGAACTGAACAAAGAAATGGATGTCACTGGGATAAAGCTGATGGCATTGGATTTGGTAGTTTCAGGCTATCATAATGGTATCTAAGACAACCATGAACTGATTGAAGAAGTTGAAAACAAGTTGGTAGTCCACATTGAGGAAGATATCAGTCCATTTTCGACTAAACCAAATATATAACCATGGCTATATCTACTCACAATATTTCATTTAAATTGTGTTAGGTATATGTTATTAACCTTATCTTGTGTCTATTTAAATGGATATAGTATTGATAGCCCAAAAATGAGTCATTTTTTATTTTCTATAGTTTGTACTAGTTCTAAAAAAGAAATAGCAATAGTTAATCTCTTTGACTGCAAAATGTATTCTACTTGTTGTGTTGGGGAGTCTCTCTCGGGAAATTTATGGAGAACCCGAAATATTTTGTATATATGTACTGTGTAGAACATTTATAAATCTACCCTTCAAATCAGGGTCAACCCAAATAAATATGATTTGGGGGTTCCATTGCAACAAAATTTTCCCCACAACAAGCACAAGATCAAGTCAGCATGTGTGTTGTGTTCATTTAGAAAGATGGATAGGCAGGTTTACCCTTACCAGAACATGGCACCTTAAAACATGACTCACGATTGGTGAGTGCAAGAATTTTTGAAATGGCATACGGAGTGGAGCCTTTTCCAAAAGATATTATTCATTTACATTACAATGTATACAGCATGAAGTTAGCGTTTCATCCATGTTAGCGCACACACATAATGGTATCAGTCCTTAAAATGGTACAAAAAAATTGATTTTATATATTCACATGTGGGGTAGTCACAAGATTTTAACAAAATCACATACGTATCGAAATCCTAAACCAAGAATATGCTACATTTCTTCTTAATGTTCTTGCAACTAGGTAGGCATCAAAGGAAATCATTATACTGAAGGGACAACAAAGCATGATCACCTTTAAGTGGAAGTTAGAAACCACGAGGAAGGATGTATCACATCAAGCTATGGGGTAGGCACCACACCAATATGAGAAAAATAAGTAAACTTCATGGATTAACATAAAATGGAAGCCAACCTTGTAAAAAACACCAAAGGCTTCATCCATCAGCATGTTCTTTGCCACATTATAACACGAACATTGACCCAAAAAAATACGCACTTGCAACAATTTGGGTTAATTAAAATCATCCATCACATCCCAACATAAAATAACATCGCAACTCAGTTATTAATCAAATTAGGTCACATTTATGTGATTTGAAGCTTAAACAAAAGTTAGAGGACATGCAAATACAAAACAAGGATCTTGTTTTTTTTCAGTATATTTACATACAATTCTGTATCCATAATATATTGGGTTGGATCTAAGCACTGTCAAAATAAAAAGAACTTAAGTTTTGGGTGAAAGATCAAAATCCTCCTCAATGGACTTGAATATGAACATAAAGCAAGAAAAAGCCCCAAAAAGCCAATATATAAAGCAAACACCTTGATCATGTTCATGACCTAGATCACACACGTTGCAAGCACACCAGAGGCTCCTCCATTGAAAAATGGCTTCATTGTATTCCACACGTTTCCAGTCTTGGGCTTCTCACCTACCATCTCTCTAAAGGACTCGAAAACTCGATCGATCTGAAACTTCCCTCCTCCCTCTCCATGAGGTCACCAATGATGATGAGAAAAAACCCACATGAAGAATATGTATATATCTACCTACTCAAAAAGAAAGGAAAAAGAAGAATACTAAGAGCTCTGATTGCCTTTGCGCTGCGAAGCCCCTCTTCAATAAAAATCATGATTTATAAGGCCCCTTTATTTTTATAGTGCAAGAGGGAGAGGGAAGTCTTACCCCCAACAAACAGTGAACTTAAACAATGAAATTAACACACAATCATGTGAAGGTTTTATAAAGGAATTAAAAACAGACCACAATTCTTCTCATAACTATTAAGGATTAGGGTATTATCATAGGCCCCCACCAATAATAATTTTGTGAATAAGGTTTGTGAGGCTCATGATATTTTTGGTAGAGTGTTTCATGACATTACTAGAAAAACTGCATTTGTAAATTTGATTCATATACCATATTAATATTAATTGTTAAATATTATTATTAATATTAATTATCAATTATTAATATTAATATTAATATTTAGTAATAAATATTAATATTAATATCATTTATATCAATAATTTTATTTATATGTTTTTTAGTATAAAAAGTAAAATTATTAGTTACATTAAAATATTTCTAGTAATTTAAATATATATAAAATTAATAAATCTAAAATACTCATTTTTAAAGGAAAATAAATGGTAAGTAAAAGCTCAAAGGAATAATAATCTTCCTAAACTATGTCACACACTTTGAATTCACCACTAGTCTCATTATGACAAATTGTTGCAAGTGTTTTCACAAAAAACTTGAAAAATTAGTGTAGATTTGGATGTCTCCAATTTCATTTCAAGAATGTGTTTCTAGAATATCATTTTTCAGATGAAGAAATATCATACAACATTAAACAACACATTAAAATCTATGATATCCACGACTAGTGTCTTCTCTATCTAACCTTAACCCTAATGTGCAAATTTACAATGAAACCCTAACCATTTTTCTCAACGCCTATAAAAACAATACCACAAGCTTTATACCATTCTCCTTAGGCCCTCGCAAGTGCATTGGGAAAAATTTATGCAGGTCCTCTCACTTATGACCGTATGGACACCTTCAACAAACACTTACCATCTGTGAGCAAAGATTATAATATTTGTTGAATTTATTTTCCAATCCTTAGTCCTTTTCAACTTTCCCTACATTTTCAATATTTTATCTCTAACTACTTGCCCTCTCTTTGCATTTAAGTCTTTGATGTGTATATCTCAGAGGAATTATTAAGTCCATTTGATACCATTACATTTGGAAGTTGTGATTCAGAGTGATTGGATCTCAACATAGACGATGTATTAAGTCTTAAGTTGACTAACTTAGTGTAGGTATGTTTGTAAGGGATTGATACATTACAACCGTATATAATTGGCTTATTGAAATTTTGTTAACTGTTTAATTAATTAAACTCCAAGATTTCATTTTCATTGAAAATTTCCACCCCTAAACTAATAACTTCCAATTAACCATACATAGATATTCATACATAAGAAATTTTTGGCAGTAAATATTGAATCCCCCCAAAATTTCCACACCTAAACTGACAATTTACGGTTAACCACATGTAGATGAGAGTAGTCATAAGTGAGATAGGGATGGGAGGAATGATGTAAGCACCAAAAGGACTCTTCTAGAGTGAGACCCCATTTAGAAAGGGAAGGCTCGAGAAAATTCACAAAAGGACGTGACCTCGCAAAGATTAGAGGATATTGGAAAAATACAGCCCCCAGATACCTGTGCAACTTGGATTCTTTGAAACCAGAACATGCTGGAGGAAATAGAAGAAAGACACATAAGATAGAGAAACCAGTGACCCAATAGTAAGGAGAATACAGGTCGAGCCAATGAAGAGGTTAATAGAATAGCTTAAGAGATAAAGAAAGGTGGTCAACCTAAGAGGAAGAATGGTGAGACCAAATATTTAATATTCCCAATTAGCCCAAGCTAATGGGAATCTTCATTTTTGTTTTACTTTTCTGTTTCATGAATAAATGTGTAAAGGAGGATTATAAAAACTCCTAAAATAGTAAATAAATCAATGCCACAAGTGAAAAAGGCTAAATCTGGGCTATTTGGATGAGCACCCTTAGGTGTGAAAGAGGCTAAATCATTTGAATGGGTCAACCATGACCAAATCAACAGCGTTGTCTTGAAGGAGTGGCCATCAATGATGCACAACGCAGTTTTAGATGGAGATGGTTCATATGAAAGGAGCCATTTCAATGAAGGTGGTTTAGGGTTTGCAAGCTCTCAAATTATAAAATGAAGAGGATGACAGCATGAGAAGGTTGTTGATG
Source organism: Pinus albicaulis (assembly GCA_034641835.2). NCBI lineage: Eukaryota > Viridiplantae > Streptophyta > Pinopsida > Pinales > Pinaceae > Pinus > Pinus albicaulis. Next base: position 1,538,333,914 of record CM076581.1, read on the forward strand.
TGATTACATTTTTCAGAGTATATTGTCTGTTTAGATATATCTCATTCTCCTTGTTGTTTAGCAGAGACTAGTGATGTTTAGCACAAGGATTTCCTGTTTAGGAATCCCATCTCTTTCCTTGAAAGGCCTCTTGGAAGAGCTTTGCATTTCTTTTCCACTATCAAGATGAAGGCCAAGCTTCTACTTCCAACTACAACACAAATCCTATTGAGGGTTTGGTTGTCTTTGTAAGCTGCAGCAAGTGGAGGCTAGATCTACTCAGATCTAGACCAATATAGTGCCTCTTTTTAGTGGGAAAGTCTTATATTCCATTGGAAAGAAAGTATTGGATCATCGGAGCATCAGATCTAGATCTTGGCATCAGGCGAAACTTATCTTAAACCCTACAATGCATTTTTACTTCTAGATTTGCATTTTTCTGTAGGTGTCATTGTAGGGACTTTTGGCATAACATTTTGGAGGAGTGATTTTCATGTTTTGGGGATCTACCCTTCACCTTTGAGATCCACTGAAGAGGATCATATTATTTTATACATCAGATCAAATCTGAATATTCCTGAAAATCTAAAGATTTATGCAGATCTGCAGCTTTAGATCTCAGATCTACTCCATGTGCTTCATGTATTGCTGAAAACCACAAGGGGTATTGGAAGGAGAGCCTTTATAGTGTATGGATCTATCATAGATCTGAATTTTCATGCATTATTTTTCTCTAGATATAATTTTTAATAAAAAAAATTTGTATCATAATAAAAATAACGATGTCAAGGTAGTTTCTGCTCATATGTATGGTTGTTGCACCTCTTTTTGAGGGTTTTTTTTCATTGGTGGCTTCTATTTTCTCTTGTACATCTTATGGGATTCATTATACATCTGATTTATGTTATACATGTTAGATACGGGTCTCCATATTGGCCTCCTACAATAATCTTGATGATCTGCATTATTTTAATGCTTAACTATTTAGTATTGCTGCATTTTCCCATTTGGAATATTACAGTGGGATCAGAGCATCATCTTGGCATAGCCTGTGCATTATAATAAGCCAATATGTCTTTTCAAGAAAAGAGAGGACAAAACAAGAAGATTGATTACACAAAAGACAGAAAATACAAGGGTTAAACCCCTTTATTTGGAAGAATGGAAGGGAAAGAGTTCTCAAAAAATCTGTTCCAAACTATGTATGAGCTAAAAAGAGAAATCAGGGGAATGAGAGAAGGAAGACTTGCAGATCCCTTGCAAGGATTTGCTCATGAAGAAAGCCCCAGTTCTTCATATTATGTGTGTGAGCATTTAGCCACACAACTAGATCTAGAACATTGTAGCATGCCTACATTCCTAGCAAGAGAAGAAGCAGAAGGAGAGACACCGAAAGAGGAGACTCTTGGTGACTATCTCCAAGAATATGAATCTCAATATAAAATATTCAAAGAGAATATAAGCTTACTAGAGTTTTGTTAACTAAAATAAGAGAGAATATCTAGCATATACCAGAGAAGAAAAGGGTGCATGCAACACACTTTGGGTAGGACTTTTCTACCTACATTTGATGGATCACCTGAGAGCTCAGCCAAGTCTTGGGTAAAGAAGCTAGACACATATTTCCAGCTGCATCAAGTTTCAGAAGAATAAGCGATAAGAGTAGCAGCGTTGCACCTCCAAGGTAAGGCTTATGCCTGGTGGTTATTTGAATCTTCTTCATTAAGAAATGTAAATATCTCTACTTATGCAAAGTTCACTAGGAGGTTAGTGAAAAGATTTGATTCAAGCCATCTGAAACTTCTTTGGGTGAGAAAACTAGACCCAAAAATTCAGAACCTTTTCATGAGATGGAAGGGTCCATGAAGATAACTCCATTCCAGAACACTGTTGGGAGCGTTAAAGATCTGCTACATGAGTTTCCAAGGGAAAATTCCCCACTTCAGCTAAAACATTTTTCTCAAGAGGAAGACATGAGTGTTCCTTTTTCAAGGAGAGATCAAGAGAAAGGATCTCTTATTGATGAGGCATGCTCCATTGATGAGGAGAAGAAATAAGAAGAGCTAGGGATATTCTCCAGCAATGTGACAGCAGGAAGAGATCTATTTTTATTGGGAGATGGAGATGAAGCCATTGCTTCCACTAGGAGGGCTCTTGTATATTTGCAAGAAGGCCCCAATGATCTTGCACATGAAGAGAATGAGAAGCATGTGTCTATAATGATAGACAATGAGACAAAGCAATGGAGGGAATGTGTTCCAATATTGTATCTAGTTTTGGGAACACACATTATGACAGATCAGTCCTTTGTGATCAAGACTCTTGACACCAAGGAGATGTTGGGTGTTCCTGAGTTAGCTACATCTAAAGGAAGCACCTTAGACTATGAGATCTTGCAGAAGGTGGGTGAAGGAGAACAAATGAAGGATCACAGTGCTGATTTGATGGGAGGTGATCCTCTACTACATGGAGAAGAGGATGGGGAAATTTATCCAATCAAAAGCACTCTTACATCCATAAGAGTGATGCCCCATTATCATGAGACTTCCACACAAAAATCAAAGATGGATTTGCGCAGTGGACGCAGTCATAAGATGTTCCCACCTATTATTCACATGGGAATGAGCCATGACACATCATTATCTTGTGGTATACCACCTGCAAGGCCACCTAATTCAGATTTGGTGAAATATGTTTCATGCATTGATGCTCCTTTCATAGATCCAAGGAGGAAGGGAGCACTAGAATACCATACTACAGTGTTGAAAGTATGGGGAAAGCTCAAGGAGAGGGAAAGTATTTTTCCCTTATCACAATTATCCATTCTCTCATCTCACACTACACTGAGAAAGGATGTTGCAAGGATGAATAATCACACCATCATGGAGCAAGGAAGGCACTCCTTGACTATGAAGAATTAGAAAACAAACTCATTTGGGGAGAAATATTACATACATGATAGGATATGGTGGTCACACATGCATACTTTAGCAAAACCAAAGAGGTTTTGGATAGATGATAGCCTTCCATGGGAGACTAACTTCCAAGAACTTCCATTTTATGTTGAGCATGTGTATATGCAAGAAGAGCAGCAAGGAAGGAATGGCAACCTTCCACCTTATACCTTTGGCATGGGAGATGTCAAGGAGGAGAAAAATGGGAGGCATGACCTTTCGACATATACCTTTGACATGGGAAATGTTAAGGAGGAGAGCAACAACATGGCAGACATTTCAGATGACACATTATCAGTGTTTTTATTGTTGGGCAAATTAGATCCATATTGGAAATCCCAACTGCTGGTGGAATATTCCAAGGATCTTCACACTTGCATGGTTCTTGATGACTTGCTACATGATTAAAGCTATTCAATCCTAGATGGAGTCATCTATAATCATGGTAGGATATTCTTGTCTAGAGCCTCCAAGCTCAAGGAGAAGTTACTACAAAGGGATAATGAAGAGTTCTATTTCAGCCACACATATTCTATGAAGCTCAACAACATCATTTTGAGGAGCTACTATTGGGAGGGCTTTGATAAAGAACTATATCAGCATTGTAAAAGATGCATGAAACTTGTGGAGATGGAGCAGCAACATCACTCTATGAGAGAGTTAAATCAGCCCTCTCTTTCTCTCTTTGAGGAAGAGGATAGATCTATGCACCACTCCATTGATATGAGGGAAATTGATGGTGAAGAACATGCTCTTGTTACACATGTTTTATACTCTGATTTTATGCATTCTTTCACCATTTTTATGCAGCCATGACTCCAAGGAGGAGTATTATATCTTGTAAGCCTCATGGCCAATATTGGGCCACAAAAATTTCTGAATTTGGCCACTCCCTTGAAGGAAAAAGGGAGATTTTGCAACAGGATGGGTGCTTCCCTAAGGCACCAAATATATCTCACACCTTCAGCTATGGTGAAATGGTATGGGCAGAAAGTAAGTGGTGGGAAAGCCACTTACCACATCTAGATCTGATGCAGGCAAGAGATGCTTTGCACTGGTTCCACATGTGGGACTGTGACCCACCTCCATATGCACAAATTTCTGTTTGTATGTACATTGTTTTGATTCCCTACATTGATGATGTACTTGTACTTTTTATGGGGATGTATGGAGGAAGGAGGGAAGGTATGCATGTGCCCTATGGGATGGATACTCTCCATGTACCTTATGTTTCTTATTTCAGGGAGAGCATTGGGAAATCCATGTTTGTTTCATGTGATCTATTGTCTCCTTATGGGATGAGCTATTTGCATCTCATTAGAACTTTGGAGGAGAAAGTCATGGAGGGATGGTTTGGTGAAAACTTGGCTTATGGATAGAGCTTAAATCATGTTTGTGTCACCAAAGGAGGAGGAGATGAGTTGCAGCACTCACCTTATCAGTTGCTTGAGGACAAGCAACATTTTGGAGGGGAGGACTGTAATATTCCCAATTAGCCCAAGCTAATGGGAATCTTCATTTTTGTTTTAATTTTTTGTTTCATGAATAAATGTGTAAAGGAGGATTATAAAAACTCCTAAAATAGTAAATAAATCAATGCCACATGTGAACAAGGCTAAATCTGGGCTATTTGGATGAGCACCCTTAGGTGTGAAAGGGGTTGAATCATTTTACTAGGTCAACCATGACCAAATAAAAAATGTTGTCTTGAAGGAGTGGCGATCAATGATGCACAGTGCAGTTTTATATGGAGATGGTTCATGTGAAAGGAGCCATCTCAATGAAGGTGGTTTAGGGTTTGAAAGCTCTCAAATTATAAAAGGAAGAGGAGGATAGCATGAGAAGGTTTTTGATGTGATTACATTTTTCAAAGTATATTGTCTGTTTAGATGTATCTCATTCTCCTTGTTGTTTAGAAGAGAATAGTGATGTTTAGCACAAGGATTTCCTGTTTAGGAATCCCATATCTTTCCTTGAGAGGCCTCTTGGAAGAGCTTTGCATTTCTTGTCCATTATCAGGCTGAAGGCCAAGCTTCTACTTCCAACTACAATGCAGATCTTGTTGAGGGTTTCGTTGTCTTTGTAAGCTGCAGCAAGTGGAGGCTATATCTACTCAGATCTAGACCAATCTAGTGCCTCTTTTCAGTGGGAAAGTCTTCTATCACATTGGCAAGAGAGTATTGGATCAGTGGAGCATCAGATCCAGATCTTCGCATCAGGCCAAACTTATCTTAAACCCTATAGCGTAGTTTTACTTCCAGATCTGCATTTTTTCTATAGGTGTTGTTGCAGGGACTTTTCACATAACATTTTGGAAGAGTGCTTTTCATGTGTTAGGGATCTACCCTTCACCATTGAGATCCATTGAAGAGGATCATATTATTGTATACATCAAATCAAATCTGAATATTCCTAAAAATTTGAAGATTTTTGCAGATTTGCAGCTTTAGATCTCAGATCTACTCCATGTGCTTCATGTATTGCTTAAAACCCCAAGGGGTATTGGAAGGAGAGCCTTTATAGTGTATGGATCTGCCATAGATCTAAATTTTCATGCATTATTTTGCTCTAGATCTAAGTTGTAATCAACATCTATTGCAGCATAATAAAAATAATGTTGTCAAGGCAGTTTATGCTCATATGTATGGTTGATGCACCTCTTTTTTAGGGTTTTTCTTCATTGGAGGCTTCTATTTTCTCTTGTACATCTTATGGGCTTAATTATACATCTGATTTGCTGTTATAAATGTTAGAGAAGGGTCTACATATTGGAATCTTGCAATAATCTTGATGATCTACGTTATTTTAATGCTTAACTAGTTAGTAATGCTGCATTTTCCCATTTGGGATATAACAAAAGAGGAGAGAATTTTCAACTCCTTTAGAACACAATTTCCAACCCCAAAGCACAATGTGTCATGTATACCATAAGTGCAACTTGACCACTAAAACTGAATACAACCTTATGTTATGGACATAAAACATTGAAATGATGGAGCAGGCCTCGTCGGTGAACTTGCTTTCCCAATTGAAATTCCCGCAAAGAGGGTCGAGGTGAACGAAGACTAGTGGTAGAGAGAGCATCAAAGTAATAAAAGTTCAACAATCATATAAAAGCACCATAAATCAAAGATAAATTCTGTAAACATATCTGAGACATTTACCAAAGATCGTACTTTGTTATTGACAGATCACAAGCTCAACTTAGCACTATATCATATGTTAATTAATGTAATTTCCTCCCAATTAATCATATTAAACATTGGATGACAGTTTTTATTTAATTCCAAAAACCATGAAAATCCTCCTACAATATGTATGGAATTTTGTTTTTATAAGTTTGGTAGGACTAAATCTTCATCATCATATCCAGATATATCACCTCGATCGAGGAGGGGAATTGAACCTGTAATATGTGCCTTAACAGCCCGCCTCATCACCGTTTAGCTAAGACCCCGTGGACATGCATGGAATAAACTTTAAAATGTACAAAATTCAAATTATGTTTCCAAATTACACAACACACTCCACGAAGTTGCATTTTTCTCCTATGGCACTAAGATAAAGGATATATCATATTGTCAAGAGTATATTTCAATCCAAATTACTTATGAGACATTTCACCTTTAAACAAAGATGCTCTAAATTTTATTTCAAAGAACAATATTTGATCTTTTTTCCCAATTATGGAGAAACAAGTCATTTGAGTTAACATAATCAAATCATTGGTCAAAGGTGTGTATATACACAATCTTAAAACTAGACCTCAATACAAAGAAATGAGATAAATAATCATAAAACTAGTGCTCAGCATAAAAATAAAATAATTAACTCTAAAAAACACCCTATATGGTCTACAATCTTAGCTTTGGAAGAACCATTGACATTCATCTAAATACATACATCCTTCCTGGTTGATATGAAAATACATCCCATTTTCATACGATTAGGACCTAAAATATTCTATCTGAATGCTCTTGAATTCAACTATATACATAATTTAAATTAAAAAGTATAGAGGAGTTGCAATAAGCAGTCATAGTATACAAGATTGACCCTAGTAACTTCTAAGTTTTTTGAAATATGTTATTGGCCTTTTGATTTTTGGTATAGAGGAAGGCTTATAGCCCAAAGAGTTATCAATTCCCATGATTTTTTATTGAACCATTTTATTTTTGGAAGATTGGGTCATATGATAGAAAATGTTGGAAGTTTAACTTTGGACCTAGCCAAAGGGACTAGGACTCTGACGTTGTCACGTTGGTCTTGGGAACTTCTAATTTTTTTTGAAATATATTATTGGAATTTTGAGGTGTGGTATGGAAATAGGATTATATCTCAAATATTTATCAGTTCCCATTATTTTCTATTGAACCATTTTAGCTTTGGAAGATTTTTTCATATGATAGCAGATGCTACAAGTATAACTCTAGACCTAGCGAAAAGGTCTGATGCTGTCACTTCTATGTTTGAAATTTTTTATAGAAATAACATTATAGATCCAGAGGACCACGACGAGGTTAACCATGAAAAATCCCATGTCCCTTTAGCCTTTAATAGTGTGGAATTTACTTATCCAACTCATTCAAATACCATGATTTTTAGAAATTTCAACCTTATAATTAATGGAGGGAGTAGCGCCACACCAATTGGAAAGAGTGGGTGTGGTAAGTCCACCATCGTCAAATTGATAGAGAGATTCTATGATAGTGTGAAAGGGATAGTACTCACGGATGGAAATTGTTTAAGGAGATTCATTTTCCAGTATATGAGACAAAACATAGCTCTTGTAGGGAAGTAGCCAACTCTTTTTTCTAGGGGCATCTAAGATAACATTTTGTATGGTAAATAGAATGCAACTAATGTGGAGATAATAGAGGCTTCCAACGCCCATGAATTTATTTTTTAAGTTAATTGAAACAATTTTTTAACTATAATTAGTCAATAAGATTGTTAATTGAATGTTATTAATGAATGGTGTGCATTGTGAATATATACTACAAATGTTTAAAGGATGGACATGAATTGAAAACATGGAAAGGTAACTTGGCCAACTTCTATTCCACGTGGATGGGATAAGTAATAGAGCCAAAAATGTGCAATGAAGTAGAGACTCAAGCACATGACTCAGATATTCCTACAAAATTTCAATTTGTAAAAGAGAAAGAGGAAAATAAATAGTTGCTTAAAGGCTAATGCCGAGACAGAATTAAGGAACTTTGTGATGCCTCGGTTAGATTAGAGTGCGCAAAAATGATAAAATGTAGAAGGTGGAATCTGAGAGCTAATTGATTAAGGAAGGATATAAAATTAATATCAGATTGTTGAGTTTCACAAGGAGGAAAGGCTTTTCAAAATGGATTGTAGTGTGGGTTTAATGAGATCGAAGCTATCACTGACAACATTCAAGAAGCAGGGGAAATTGAAACTCAAAATCTTGGTATAGAATTAAAAGGGAAATTTTAGCTAGTAGTTGTTGATGAGGATGTATCAGGAACTAGGGGTAAACAGGTAAAATAACTCTAAGCATCATGCTTCAGAGGCATATATATTAACAAATCAATCAAAATGCAATACCTAGCTCTGGACACACACCATAACATCATAAACTTCATGCTTTGACCAAGCTAGTCAATAGAACATGCCTAACATTTTTTTTTAATCACTAGAGGTTCACTGGTCATCTGGAAAATATTAAACTCAACCATCATTCATGTATGGTCACTTGATGAATCCAATGATAACACTCACTAGGATTACAACAAAAACCAATATATATATATAGGCAGAGAGATCTACTAGCAACAGCAACAAAATACATTAGTCACAGGGGTGGCTGAACCTATTTTACTAGTTTGACATCCACGCCATTTGTAAAAAATACACGATAATGAAATCAAACAAGTGGAAGAAATGAGTTGTTTAAAGTTAAATGTTGATACATTTCAAAGTTGCACTAGTTCTCGAAAGAACACTTGAACAACTTAAGTAGAGCCACAAAGCTTGGGCCAATTTCATCTTCATTGCGCCGAGAGGCACATTCTACAGCCCAGTATGACCCTGATGTGTAAGTATGTCGGAAGCCAAAATAACAAAAACTAAAGAAAAAATTAAAAATAAAATCTCAATGATGTTGGCTTAAACAATTACTTAGAAAACCGTATAAATAAACAATTAAAAATTCATTAAAAATTAAATTTATCAAAATATGAAGAGGTTTACGAACACTAAAAAAAAGAAATGGTAAATAAATATAAATATAAATAAACTAGATGTATGGTAAATAAATAAAATCTTTTTTTATTTTTTTTTATTTTTATATTTACTCCATAAACCTCTATATTTACAAAACTCAAAAAAGGGTTTTATTTAGGTGAAGCCTATGGGCCAAATACCTTGGGCCAAATACTATATTTATAAAAGAGGTATGGTAAATAAATAAATATAAAAGAGGTATAAATAGGTAAGGTAGATAAATAAAAATATATCAAATAGGATTAGAAATCAACATCTAATTATATATGAAGTCTACGGCCCAAATACCTTGGAATAAATTATTATTAATAGCATGCAAAAAAAACATTATTAACCCTACAACCCATTATGACCCCAAAGTGTAAGTAGGTCGGAAGCCAAAATAAAAAACTAAAAAAAAAAATTAAAAAAAAAATCTAAATAATTTGGGCTTAAAGAATAACTTACACAACCATATAAATAAACAATTTAAAATAAATTTAAACAATATAAATGTTAAAGATGAAGAGTTTTAAGAAAACTCAAAAAAGAGATATGGTAAAGAAATAAAAATATAAATGAACTAGAGGTATGGTAAATAAATAAAACTATAGTTTATGGTAAATAAATAAAAATATAAATAAAATATAGGTATGGTAAATAAATAAAACCTCTTTTTATATTTACTCCATAAATCTCTTTGCATTTACAAAAACTCAAAAAAAAGGTTTTATTTAGGTGAATCCTATGGGCCAAATATGGGACAAATTATTATTAATACCATGAGCCAAATACTATATTTATAAAATAGGTATAAAAGTGTAAAGTAAATAAATAAAAATATATCAAATAGGAGTAGAAATCAACATCTAATTATATATGAAGCCTATGGACCAAACTAATAATAATAACATGCAAAAAAAACATTATTAATATTAAAATATATATATGGGAGGGAGGAATAAAGACATATGATTGAGCTGGAGAAATAGCGGGAGTGACAAAGGAGAGATGGAGATAAACTAAAGGAGAGAAGAGGAGGGATGAAGAGAGAGGGAGTGAGAGAGGAGTGAGAGAGACAGATAAGGGTAAGAGAGGGAGAGGGAGACATAAAGATGGAGGTGGGAGAGAGAGAGTGAGAGAGGGAGGGAGAAGAAGGGAATATTGGAGGGGAGAGAGAGAGAGAGAGAGATAGAGAGAGAGAGAGAGAGAAGGAGAAAGGGAGAGAAGAAGAAAGACATAGAGAGTGAGAAGTGGAGAGAGATGGAGTGACAAGGGAGATATAGAGAGAGAGTATGTATGTTTAGGGGTGAGATAAAGAGACATAGAAGGAGTGATGGAAACAAGGGGGGAGAGAAGGAGAGAGAAGAAAAAAGGGAGGGATATAGTAACATAGTTGGAGAGAGAGATAAAGTGATGGAGGAAGAGAGAGGATCTGTGAGAGAGAGAGAGAGAGGGATGAAGGATGAGAGAGAATAATTGAGAGAGAGGAAGAGAGTGAGGGGGAAGTGATAGGATTGTAGGGAAACGAGAGATAGAGAGTGATGGGGGAAGAAAGAGGGAGGTATGAGAGAAAGGGAGAGAGAGGAAGGAAAAGAGAGGGGACTTGAGGGAGAGGAGGAGAGAGGGAGGGAAGAATAAATACATAGAGTGACAAGTGGAGAGAGGGAGGGAATGACAAAGGAGAGATGGAGAGAGAGTGTGTATGTTTTGGGGTGAGATAAAGAGATAAAGAAGGAGAGATAGAGAGAAGGGAGGAGAGAAGGCGAGAGAGAGAGAGGCATATATGAACAAAGTTGGAAGGTGAAGATAGACAGAAAGAGAGAGGTGTGAGAGGAAGGAAGAGAGAGAGTGGAGAGAGGTAGGGAAAGAGAGATGGAGATGGAGGGGGAGAGAGAGGGAGGTAAGAAGAAATACACAGAGAGTGAAAGCTGGAGAGAGAGAGAGAGAGAGGGAGAGAGGATAGTAGGAGGGAAGAGAGATATAAGCAAGGGAGAGGGAGGGAAGGGGAAGAGAGAGAGAAAGAGGGAGAGGGAGAGGAGGATGGAGTGATAAATAGATAGATTGGAGAAAGAGAGTGTATGTTTTGGGGTTGATATAGAGAGACAAAGGGAGATAGAGATATAGATGGAAGGTGAAAAGAAAGACAAGATAGATGGAGACAGGGATGGGGGGACAAAGAGATTGATAAATATGGAGTGAGAGAGTGTGTGTGTTTGTGGGGGTGAGATAAAGATACAAAGAAGGATATATGGAGGGACATATAGATATATATGGAGGGGGGAGAGAGGGAAGAATATTTATTGCAATAGATGCATTGATTGCAATGTAGATGGTGATTTCTAATCCTACTTGATTGCTTGAACTAGATGCATTGATTTTAGTGTAGATTTTGATTTCTAATGATATTTGATTACTTGCACTAGATGCATTGATTTAAATGTAGATAATTTCTAATCCTATTTGGTTGCTTGCACTAAATGCATTGATTTCGGTGTAGATGGTGATTTCTAATCTTATTTGATTTCTTGCACTAGAAGAATTAATTTCAATGTAGATGTTAATTTCTAATTATATTTTATTTCTTACACTAGATGCATTGATTTCAATATATATGATTTATAATCCTATTTGATTGCTTGCACTAAATTCATTGATTTCAGTGCAGATGGTGGTTTATAATCCTACTTTATTGCTTGCACTAGATGCATTGATTTTAGTGTATATGTTGGTTTCTAATCCTATTTGCTTACTTGCACTAGATGCATTGATTTGAGGGTAGATGTTGATTTCTAATCCTATTTTATTACTTGCATTAGATGCATTGATTTTAGTGTAGACGTTGTTTTCTAATATTATTTTATTTTTTGCATTAGATGCATTGATTTTAGTGTATATGTTGATTTCTGATTTGATGTAATTAGATGTATGATGATGCATTAATTTTTAAGCCATTGGATTAATAGTGTGCATTGATTTCAGTGTAAGCACAAAAAATTATTGGCAATGTAGATTTATTTTTGTGTTATAACTTAATTAAACCTAATAATATTGTAGAGCAAGAGAGACAAGGTATGATGTTTGATACAACATCTCGAGCTAAATATCTATGATTTCAACTATATTTTTCATATAATCGATATGAAAAGAGGAAAAAACTAACAAGGGTGACAATAAGAATAATAGAAGAAAATAGTTTGATATTGATCACAATGAAGGCTATTTGTAATTTACTACATTCTTATTATTCACATTTTCTATCACTCGATATGATTACATTGTCACTTTGCATTCAAAAAATTTATTTCATCATTTTTCATCATTAATTAAATAAGCATATTTAAAATTAAAATGAATCCATAAACCTCAGACATATTTAGCATATTTAAATGGCTATATTAATATTAGATGTATTTACATAGTATTGATAAAATTAATCATATTTTCCTCATATTATCGATAGATTTCCTTGGCCACACACGACTGAAACTAGCCTAGATCCATCTTAACTCCGGATCTATCAAGCGCCGAGAGGGATCAAATCTCTCTGGTGCAAACCTTTCCTCAAGTTTTGCACTCAAAAAAGAGATTTGCACCTAGAGAGATTTGATCCCTCTCGGCGCTTGATAGATCCGGAGTTAAGATGGATCTAGGTTGGTAAAGTCATAATTACCAGTGCTTCACAAGAATTAATACAGAACATGAATAAACCACAGTAATAGGTCCTTATGTTATCACACATAAGTTTTTAATTTTGATTGATAGGATCACTCATCTAGGTTTCATTTTGACTCAATTGGTTGGTTCATGAAATTGATGAAAATTTCATGGAATAAACCATTATCATAAGTCTAAAATAGTCCATTAGTCATGCCATATCAGTCATATCTATCAAATTCCACTTTAGGTTCACATGTATGGTTTCAAATCAAGGTAATGGCCACCTGCCTATTTTTTCATAGATCTGCAGTGAATATAACTGTAAAATGGAAGATTTCACTATGGAATCACCTGACCAGTCCGTAGCAAATCTACCAGGTTTATAATTGTTTTCGCTGTGGAATCATGTTTTTATGCATAAAAAAAGAGGACGATGAGTTGTCAATTTTATAATGGTTAGGGATAAAGGTGAGGTCATATAATTTTTTATCATGATCACCCAAGCATGCAAAAGCATAAATACTCTCATCTTTATCTTTCACTCCCACATTTTCCATCATGCTCTCCACTTTCAAATTCCATCTTTAAAACTTATCCCCAAATCACCTCTCTATCATCTGTTGTTCGATTTTTTCATGCATCAGTCCATTAACATCTCTCAGAATATTAATCCCATCACAAGAAACTTTGTGTTCAATTTTTCTCTTTGCAAGTGTCATAGTTCAAAAATCAGCAAGGTGTCACAGTTCAAAAGGTAGTGTGGTTATAAAGGGAGATGGCTATGAAGAAGAAAGTAAACATGGGAGGCTTTTGTGTGAGGTACAAACCCATGTATCTCAAGCTACTAAATGAAGACCCAATTTTTGTGGAAGGATTCAACAATGTCGGATGCCTAAAATTATGTCAAAAATTCCAAGGATTTCATAGTCAAATATCAAAGGACTTCACAGTAAATTTCACAGGCACAACTTCGAAGGTGGGGGTTTTAAATTTTACAGTGTCACCATATACCATTTCTCAAGCCACAGAGATACCAAGAGAGGGTGAAGAGTGGTTCAAAGCCATTAAATTCAAGATGCAAATTCGTGATGAATTTGTTAAACCAGAACACATTGGAGCTTAAATGGCATGTGGGACTAAAAGGAGTTATATGAAGGAGAATTATTCCAAGCTGTTGTTTGTGATCTAAAAGTACTTTACTTGTGAGGGGATATTTCATATGGTTTGCCTGTACCATTTCAGGATTATATTGCACTTCACTGGTAAGCAGTCCCTTGATCTTCCTTTATTGTTTAGGAGCTTAGGGAAAATTTCTGATAAGGTTCAAGCCAGGGCTGAAGGCAGTGAGACATCAATATTTCACGATGGTTTTATTAAACTTTTAGTACTGGAGGAATTGAAGAAATTAAATAGAGATTGGGCTACTTTCCTTTTCCTCGGTGGTTATGAAGTTGATTGAGTGACACCTAAGAAAACCCCAAAGGAAAAAGCTACTCCATCAAATAAAAATGATAAATCTCCAATTGTGATAGAAGTTGTAAATGAAGAAGATATGGAGCCTATCCTAGATCCATTGGATGTTGAAACAAAACTTATACAAGAGGCAGAAATCCCATAGCCTTCACCTACAAGAAACAAACAAAAGATTAGTAAGCATGGTCACAAGAGGATAACCAGAAGTCAAACAATTGGAAAGGGAAATATTGAAGACATCTTTCAAGCTATAGATATTGAGGAGACTCTAGTTTTAAGAGTTGAAGACATTGAAGGTGACAAGAATAAGAAAAGGAAAGGTAATGCTGTTAAAAACTTGATTTTGCAGGAGAAGATGCATGTTTCTTATTTCATCCAAGGAAACCACTTACTAGGCTGCAACTTGCAAAGGCTGTCATGGCAAAGAAAAATACAGAATATATTGACAAAGGAAAACAAACTATCATAGAAGATATTATAGACTTGTCCCCAGCAACATAAGAGGTCTTTGTGCAAAGGAAAGGAAAAGAGAAGATGGTGGAAAAATCTTTAGTGCAGGTATTAAAGGAACAATTAAGAGAGGCCAGAGAAGAGGTCATTTAAATCAATTTAGAATTATAGGAGGCCAAGGTAGACAAAAATCTAATGGAAGATTTCAAAGAAGAAGTAAATGATCAGCTAAATCAATATGATCAATCACTAACCAATTCTAAAAAGTTGTTGAAAATGATATTTCCCTTGAGAAGGGTAATGAAAAACAACATGAAGATAAAAGTATAGTTACAATTTTAAAGGAAGAGAATCAAAAGCTAGGTCAAAGAATTATAAGATAAAATGGAGACGATTCAGTCAAAACTTAAGTAAAGAGGACTTAAAATCAAAGTGATAAATGAGCCTGAAGAGATGCACCCTCCTACTGCTAAAGATGAAGTTCCCAAAGCTTGAAGAGTTCGCTTAAAATTTTTTGGATAATTTTGTAGCACTCAAGAACCATAATTTCCATATTTAAAATTGAAATTTTGAGGAGAAAGGAAAATTTTGTGTTTTTCTGCCAATTAGGCAATTTCATAGTGAACCCAAGGCTTGAAGCCCAGATTTCACTACGAAATCCCTTTAGGTGAATTTTTTTGAAAAACCACAGTTTTGGGAAAAATCAAAGATGTAGAAAAGTTGTATTTAGTTCATTTTGTATAACCAACACATCCAAATTGGAGAAGAAGGCTTAAAATTGGCATAGATAGGTGAAGTGGATTTGCTACAAAACCATGCTATAAAACTTTCTCTTCTACCCTATTTTTGCAGTGAGCAGCATTTGGTAGAATTTTGGTATTTTGAAAGTGTACTGAAGGTCAGCCAACCACGTGGAGGAATTAAAAGGTATCATTGGAACTCTCCAGCATAGATAACTCCTCGACAAAGTTGTCATTTGCTCCAGCTCAGCATAAAGACAATGAACAAATATCATGATTATCTTTTCCTTAAAAGTGGGTGGATTGGTTTCTAAATCTAGTGGGTGTATTTATGTCTTGATGATGGTTAGTGCCACTCGAGCACTCGGATATTATTGATGTAATTATCCAGTTCCACAGTTAGTGAATGTAATAAATAGGAGATAGAGTTCTAACAGGCTTCTAAGTCTAAAGTCATTGGGTGTCTGTTTTATTTCCAGGTATCTAGTTTATTGTTAAGTGAGGTGTAAAAAATGGTTTGATGATCTATCCAAGTGGGAATATCCTATTTAAGTGACTAAATCCTATTAATAGGAAGTACTTCGAAGAATACAGGGTTGGAGAATGTTACTTGACACTACCACTTTGTAAAGTTTTTTTTTTTTGAAGACCAGTAATATATAGTGACTATGTTTTTCTTCTTCACCTGAGATTATTTTGGTGTTTCAATGAGCATATGTCCTATGTACCTTAATATTTTTCTTTCAATATCTTGATGTTTAATTACTCATAATTTTTATTTCTCATGCTCTGAATTCCATTGAACATTACGCCATTGAATATTTATGTGTGTATGTTGTCCTATCATTGAAACATTACAAGCCTCAACGTCCACAAGGAGAACCATTATCATTGAATTTCCTAACGCTGGCTCCATAAGCCTAATGGTAGTAAACCTTATACATTTTTCACCTGCAATCAAACACATTCAAGATAATATCACAGATTTTCCCATCTGATTGAATCATAATTGAACAAATCTTAGTTACTTTGAGAGAGCCCTCTTAGGCTAAAGAGGCTAATTTTTAGTCAAAAGCTGGTTTGAAAGAGTTACCATTAGGGGAATTTTGAGGTCTAAAGTGGGTATCATAAGGAAATTATAAAATAATAGTGGAAATAATAAAATAAGATTTGATTACATCATCAAATTTTAGTGGGAAAAAAGATAAAAACTATTTTTTCAACTTGTATTTTGAACTTATCTCCTTGAGGTTTTACTCAAATTTCAAGTAGGAATATTCGTTGGATGAAAAATTTAATTCCCCGTCCAAAGAGTACCCATGTTGCATAATTTTGTTGGACTTTTCTATATGAAAAATTATAAATACATGAAAAACATGATTTCAATCACGTTTTTTCATTTATTTCTCATTTTTCGTGTAGCAGGGTCCATCAAAAGTATGCAACATCAGTACTCCTTGGATTAGGAATTAAATTTTGCATCCAACTAGTACTCCTGCTTGAAATTTTAGTAAACCCTTAGGGAGATAAGTTGAAAATATGAGTTGAAAAAGTAGTTTTATTATTTTATTATTTTTTAATCTTTTTACTTATTTACTCCAAAAATGGTGAATCATCCCCCATGTTTGACATCATCACCTTGAATCCTATTGGTTCTCATAAAGTTTATTTTTCTTGTATATTTTTCTTAGGAGGCCCATTTTAGACCCCAAAATTCCCCTAATGTCTAGGTTTTTTGCTGGAGCAACCCATTTGTACCAATTTAGTGATAACATTTTGGTGCATCTTTATTCCATATTTTGATATAATGTGTCCTAACAATTTTCTAGAAGTTATAGCAAAGATAATTTTAGTGGGATTAAGAGAGATACCAAATAAATATCTTGGTGCTAGAAGGAGGGAAGCCACCATTTTGTAATTGATAGCTCAGTACATCCTAACTAGGAGAATTCCACATAAGGAAATAATGCTCCCATTTCTAGTTGAACTCATACTACAGAAAAAGGAGAAAATTCTGAGCCTAGCCTGGGATAAGCATTTGAGGTTACTTATGATCAATTCCATACCATATGATCCATTACTCATTAGTTTGTGAGAGCTCTTGGTTTACTCCTGTTGTGGTTCCCATGATTTGGCAAATTTGGCAATACCAAATGATGAGACAACATAAAACTACTTTGGGATCTCAGGATCTAGCCCTCCTGGATCCAGAGAGGGATCTCTCTATAAAGCAAAGGAATATATATCTTTGAAGTTCGATTTAAGGTATTAGGCTAGTTATAGGGCACAAGGGTTGTTGTTTTGTTTTTTTGTTTGGTTGGGAAACATGAAAGAAGGGTTCAAAGTAAGACAAAGATAGCGAGAAAAGAATGATTTTTGGCAATGGGGAGATAATTCAAAGAAAACTCAAGTCCATTGGGCAATGGGGTCATAAAAGGGTTTTACTTGCAATTCAATATCCAAGACTTTCAAATGGGCTACTCATCTAAAACAGAGGATCTCTAAAGATTATAGTATGGGATGAAACAATAAGGAAATTAAGGTGAATGACAAGGAAACCTTCCAAGGTGACCACTTAGGAGAAAATCTAGAGACAGGCCCTGCCTTAACCATCTATGATCACTCTCCCATGAGGCTAACTCTTCAGAAAATAGAAAACATTTAAGATTTAACACAAAGTGAAGCCTAAGATCAGAGAAAGACTTTTAACTTTCAATGCTTTTGACATTCAACTTAAGGGATCTTAGAAAGGCTAAACTATTGGAAAAGGACCCTAGTGAGACAGAACCAACTCTAAATATCCCAGTATCTGAATTCTTTCAGCTAAAACAAGATAAGAACATCTAAAAACAAACTCTAAATTCATACATCAGTAAGCAGGGATAACCAACTACTATACTGGTTAAATTATCTTGAATTTGTTCTTAGATCACACAATTAGCGAAAAACATAAAAGATAAGAAGAGCAGGTAGCATTAGGGTACTTTGCAATAGTATATCCTAAGCTATTTTACTGATTCTTATCAAAGAAATGAAATATGATGAATAACAGAGGGAAAAATTTGACAAAGATAGAACACATCACCACTGATTTAGATCAGGACCCAATGAAGATGCTTATCATATTAAAGAGCAACACCAATCACATACATCATTTTCCAACATCTTGATATCAGTCTAAAGTCATATCCCAGCCTATTTTACTACTAATACAAACAGAACTCTATCTCAAAGAAACAACATACAATCCACGAATAACCAACGTTTACAATGTATTTCTGGGGAGTTCTTATAGCTGAACAAGGGGCTGTAGAGGTAGATAGAACTTAAATGCATCATTTAAAATAGAGGGAGAGGTGTTCCTGCAGCCCATTCTGTCCTAATACCCTTGCATTGACTTTTAGTACTCTTTGGATGAACTAGGGGTCTTTGACATGCTGATAATTACTTCATAGGTATGTTTCTTGAAGTACTCTTTGGCAGGTGGTACTCTGTTTGTACACTGGGGCAAGTAAGGAAAATAAATGACTTTCAGGCATTCCATACTGTGTAACTAATGCTCTGGAAATATTAGGACTACTGTCAAGGTGGTGATCTTCTCAGGAACATTGATGGAGAATAAAAAACATTATGGGAACTCGTCCTTTCTTGGGAAATAACATTTTGCTGATTTGAAACACTGATATGGATTGTTTCATGTGCTTTAGGCCTTATTAGGCATTCTGGGTCATTCATAAGGTCTTCAATTTGTATATTTTCCCTCTAACACTGGATTAAAGCATCAAATATTCAATAATGGGCTTTAAAAATCCTTTAAACTGTCACTGATACTCTTTGCTGCTTCACTTTTGTCTTGTTTGTGAATACTGCAGGTTTTCATGGTGCTAAAGGGTTCGAAACAAAGTTATTAACTTGATATTTTTAAAAAACCACATGTTTAAAACCCCCTCAGGAGTCTTCCCTGCAATCTCTGGCTCTGAAAAATCTTCTTTGCACTCCAGATTTCCCTGTCTGTGATGGTGAGACAGAGAGCGATTTTAATCATCTATGATCCTTGCAAAAAAATGATAAAAATGTTGAGAAATAAATGGGGGTGGAGGTGGATTGCTTCGGAGGCTCGTGGAGGATGGAGAGGAACGATGATGTAGCAATGGAGATGGTGGAAGCAGTCTAAAAACAGCTGAAAACCATGCATAATGGAGGAGAAACTGGTCTGATGGAGGTCTGGTGCACGGGCGGTTCTAGACTGTTGGATTAGACTGATAGATGCTGATCGATGGTCAGGATTCACCGGTGGGGTTCTTTAGAAGAGTTAGACTGAAAAAAATAACTTTAGTGCAAAACACCAAATTTTAGTGCTTGGGTGAATTACAAAGGAAAAAAATTAAAATGAATGAAATCAGAGGCTTTGGTGGTGGGACCGGAAGGGCATAGGATAATCGAATGTGGACTGTCAAATCAGCGAAAGAGATTAACGATGGAGATCTTTCGACAAAGTCACTGGATGCTTCGATGAAAATAATATGGATGGGAACACGATGAAACGTGATTCGTTGATCTAGATTAAATGAACGGTCGGGATTTAATGAAGGCCTATATCGGGAAGGGGTGGTTTTTAGAAGAAAACTGCTATTTTCGCGCAGCATTGGAGTTTTTTTGAAAATTTCCCAAAAAAAACTTTATACGCCTCGCCACCTGACACGTGTCCCTTCTAAAACCACTTTTATCACGTAACTTTGAAGCGTTAAAATTCGGGCACAGAAATTATGCGATATGCATTTTCGGCTGTTGGATGGGAGGCAGAGAGATCCGACGGTGGGGATGAGAGCGTGATATGCAAAGATGCATGGGAAAAAAGGCAGGAAGAGGTCAGCGGTGGGTTCGCTGTGGACCATTAGATCTGTAGAATGGACGGTCAGGATCAGAAGTAGGGGCACCATTTTTCCAAATGGAAAAAGGTTATATAGATGGGCAGAACAAATCCTGACCATTGGATCTATTGGGATGGACGAGGGAGATTAAGTTGGAGATCTGCAGAATAGTGAGACGATGGAAGAGTAAGGCAGAGTGTGATGAAATCTGGATCGTCAGATCTGGCGAAATGGACGGCGGGGATTAAATCGCACCGGAGAAAGGCAAGGGGCCAAAACTCTGCGGTTCATTGATCTTTCGATTTGCGATTTAGCGTGGACCGTTGGATCATGAAAGAGATCAATGGTGGAGATCTAATCAGAGGGGGACTGATGGGGGGCACAAGAGGCAGAGAGCGATTAAATCTGGGCCATTGGTTCTTGTGGATTCAATGGTCCAGATTAAATCAACGGAGCGATGATGGGCTCTGTGAACCAAAGTGTGGACGAATCCCGACCGTTGGTTCTTATGGATTCAATGGCCAGGATCTAATCAGAGAGTTAGCCATCAGGGAGAAAGAAGAGTGGGAACGCTGGGTTAGCGTGATGTGATTTTGCGCCAGCCATTGG
Organism: Pinus albicaulis; assembly: GCA_034641835.2. Classification (NCBI taxonomy): domain Eukaryota; kingdom Viridiplantae; phylum Streptophyta; class Pinopsida; order Pinales; family Pinaceae; genus Pinus; species Pinus albicaulis. The sequence goes on from CM076581.1 coordinate 1,538,354,884, forward strand.
ATCTGGAAAGGGATCAACAGTGGATATACAATTAGAGGGTTGACGAGGATATGTGGTGGGCGTGATGAGATGTTAGCGCTGACTATTAGATCTATAAAGATCAATAGTTAATATTGTAGCGGATGGCCGATAGAACAAATTGTCATCGCATCGGAAAATTTCAATTAACAAAGGGAAAAAGTCCAAAGGGAAGTTCCGATTGCGATTAGCGCCACGGGGCTTAGCGCCTAGTCCTGGGCGCGGGTTATATGCAAGAAAGGGGCTAAAGGCTAGGCCGAAAGGGGATTAAGCTTGTTATAAGGTAAAAAGTGGGTTTTTAGGCCAAAAATAGAGTTTTTAAGGCTAAATAGTGGGTTCCGGTAAAGGGTAAAAGGGATTTTTAGAGGCTTTAGGGGGATTTTGGAGGTTTTTAGAGGAAAAAAGGGAGTTTAAAAGATGAAAGGAGGCTTAATGAAAATGAAGGGAAATGAGTGAAAATGGGTGATTACAGAGGCCTTTTGAAGCATTTTTTTTCACAAAACTTTGAGTCTTTTTCAATGGAAACTACAGTGAGGATATTTTCAGGGAAAAAGACACATAGAGGCTTCAAGAATGAGATATTTTCAGAGAAAATGTCTCTCTTGAAGGCTCAGAAACATATTTAGCCACCTGTTTGCTCTGTCAAAAATTTATAGGTGGCTAACAGTGGCTCCACATGGGGATGGCATCTTCTTGAAGGTGTCAAGAATATTAGAAAATAATCTTTGGATTAGGCCAGATGCCTGGTTCTTTTACTATCTTTTTCCTCTTTTATCGGCTACCACCAACATGATGAATATTATATCAGTAGAAAAGATTCTCCCAAACAATCTACCTACCCATCCTACAGTCCTAACATTTTTCCTCGAGGTGCATTTAGAGTTTCATACCTTCTTCATCATTTTTTATTGAAAGCAGAAAACAAACTAATCTAATTCTACCCTTATTCCTCCATGAGACTAGATTAAATAGTTGGTCTCATAGCTTCTCTACCTATACTACTATTTGCTAGGATTAAACTGTCTAGCATACTTCTTTCTCTACATTCTACAACAGAAATTTCAAAACAGTCAAACTAGGATTAGATTGTCTGGTTTGCTGTGGGTACATGGCATAAAGACAGTTGCACATGAACTGAACTTTGCAAGAACTTGAAAACAAAATGTAAAGGCTTGAAATTGTGAAACTTTGAAGCATCCTTCTTTTCCTTGTGACTCAGGTTTTGAGCTTGTTAGAGTCACTTTATTTCTTCATTTCAGCTCTGGTTTTGATCATGTTAGATATGATTCTTCTTCTTTCTTTGATGGTTCAAGTTTTGAGCTTGTCTGAACCTCTCTTTCTCTATTTTTTGAAACATTTTTTTTTCTCTCTTTTTTTCTTTTTTTTTTAAACAAAATACAATTATGGTATTCACAATGGAGGTGAAAGCTTTAAACTAGAAATCAACAGTAATAATGCTTGAGCATCCTGCCATTGACAGTACCCCCAAACAGATCTGTACCATCTAATTCTTGCAGAAAAAAGGGCTTGGGACCAATGGTGGACTGGATGATGTAAGGACCTTGCCACAAACTGTCAAATTTTCCATGCTTACCTTTGTCCTCTCTCCTGGAGTCCCACTTAAGTACTTTGTCTCCAATTTTGAAGTCACAAGCCTTTGTTCTCTTATTAAACAATTTTTTGATGTTCTCTTGCACTTTTTGAGCTCTATTGTAGACCTCTTCCCTTGTTTGCTGGAGATGGATAGTTTGATTGATCCTCCGTACCATGTGTTGAGCCTCAAGATTGTGCTTTCTTTCATTCCACTTTACCTCATTTTCCTTTTTCCATTGCTATCCTAGACCCAATTGATCAATGAATTTAGTTAAAATTACTTTTAGAATGATTAACATGACTGACTTGCTAAGTTTTATGATTTTTGTCATTGTAATGCATTTTGACCGGAACTAGCTGCAGAATGCAGACATTCCGTAGCTAACCGGCGATTCTGCAGTTGTCTTCACGTTTGGGTATGTTCCAGGTGGCCTCTCAAGAAAAACCGCATATGGGCATATTCCACGTCATGTCTACATGGTTCGTTGCTCACCATGAAGGAAGAAACGAATTCTGGGTATGGTTTTGGTACGTGGGAACACATTTAGGAAGGCAGACTTCTATTAGGACTGTCTCAGTCTAGATGTCTTTTTCCTCTTTACGCAGCCACTTCAAGAGTCCTAATGTGATTCCGATAAGGAAAGACAATGATCCTGAAATTGTTGCAAGTCTTGTTATGTGCATTTGTTATATAAACACTTGGGAAACCGAGAGCTAGGCTAGATTTTGTTCTAGATTTTGCTTAGATTATGTGCTACATTTCTGAAGACGCAGAGTGCTCTGTTCAAGTTATTTCACTTTTAATGAAGCAGACAGTGTTGTTTTGAAAGCGTTGATTTGATATGGAGTTAGATTCCGTCAGGTGGTAGAGGGCCCCTGCCTCTTGCACGGATTTATTTGCGTAATTTAGATAAGTATTCTAGCTGCCTTCACATTTTTGAATTTGAATTAGTAGTTGTTTTCATTAGTTACTGTGGTTATACTCATTCTAAAAACTCTTCCAAAAGAAGAAGCTTTTCCAAAAGATTATAATGATGAATGGGAAATGGCTATAGTATGGTAGGATTTAATTGTAGTCTCTTTTATTCACCATCAAAGTTATACTTATGCTTAGCACTCTTCCAAAAGAAGAAGCTCTTCCAAAAAATCCTTATACTGTCTTAAGCATGATTGTGATCTTGAACGTTTTAGTTGTGTGTTTTCACTAAGTACCATAGTTGTTCTTGCTCTTAAACGCTTGTCAAAAATATCATAATGATGGGTAGGAGATGGCTATGATATCTTAGTTTGTCATTGCTTTCAGTATTTATGTTTGCATTTGCACTCAATTACACAGTCAGGATTGTTCTAAAAACTCTTCCAAAAGAAGGAACTCTTCCAAAATACCAATCATGATGGACAAACAGACTGTATAATTCCATAGAATAATGCATGATAGCTTAGATAGGATACTCCGGAGTTTAATTGCACTTAACTCATGCTCAGTTGTTCTGTTTTAAGTTTGATAATGACTTGTAGTTCAGCATTGTTTTAGATTAGTGACATCTCAAGTTCATTGTTAGCTTAACTCATTGCATTTGCACTCCATATTCAGTTGCCATTCACTGCATATTAGACTACTTCAGTTGTTAAACTTAACAAAACAACCTTCATTATTTACAAACATCTTCTTGTTCTAAAATCTATAATTGCTTCATAACCACAGGAACAGAAGACAATATCATTTTAAGGCCTGAAGTACTTCTGCAACTCCCTTATCATCTCATAAACAAACATTTCCTCAAAAGACTATTTCAAAAATCTATAACCTTTGAGTGAAGTGTAGTGTCATTAAACTAAGTTGCAGAATAGAGTTAGGAACTAGTCTTAGAGTAGAAGATCTTATGATGGTATCAATGTTTTACTCCAAACAAACTTCAACAAATCTCTAATCAAGGACAAAATGTTGCATCATTATAAGTTAGTTGTTTAAACTGTTTAGTTAGGAAGATTTGCATACTTAGTTGACCATGTCTCAAGCTCTCTCTCAAATGCCTTTGATGAAAGAATTTGACAAGTTTAGTTTGTGTTTTGAATCATTTTCTTAAAAGTCATTATCAAGCTTTGCTTTTGCTTAGTCATAGTTTAGATTTGATTCTGTTTTTAATATTGCATTTGCATTTACCATTTGACATCAACCAATTAGGTTTCACTCTGTTTTTAATCATTATCTTCCTTCCATTAGCTTTCTAGTCATCTTTCTTGTGAACATAAAACCTCCAAAAGACCAAAAACATCATAAATCATCACAAAACACTACACACAACGCATTAAGAAACAAACACCTAGGTACATACAGTACACTTCACTTCAGCAGTTTACCAACCCTGGTTGACAATTAAATGAGCTCAATTTAGGAGACTAGATTGAGACCAAACATTTTGGCACCATTGCCAGGGAAGTGAAAACTAGGTAACCTTTGTTTCTTAGCATCCAAAAACAATTATATGCATAGGGAGAGGGATTCAAGGGGAATATTTATAAGCAGCAGAGGCGGAAGTTTGATTTCTAGAACACCACTTGTTTCATCTAGATCCAGAGCTAGTACACCTTCAACTCAAACCCATCTTCCATCCTCTCCTGATCCTGGACTTCTAGAAGATCTAAGGTCCACTATTCCATTAGAAAAACCTTCCACTTCATCCACTAAACCTGCCATAGAAGAAGATCTAAAAACTCCTGTTAGGGACACAAACCTTTCCACTTCCACAAGAGAGTCAACCATGGCAGAAGAAGGAGGAGGAGGAGTTTTTAATGGAGAAAACACACTATTTGGAGGTAGAGGTAGAGGTAGACGAGAAGGAGGTAGACGAGAAGGAGGTAGAGGTGCAAATGGAGGAAGAGGTAGAATAGGAAGCTCTTTTGGGTTCCCTATAATTGATGAAGAAACCAATACAACCATGAAAAACATTTCACCCTCTGTCCTTCCAAACTTCTATGGACTTAAAACTGAAGATCCTGAAACTTTATTATTCGAATTTGAAGTGCTATGTAGAACTTATGACTACTTACAAGATGCTCAAAAACTGAAATTATTTCCTTCAACTTTGAAGGGAGCAGCATTGAAGTGGTTTATGAGTCTAATCAGTAGTTCTATTAGAACATGGGAAGACATGAAACAAGCATTTCTAGAGAGATATTTGGATTATTGTGTGCTGGTTAATCATAAGGAAGAAGTGTTCAAGATGTTACAAAAAGAAGATGAAAAATTGGAAGATTTGTTGGAAAGATTTAATTACAACATCAAAAGGGAAAAAATGGAAAACCTAGATCAAGACACCTTAAAAGCTCTTTTGTTGAAAAAAATTAGGGATGAATGGTTGGATATCCTTAACATGATGGGAAAAGGGGATATATCACAACTCACATTACCTGAAATATCTGAGTTATGTATCAACCTTTCAAGAGGGAAATCTAAAACTCTCAAAGGTCCAAGAGATCCTGCTCTTGCAAGGGAAAGTAAGTCTGCTTCTGGGACAGTAAGTAGATCAGAAATAGGACATATGCTTGATGATTTTAAATCTGACATCTTAGGGAGTCTTAGTGAACAAACAGACACCCTTAAGATACAAAATGAGCAGAAGGCTGAATCTGATGCCTTGGCAATCTTTTGTCCCAAATGTAGAAAGAAACATGCCTTGAGAGAGTGTCCTTTGGATGTAAAAGTTGTAGAAACCTGTGTCATTTGTTCTGAGAAACATGAGACCAAGAATTGTCCTTCTCTTCCTGGTCTCAAAGTTGTCTTTCAGGAGGAAACTCCTACAGATTCCACAGAGTCTCTCAATTTTGTATCTAGAAGACCTTGGCAGGGACCTCAAACACAAGGATTCCATGATCAAATGTATAATCAACCTCCACCTTGGAATTCTTGGCAGCAATCTTGGCCCCAATTTCAAAATCAATCTCAATCTTGGGCGCAAGGAACACAAAGTCCCTATGGAAGATACTCTCCATACTATCAGTATCCACCATCCTATCCACCATATCCACATTTTTATCCTCAAAATCCTCAACAAAATTTTCCTCAAAATCTTCAACAAAATTTTCAAAAAAATCCTCAACAACATCATCAGAACCAACCACATCAAAATCAACCACTTTCATTACCATTCCCTCAAAAATCAAATCAATTGCCTGCTCAACCCATACCAAACCCCAACAATAAGAACCCTCAGAATACATACATGATAGGAAGGCCAACAATTTCCAACTTATTTACTATCTTCAGACCTAGTATGTTCAACTTAGTCCTATGAGTATTCAGCAAGAGGAAACCTTGTGGATCAGTACAGAACAAGATAATTCGAGGGAAGATCTACTGTGAATAAAAGTCTTCGAGGAAGATACATCCTTTCAAGACCCACACATTGAAAAACTAAACAAAAAGATTCAATAAATCCAACTCCCGTATTAGAGCAACCATCCACATCTACTTCTATACCTCCTCTTAAAGATTACAAATCGATGAGGTGTAGAAAAACAAATCATGGTGCTCAATTATGATTTCTCAGATGAACTGAGAAATGTTTGCATTAAAATTCCATTATTGCAAGCCATCAAGGAAATCCCAATTTCAGCCAAAACAATAAAGAAGTTGAGTATGAAAACAACAAGAAAAAGAATAAGAGAAACCAAGAAAATTCAATCAGAGGATGAAATAGCGCATATTATGATGGGCAAGATTGCTATTCCAAAGTATCTTGACCCAGAAATCCATTGTCAAAATTCACATCAATGGAATTGAAATTCAAAACACACTCATTTAGGAGCAGCAATAAATATCATGAGTAGACAAATCATGGACAAACTGAAACTTCCTAATATTCTCTTTACACCCACACTATTACAATTAGCAGAGATAGATCCGTGATCAAACCAGACAGTAATAGAAGACAGTCCAGTCCTGAAGATTCTGTATACTTTGATTTCATGATCCTAACTCCTACGAATAATCTAGGAGGCCATCATGTTACATTAGGAAGACCTTGGTTGGGTACAAATAATGCTTTTATTAATTGTAGGTCCGTTGGATATGTATATCTCCGATGGTAGTTCAACTAAGAAATTCACTTTATATCCTCCAAATTGGAAGACACCATACATTCACATACTCCACTTATAGAGATGAAGAAGATTTACAACCACTCTTCACAATTCTCTTAAATTAGTGAAGATAATCAAATTCCGAATACTTCAGAAAATTTGAATCTCCTTCCAATATAAAACAGAATCATTTCAAGAGACTGAAATAATATTTTGTCATCTGTGCGTATGTCTCTTCATTCTATGGACACTCAGAGTTTACATAAAATTAAAAACTTTGAACATAAACAAGAACCTAGAGAAATTTCAACAAGAAGAGTTAATGCGACACAGAGACATTCTTCTGCATATGCATGGGAATACACTCAATATATGGATAAGCCCACATCTGTACTCATCATGGTTCCAGAGAGAATTGCAAACCAATCGTACAACCTCAAAGACGATGAATCCAAATCTTAGGGAACACAGTAAGAATGCAAAATTGTTAAATGTTAATTTCATCTATCCTATTTCGTATAGCCACGTGCTTCTCCTTTGGTAATTGTGCCAAAGAAAAATGAAAATGGAGGGTGTGTTGACTACCGAGAATTGAATAAAGCTACTCTTAAAGACCATTTTCCCTTACCTTTCATAGATCAAGGCAGGATAAGATTAGCCGGCAAAAAGTACTTTTCATTCTTAGATGGGTTTAGTAGAGCACAATCAAATCCAAGTAGCACCTGAAGACTAAGACAAAACCACATTTACCCGTCCGCACGATAAGCTTACCGATACACATTTATTTATAGTGTACCACCTGCAACATTCCAAAGGCAATATTAGGAATTTTTTCGATCTAATACATGACCGTGTAGAGGTATATTATTTCATGCTTTATAATATATTTGAAGAGGGTTTAAAATGGAAAAAAAGTCTTAAAAAGATGTCAAGAAGAAAACCTTTCACTTAGTCATGAAAAATGTTTTATGATGTTTACCGAAGGTGGCTGCTTGTAAAATGTTACTGCAGGGGATGGAAATAGAGTTGATGAGGCAAAAGTTGAAGTCATTTCTAACCTATCCATTCCGTGTTTATCAAAGAGGATGTTAGAATTCTTCAGAATACAGTATATTATCGAAGATTTATAGAAAACTTCACCAAAATAGCATCTCCACTCTTCAAATTACTCACCAAAGATTGTGAATTCAAATGGACTTCTCGATTGCCGCTAGCTTTTGAAACCCCGAAACCAAATTTCAAGCAATCTATTGGTGGGACTCAATCCAGTTAGTCTTTTCATATCTCCACGTATTCTCCACATACTTCAGTGAGCGTATTGGGACAAAGACTGATCTCTATGCCATCTATTATACCAAGTAGCACTGACTCCCCGCAGTTAAACTATATTGTAAATCGAAAAATATTTTAACACAGAATGTTAATAAAAAATTTTAGAGACTATATAATATGCTATGAAACTTTTGTTCACACTGATCATTCCGCAATTAGATATTTAATGAAAAAATCAATCACTAATGGCAAAGTTATAAGATGGTTGTTGCTCTTACAAGAATTAACATTACTATTCTAGATAGGCTCCGGAAAATAAAATACGTAGCTGATTTCCTATCTAGACTCCAAAATATCAAAGATGACACTCCGTTGAAGATCAATTTCCCCATGAATATCTTTTTGCAATCTCTACTCAAATCACATTATTGATATTGCTAATTATTTAGTTTCAGAAAATTTCCTTCGATTATGAATGCAAGGGATAAAAGAAAATCATTAATGATAGTGCAAAATATTCATGGGTTGCTAATGAGTTGTACAAGACAGTCCGCATTTGATCATTAGAAGGTGTGTTCGTGAAGATGAGATGCCCGAGATTCTCAAGGCATGTCATGATGAACCTTGTGGCGTACACTTTATGAGAATATACGCCTATAAAAGATTCCTTAATGTAGGATATTATTGGCCATCTTTGTTTAAAGATGTCAAAAGAGGGTGAACAAAAGGTGTGATGCTAATACAATAGAAACTCTTCTCCTCAAAGATGTATTATAACCTCATGTATACATTTATTTTGAAAATATATTTGGATTTGTAGGACTGATAGTCCTCCACATCGTGACAAAAGAATATATATTATTTCAGAATTGTTTTACATATTAAATGTGTAGTTTTAAACCACACATTTGTCGTTAATGAATCATCCGCTCGTAGTTACTTTTCTTTTCAGATATATTTTTACTGTTTATGTCCTTCATAAAATGTTACATCAAGGAGCTCAATTTACACTGGCGCTAGTGAGCAAAATGATGGAGAGGTACAAAATCAGACATAGAAAATCTACTCCTTATCATCCACAAGAAAATGGTCAAGTAGAATCTACTAATAAGGTCATTGAAGGAATCCTAACAAAGACTGCTCATTTACATAAAAGATTGGGTAGATAGGTCTTAAGTCTATGGGCCTATAGAACTACATGGAGAAACACAATGTGCCATACTCCTTATGAGCTTGTTTACATGTTGTTTTCCCATAGAGTTCCAAATTCAAACCTTAAAACAAGTAACATTTTGGGCTTAGAGACTTGATTTAACTGAGGCACAAAAGCATAGACTGAGCAAATTAATGAATCGATGAGATCGACAAGATGCAGCTTCAAAACAAGTCTAGTCTAATAGCAAAGGGCTAGATGGCATGAAAAGTACATCAAAGAGAAGAAATTCAAAGAGGGTGACTGGCTCTCTTGTTTGATTCAAAATTCAAGGATTTTCAAGGTAAATTTCGTACACATTGGCTTGGGCCATGTGAAATTGTTGAAATTTTTGATAATGGGGCAATAAAAATCAGAACTATAGATGAAGAAGAGATCACTTTTCTTGTGAATGGTCATAGATTGAAGCTATATCACAAACCACTCTGGAAGAGAAGAATTTTGTCACAGTTCCAAGAAAAGAAAGATAAGCATCAGGTAATAATCTTCTTCATCAACTTGATTAAATTTTCTCAAGCATTTCTCTTTGAAATCAGTAAAAAGGTATAGCATGAAAACCAATCATTGATTGGCATGTTTATACAGAAAAGATAGGTGAAAATCAGAGTCTTCTCCACATCTAATCTTTCCATTTTGTTTTTTACAAGCAATGACATGTATTCAGCAGTTCCATCCATAGTGCTTATGATCCATCTCATTTCATTTCACTCCATTCACTTATCCATCCATACTCCATTTCATTCATATTCTACTTCATTCCATGTTTCATTCATCTCATTCCATACTCCATCCATCTCATTTTCATACCAAAATTTAAAGTTTGACGTCTTGCTGTAAATGAATAAAACATGTCATGGATTGTTAGTATAATTCTTATGTTCTTCCACTCCATTTCATAAATCGAATCCATTCCATCTCATCGTCCACTTCATACATATCATGTCTCATCATCCATCTTCATTCATACTATGAAATTCACCTCATATTCCAAAACACTCCATTCCATGATCAAAATGCTCTACAGTACATTCGTTGTACTAACAAGACATTCTACCGATTAGCCTTCTCAGCCTAGCCAGACATTCCGCAGCCTACAATCTCATAATGAATTAGTGATATTTAGAATTTAAATGTAAAACAGATCCACATCCAAGAATAAGAAGCATCAAGAAGAATTATGAAGACTCTTCCAAAGGAGAACAAAGAAGACAAAGACTACAAAAATCAAATGAAAAGCAAGAGGTAACAAGTTTAGATTATAATGGCATTTCATAAATTTTAGCATAGTTTTAGTTATGAATTGTTCGAAAAGGTTTATTTAATTATTTTTATTGATCACACCACAAACTCACAAACTTTGGATTAAAATCTCTCATTTCTGCTCCTATGCCCAGACTGTCAGTTTTTGCTCTTAAATGCGGGTTCATACTGAATTACGTAACCCACCAAATCATTCAATGATGATTCTCTTTTCCGTTGTAAAAATCTCCGCCGCGTCTTTTCAATCATTAATTAATTTCTCCACCTCACCCACACCTCATTCCGTGACCACCGCCATCACTCCATTCTCGTAGCCGCATCTTCATTCCGCAAACGTAAATATCCTTATCATCGAGAGCAAGGCAGTAGCAAAAGGGTATATCAGCTTGAATCACCGTGCGTAGATTGAGCATTATCACCGTAAACGTAGAGGTATAGCAAGAAGAATTTGAAGCCATTTGTTACCAAGAGAGCCGTAGATATAAAGAAGCAGGGAATTTGAAGCTATTTGCTACCGAGATATAGAGGTATAGCGTGTGTGGGAATTTGAAGCCATTTGTCATTGTCAACTGTAGGCATATCACCAAAGTTTCATTGTTAATCATGAGGTATATCAGCTCGAAGATTGAAATCGTTGTTACTATCAACCAGAAAAGGGATGAGTCCAAATTTGTGAGGCTGCTTTCATTGTCAACCGTAGGCATATCAAGCCTCAAGTTTGAAGCTATTGTCACCGTCAACAAGAGGTATATCATTCCGGCTTGAAGCCATTGTCATTAAGAACCCGGTCGACGCTCAAGGTGAAAGAATTGTTTCGTGGGTAGAAGAGTGTTAGACAGTGAACAATGGTGTCAATTATGGGTTTCATTGTAAGAACCGAACCAAAGGGGTTCAAAATACTTAGAAGGCTACCCTCAATGCAAAGAAATGTTGCAATATATAAGATGGCTTCAATTTTTGGAGAGATTTAATGGCTCTTACAAAGAAGTCAACAAAACATTTGCAAGATCATTTCAAGGAACCGAAGTTGAAGTGGAGATGTCAAATTTATCACATCAAGTTTTCATCACAGAAGCTGTGGTTGCTTAGAAATGGAGAGAGATGGTTCAAAAACAGATAATTCCACAATGAACTGAAGCAAATTTTCAAAATCACCAAAGGATGTCACCAGATGGTATAAATTCCAAGTTCGCATTGAAAATAAACAGAAACATACTACTTCTTCGCAAAAATTACTTCATATGGAGGGTAGATATGGTACATTTTATGTCTACCACATTAGATCGATAATGCATTTTCTCGGGGGAAGACTTAAACCTACCTTACTTGCTTCAAAGTTTGAAAAAGATGGCTTCCCGTGTCTGAAGGGTTCAATTTTTAGAGAAAACTCTATATCATCATGAAGCCTGGTTAAAATTTTGATTGAACATCATTTAGCCAAACAAATGATGATGGGACAATTTCTTGATAAGAAATCATTTTGAAGATCCAAAAGAACCCTCACTCGAACCACAACCTACAAGAAGAAGTAGAAAATGGAGAGCCTCAAAAGTTGAAATCGACAAAACAATCCAAGAAAGTAGTGAGGAAATCATCTCGCAGAAGTCAATCAAATCAAGAGACAACTTAAGAAAGAAAAAAGAATTAGGAAACTACTATTGAGAAGAGAGGGATCTTTCAAAATTTAGAAGAAGCCATAGATTAAAGGGAAAACTAAGGAAAACTCAAATCAAACAAACATATAAGAGACAGAGAAGATTGAGAAACATCCACGAAGATATAAGAGATACCAATGAAGAAACTTAAATGACCTGCCCAACAAGAAATTTAAGATCAGGAAATCTTGAACAAATGAGAGTTTGGTACAATAAGAGAACTGAGTCCTCCACTGCCCAAAAACATCAAGAACAGATAGGTGAGATGGAAATATTCTTAAAGAGATATATCAAAAAATGAACAAACTTCAAGGAGATCATGTTTCAATAAATCATTAAATCAACCCATCCCCAGCATATACAAACACGCCGTTCAATGAAAGTCAGGGCAAGAAATGAAGTTAATCATACCACAACTGGTTCAAACACATGAAATCCTGTATCCTGAGCCCACAAAGGAGGGTGAGAGGATGATGTCTGCTGGGTCTGAGTTCAGAGGACGATGAGAAGGCAGAAGCTGCAAGAGGCAAGGTTATCTGGATGAAGTCTTTTCATTCTGTTCCATCATTTATATTCTAGCATTGCTGTCCTTAACTAATGACTAATGAATAAGAATAAGGCATTTGGGAATATTGTTATGACCATCGCTGGAAACAAAGGATTATCACCAGAATGGAGCTGACCTAGAATTGTTCATAATGCGTATGGACTTAGCTAACTGCCATTCTGTGAATGTCCGTCATATGTCCAGTGGTTTCAAGAAAACGCAGGGGATACATATTCAGACACAGGTCATAAGTCACTGAGCAACAAGGAAGAAATCAATCTCACATGGAGCAGGACAAATGTGACAAGAGAAGGGGAGCCCCACAGGACCACCTCACTGATGGTTTTTCTCTACACAACACTTCCAGAGTCCAATGTCCAAAGACAAGAAAGAAAATGATCCTGGGTGTCAATGTAAACTATATGTATTTATATACAAACACTTGGGAAACCAGACAGGCTAGAGTCTTGTCTGCATTTATTTTAGATTCCATGATGCCTAAAGATTATCATTTCATACCACCTTTTCATCAGTGATGTCTGTTTGTTTCTTATGCTTGAATTGATTTGGAGTTATATTCCGTCGTGGTAGAGGGCCTCGCCTTGCACGGATTTATTTAATTTAGATAAGTATTCTAAATTACTTACGTTTTTGAATTTGAATTAGTAGTTGTTTTCATTAGATACCGTGGTTATACTCATTCTAAAAACTCTTCCAAAAGAAGAAGCTTTTCCAAAATATTATAATGATGAATGGGAAATGGCTATAGTATGGTAGTATCTAATTGTCTTTCAGATCAATTACAAATATATACTTGTTTTCGCACTCTTCCAAAAAGAAGAAACTCTTCCAAAAAATCCTTATACTCTGCCTTAAGCATGATTGGTGTGATCTTGAACATTTTAGTTGTGTTTTCACTTCAAGTACCATAGTTGTTCTTGCTTCAGCCTGCCTTGTCAAAAATATCATAATGATGGGTAGGAGATGGCTATGATATCTTAGTTTTTCATTGTTTTCATCTTTATGTTTGCATTTGCACTCAATTACACAAATGTGATCGTTCTAAAACTCTCCAAAAATGAAGGAACTCTTCCAAAGAACAACTATGATGGACAAACAGATCGTATAATTCCATAGAATAATGCATGATAGCTTAGATAGGATACTGGAGTTTAATTGCACTTAACTCATGCTCATTGTTCGTTTTTAAGTTCTTGATAAATGACTAGAAGTTCAAAGATTGTTTTAGATTAGTGACTTCTCAAGCTCATTGTTAGCTTAACTCATCGCATTTGCACTCCATATTCGCTTGCCATTCACTGTGATATTAGACTACTTCGCTAAACTTAACAAAACATCCTTCATTATTTACAAACATCTTCTTGTTCTTAAAATCTATAATTGCTTCATAACCACAGAAACGTAAGACAATATCATTTTATGCCCAAGGCTTCTCAACTCCCTTATCATCTCACAACAAACATTTCCTCAAAAGACTATTCTAAAAACTACAACCTTGGAGTGAAGTGTAGTATCATTAAACTAAGTCAAGGTAACAGAGTTAGGAACTAGTTTATATAGAAGATCTTATGATGGTATCAATGTTTTACTCCAAACATACTTCAACAAATTTAACGTTAAAAAGGCTATCATTATGAAATAGTGTACAAATTCAGTTAGTATTTGCCATGTAGTTGTACATGTTCAGTTTCTTCTCAACACTTAAAGAAAGAATTACAAAGTTTAGTTTGTGTTTTAAATCATTTTGCTAAAGTCACACACTTGCTTTGCTGATTCATATTAATTTGATTATGTTTTTAATATTGCATTTGCATTTACCATTTCGACATCAACCAATTAGGTTTGTACTCTATTTTTAATCACCAGCCTCCTTTCCATTAGCTTTCTAGTCATCTTTCTCGGTGGAACATAAACCATCAAAAAGACCAAAACATCATAAATCATCACAAAAGACCAAAAAATCACAAAACACTACACAACGCATTAAGAAAACAAACACCTAAGGGTACATACATTCATCTCAGCTATCAACCCGTTGACAATTAAATGAGCTCAATTTAGGAGACTAGATTGAGACCAAACACCATGTCAGTCTCTTCTCGACCGTATCTCTTGGACCAATTTTAGCACGGGTAAATTCCCAAGCTCGGTAGGGAATATCCAGACTGGCCTCACAGAATGTTTTCTAATATGGAGACATTCCAATGGATTTCTTTATTGTTCAAACGTCTACTGGGGCATGCACTAACTTGTTATGCCATGATTTTTGTTCTCTCAAGTAGTCTTTCTAGATGATTATCACTACATCTTTATTTCAGATATTCGTTGTTCACACCTTTAGATAAGACCAAGAGAATGTATCAAGGCATTTGATACCTGACAAAAATCAATCATCTTTTTGGAACCAAAAGCGTAGTATCGTTGATAATCTTCCTAGTGGTAGCCAAATCTTAGATAGGATATGGTCTTCCGTAAACTTTATGATGATATAATCGTGCATTCAGTAGGATGTAATTATCCACTTTGTGAAATAGTTTGTGGTTGTGAGAACTACTCAGGCACACAACAGATGGACTTCCTATGAAATCTAGGCCCCACCGTTGAAAGGGAGCTTCAATAGTGATGGGTTGTAATGGTAAAGGAAGGATTTTTCTTTGCCCCGAAAATCCGGAACTTATGGTAGACAACTATCATTTTATGTACATCTTGGAAAAGTGTTGGCCGCAATAGCCAACCCCGAGGATTTTTTCGCGTTGGCTTCAAAGATAGATGGCCTCCACACTCTCCACTATGAACTCCGCGTCAACTTTCCACCGCCTTCAAGTATATATTTATGAAACAACCATTTGTATTCTTTCCAAGATAAATGATCATTTAAAATGAAATAGTTTCTAGTTTAATTTGTGAAACCTTGCCTTAGTCTTTGATAACCAAGAAGGACATTAAGATTTGTAAGCACATATGTAGCATGTTAGAATACCAAGGAGAGTTTTGAAATTTTTCTTCAACACTAGAGTGTGAAATCCTTCATGTTCATCCAAGGCATCTACCATGTTTATGTCAAAGGATTGTAAGTTAGATTCAGCCATTAGTTGAGCCAAGCCTTTACCTTTGATGAGTTTTGTGGGTTTTATTTCCAAATCATACTCTAATATTACAACAATCCATTTTCCCCAATTCCCATATGGATCTGGGACAGTCCTTTTTAATCCACTATGGTTAGGCATGTAGGCAATGAGGTGAGAATGCGTAATATACACTCGAGTCCTTTTAAGGCCTTTATCATACATAGGCCTATTTTTTCCGTCATGTTACATTGCCAGTGTGTCCTCAATGTCTGCTTCTGTGCGCTGTATTAGTTGCTCCCCGTCCTTTTGGTTTTATCTCAGAACAAGACTATGGCCACCGTATGCCTCAAGGCAAGGAGAAAATTAGGAAGTCTTTGAAAGTCGGCTGATTAGGACCGGTGCCCGGTGAGTGCAAGTTTAACTAATTCAAAAGATTTTTTGACCTCTAGATTCCATTTGACCCCTACTTTCTTTTTCATCATGTCCGTAATATCTCTAAGGAGTTCGCTATTTAACAAACCTCCTCAAGAAGCTAATTTTTCCTAATAAAGGCTCCATTTATTTTATGTTTATTGGGTGCATGACTGCAGATTCAATCTCCTTTTCTGTGTCTATTTTAACTCTTTTCTGATATAATATGGACAAGAAGTTACCTTATTGAAGGCCAAATATAGTATTCTTGTGATTCAAGAGTAGCTCAAACCTTATACATTTCTCAAATACTTTTCTTAGATGTTTTAGGTGCTCTTCATCAATTTTGGAATAGATCGTTATGTCATCAAGGTAGATTACGATGAAGTGACCTATTTCCTTCCGAAAATGCTATGTCCATAGCTCTTTGGAAGGCTGCACTAGCATTCATTAGCCCAAAAAGGCATTTTCACGTACATGAACATGCCCCATGGAGTGGTGAAAGTTGTTTTTAGTTGATCTTCTCGGGAGTACAAAGACTCGGTTATACCCTAAAAAGCCATCTAACAGAGATATCCTTCTTTGAGCCAACTACCCTTTTGTAGGATGTGTTCCATTTTGGGTAAGGGGTAATCTTCCTTTAGGGGAGGCTCTCCGTTAAGGTTTTTAAAATAATGCATAGTCTCTGATCTCTCCCGTATTTTTCCTCACGCTACAAGGTTAGACACCCAATCAGAAAACCACACAGCATCTATGACCCCGTCGCCATTTTCTGATTTCCTTTTCTAAAAGAGGGAGTTGTACTAGGTTAATTTCACAGAAGTTTCTCGCCTAAAGGGCTTTTGCCTTCAGATCTGTTCTTCATGATAATTGTGTCGTAGGCCTTTAAATCCTCATAGCCCCAAGAAAACACATCAAAAAAATCTTCAAATAAATTAACGTATTTCTCTTGATGTGTGTTGTCAAGGATTTAGCTAATTTAATAATTTTAGGCTTTATCCTCACCGCCTATATGGCATTCTTCAACATCCGATTCAACGTGTTCTATAGTGGGATTATTTTCTCTTCACATCATTAAAATAAAAAAGGTCCTCAAGGTGCGCTAGTCCTCTAGGTATGTTTATTTGGACTCATGCACCTATATGTCTTCTTCCAGTTTGTATTTTTTGTTTGACATCTCAAATCTCAACAACATGTTTATTTCAGTCATGATGGTTTCTTTCTTCATCGTGGGGCTCTTATCTAACTACTTTCATCGACTTAAAGCCCGACTGAAATTTGAATTCATTCCTCGCAAAAGCAAGAAATCCTCTATCTCCGTTTGTCTCCTCAAAACCTCGCCAATGTTTCTCATTATCTAGCATACCTATTCGTATTTTGTTTGAATAAATATATGTTTATCACTAGGAAGTCTTTGATATAAACTAGCAAAGACATGCCAACCCATTTGTAATTATGTTTTGAATCCAGAACATATTTCCAGAGTTCACAATTTTTTCATAAAATCAAGGTTACTCATTTCTACATGTCTTAATCTAGGATTCTTTGCGTATACCTCCATTTATTTGTTTGATGATTAATTCGTAATTTCCTTGAACAAATATTCTCTAGTTCATTTTGATAGATGCAATCCAGGGATGAGAGCCTCAAAAAGCAATGTTGTTTGTGCATTTAAAGTCTAGTTTGAAGGCGTGGTTTTAATAATTTCTTTCAAAGATTGTACAACCATACCCCAGCCTCCTACATTCTTTTAGTGCAAGACCCATCAAATTTCATGCACCATAAAGGACTGTTTTACAGATTGGTTACCGCTCTATCATTATGTTGTATTACGATGCTTGCACTCGTGTTGTGTAATGTTTAGTTCCTTAGGATTTCATGGAGTTTGGAGTATATAACATGTCGTTTGGTATCTTCTTTTTTTTCTCACTCGGTTTTTTTGATTCAAGACATGTTCAAAGGTCTCTCTTCCCTAGTTTTCCTCAACATCTAGAGTTGTCATTATGTTAAGATTTGTGGGCTCTACTCTATTTGTCTGATTTATGTCTTCTTAAAGATCTGTCATTTGGTGTATTCATCATTGTAAAGGACAAAGAGTCCAGATCATGGAGGAAAGAGTAGAGAGATGAATTTTCAGGTTTCAAGGTTTCTAACCATAAATTTCATGTGTGCCTCTCTATATAGTCTTCTAAGTTGGCTAACATGGATTTTGGCATATGTCATGTCCATCCGTATCAGATCTTGCGCCCTTGGCACCCCATGACCTTGAAAACAACATGCCACTTAGGAGGTACATCAGTTGTCATCATCCATTGTCATGTGACCATTTGATTCAGAGTCAAATCACGCACAAAGATCTTTAATAGCCAAGGCATCATCCGCTAGAGTCAAATGAATATAAATCTCATAAGGTCTAGTTATCTCTAGGCCTAGATTTTCCACATCACTTTTGCATAAGGTTGTGTGGTTCCCATCCAGGCATGGAATGAGAATGATTTATGGACATTGAGGCTGCCATAAAAAGGAGTTACTACCCCTTCTCGAAATTTCCCTTCTATTTTTGGGCCAAATAAGAGAGTCAGTTGATCATCATTGTTGAAAAAAATCATTGTTTTCTACTAAGTTTAAAGCTTTCAAAATCTCGACATTTATATACATCCCGGTTGGCCAAACTCAAGAGAGACAAAAATTTTGATTTAAACTTTATAATTTCCGCATTGAAAGGAGACCGACTTCGAAAGGATCATTTCGTTTTGTTGGCCACTATTTTATTGGCAAGATCAATTTGTTGATCTTCACTATGTACAATGGTTGAATCTTTTTTATCTAGAGCATTAGCCGGCTATGCTAGTGCCGCTCGGTTTCTTGAATCGGTTTCTCGTTATTTGGATGTCTTTGTCCTTGTTTTTTCCGTAAATCTCAGTCGTTACTGTAGAGTTGCTTTAAAGAATACCCTTTAGGAGTCTTCCCGTGTCTTTTTTTTTAATACATTTGTGTCATTAAACTTCAGTTTATTTACTTAAGATCATATTGTTCTCAAACCCGCATGATGGTATCATGGAACCCTAACCCCATAGTCTTCGTACTCTATCCCTTCTTCAATGTATGAGGGTC
Organism: Pinus albicaulis; assembly: GCA_034641835.2. Lineage (NCBI taxonomy): Eukaryota > Viridiplantae > Streptophyta > Pinopsida > Pinales > Pinaceae > Pinus > Pinus albicaulis. Next base: position 1,538,374,138 of record CM076581.1, read on the forward strand.
TGTTTTCATGGGAAAGGTGTGATATTGATTATCCACTTCTACCATGTTTATGGTAGCTCCCTCCGATTTTCTGTTGTTCCATCTTCCTCATCAAGGAATTTTTCTCTAATGGAGGTATGATTTATTGGTCGAATCCCTTTCGCCTATCTTGATTGCTCTCCCTTCTATAATTCTCGTTCTCGTTTCTGCTCTCAGATGTATTCCATTGTCCCTTGGTTGCGCTTTTCTCAAGTAAGATCATCCTTTTCATCATCTCTTTCCACTATCCTTTCCACTTTGGAGTTCAGATGCGAAGGGTGTAGTATATTCTTTATAAGTTACCTTCTTCTCCGATCTTAGCCTAGTTTCTTTCTGCTTATTCATTTTCTCACCTCCGTCAACCCCCTCGTTGCATGTTCTCTGCCTGCATAGTCTCTTCTCCTTAGTTGATAGGCCATACCAGATCAACCTCTGATATTCAATCAATTCCCATGCCTTCGTGGGGAGGTTTCATATGTGGTGGGAGAGCGTTGTAGACTCGTTAAACCCGGAAGCAGAGTAATCATGAACACTCTCTCCTGTTTTTTTGCACTGACAGACTTCTGGGAGTTTGGAGAGAGGGGTTTCTTTTGACTTCCCATTTGTTTATGAAAGCTTGTTGCAAGTGGGAAGTTGTCATAGATGTCGTTAGAGTTATGCCTCAACCATTCTTCACTTCTCCTCCTAAACTTTGAGAAAATATTCTCATTTTAGTAGTCCACTGTCTATCTCCTGTAATTCAAAATGTCCTCCTATCCTAGTGACATGCTTTGGCCGTGGTGGATTCTTCTCATGAAATGGGGAATTTTAACCTAATATTCATTTCGTAAAGGGGTCTGCAGGCCGTGTATTACCAAGGAGCATACCATGCTGCCATGATGGTGTTTTGTGAAGGCCAGCTTGGGCTTGAGCAAGCAGGTGTATATGGGAAAGAACTGGGCTGCTAAGACCAACATCAAACTGCTGAGTAGATATAGGGGTGATAGAGGCCCAAGTTATGGATGAAATGAATATAGGGAGATGTTGATGGGGGTGTTTCTATATCACCAATTTGTTGACATCTATGTCAGGTGAACTTGGAGGCTTAAAGTCTGCCTATTCTATGGCACCGAGTGATCGAGTTCTTGTAAATTACTTGGTGAGTCTAAGTCAATTTCTGAGTGTTTGATAGAGCCGTAAATTTTTCAAAAGGTTGAATGAGCTCTATTAATGTGTTTGACAATAGTTGGATCCCTATATGTATAAGGCTTCCTAAGAATACTCTCGTGGTTGTCAACTACCTCATGGTTTGGATTAGGATAAGCTCGGTATGGATTGTTCTTGAAGCGTATGTTAGGCCTCTCAATGAAGAAAGAAGCCAAGTATGGATTGTATTTCGCAGGCAACCATCTTCAAATCACGAAGCTTAATCCTATGTGTTTCTTTTAATATGGATGATGTTGTAATGCACCGGTCTCCTGAGTCTTTTGGTCATTTAGGAACTGTGGGAGTGCCGGTGGCACGGAGTGTTAAAAGTGTTTCAAGAAGGTTTACCGTCCACCATGACTAACTACTAAATCGGGCTATTGGTCTCGTGTCCCTGGAGTTTCCATAATGTTGTGGTTCCCATGATTCGGAAAATTTGGCAATACCAAATGATGAGACAACATCAAACCAATTTTGGGATCTTAGGATCTATCCCTCCTAGATCTAGAGAGGGATCTCTCTATAAAGGCAAAGGAATATATATCTTTGAAGTTTGATTTAAGGTATTAGGCTAGTTCTAGGGCACAAGGGTTTTTGTTTTGTTTTTTTGTTTGGTTGGGAAACATGAAAGAAGGGTTCAAAGTAAGAAAAAGATAGTGAGAAAAGAAGTATTTTCGGAAATGGGGAGATAATTCAAAGAAAACTCAAGTCCATTGGGAAATGGGTCATAAAAGGGTTTTTACTGCAATCAATATTCAAGACTTAAATGGTTTAGTCATCTAAAACAAAGGATCTCTAAAGATGATAGTATGGGATGAAAGAATAAGGAAATGAAGGTGAATGACAAGGAAACCTTCCAAGGTGACCACTTAGGAGAAAATCTAAAGATAGGGCCTATATTAACCGTCTATGATCACTCTCCCATGAGGCTAACTCTTCGTACAATAGAAAACATTTAATATTTAACACAAAGTGAAGCCTAAGATCAAAGAAAGACTTTTTAACTTTCAATGCTTTTGACATTCAAATTATGATCTTAGAAAGGCTAAAATTATGAAAGAAGTATCCATGACATGTATATCCACTAAATCTTAAAGTATCCCAATTATTTCAGCTAAAACTAGACAAGAACATCTAAAAACAAACTAGAAATTCATACACGTTAGTTAAAGGAGAACCAACTACTATTCTCACAAATTATCTAACGTTCTTAGATCACACAATTAGCGTTAAAAATCAAAGATAAGAAGAGCAAAGTACAGTACTTTGCTAGTGATATCCTAAGATAAATTTACATCGATTCTTATCAGAGAAATGAAATATGATGAATAACAAGAGGGAAAACACTAACAAAGATAACACACTACCATTGATTTAGATCAGATCCAATGAACATGCTTGTCATATTAAAGAGCAACACCAATCACATACATCATTGTCCAATGTACCTTGATATTAGTTCTGGTCATCTCCAACCTATTCACTACTAATACACACATAACTCTATCTCAAAGAAACAACTTACAATCCACAGACAACCAACATTTATGAAATTATCAGGGAGTTCTTATAGCCGATCATGGGTCAGAGAGTGTAGATAGAAATTAAATGCATCATTTAAAGAGAGGAGAGGTTCCTATAGCCCTCCATTATCTTAATACCCCGCATTGAATTTTAGTACTCTTTGGATCAACTAGGGGTCTTCGACATCCTAATAATTACTTCGTAGGTATGTTTTTGAAGTACTCTCTCGGGGCAGATACTCTCCGTTTGCATAAATTTGACAAGTAAGGTAGATAAACAATTTCATGTCCTTCATACCCAGGAATTCAATACCGTGGTCCTAGATTGTTGTGGTGGTGATCTTCTCTCAGAACTTTGATGGAGAACAGCAACTATGGGAACTCATCCTTTCTTTTGGAAAGAACATTCCGCCGATGTGAAACACCGATATGGCTTGTTTCCATGTGATTTAGGCCTTTTAGCCTGAGTCATTCATATGTCTTCAATCATATATTTCATCTCTAATACCTGATTAAAGTATCAAATCTTCACAATGGGATTTAAAACTCCTTTAAACTCACCGATACTCTTTACCGCTTCACTTCGTCTTGTTTGTGAATACCGCAGGTTTTCATGGTGCCGGGAGGGTTCGCAACATAGTTAATAACTTGATATTTTCAACAAACCACGTGTTTAAAAAACCCTTAGGAGTCTTCCCCGTAATCTCTCGGCTCAAAGTTTCCTTTGCGCTCTCCAGATGTCTCTCGTCTTCATGATGGCAGGACATAGAGCAATTTTAATCATTCGTGGATCTCTGAAATGACACAACATGTAGATAAATCAATGGGGGGTGGAGGTGGATCGCTTGAGGCTCGTGGAGGATGGAGAGAACGGAGAAGGCACACAGAGAGTATGGAAGTAAAGGGGAAAAAAAAATAAAAACCATGGTTTTGAGGAGAACGAATCCATGGAGGTCCTGTGCGTATACTCCCCGGGACTACTGGATTAGACTTATAGATGATGACTACCGCCTCAGATTCACCTGGGGTTGTTTAGAAGAGTTAGATTGAAAAAAATAACTTTAGTGCAAAACACCAAAGTTTAGTGTTGGGTGAATTACAGTTGAGAAAATTTAAAATGAATAAACGTGTTTTGTGTATGTAACTTAGCAAGAAAGAGGAAGATTGAATGTGGATCGTTAGAACACTGGGAAGAGATCGACTATGGGAGATCTTTCCATGTTTTATTAGATGTCCATGAAAATAATATGATGTGGAACATCGATGAAACGTGAGCCTTTGATATGGATTAAATGAACTACAGACTTAATAATGCCCAGACCATAGTTGGGTGTCTTTAGCAGAAAAATATTGTTTTCACGTAGCATTGGAGTAGTTTTGAAAATTTCAAAAAAAGCGATACGCCTCGCCACCCGACACGTGTCCTTCTAAAACTAATTTTAGCTTGCGTAAATTTTAAGTGTTAAAACTCGGCATAGAAATTATGCGATATGCATTTTTGACTCGTTGGATGGGAGGCAGAGAGATCCGATGGTGGGGATGAGAGCACGATATGGAAAGATGCATGGGCGATAAGGCAAGAAGAGGTCAAGGGCGGGTTCATTGTGGACCATCGTATCCGTAGAATGGACTCGTCAGATCAAAAGTAGGGGTGCCAATTTTCCAAAGGGCAGCAGAAGAAAGAGACATGAAATAACCTCAACGTCAGATCTATTGGGACAAACGACAGAGATTATGCCTAAATCTACGTAACGTTGAAATGATGAAAGAGGAAGGTGAAGTGCAATGAAATCTAGACCGTCATATCCGGCGTAATGGACGACTTGGGATTAAATTGCATCGAGAAATGAAAGGTCAAAACTCCGTTGCCTTACCGATCTTGCGATTTGAGATTTAGCGCGACCGTTGGATCATGAAAGTGATCAATGGTGGAGATCCGATCGTAGGGGGAACGTGGTGCTAGCAAGAGGCGAGCGATTTGGATCTGGTGCCATTGGTTCTATGGATTCAACGGGTCCGCATTAAATCGACGGAGCGATGATGGGCTATGTGGAATCCAAAGAATGGATGAATCCCAATCGTTGGTTCTATTAGACTCCTATACCAATAGGTGTCATATAACATGATTGACTTGATGAGATATGTAATATGTTCATACCTTTTCTTGTAGCAAATGTTTTCCATATCGCAAAAAAAAAAAAAATGTAAAGAGGGTATACCCTAAAAGAAAAATCAAAGGGTGAAAAGAATAAAATGGCCAAAAAAAAAAAAAGTGAAAGAAAATGAACCCCACCAAAAGAAAGGCCAAGGAAAGTGTGCAAGTCTAAATGCCACTACCTTTTTGCTCTTATGTAATAAATAAAATTGTGTGCAACTTGTATTCTATGCCACAATTTATGAACAGTCAAACAGTTTAAGCTTGGCTAGTTCATCTTTCAATTTTATGTTTTAGAGATAGAGAATAAAATCTGACCAAATTGTTTAATTTTGGCAGATAAGTAGATAGGTAGAGTAAATAAAGGAACTCAACAGTTTAATCTAAGCCTTTGGATGTAATAAGGTTAGAATTAGATAGATTTTCAGATGTAAAAGAAAAAGTATGATGAGGGTTTGCCAGTCTAAGTGCACCCTAATAAAGAAGAAAAATGGTAGGGTAAGCAGGTAGGGTAGGTAGATTTTGTTGCATAATTACATGTGATGGATAATGACTCTAGATGTGTTAAATCTTTACTTTCATCACAAATGCAAAGGCATACACTACACTGGAAGAATTTCAAGCAAAGAAAAGTCAGATTATTAACTTCCCTTCTCATTTTTCCCTAAAAATTTCACTAATTTCCCCTACGTACTAAGGCATTTGAAAATTAAAGGGGCTCAAGGCATTTCCTTTACTTTTGGAGGGACCGGACCCTCGGCCCAATAATTGGAAATTCCTAAGTACTTAAAATCATTCATCATGACATTCACTCACTTCTAAAAAATCTTTTCCTAAGTAAAATCCCATTTTACTTAGGAAAATCATGCAATATTTCATAAAAACCCTATTCATAAAAGCATAAATTAAATACATTACCTTGATGTTTTACACTTAGCGCTTTATTCATTTCCATATTAATTTTTAACTTATTATTTAAATCCCTATGCAAATTCCCTTTTTCCCCGTATTAATTTAAATAATTCCCATATAATATATATCCCGTCCTGTTGGTTGAAAAATAACCATATATTTATTAAAATTCATTAATTGGTTGAAATTTCCAATTAATAAATAAACCCGACCGTCCGTCGTATGAAGGGATTAATTAACCCTCCAGGTTAATTAATAACCTAATCCGGCAATCAAATCATCCCCGATGTGATTATTTTTAATAAATTGCATTGGGCCCGCCATTTTAATTCCCCATCATCTTCCTTTCCCGACGACCGTTCGATTGATCAACTCAAGATCTACGGTTGTCGTCCATATTGCTACCCATCCTCGTCCGAAAGTTAACGCGTGATGGCCAAGCAATTTTCTGAAAAATGCTGCGCCACACATCATCCATCGTATGGAATCGCTCGCCCTCCGCTGAAAACCACTCTTCCCCAAAAGCTGTGCGATAGAAACCGCTTACTGCCTGCCTCCCATGATGAAGCCTCCGTACTTGCTGACGTCATCCATTAAACAATAAAAAAAAACCCCGCCAACCTTTGAATTTGTGAATAAAATAAAAGAACCTGCGTCATTTTCATTATTTCATACAGTGACCAGTGTCCCATGCAACGAATTTCGAAATCAACTGTCGAAGTTTGCCAACCGTCACCTTGCCGAAGAAAGTTGCAGTCGAGTAATTCAGAGTTCATCCGCCATAACCAACACCTCTTTTCATCAATGTTTAGTTCCCGGAAAACAAGTATTTACCCAAATTCCCGTTGAGCTCTGTAAAAATCCTGGTTTTTGTTTCAAATTCCAAATGAAAAACTGAAACAGGGTTCAAAATTTCTCTTTAATTCATTCCTCAATTCCCGAAACTACAATTGCATTCCTAAACCTGTGATTGTGCCCGTTTTTTCATCAAAACCCGAACTCATTTCTAAATCCACAAGAACCAGAAATGGAAATTCCCGTGGCTTTGAATGTCGCACCACTGAATGCCCCTCACAGAGATTTAGACCATCTACCTCTAGTAGATAGGGATTTCCAAATTAAAGACCTTGTTCTCAGTGAAAATCCTCTTCAAATTTTTTGCTACTACAAAGATAATTACTTGAAAGGTTCTGACATTTTTGGATTATGGGAAATCCTAGGTCTGTAATCTTTTGGTCTGCCATCACTCATAATTCCCCTGATTCTCCTTATTCCTATAATGAGTTTATTGACCTATTTTTACACCCTGCAACCACCTTGTTGACAGGAGTCTCCCCTCTTAGGGTCAATAATGAAATCAAGAAAATTCTTCAACTCTCAAAGAAATACCGGATAGGTGACTGGTACCTATACCAAAATCACACAGAAATCAGAATCTATGGATGTGAGTTATGCCCATTCAAGTTACCAGAATATGTCCCAATGAGACTCTTTGCATTAGAATATTTTAGACAGATGATTAATTCAGATATAGTTCATTTTTGCAATGAAAAGAAAAAGGCTCAACTCAGAATTAAAAGTCAATTAGGTCCCTTTGTCTGTAACTCTAGAGATGCTAGGAAGGAAGCTGAAAGAATTTTAGAAGACTATCTCAAATTACAAAAAAATTTCTATTGGGTACCTTATGACCCAAACAACTTTGTTTGTGATAGACGAATGAAAAACAAACTATCACCATACATTCATCAAAGAATCCCAGAAATTGAACAATATGCCAATATGGATGAATGGATGGAAGGAACATTGATAGAACAAGATAGTGAGCAGGTCAATGTTGAAAATGTAATGAAAGACCTTGAAAAAATACTTGACCTAGACTCTTTTGGATAGGTACAGATACCAGGTATTGGTTCTTCTTCTGCTGGGAATTTTCAACAAAATTTACAGGAAATCAGTGCATTGGCTATGGTAGCATCTAAAGGAAAGGAGAAAGAGGCTGATATACAAGTTACAAAGAAATTTACAATGACAAAACAGCTTGAAACTTCTAAAGAACAGGGTCAAGTACAGATTGCTCCTACTCAGACCAATGTGGCAGAAATGTCAATTTTACAAACTCCTCTTAATGTAGAAAAGGGTAAAAAGAGAGATGCTGAAGAAGCTACTCCTATCAATGGATCTTCTGAACAACCTGATGTTAAAATATAAAAATTGAATCCTCTTCCAGAAGTGGAATATGTACACGAAATCCCTGATAGTCAGATGCAGGAAGAATTGGGTAGTCAGCAAACATTTACAATTAGTGGGACATCCACTGCTTTACAGAGAAAATAGCTGCAAAGGCAACAAAGTGCAGAAGTATCATCTTTCAAACCACCAATGAAAGATGCCTGGGATATTAAAAGGACATTCATAAATATAAAGGCCAGAAATGATCCACTCAGACTTCAAGTTTACAATCAATATTTGAAGATGGCTCCTAAGAATAAAAAAAGATTGATGTCAACCTATGACATTCAACAGGGTAAAATAGTAATGAGTCACTTCAAACCCAAAGTGCAGCAACCTCAAACATCTGCAGATTATATCAGAACTAATTTTGAAGTCATAGCAAAGGATATTCATCCTTTGGATCAAATTGAGCTGCATAAACAAACAGGTGAAATGATTTATTCTACTTTGACATATAAATCAATGATGACCCAGAAATTGCAGGATTCTTTGGAAAATACTAATGCTGAATTAAATCTTGAAAAAGCCTCTTCTTAGGCTAAGGACAACAGGATAAAGACTTTGGAGGAAATCATTATTGTATTGGGTCATAATCCCAAGGATGTCAAGGGTATAGAAGCTTTGATCAAGAAAAAAGATGATGATATTGCAGCCTTGAGAAAATAACTGAAGTTACCAGCCTCAAGACATCCACAGACTGTAGAGATCATAAAGCAAAATTCTGAAGAAGAATTGATGGATTTTCTCTTCAGACTGAATGAGAAACTTAATGAAACTGAAAAATAGCTTGAAAAGGCATTGAAAGATAAGAAGACTAATACTCCAGCATCTACAACTGAAGTAATTACAGGTACTACAACAACAGGTCAACCAGAAGAATTATCACATGGTAATATTTCCAATTTAAGTACCGAAGAGTTAATAAAGTCAATGGAGGAATTGAAACTCCAAGTGACAGAACTTCAAAGAACAAAGGTACAATTCACCACTTTAGAACAAAAATATGATCTCTCGAAAATGAATGTTGCAGATAAAACAAGAGAGGTCAACAGATTAGAAAAGTTGGTCAACAAATTGGAAAAGGATCTCACATTGGAGAAGCCTTTAAAGGAAATAAATGAAATTATTTGGGACAACATCATCTAGTCAATAAAATATGTCTGGCCCTCAATTCAAATAATGTATGAACAACATGATTTAGTCAAATTGGCTCTGGAAGAAGTCCTAAAAGCAAGAGAAGAATTGGGAAACATGCCTGAAGAAGCCAATGAACTTATCCGTTTTTTAAATACTCAGAACGAGCATCAACTTGAAGAACTTGGCATTCAAGACAGGACAGGAAAAATTTTGGAAATAAAAAGAGTTTTTACCAAAAGAACTCTGATGCAGAATCTAGAATGAAGATGCTCTGATATGCAAGAAGAAATCACTGCCTTCATAAAAAGATTTTATATTTTGTTGAATAAAGGATTACTCAGTCCTTTAGTTTCAGAGGATAAATTGATGGACCTTGAAAGTTATGTTGAGAAATTGGACAAGCATGCTGACAATTAGGCTAGTTCCTCAACTAGTTCATCAATAGTAGCATTGCCTACAGGACAAAATCTTCATGATAGATTGGAAAATTTGTTTTATCTCGAGCATGAGGTAAGGCATTTGTTCCCAATCCAACCTACTTTCTTTAGGTATACAGAGACTGATGAAACTCTCAAAAAACTGCAAAGAACCAGAATACCGGAAGATAAATGGTGGGAAGAAATGTTAGAACTTTTGTAAAAATTATCCTTACATGAATTTTTGATTATGTACTACAGTAAGTCATGATAAAGAAGGATATAAGGGTAGATAGAGGTTAAAGAGTATCAGTGTAGTTAAAGAGTATCAGTAAAACGAAACAGCCAACACAGTCTCAAAAGAAGGAAACAACACAACATTAGTTATCATTTCTCTTATCTACGAGACCATCTGTCTCTAGTTTGTTGTAACATGCTTATGAGTCATCCTAGATTATATCTCAATCTTTTATGAGATATTTTTTATAATTTTTTATATAAATACTCCCTCAATCGGAGTATTGAGGGGTGGATTCTTAGACTTTGCTATAACATTGACTATTTTGGAATAAAGTGCTATTGGAGAAATTTTGTGTGGCAAGATGGATGAGGAATTGATGCGAAAGAATTTTTACAGGATTCTTGTGTCAGACGACGGATCAATAAGTCATCTATCTCTTATGTTTTGAAGTCTTTATATTTTTTTATTATATCATCTGTGTTTCATTTCCGAATAATTAACGAAAAAGGAATAAATCAGAAAGTTCTTAAGTGTAATATGATTTTAATCGTTGTTATTCTAAATGTTTTCTTCTGAACTGGTTTAAACAATGAATCCTTAATTGCTCCTGTTTTTCTAGTTTAAGCATTTTTATTATTTAGTAAAGAATACTTAATTTCTCTTTATTAATAATCACTCAATTTCCCTCTTTCAAACGTGTTGAAGGATTCTTAATTTCCCTTCATCCAATTTGAATTCATCCCATTCACTTTAGATCTATAATTGTTCCCTGTTTGATTACCTTGCCCTGTGAAACCATCTTTTGTTAAGAAACTTAGTCCGGTTAAGCTATTTTCTTTGAATCCATTAGCCCAATGGCCTAAATTACTCGATATTACCCTTAGCTTTGAATTCCATCACCCAAACTCAATCAAAACCATCGGACTTTATAACTAGCCTAATATCTTTCAAAACAAAGCTAAATTTTACAGAGAGAGCCCTCTCTGGGTACAGATTGGCTAGATTATGTACCTAAAAGTTGGTTTGTGGTTACCTCAGACCCCTTTCCTCTTCCCAACAACTTCAAGGAAAATCTGAGTGATAACACCATACACTTGCGATTAAAATTCACACTAACAACTAGCTACTCCACAAGGGTTTTTAATTACGACCGTTGTCGTTTTTCAAATCCCTGCATGACCAGCTACTTCAAACCTTAGGGATTTTATTCAACTTCTTATTTTTCATTTCTTGATGTTGTTTTTAACCTTTTTAACCCTAAAATAATAAATATTCTAACTTATGTGTGTTTATGAGCCCTTTGTGCAGGTAATAGGTATTAGAGACGAATTTTTTTTCTGAAAATTGCTTCCGAGATAGCCAGAAGTGCATGTCGCACATTTTGGCCCAAAACCTGCGACCTTAGCTCTCAGGTAGCAAATAACAACCTGAAAACTGCGACCTCAGCGGAAAACAGGTCAAAACCTGTGACTTGTACTTTTTGTAGGATTTTTTCTGCGATTTTTCTAGGTTTTTCTGGGGCATTGTTCAGGGTTGTCTAACCTCTGTCTTTACTAATCTTGGACCTGTACTTGCTTATTTTACTCATCGAAGTAGGAACCAAGCCCTCTAGGGCTTCAATTCGCTTCCACCTTTTTAGGAGGAGTTTAGCTGAAGCAGGTCTTCTGAGATTTTAGTGTTTTTTCAGCCATTTTTCAGATCTAAAGCTACATTTTCAGATCCCTTTCAGATCATTTATTTATCCATCCAAAACACCTCTTTTCAATTTTTTTTGGTCCTCCTTTAGGGTCCCCTGCGTTTCCCTTTAGGTTGTAGCCTGTCGCCACCTATTTTTCAGCATTTTTCCCTCTAGTTTCTTGTTGTTTTATGCACCTCTTTCCAGCAGATCTGAACTTTAGATCCATGTTCCTCTTGACCTTAGATCCATTGGCCATTTTGTGTGTTTTGAGTAGATTTCAGCCACCCACAGACTAGTTTTTTGGAAGCCCTCTTCCTTGGGTTTAAATTTATGCATCTTTAGCTGTTTATTTTGCTGTCGCTTTCAGTTTCCTTTACTATCGCTTTCAGTTTTATTTACAGTTATACAACATATTTTTTATTTTTTCTCTACACATGTCTGGGCTTAATTAAAATTAACACACTCATAACATACACGCACACCTAAATCGAAGAGCGCCTGGTTTACACCGCCATGCCAGGACTTAAAGATTGTAATCAATTGATCTGCACCTCCCTGGTCTTGTTACCTCTCTTCCTTATAGGGTTTTGTGTCTCTTTCCCATCATTGCGCCCCCAAGGCACTTATCCCGGAGACTCCAAGGCCTTCATCCTTAGTTTCCTCTAGGAAGACTTACTCCACCACATAGGGTTCAAGTTCGTCCTCCATTGAGTCCCCATTCCAACTCTGATTTGGTTCATCAAGTTCCCCTTATGTTTCTATCCCCGAATCTCCTCCACCTTTCACCTTCATCATGTCTGGTTCAAAACCTAATGTTGGCACTGGCCCCGACCCTAATGATGGAAACGCCACTAGTGGTGCCACAACATGAACTATCCCATTTGTTCCCTTGCTTCCTTATATGGCAGGCTTAAGCCTTCTCGATTTTAGCCAGTTGATTAATGACTCCATACACCATGATCCATGTTGGCCTGCTATGCCAACCAAGCTTCCTTCAGACATCCCAAAGTTTGAAGGTAATGTTAGAGAGGATCCTAGCAACCATGTTCGTTCTTTCCACATGTGGTGTTCGTCCAACTCCATCACCGATGACTCTTTCCATCTTCGGTTATTCCAATGTATGCTTACTGGATAAGCTTCCAAGCGGTATGTCTATCAGGCCTCCTCCTCTCATACTAATTTTGCAACCCTTGCTAAGGATTTTATGTCTTAATTCCAGATTCCCCTTTGCTATGACATCGATATTGAACTCTTGACCTCTTTCTGTCAAACTTCTGTCGCTCACCTATCTGACCATATTCAAGAATGGCACAGAAGGAAGAGCCTATGTCGATCCCATGTTTTCGAAGACCGTGTCTACATGGACTGGTTTCTCAGATCGCTTTCACCTGCTATTGGTAAAGATGTCGCATCTCACTTCCCTTAGACCGAGAAAGTTGTCCTCCAGATTGCATTGAAATATGACTTGATCTACACGCAATCCGGTCATGTTTATAGCATCTTACCTGATATCCCTATACGTATTGGTGCTAATGAACTAGGGGCATCCCATGCCACCGATGGTATCGTTGGATCCATTTCACATCCGTACACTCATCCTCCCATGGGTTATGGTTTCCCTCAGGGAGGGGCGAGCTCCTTGTTACACTGAAATTTGTCACCATGATGTTTTAGTGTCTATATGGGTTCATCATTACTCATATATCACTCCCTTATAAGTCTACAACATAAAATTTCCTAAAATCAAGCCTTGAAATTGAGAGAAAAGCTCATAAAAGTCTTAAAAACACTTGTACCGCACTTTCTCTTAACATTACTTGTGGTGTTGAACCTATTTGTTCTAAATCATGTGGAGCTAAATGCACTTTTTCTTCATTAAAGGTGTGGACCCCTGTAAAAGGTAAAATGAAGGCGGAAAGTAACATTTAGAAGCCCAACAATCAAATCTGGAAGCTTCTGGAAGCAATTATCCGGTCGAAGGTTCGCTCCTATCATGTACATTCATTCCTCCATTATGGGAGCCTAGCCCTTGGTTTATGGAGCTCAATCCTTTCAAAATAGGATTCTATCCCCTCTTATGTGGAGCTGCAACCTCTTCTCTTTTCCTATAAATTGAAGCCATAGTGCAGCCTCAGGGGGAGGAGAAAATTTGAGAATTTTTGAGGAGAAATGTTGTAGAAACTCAGACTCTCTTAACTGATCATTATGTGGGAATGATTAAACACCCATGTGCATTTTAGTTAAGAGAGTGCACATCTTGTCAAAGCAGAGGAAACGCCTGTTCCGGACCCCAGAAAGACTTGTACGACATCAAGGCAGACACAATTGTAAGGCTCTTTCTTCATCAAAGATAATACGAATGGATCCTATTTTCTCAATGAGTTATTTAATTAAGTAGCTTGTTTATCATGTTTTATCAATGATTTATTTAAGTAATTATCTTGTTTCTTGAATTCCTTGATCATATTGATAGATATATGATTCGTGAATTAGTTTATACTATGCAAGTGCTATTGATTTTTTCCATGTTTGTGATTGCAGATCTTTGAAGACAACTCTTTCAAGCAACTGAAAAGAAGATCATTACGAATAGTGTTGGACTACAGGTAGGTCTTCAAAACCTCTATTTTAGCTAATTCTGAATCGAATATTATCTAGAGAAAATAGTTTTTGTTTGTCTGTTTGTTGCTAGATGTCCGTAGGACACTAGGGAGGTATGTCTTGTTAGCAAGAACGATTTATCCGTCGAACAAAATGGCAACTCCACTGGGGAATGGATCTTGAACTTTGATTTCTTTTATTTTGACTTGTGAAGTTATTTTTTCTAATTTTGATTGGTTTATACTGGCTTGGGTAGTTTATCCCTGTAGAATCCCCGACAAATGTTTTAGAGTTTTTTATTTTTCTTTTATTTTTCTGGTATCCTCACCTTTCTTTTAGAAACAGTGCGGGCGTCTCCGCTCTTTTCTTGTATAAACAGTGTGGGACTGCACCTGTTTACACTGAAACCTGCTAACCCTGTGAAATTTTTTATAAAACCTTAAAATTCTCTTTTCTAGATCAATTTGTTAGATTCTCAGTGTATTCCCAGATTGGTATTTTCTGTCAGAAAGCTTTGGTTGAGAGTTTATTGTTGAAGATTGTAACAAGAAACAGTGAAGGAGGCATCCTGAAACATCATCCTTGATCCTAGTTGGAAAATAATCACCTAAACTAGGTGGGGCCCACACAGGCTATTTTTAAGTGTATGTCTATTTTTAGACATGGTGATCATATTTCAGAAGTTGCAGGATGCTATTTGTGGATGGTTGATCAAGTTGGAAAAATATATGAAATTCTATTTTTAGAACATTGGGTGAAGTCTATTTATAGATCGTTGATCTAAAAATAGATGCATGTCGGTTGTTATTAGATCTTAATAATAATCCGACAATAAACAACAACTTATTCTATTGGAGCACTTTATTTCAGTGAACAGATTTGGAAAATCAATGGGCTGAAGGAATTATGCAATTCCTAAGGTTTACTGGAGTTCATGCACAGAGGACTCAGTTAGAACTGAAGTGACAAAGTTATGACAGAGTTGGAAGAGTAGTTCATGGAGTTGTATTCAGTTTAACACAGTTAGACTTAGTTGAGCTAGTTGTATCTAATCTAACTGAATGATACACTAGTGAGAGTGGAGTGAATTAATTAGTTAATTAATTCACAAATAATAAATCATTAATCAACTAAACAATACAACAGTTAACTACAGTGCATGTCAGATCCAGTGGAGACCTAGTGCAGAGATAGGTGAAAGGGTGAGATAGACTATCTGTTGTGACCATAGTGATGCATGGATTGCATATACATATACATTGGAGATGCCAATGAGAATAATGCAGTGAAGGAGAGTGGGATTGCATCGAATTGGTCTTTATAATTAGCTTGGATTGTGCAGTGGAGGCAGGCTAGCAGGAGGGTAGAGATTGGTGCATGGATTTGCAGATTTATTCTATGTTAGTGTGTGACGATTGTATTGTACTGAGAGCTTGATGTACTAAGCTTTGTATGAGGATTGTTACATGATTTCCATGATACATAATATGATAGTTGGGGTTTTTATCTTCAGACTTTCCCGTTAAAAAACTATATTATGTGTGTTTTTATTGCTTCATGTGTTTTGAAATTGTTGATTAAATTTCCGCAAGAATTATAGTGGAAGGATTCTGTATTTAGCAAGAAGATAAATATTGTTAGATCAGGAGAGTCCAGATATATACATGCATATTTTATATAATTTCTACATGGTATCAAAGCTATGTTATAGATTTTCTACATGGAATGAGAGCAGGAATTTTTGGGCACGCGAGTTTGCAGAGAATATCTAAAATTTTTAGTGAAATATTTTCAGAAAAAAATAGCATATTTGGATTCCTTGCAAAAAAATACCCAACTTGAAAAAACAAATTGGTCGAATAGGAGCTCGGATGAGGGATATATCGTCGATTTAAAATTATCTCTTTTGTTAGAAAATTTTGCGACGGCGGGACAATTACAATGTGCGCGAGCCAAGAATCTACATGAATTGAGGTACAAGATGCATGCAAAGCTTTGAGGAGCAAAGAAGAGGTTAGTGACTTGGTGGTTGAGAGGGATCCTATCAACATGCAGCCTAAGAAGCAGTCTCAGAAGGTTGTGGAGCAGCCAAAACTTGAGATGCAGAAGAATCTTTATAGATTTGATGTAGATGGGATTTCTACGGAGCTTCCTACTGTTGGGAAGTGTGAGAAAGTAATGCAATTGAAGCTTGAGAGGGAGAAAGATTTGCATGCAGGTAATGTTGAACCTCGGGATGTGGAGGAACCACAAGATGAGGATCATGAAGTGGGAGCAACCACTCATGTAGAGAAATTTCGTGCCAGATGGGTAGAGAGAGTGCATGCAGCTATACCACCAGGTAAGAGGTGGGGCTACATTCATGAGTAATCCAAAAAAATAGATTTCTTGGCAGGATTCATTGAGATGGTGTGGATTTCATGAATTGAACCTGGCTACAAGGTGCCCATAGAGTAGCAGTAGCATTATCAATTGGATTGATGCAGTGAGATCAAAGTGACAGTGTCAGATACTGGAGCACGGTTCAGAGTTGACAACAAGTGCAGAGTTCAACAACGCAGTGGTTCCTGAAGACATGTGCAATAATTAAGAAAAATTCAAAGACTATGATGACAGATGCATTATACTGATTCAGTTGTTTGGAGTCTTTCAGTTTTGGAAGTGTTGCAGCAAGAGTTGCAGGGTGAATGCATGGATTTGCATGTCGCATGAAAAGACATTCCTTTCTTGTTGAGAGGGAGTGTTGAATATTGCAACAAGAAACAGTGAAGGAGGCATCCTGAAACATCATCCTTGATCCTAGTTGGAAAATAATCACCTAAACTAGGTGGGGTCCACACAGGCTATTTTTTGGTGTATGTCTATTTTTAGACATGGTGATCATATTTCAGAAGTTGCAAGATGCTATTTGTGGATGGTTGATCAAGTTGGAAAAATAGATGAAATTCTATTTTTAGAAGATTGGGCGAAGTCTATTTATAGATCACTGATCTAAAAATAAATGTATGTCAGTTATTATTAGCTCTTAATAATAATCTGACAATAAACAACAACTTATTCTCTTGGAGCACTTTATTTCAGTGAACAGATTTGGAAAATCAGTGGACTGAAGGAATTACGAAATTCCTAAGGGTTTACTAGAGTTCATGCATGGAGGACTCAGTTAGAACTGACATGGTAAAGTTATGACAGAGTTGGAAGAGTAGTTCATGGAGTTGTATTCAGTTTAACACAGTTAGACTTAGTTGAGATAGTTGTATCTAATCTAACTGAATGATACACTAGTGAGAGTGGAGTGAATTAATTAGTTAATTAATTCACAAATAATAACTAATTAATCAACTGAACAATACAACAGTTAACTATAGTGCATGTCAGATCCAGTGGAGACCTAGTGTAGAGATAGGTGAAAGGGTGAGATAGACTATCTGTTGTGACCATAGTGATGCATGGATTGCATCTACATATACATTGGATATGCCAATGAGAATAACACAGTCAAGGAGAGTGGGATTGCATTGAATTGGTCTTTTCAGCTTGGATTGCGTAGTGGATACAGGCTAGTAGGAGGGCAGAGATTGGTGCATGGATTTGCAGATTTCTTCTATGTTAGTGTGTGACGATTGTATTGTACTGAGAGCTTGATGTACTAAGCTTTGTATGAGGATTGTTATATGATATCCATGATATATAATATGATAGTTGGGGTTTTTAGCTTTAGGCTTTCCCGTTAAACAACTGTGTTATCTGTGTTTTTATTGCTTCATGTGTTTTGCAATTGTTGATTAAATTTCTACAAGAATTATAGTGGAAGGATTATGTATTTAGCAATAAGATAAATATTGTTAGATTAGGAGAGTCCGGATATATACATGCATATTGTATATAATTTCTACATTTATTTCAACATTTTTAAGTTTTGAATGATTTTCTGAAAGATCTGCATGTTATAATGATTTTTGCTTTGTCTTTATCCCACTCAAAGATTAGAAGCCTTGGTATACCTTTAGATCACTGGTATTTCCTTGCTTTCTTGCTGAGTTTGACTTCATAGCATAAATTGTTTTATGAGATTTAGATCCCATTTTCTCATTTGCAAATCTTTAAAAAACTTCTGTTGATAAGTTTGGAATTTCACTTAAAAAATTATAATTGGATGTTTTCTGAGTTCTTGCTGATCTAAGCGAAGAATTTCTTAGTTAGATAACAAGCTAAGAAAAACATCCTCAAAATATTTAAAGTTTTAACTCAGATTTAGTCTTTAGAATTTTTAGATCTCAAAATTAGTGTTTTTTAGTTTTGAGTGTTATTTCTAGAAATTGTAGTGTTCTTTTGGAGAAAATTTTGTTTGTAGTTTCGATCTTGAATGATAAAGGGATTTCTTTTTGAGCAATTGATCATTTTGAGTTCTCATGAAATTAGATTTTTTTCATTTATTCTTGTTTGAAGGAAAGAATTCTTTTAAAAGATTTAATTTCTCAACTCTTTCTTTTAGATAGAATTCATTGAAAGGAAAGGAATTGTTTTTAATAATAGATGCATTTTTAGTGTGTTTTGAGTCGGGTCACTACATATCATCAGTTTTACTTTCGCACCTCTTGTCTTAAGAAACAACCTACTAAAAGAAACACTTAAATTAAATTCAATCTAGTAATTTTTATATTTCTAGAGCTCTTTTCCACCAACATAGCTTAGGTTAGGGTCTTGGGGTAGGGAGTAATTAAATCTCCAAGACAATTAAAACAAACAAGTAGTCGATCTTGCGGTGAGAAAAATCCAATAGTCGCTTGTATGCTCTGGGAAGCTCCTCCTAAAGGAGTCAAGCATGAGGTCATATCTGAACCAGTGGGATAATAAATTCTATCTCATTGGGAACGATAGAAGATGTGTGCGTATTAACAACAGTAAACCTCGGATAGACCATTGTCGAGGAGCCTGGGGTCACTTGTCGGTATACCTTGGATTATGTCAAGGAGCCTTCAAGGGGATTGAGATTTGTTACTCTGCCCTTATGCGTATGTTGGATCGTAGACTATTCCCCCAGGTATATTAGTTCCTGTTGGTAACCTTAGTGGCCATAAACTTTACGATTTTTTCCTAAGGTGACGGTGGAGGAAATATCCCACTGTATCTGGAGCAGACATTGACTAGACTCACTTGGACTCTCCAGAGGGTTATCTTCACTCAAGATGGTTTAAGTGGAGAAACTTGCACCGATCTATTTCATTAAGCGGGTTGTCGGGGTAACTGTTCCAACTGCCATTTCTACATTAAAATACTACGATGTTGGATTTCATCACCAACTAGTGTTTTTAGTGTGGGAATTTACTTTTTTTGTGTGATTTGATCTCCTAGATTTTTAGGCGTGTGATTCATTTTTTTGTTTCCTTAGCGACTTTAGGAGTTTTCATTAAAATTTTCTTTGATTGCATGTGATTAATAATTTTTAATCGTGGCTGAATTACCAAGACAATCACGTAGACTCCAGTGGAAACCCCCTAAGTATACACCAAGCCAACTTGAAGGACTGAAAGCTTTAGTCCCACATACTATAAGTAGAATTAGATCAACGGAACCAGGAGAATCATCCATAATTACTCATCCTGATCATCAATCACAAACAATAGAATATATTCAAGAGCTAATTTCAATTTCCCAAATCACTGACATTACTTCTCCAACCAGTGAATTAACTGAAGAACCTGAAATTTCTGAGCCCAAAACTGAATCTGCTGTGTTGGAATTGTCTTTAGGATTTGTTATTCCGGCTTCTAGTGATCCTGATTCACCTAGGGTAAGACATCACATTACTGAAAACCTTCCTTCTGATCTCATATATATTGAAGAACTTGTTGGTTCAGATGAAGATGTAATTCTTCCCGAAACCCAAGAAACTTTGAATCTTAGGGAGTGTGAATCAATATTCTATAGTCCTTTTAGAACCGACGCTTGGTATTTATCATTGACAGATTTTTTACAAAACGTAGGTCTTACTTATTCACCACCCCGAATTCCTTTTTACCCTACATCGAGAGGTTATCAACCTTCATGAGCTATGTCGGGTGAGTCATCTATGTTTTCTCAATCTCCAGAAACATTTTTATAAGGTGGTTCGTCTGTTCCTCTGGGATACCAGTTACTCTCTCGTACCTTCTCAGGAGTAGCTCCTCAACCAATTGAACAAGTGTTATCATCTGGTACAAATGGAACAAACACTGAAACGTTGAACATAGAATAGATTTTTATGATGTTTGGCAATATTCAAAATCCTCAACCTCAAGGAAGTCAGTTACCACCTGGGGGGAAACCTCAAGGAAGTCAGTTACTGCCTGGGGGACAACCTCAAGGAAGGTAGTTACCGCCTGGGGGGCAACCTCAAGGTAGTCAATTACCGCCCGGAGGGAAACCTCAGGGTAATTTTTACCACCTGAAGGTCAAATTGTAGGACAATATTTCCTGCCTGGGGAACAACCTCAAGGATAGTACATACCTCAAGGTCAATATCAACCTCAGGGAAAATACATACCTCAAGGTCAATATCAACCCCAGAGTCAATTTATACCGCAAGGTTAATATTAACCCCAGATTCAGTACATGCCTCAAAGTCAATATCAACCTCAAGGTCAGTACCCAGCTCAAGGTTTTCAACCTCCTTCCGGTCAACTATTATTACAAGGAGATTGAAATTTTCCAGTTAATTATAAAACTTACGTTCAACCTGGTTATGGTCCTTCATATGCACAACCTTCTATGGCTAAATACCCCAGAATTAATATGTTGTGGGATCCATCTCAAATTCAACATACTTTACAACCCAATGTGCAGTTACCTAATCAACCTGGACAACCCATAGGTTCTGGTCCAACCCAAAAACCTGTCCAGCCTACCAGTCAAGTCTCTGCACCTGGTTCTGTTCAGAAGCTTGGGCCTAGTACACCTAGAACTCCGCCTCAAAGTTCTACTGTTGCTACAACTTTTGTTCAACCTACCACACCTATTTCTGGAGTATCTGTAGCTCCTGTTTCTACTATCCATGTATCAGTGCAAATTCCTCAAGTATCTGTGCCACAGTCAGGAACTACAATTCAGACTACGACCCAGATGCCTACAAGATAATCTGGTATGAGTACGATTCTCACTAGTCAACCATAATTTACTTATCAACCGGACCAGGGACAATATCAATTTTGACAGGCTACACAAAATCCAACATATTAGTATCAACCGTACCCTAGGTATACTTATCAAGTACCTCAACAACCCCAGTATGGTTCAGTTAATCCTAGTTATCTAGGAGGTTGCATGATTCCCAATGCGCATCCAATTCTAGGATATCCTGGATATCCTCCTCCTAGAACTGGTTTGATCACACAAGGTTATAAAGACCCTAGCCATTGGTTACTGTTTATAGCAACTTTAGATTTACCTGATCTATCACGCCTTACGAATGATCCCATTTTTTATCTTTCGTATTGACCGCCAATGCCTAATAAGTTGCCCAGTGATATTCCAAAGTTTGAAGGTAAGTAAGGAGAAGATCCATCTAATCACGTTATGAATTATCACCTCTAGTGTGCATCCAATTCACTAATCGATGATTCGATTCGATTGCGTCTTTTTCAGAGAACTTTCATTGGTCTAGCTGCCAAATGGTACATTGAGTTACCACGAGGCTCATTTAATAATTTTAATGCACTAGCTACTGCTTTCTTAACCCATTTTCAGTTTCCTGTCAGATACGACAATGGCACAGAATTGTTGACTTCATTAAAACAATCTACATCTACGTACATATCCGATCACATTCATGAATGGAGATGTAGGAGGTGTTTAGTGAAGGTCTTTATTCCAGATCAAATTTTGGTTGAATGGATAATTAAATTGTTATTGCCCAAAATTACTGAAGATGTGGCCAAAGGAGGTGTTGTTACAGAAGAGCAAGTCATAACTCAGGCTCAGTACCTTGACCTTGTATATACACAGTCAGGTACTGTGTATGAAAAAAATCGCCGATTTACCAAGACCTGGTCAATTAACTACAACTTCAGGGTCTCATGCCGCTGATGGTGTAATTGGTTCTATTAGCACTGGTAAAGGTAAGAAGAAATCTTCCAAAATGACTTCTCCTATTATAACTTTACCCGATTCAACGAAAGGAGATTCTTCCAATTAAACTTCTGCCGATATTCATGTTGTAGAATCATCTACAGCCAAACCCAAAATTGGTGGTAAAAATAAAGCTAAGAATAAAAACAAAAAATCTTCAAAAGATAAAAACGATAAAACTGAACCAACTGACGATAAACAAAAACCTCATTATCCTTGTCTGATATGTGATGAGGATAATTTTACAAAAGAGTGCCCACATAGAGCCGAGGTATCAAAATTCGTTAAGGATTTTCCCATACCTGCTGTCTTGAAGGATCCCTTTCCGGCTCAAGATAGTAACATGATTGAATATTCCTCAAATATGCTAGAAGATATCTTAATGGTTGCGACGCGATCACAAGATTACAGTAGTAAAAATCATGTTGGTGGCAAAGAAGAAGAAAGTTCTAATTCAACATCAACTACATCTCCCTTAGTTTCTGATCCACTCCAGATAGAGAAACAAAATCCTGACCTAGTAATCAAACTACCTGCTAAAGGTGTACTTCGTAAATCATCTTTCAATCCACATGCGAGAGCTGCTCAGAATTACAATATTGTTGAATACTTGGCAATTTCCCCTTCAGAAATGTTGGCTTTGGAAGTGCTGCAATCATGTTCAGCCCAAAGAAAATTACTATTGTCAGCCATAGGATCCGTAGACCTCCAGGATTCGAACCTCATGATCTTCGATTTAGAGAATTTTACACCTCACCTACCCCATCAAATGGCTTTTCAAATTCCGGTAATAGTAAAAAAGAACATTGCTTTCGTACTGTTGTTGATGAAGGGGCTTCTACGTGTATTATGTCATTAAAATGTTGGAAATCACTTGGTTCTCCGACAATTAACCAATCCCTGACTATCCTCAAATATTTTGATGGAAGAGGTTTGCATCCGCATGGTATTTTACAGGATCTACCAATAGAATTCGAAGGAAAAACTGTTAATCTGGATGTGGAAGTGGCTGATGCCCCTCTGGATTAAAACCTTCTCCCGGGTCACAGTTGGTCTTACTCCATGACTGCTGTTGTATCATCAATATTTCGTCTCATAATGTTTCCACATAAAGGAAAGATCGTTAAAATAGATCAGCTCTCATATTATTCATCCGACCCAGCTACTAATAGCATCCAACATATCAGAAAATCGACTATCCCTTATAAGGATGTTGGGGTAGGGTTAATTAAAGGTTCTTCTTTACTGGGAACTTTTTACCTGCCTGCTCTCAACGTACCGCCTGCTATTGCTAACATCAATATGATTATATCAAGTACTATTTCCTTTGATGATACTTGGATAGTACCTTCAGAATCAGAACTGGATTCTTTCAATGGTGCGATGCCTTTGAGTCCTTTTGAGTTAGCATATCAGGCAGTACAATCATTTTCTGATACTCCTTCAACTGAATCTGATCTAGTGAATGTGATCAATGAGGAGTCACTTTCAATATCGAGCTCAGCTTCGACATCAATTCCGGATCTTGTTCAACAAGTATTCCATACTAATGAAAATATTCGTGAATTCTTGTTTGTCGATGAATTACGTCCATGGGAAGATCTGCATCATAGGTCTTCGTTTTTCCCTGATCTCGATCATTTTGAGAATGAATTTTCCTCCATTTTTACTACTGATTACGTCAAAGAACCTCAGAATGCTCTCTCATCTTCTGATTCTGAATTGAATTTAGAAAACATTTCTACAATAGTTCCCATTCATATTTCATTAAAACCCGGAATTGCTGAAAACATTCATATAGGTGCTTCTTGTACGTCTGATGAAATTGAAGCATATAAAGCCGTATTTCAAGAATTCTGCGACATTTTTGCCTGGTCATATGAATAAATGCCAGGAATTGATCCGTCGATTATTTTTCATGAAATTAAGACATACCCATATGCTAAACCCGTTAGACAGAGATTACGTCAGATACATCTGTGAAAAGCTGCCGCTATTAAAGCAGAAGTTGAAAAATTACTTCTTGCAGGTTTTATTTATCCGATTCCGTTAATGGATTGGGTATCTAATATCGTTCCTGTCAATAAAAAACAAGGAACAATACGAGTATGTATCGATTATAGGGATATAAATCGAGCTTTTCCAAAAGACAATGATCCAACCCCTTATATCGATCAAATTATTGATGATTGTGCTGGAAGTGAAATGTTTTTCGTTCATGGATGGATTTTCCGGCTACAATCAAATCAACATACTCCCCACAGAACAACATAAAACAACTTTCATTTGTCCTTGGGGGACTTTTGATTATTGCAAATTACCTTTTGGACTTAAGAATTCTGGCACCACTTTTCAAAGGGAAATGTCTTATGAATTTCACGACATTAAACACATTGTGAAACCCTACCTCGATGATTTTATTGCTCATTCCTCGAGTAGAGCAGATCATATCACTCATTTACGAGCCATTTTTATACGATGTAGGCATTATAAGATTCGTCTGAATCCTCACAAATTTTTTTTTTGTGTACAATCTGGACAATTGTTGGGATTTATTGTCTCAGAGGCAGGCACTCGTGTCAATCCATCGAAGGTTGAGGCTATCCTCAATTTACCTCCTCCTTCTACTCTTCGCCAACTCCAAAGTTTGCAAGGGAAAGCAAACTTTTTACGTCAATTCATTCCTAACTACACCGAGTTAACGAAAGGTTTTACCAGGTTGTTGAAACAAAATATTCCTTTATTTTAGGACGAGATCGTTGATCAATCTTTTGATGCTCTTAAATATGCGTTGACCCATGTACCATTACTGCATCCTCCCAATTACAACCAGGATTACTTTTTGTACCTCGCTGCTTCCGATTCCATGATAGGAATGGTTCTAGTTCAGGAAGATGAATTCCATGGTGAACATGTGATTTACTATCTTAGTCGCAATTTGCATCCAACTGAAATCAAATATTCACATGTGGAGAAATTGGCCTTGGCAGCCGTTCAAGTTGTCCAACGTTTTCGTCATTACATAATTTTACGCAAAACAACAATGATTTCTGATTGTAACCCTATGATGTATATTTTGGCCAAACAATTACTAGGGGGAAAATAATCCAAATGGATTGTTATCCTATAGGAGTTTGACCTGGAATTTGAAAAATCCAAATCAAAGAAATCATTGATATTTTCTGAAGTTATGTGTGACTTCCCACGTACTGATACAAAAACTGTGGCAGAACAACCGATCCCAGACGAATCATTGTTTCTTATTAGTACCATTGATCCTTGGTATGGAGGTATCATCATTTATCTTCAAACCTAATATTTTCGGCTCGAACTTTCACGGTCACAAGGATGTAAAATCCGTTTCCAGTCTCAACAATATCATATTGTTGGCGACACACTATACCGTCGTGGTGCGAACTCTGTTTTTCGACGTTGTCTCATACATGAAGAAGCCGAAAAGGTTTTAAATGACTATCACCATGGAGCGTGTGGCGGTCATATGTCTGGGTATGCCACAGGCCAAAAGATATTGTGCGCTGGTTATTTTTGGCTGTCCTTATTTAAAG
This sequence comes from Pinus albicaulis, assembly GCA_034641835.2. Classification (NCBI taxonomy): domain Eukaryota; kingdom Viridiplantae; phylum Streptophyta; class Pinopsida; order Pinales; family Pinaceae; genus Pinus; species Pinus albicaulis. Next base: position 1,538,399,908 of record CM076581.1, read on the forward strand.
ATTTTATTTATGCGATCTGAAAATGCCATAATTGTCAAAGCTTCGATCAAAAGATACATGAACCACTGCTCCTCTTCACCCTATAATTGTTGTCGGTCCTTTTGCAAAATGGGGCATTGAATTCATTACATGTAACCCTCAATCGGCCGGGGGACATGGATATATTATTCTTGCAGTAGATTATTTTACCAAGTGGGCCGAGGCGATGCCTAAATTTACGGCAGATGACAAAAATGTAGCTACTTTCGTGTTCAATCATGTGATTTCTCATTTCGGTGTACCCCAAGCGATAATTACTGACCATGGGAGTCATTTTTGAAACATCATGATGATCGAGCTAACTAACCAACTTGGCCTACGCCATGACATTTCTACACCATATTATCCGCAGGCTAATGGTCCGGTTGAAGCGATCAATAAAGTTTTAGTCACCATGATTAAACGAATCATCAGAATTCATGAATTGAATTGGCATACCATGCTTTTTTCAGCACTCTGGGAATATCGGACCTCAACAAAAACATCAACATGTTTTACCCCTTTTCAACTGGTTTACGGTTTAGAAGCAGTATTACCGATTGAATGCAAGATACCGTCACTCCAACTAGCCATAGAGTTACTACCAGCTACCTCTGAGGAGGAAAAATGCTTTTTGTACTTAGCTCAATTAGATGAGAAGCGGCGCACCGCTGCATTAGCTACCGAGGCTCATGCGAAACAAATGAAAGCTCAGTATGATAGAAGTGTTACACCTCATATTTTTTCAGAAGGAGACCTAGTTTTGGTATATGATCAAGCTAATGATAAGCTAGGGGCTAGGAAATTCGAACCCATGTGGCATGATCCTTATATTGTCAAGCGACAACTTGCAAAAGGGGCCTATGAATTGATTGATTTTGACGGGGTCTCTTTAGGCAAACCCAAAAATGGGCTTTATCTGAAGAGATATTACGCTTGATTCTTGTGTGGAGATCTTTCCTGTATATTAGTTTTTTTCTAGCTGATGTGCTGTAGATTAGAAACGTGTGCCTAGTTTAAGTGTGCTTTTAATACTATTCCTTCTTATATGGATTACTCTTGATATTGCATATGTAGACGTCTTTTAAAACATACATTGGTTTTGCTGATGGTGCTTGTCGTAGTACACAAAAAATTTCTTCCACAGCCTGGATTATTTATTCACCTACTGACGAGTTAGTATCTATGCATGGGGTAAGCCTCGATTAAATGATGAATAATATTGCAGAATATAGCGCAGTTATTGAGTTATTTTCTGAATCCATTTCATTTGGAATTCAGAGTTTGATCGTTAGGTTAGATTCTGAGCTCATTGTATTACAATTAAATCGAGTGTATGCAATTAAAAACCCAGTGTTATTAAGATTATTTTTGAAACTTCGTCACTTGGAACGAGAATTTGATTATATTGAGTATCAACACATTCTAAGAAATTTAAACACATTAGCAGATGCAATAGCTTCTAGTGTTATAAATAGACATTTGCAATAATGAAAGTAGTAAATCAAAATAAAATTCGATAACATGTTGGATAGGTAACTGGAAATAATAGTATATCATAGCATAGAATGGTGTTTCAAAAAATATAGTACATCGTCCTCGATCATAGGCTCAAAATGCCTCATGATCGAGAAAAAAGTGATACAAAAAATGATATGAGTCTATACAGTCGATCATCCACTATCTATGGTAATGATCATGATAATATACTACAACCCATGCCACCCTACTTAGGAATCTCTTGAACGGTCCAGGAACCCCAATGACATATCTCTGCAAGCGAAGTGGAATGTCGTCTATGGTAGTTTTTGGGATGTCCATAGTGAGTCGCTCCAGATGGTGTTCCAAATCAGTAAGGATCTCTGCTGTCTAATCTTGTGGTGGTGGTGCTATTGCAGCTGCATCCCTTTGCCTCCTATCAAAGGGGCGGAGAGTGACTGGTCGATGTGGACCCACATCTGCATTTGAAATTTTTGTTATCAGTTGTGGACGATTTAAAACCCAAAATAAAAATTAGAATTTAGAACATGCTAAAAATGGTTCTTACCTGAGTTATCCCACTGAGTTCCCAGAGGAAGTGACATATCCTGATCACCGCGGTAATCCATCCCGACATAAGGGAAGTCTTCTATCACGAAGAGTTGGTTCTCTAACCAACGGAAGTAGGCCGGGGGAAATCGAACAATCTCTGTACCCTCACTATGACGGGCCATCAATGCAACCCATAAAACCATCCAAGGCTCTCAGACTCTACCATGATCAACTGGAATATGTTGCGGGGTCAGTAGAGGAATCCTCTCTAGAGAAAAAGTAACCACGATTGATCCATATCCGAAGTTATTCAATTTCCTGTTCTTTGCTCTAGTTAGTTGGCCTTTGATATTGGCCAACACTGCCTCGCACCAATTGAAGATGGTGCCTTGGAAACAGTCCACTATAATCCGCATTTGAGATCCAGTAGCAACGTGTAAAGCTGCACTTCCACATAACCTGGCTACGATAAATGCAAATACTTTCAACTCAATATGGATGATGGTTTTGATATCAATCCGTTTTGTCTTTAGGATCGGCCTCATCATTGTAGAACTCTAGTTGCAGGCTAGCGACAGACTGACCACCTAGCCTAGCCCCAAATAGAGAAATTTGTTTTCCTCTTTTAGACAAACCAGTTAGAAAGTATATGTCCTCCAGCTCGATTTCGAACTAATTGCCTCCAATAAAAAATCACTGGTCCTGTACATCCCACTTGTTTACCAACCAAGTGAGTAAGTCTATTTGGGCTCTCATGCCCCGAATAGCCCAAAATTTAAGTAACCCGCATGATATCATAACTTGTAATGTATGTGGATGAATCATTGAAGCTTCATCCACCTCCTCGTGTTCACGTTCCTGCCAGATAAGCATTCTAAATATCCTACAATGAAAAAAATGAAAGATTAGAATCATTTTAAAAAGAGAATTTTGGGTAATTTGGAGAGAAAATGTGTTTTTATATTCTTCATGGTGCCTCCGCACTTTTTGTTCAGAGATAGTGCGTAGCTACGCACAGGATCTGTACTAAAAGTGCGGGACCATGACATTTTTCTTTGTAAGAAAATGTCGGGGTCCGCAGGTATCGTGTGTCTTACCTGCGGACCCCCTTGAGCGAAATTTTGAACCTATTTCTTCCCCAAAAATGAATTTTAAACCCTAAATTAAAGAAATGAAAGGATGAAAAGCAAGGAAAAGAGAATGTGGATTACCTTGAGCAGACGATTTTCGATTTGAACGGTCGGTTTGTCCGGAATATTCTCTGGAGCGTTTTTTTCCAAAAGCTCTCAAATTTTCACTTTGAACTCAAATGGTAAAAATGATTTTGGAAAACTCCTTTTTATAAGTTTTTTCGAATAAATGAAATTTAATTTTGTTTATTTTTCACTTTAAAGAGATGGTTTTTTAAAATATTTTTATTTTATTAAAAGCAGATACATTTAATTTTTTGAGTTTTTGTGCAAAATACCGGATTTTTCGGGTGAAATGGTCATTTTTGATGAAGAGTATACTTTTATCACTTTTTCGGGCTCTTAAAAATTTACGAAAAAGAGAAACCATGGAGTCATATTTTTAGTCCTTTTCAGATTCTCTAAATATAAAAATATTGCTGAGTACTTGACTATTTGAACTCGTTAAAGGAAATGAACAGTCGCCCCTTCACTATAAATTTACCCCTTTTCCAGACTGAAATGGAATATTTACGAAAAAGGTATACGTTGACTAATCATGGTAAATAGAGTTCTCTCCCACATTATTTTATCCTTTTTCCGGCCTGAGAGACTAAAATTATGAAAAAGTACACCCATGGAGTTTTCTTAAGTTTTTTCTTTTGACTCCCTAAAAATGAAAAACACCGAGTTTCTCCTATACTGGACTCGTTAAAATTTAACAGTAAAGGACCTTTCGATTAAAAATAGGAACGAACCACTCCTTCTTAGGGTTTGATTTTAAACTAAGTTGGACTCATCCGAAGGATGAACTTATAAACAAGAAAATGTTATCCTCCTCAAGCTTGTAAAAAATAAAGAGTTACTTGCCAGAAATGGTGGGGGAAAAAGAGAGAAAACGAATCCATTTGTTATACTTTGATTTAAAAGCAGTATACCACTCTTGAACACGACACTTTTTGTCACACTTATACCTGGGTTGGGAAAATCCTTTTCCTATCAGTTAATCAAACCACATTGAAGGTCTTCAGCTGGTTTCTAGGTATTAGCTTAGGGAAATTGTTACCAAACCATCTGCAGTGTCGTTATGTGTTCAAGAGGACAGTCAAACAAAACATTCATCTACAAACATTCATCTCCATTTGTGTTGACAATCCCTGAGTCAGTCCTTGCAAAAAATTTCTTCAAAACTTGATCTATGGTTTCGTGTCGTGAGCTTGCTTACGACGAATCACTTTCTATCGATGACAACTCATCATCTAGGAAGTTGATCTAGAATCTATCAATACCTTGGAATCTACATGCCTTAATGGCAGGTTTCTTGCCTTCGACAATAGGTTGCATCATTGACCTTCAATGGAACGATTCCGTGAAATGTTCGACTTCAGATTACTTATTCACATTTCATGGATTGTACTGAGTACTTTGAGAGCCATTTTCATTATTGGTGGTTTCTCTCACACTTTTTAACAGTTCACATCATTGACTGGTAATCAAGTGGGTTCTACCATGTTCGACTTCGACACATTTAATCGCATGGATGAATCGTACTAGTTCGAGAAGCAGAAATCAAGACCCTGGATCTAGTTTCCACCATCTAGGCTGCGAGGAGTTTTATTATTCATTATGCAGTAGACTATTCATTACAGATGACTATGTCCATGTTGTGTCTACACTATTGATGTAATATTAAAATCATTTCTGTATCAGAACAAGTTTAGTTAGTTTTTGATTTGAGTATGGGAATGCCTACCTCAGTGATGATATATATATATATGTTTTGCATTGAATGTTTTTACAGGATTCTGACTGGGGTGTCCACAGGCTAATCCATAAAATGATAAAGCACATCACTCTTCGAATGCTCTCAGACTTCACACTTTAGGGGGGAATTTTTTACACTGAAATTTGTCACCATGATGTTTTAGTGTCTATATGGGTTCATCATTACTCATATATCACTCCCTCAGAAGTCTACCATATCAAAATTCCTAAAATCAAGCCTTGAAATTGAGAGAAAAGCTCATAAAAGTCTTAAAAACACTTGTACCACACTTTCTCTTAACATTTCTTGTGGTGCCGCACCTATTTTTTCTAAATCATGCAAAGCTAAATGAATTTTTTTTTATTAAAGGTGCAGACCCCTGTAAAAGGTAAAATGAAGGTAGAAAGTAACATTTAGAAGCCCAGCAGTCAAATCTGGAAGCTTATGGAAGCAATTATCCAGTCGAAGGTTCACTCCTATCATGTACATTCATTCCTCCATTATGGGAGCCTACCCCTTGGTTTATGGAGCTCAATCCCTTCAAAAGAGGATTCTATCCCCTCTTATGTGGAGCTGCAACCTCTTCTCTTTTTCTATAAATTGAAGCCATAGTGCAGCCTCAGGGGGAGGAGAAAATTTGAGAATTTTTGAGGAGAAATGTTGTAGAAACTCAGACTCTCTTAACTGATCATTATGTGGGAATGATTACACACCAGAGTGCAAATATTTTCAGAGTAGAGAAAACGCCTGTTCTGAACCCCATAAATACCTGTACGACATCAATGCGGACACAGTTGTAAGGCTCTTTCTTCATCAAAGATAATACGAATGGATCCTATTTTCTCAATGAGTTCTTTAATTAAGTAGCTTGTTTATCATGTTTTATCAATGAGTTATTTAATTAATTATCTTGTTTATGGAATTCCTTGATCATCTTGATAGATATATGATTTGTGAATTAGTTTATACTATGCAGGTGCTATTGATTTTTTCCATGTTTATGATTGCAGATATTTGAAGACAACTCTTTCAAGCAACTGGAAAGAAGATCATTACGAATAGCGCTGGACTACAGGTAGGTCTTAAAAACCTCTGTTGTAGCTAATTCTGAATCAAATATTATCTATAGAAAATAGTTTTTGTTTGTCTGTTTGTTGCTAGTTGTCCATAGGAAACTAGGGAGATCTGTCTTGTCAGCAAGAATGATTTATCCGTCCAACACTCCTCCAGTACTTTTCCCCTTCTTAGAAACATGTATCCAAGACATGACATGCCTCATGCTTATGCCACCTGCATCCTACGATGCCAGGGCACGCTTTTTCCCAACCTGTTTACCCAAATGTTACTCAACCTCTTTATTATCTGTATTTGCAGCCTGGTACTCCATCTCCTCCAACACAAGCACCTTAGCCACCCTTTCCTTCTCAAACTCCATAGCAGCAACCACCCCCCCTTAGGGTTAGGTGTATGTGCTGCAGAGTGCAACTAATCCTCCCATTCCAAAAAGAAGAGGAAAGGCAACCAGGACCAAACTGCTCTAGGTAATCCGAGAAACAACCCCCAAGGGAATACATCTAACACTGCAACCCAGCAACAGGGCACTCAGCCCAAGCAGGACAAGCCTATTCACACGAGTAAACCTTGTTGTTGTTGTGATTTTTATGGTCACTATACCCATGATTATCCCCTTTTACCTCAGATGCGGCAAATTTGGGAAGCTTAAGCATCATCCCAAGGACAACAAGCCTCTTCCTCGGTTCCTCCTAATGCTACCCATACTCAACCGGTTGTGTTTACCAATCCTTCCCCTCAGCAGGGATATGTGGCTATCCAACCCCCTGAAGGTCAAGCAACCACTCAACCTCCTCCATTTGGTACCTCTGATTACCAGATCCTCATGATGAACTCTGAACAACCAAATATCGTTAACCTAAAACTTCAGACTTGGTCCCGTCAGTTCAACAAGCCCTCCACTACGTCTGCCACCGAGCCCCCATATTCAGGTCCCACTGAGCCCCTTTCGAAACCCAATGGTCATTTATAGATCCCTCAACTTAAGGCAGAGGTTCATACCAAGATCCCCAAGGGACCATTACGCCGAAACTTTGCTTCCAGTAAAGCTGCCCACTCCTACAGTATAGTAGATGATTAGGCGAAATCCCCTGCCGCCATGTCAATGCTGGAAGTCGTTCCCTTCACAATGAAAATATCTAATAAATTATATGGGCACTGTGGATCCTTCAGATGATCGTTTGATTTTCTTCAATGTTGAAAAGTCATAGCATCCCCCCCTTCCTGCATCTGTCGCCTTCCAAATACCTGTCAAGATCCGGAATGCCAATGTCTATCATTGTATCATTGACGAGGGGGAATCCACGTATGTGATGTATGATTCTATTTGGAAGAGGCTTAGATCCTCTGAGTTAGCCCCTTCCACTATCACCCTTCGTGCGTGGGATGGCCACTCTTCCCAGCCCCTTGGCATGTTCTGCAATTGTCCTATTACTCTTGCAGGCAAGACTGGTTGTGTTGACGTTGAAGTCATTGATGCCCCCTTAGACTACAACATTATATTGGGTCGTAGCTGCACTTATGTGATGTCTTTTGTCCCATCTGCGATTCACCATAAGATGTTCTTTCCTCACAATGGAAATATCTTCACTATCGATCATCTGACATATTACGAATTGAAGTCACAAACCTCTCGAGAGTCCATTATTTATTTGGTGGCCAATAAAAAAGCCGTCAAACCTTTGAAAAGTGTCTCAACCGGTGTCTATAAAGATTCCTCTTTGCTTGGTTCATTCCTTCATCTCCCCCCTCCTATATTTGAGCCTAGCTCATCGAATGTTTGCATGATCTAATCGTCTCAGACCAACCTTAAACTGTCTGATTCGACTAGCCAACAACCTTGCCCTTTGCAACCTACTCCTAATACTTTGACTCAGCCTTCAAGACCTCCTCCTCAAGGCCCTCCATCTTTAGTTGGTGTCCATGATCCTATTTATCCTCCTAGAACAATTCCCCCTAGCCTTAACCACCTCGGGGTGGTCCCACTTGGCCATTACCCCTTCGTTCAGATACTGTTTCTTCCTCCCCCTGTTGGAGTATTTTTGGTACCTATTATGGCTACCTTGACCCTTCCCAAAATGAGCTTGGGGATCCTAGTCTGGTACATTGATCCCCCAGCCAATATCCCACCTGGTCAGATCAAATCTTACACTGCATTGAACCCGGTCCAACAGGTCGCCGTGACCCCTCCCTTTGCTTATGAGCCTCAGCCACCTCAAAAAGAACCTACTCCTATTGAAAAAGCCTCGGGTGAGGGGGGCAAAGCCTGCAAAAATTCATCTAAGGATAAGGCTTCCCAGATAACTCCTGCTCCTCCTAAGCCTCCAAAGCGTACACCCCCGTGTGCTTTGTGTGATGTTGAAGGTCATGAGACCCATAATTGTCCTGAATTGCCTCATATCAAACCCATGGTCAATGTTTCCTTTCCCGAGTCTCATGTCCCAGAAGTCCATGTTACTTTACCGACTTCAACCAAGAAACTCAAGACTATGCACACAAATCACCCTTGTGCCTTGTGTGATCTCCATGGCCACTATACTCACCTTTTTCCCTGTCTCGCAGACTACCACACCTCCTTGGAAGTGGTTCGCCAAGATGAGGACGAGCGCAACGAGTCTCCCTCTCCCTTACTTGTGTGTTATGCTTCGACACAACCAGAGGACCCATCCCCTCCCATTGAAATCCCCCCTCCCGATGTCAAGATGACGGAGCCTTCGGCCACTATCCTCTACCTGTCATCATTTATGAGATCCACAGTGGAAGACCCCGCTGGGGCTTCCCATTCTGTTTCGCCTGACCTCCCTTCAGCGATCACCTTGGGCTCAACACCGGTCAATTCTTCATCTACTTTTTTTTGGATCACCCTTCGTGACGACACGCATGTGAACCTCTCTTCTCATGATGATGAGTTAGGTAGCTTTGCCGTGCCATGTGGTTATCCTTCCACCAGTCACCCCATATTATACTGTGATGACGACATCGTGGAAGCTTTTTCCACCCCCGAATTCATCTATATAGCTCATAAAAAAAATGGCACCATTCGTGTCTATGGTGACTGTTGTAACATATTTTGGCACACCTAAAATTTTTAATTTTCTGTGAAAATTTATCAATTTCTTACTAAGCTAAAATGTTGAGAGATATACTTATTATGATTTTGAATGGTTTATTCATTTTATATATTAATTTTGATTTAAAATATATTATTTTTATAAAAATATAACTATATTTTTATGGAAATATTTGTTTTAAATTAAAATTATATTATAAAATTAATTAAATTTTAAGCCTAAGTCAAACCAAGCATTTGAAATTTATGAAGAACGGTCTCCATTATATTTCAGACCCCCCCAGGGTCATTCGAGCCTTAAACCACTGGGGGCGTCCGAAATATTATTTTTTCCAAAAAAAATTGCAAATACGTGGCAGAAGGTGAAGTAGTTCGCACCCCCCCAGTTACGAAACTACTTACCAGAAAAGGCCCCCTCCGAAAATATGATCATGATTTTCAATTCTGCAACTCCTGAAACAAAAGGCATTGAAAGATAATATCATCAGTGGATGCTCTACCTTCAAAGTCACGATGGCCCACTTGTGGCAGGTAGGAACCAAGGCAGTATTTTAGGACCCCACACAGAAATCCATTGTGTTATTTGCAATGGACATACGCTCCAAGGTAAACCTACCTCTACCTAAAGGTTTTGTGGGAAACAATGTGTTCACGGCTTCTGCAACTGCACTGGCGTGAGAAGTGAAGGAGAATCCGCTCTCATATTGTGTTGTAGATATCCAGAAGGCCATAGCTTCCATGTCATATGACTATATTCGATCTTCCATAGACTGGTTCGAGGTCTACAGAGGAATCCCTGCTGCCATTAATGTCAATTTTTTCTTGTATGCTTGGTTGAAGCTTCCATTATATGAATTTGATTTGGGGTGGGAAAATCCGTCTATGTAGGTCTTATAATCAGTGATGTGGCTGAATTTTTTCTGCTCATTGCCGATGGATCTGAGAAAGAAATGGTAAATTTCAATGGTGGTTTAATCCAAAAAGTGGCACATATTACCCACGATCAAGATCCTGGAAATTGTGTCTCTCTTTTGCGTATCAACAACTTGAATTTGGTCCAAAGTAACATGCTTATACTTCAGCTTAGTCGACTCTGTCACAATAACAAAGTCGTCTTTAGAATCGGTGGCAACTATAAACAACTTCATATCCTGTACAATGGACCGAATTAAGATGACTCTCAACTATGAAAACACTTGATTGATTAAATTGTGAAGGCGCCTCATATTTATCGTTTTTGTGTGTGGGGGGGGGGGGGGGGGGGGTGTTTGAAATGTCCAAACGTTGTCTTTGGCACGATATTCACCTATAAAATAAACTAGACTGGATATTTCCATCGATGTTTCTAATGCAGTAACGTACCTTCACATGTATGAAGACCAACCAACTCACAATAAAAAATATTCCACCTCCAGCAGAGCTTGAAATGTGGCATAGGTGGTAATCATTGTAACAGTTGGGAAAGTGGTGAATACATTTCCAGATTTTGAGTGTAGTTATGCAGGTAGTAGCAAGTGGCAAGGATGATTCAACAAGTAGATTCGAAAGCCTTCCAAATCTCTTAGTTTAAGAAAAAATCTTCTTCTTCTTCCAAATGTCAGCAACACATTTCCTTGTAATCTAAATCAATCTAGAAAGTTAATAGGTGGAATAAGCTCGTAGAGTTTTTCACTAATAAGTGTTAGGAAGTTGTTAATTTGTATTAAGTAGCTAGGCCTACGAGCCTTTTGATATCTATTAGGAATTTAGAAATAGCTAAGAGGTTGCAGATTTCAAGGAGAGTCCATCCGGGACTGTTTTCAATTTAATTATTTTAGATAGCTTGATTAAGTTTTTGTTTTTTATTTTTATTTTATTGTTTTATGTTTTTTTTGTTTATTTTTTTGTTTTTATTATTATTTTATTTTCCTAAAAGCTAGCAACATCTTGCTTATTTTAATTTATATATATTTGATCATTTGTAATAATAAGAGTGTGGGATTTTGATGCCAAGAGTCTACACTTTGTAATAGCTTCACTTATTAGATTTCTAATGAAAGCCTTCCGGCTCCAGTTTTGACATAATTTTGTGTTTAGAGTACGTTTTTCCAGTATTTCCATATATGTTTTCAACACATGTTTCAAAGTTGCATAGAAGACCTGGGTAAGAATAGATTGAATTTCAATATCTCTGAAATCTCTGCTAAATTAGTAATCATTGAAAGAAATTAGTATATTGGACTGTCTATCTGAGTTAGCTCTTCTTTGAATTGATTATTGTTTTTCCTTCTATCTTCTCTTAAATATGTTTTTTTTGGCTGTAGAAATCTTCTGCACGCATCCAAATCTCTCTAGTTTTTAAGTAGTCAGTCTCACTACTCAAATTATTAGGAATATCCTTGAATTCTTTTGTCAAATTCTTATACAAATTAGGTTGTTCTTTCAATATGGAAGCTTACACATTCAAAAGGGACCTTGTGAGAGAGGTATTTAATAATGATTAGGGATTGTTATTGATTGCCAACCACCCAATTAAAACCATAAAGATGGTTATTTTTCTTCAAAGGTTTTTGTTCAGTGACAATGAACAACATTAAATAAGGCCTCATAACAATTGAGGGATCCCCCTCTGGTTTAAGGGCCAAATTGAACCTAAATCTAGTTGAGTTGGGTTCCTGGTGTAGTTTTTGCAGCCAAGGATTGCCTACGGGAAACATGAACAACATTTGGCATCGTTGCCAGGAATCGAAGTGACGAAGATTTTTTTCCCGGATCATGATAACGACTAGAGATATTCCTTGCTAGTGAACAAGGAATAGGCATTTGTATTGGTTGCATTATTTTCACCTGGCGACTCCACTTTGTCGGATGGGGATTCCACTGGATTACCGATCCCACTCTTCCTAGATTTCAACTGCCTTTATTGCTATGCCAGGTTCCTTGATACTTGAAATTAGCAACATATGTTTTCTCCTCTCAGCCATGGTCAGAAATCTAAAATGTCAGTAGAGGATGCAACTTTTAAAGTACACCTATGAGTATAAGTTTTCCATGGGATTTTATGTTCATATTGTATACATTCTTCAGATTTTTAGTTGTTGGAAACATGGTTTTTCAATAGATCCACTCCGCACTTGGTTACATTGGAAAACATATTACACCTAACAATGAAACGGTTCTAGTTCAGTTAGATAGTGGCGTGGGGCTTGAATATACATTCACAATTTCAGTATGCAGTAGATAAATGTGTTCATTGTTTATGAATGGTGTGATAGATAAGTTTATATTTTATTTCTATATTTTTTCAGTTTTCAGTATGAAAGAGTATCTGGATTAGTGCTGGCATATGGTTGCATTTCACAGTTGCAGGTTGCAGTCTGCACTAGCAGGCTATTCAAATGACATGATTGACCCGTGAGAATTGGTTATGGCAGATGATGGTTGATGATCATGTTTACAGTATGACTCCATGCCCAAAACTAAAAGGAAACTGATCTACTTGTTCTCTACATCCCACAGAGGGAAGCAGTCCCCATTGGAGCCGATGTTGTAACATATTTTGGCACACATGAAAATTTTAATTTTCGGTGAAAAATTGTAAATTTCTTACTAAGCTAAAATGCTGAGAGATATATTTATTATGCTTTTGAATGGATTATTCCTTTTATATATTAATTTTTATTTAAAATATATTATTTTTATAAAAACATAGTTATATTTTTATGGAAATATTTGTTTTAAATTAAAATTATATTATAAATTAATTAAATTTTAAGCCTAAGTCAAACCAAGCATTTGAAATTTATGAAGAACGGTCTCCATTATATTTCGGACCCCCTAGGGTCATTCGAGCCTTAAACCGCCGAGGGGGTCTGAAATATTTTTTTGCCCAAAAAAACTTGCAAATACGTGGCAGAAGGTGAAGCAATTCACACCCCCCAACTACGAAACTACTTACCAGCAAAGGCTCCCTTTGAAAATATTCTCATGGTTTTCAATGCTGCAATACCATAAACAAAAGACATTGAAAGACAATATCATCAACGGATGCTCTAACTTTGAGGTCATGGTGGCCCAATTATGGCAGGTAAGAACGAAGGCGGTATTCCAGGACCCCACACAGAAATCCACTGTGTTATTTGCAGTGGACATACGCTCCAAGGTAAACCTACCTCTGCCTAAAGAGTTTGTGGGTAATGGTGTTTTCACGACTTCTGCAACTACATCGGTGTGGGAAGTGAAGGACAATTCGCTCTCATATTGCATTGCAGAGATCTAGAAGGCCATAGCTTCCATATCAGATGACTATATTTGATCTTCCATAGACTAGTTCGAGGTCTACAAAGGCACCCCAGCTGCCATTAATGGAAATTTTTTCTTGTCTGCTTAGTGGAAGCTTCCATTCTATGAATTTGATTTGGGGTGGGAAACACAGTCTATGTAGGTCTTATAGTCAGCAACATGGCTGAGTTTTTTCTGCTCATTTCCAATGGCTCTGGGAAATAAAGGGTTAATTTCAATGGTGGTTTAATCCAAAAAATCGTGCATATTACCAGCAATCAATATCATAGAAATTGTATCTCTCTTCTGCGTATCAACAACTTGAATTTGGTCCAAGGTAACATGCTTATACTCCAGTTTAGTCAACTCTGTCACAATATAAAAGTTGTCTTTAGAATCAGTGGCAACTATAAACTACTTCATATCCTGTAAAATGGACCGAATTAAGATGACTCTCAACTGTGAAAACACTTGATTAATTAAAATGTGAAGGTACCTCTTATTTCTTGTTTTTGTGTGGGGGGGTGTTTTAAATCTCCAAATTTTGTCTTTGGCACAAAATTCACCCTTAAAATAAACTAGACTGGATATTTATATCGATGTTGCTCATGCAGTAACATGCCTTCACATGTATGAAGACCAACAAACTCACAATAAAAAATATTTCACCTCCATCAGAGCTTGAAATGTGGCATAGGTGGCAATCATTGTAACAGTTGGGCAAGTGGAAAATACATTTCCAGATTTTGAGGGTAGTTATGCAGGTAGCAGTAGGTGGCAAGGATGAGTCAGCAAGTAGATTAGAAAGCCTTCCAAATCTTTTAGTTTAATAAAAAATCTTCTTTTTCTTCCAGATGTCAGTAACACATTTCCTTGTAATCTAAATCAATCCAGAAAGTTCATAGGTGGAATAAGCTTGTAGAATTTTTAGCTAATAAGTGTTAGGAAGTTGTTAATTTTTATTAAGTATCTAGGCCTGCGAGCATTTTTATATCTATTAGGAATTTAGAAATAGTTAGGAGGTTGCAGATTTCAAGGAGAGTCCATCTGGGATTGTTTTCAATTTAATTATTTTAGATAGCTTGATTAAGTTTTTTTTTCCTTTCATAAAACCTAGCAACAACTAGCTTATTGTAATTTCTAAATATTTGATCATTTGTAATCATAATATTGTGGGATTTTGATGCCAATACTTTATAGTTTGTAATAGCTTCACTTATTATATTTCTAATGAAAACCTTCCGGCAACAGTTTTGATAGAATTTTGTGTTTCAAGTATGTTTTTCTAGTATTTCCATATCTGTTTTCTGCACATGTTTCAAAGTTGCATAGAAGACTAGGGTAAGAATATATTGAATTTAAATCTCTCTGAAATCTCTGCCAAATTAGTAATCATTGAAAGAAATTAGTATATTGGATTGTCTGTCTGAGTTAGCTCTTCTTTGAACTAATTATTGTTTGTCCTTCGATCTCATCTTAAATATGTTTTGTTGGGATGTAGAAATATTCTACACGCATCCAAATCTCCCTAGTTTTTAAGTAGTCAGTCTGGAAGCTCAAATTATTACGAATCTCCTTGCATTATTTTGTCAAATTCTTATACAAATCAAATCATTCTATCGGGCTGGAAGCTGACACATTCAGAAGGGACCCTGTGAGAGAGGAATTTAATAATGATTAGGGATTTTCATTGATCGCCAACCACCCCCAATTAAAACTATAAATCTGGCCATTTTTCTTCAAAGGTTGTTGTTCAGTGACAATGAACAATGTTAAACAAGGCCTCGTAACAATTGAGGGAGCCCCCTCTGGTTCAAGGGCCAACTTGAACCTAAAGCTGGTTGAGTTGGTTTCTTGGCATAGTTTTTGCAACCAAGGAATGCCTACGAAAAACATGAACAACCGTGACTTTCGCAACCTGAACACAAACTGCCCCCAAGGTAGTTCCCCCACACCATCCACTTTTTAGTGTGTGGAGGTAAGAAATTATACCCATAACATTACCTCTAGAAGTGCTTGTTTTATTTTTTCCTTGCGTTTAGATTTCCAACATTGTTCATCATCCTCTCATTTGTTGTCTTATGGCACCGTTCAGATGGATCCCCTGTCCACACCATATATCAGCTATGCTGATGGTGCAAGTCGCTACTCCCAAAATCTAGCCTCAACAGCTTGGGCCATTTTCACCCCCTTGCATTCGCTTGTCCTCTCTATCGACGTATGCATCGGTACTACGACTAATAATTAGGTTGAATATGATGCAGTGAGAGGTTTATTATTTGATGCCCTTGACCGTCACATCCTCCACTTTCATGTTCGTTTAGATTCTTTGATTCTTGTCAGGAAATTGAATGGTGTCTATCGTGTGCATAATCCTGTCCTTTTTATAAGATATTTACGTGTGAAGCTCTTAATGCGTGAATTTGAAATCATTAAATTCAATCATGTAACTAGAGCCCGAAATCACTATGTAGATATCTTTGCAAACAATATTCTAGATTGGAATTTATCACACGCATTTAACACAAGACAATAACCATAAACCATAAAATGATGCATATCCATAATATGTGTTGTTCAAAATATACAGTGTTTTAGATTCCATTAACTCTGATACATATGAAATGCCCTTAGCATGTTACAAAAATTCAAAACTGGGGGCACCTCATGCCCCTACATCTAATCACTATCTGGAAGGTCTTAGGCCAATGGCCCAGCTCTTGAAACCCGTAGATCGTGCATCCCCTATTCGACCATCGCCATGCACCACATGACTCCTCGCTACTCTGAGGGTAGACCAATACATGGCTCTATGTATTGGTCATCTAGGTCCTTCCAGCCGTGCTCAGAAACTCTGGTCAGAAGCCTCTCACATATACAACGGATGTCCTCTGGGAGGGTCACATCATCCTCACTTTGTGTTCCCCTCGCTCCATTAGGTCCTGTAGCTCCTGACACTGTGGTCTGTCCCATATACCCGGACGGTTTTTATCGGTGCTATATCTACATACCAAAAGTGAATGAATTAGTACCATATACAATATTCTGAAACTTTAAAATGCACCATAAAAGGTAATCAACTTGTCACTTACCATCTGGCCCAATTCCCGACCTGGTGGAAGTGGCAAGCCCGAGTCCCCATGATAGTTCATCCCACTATAGGGATATTCATATATGACAAAGGCATCTGACCCCAATGTGCAAAAAACTTGGGTCGGAACACCCATCCGAATACCCCACCTCCCCCTCTACATATCAACCGCCCCCAATGGTGCATCTTGGGCTCTCCCAGGCCCCCATCTTAGATCTTTATACAAGGCCGAAGTGTCGCGATTTTCTCAAAGAAGAGTGATAAAAGCATTGTGCCATATGCACAGTCATGGTTCACATGCCGCTTGCATATCGAAAACTATCATTTCAACGAAGATAACATCATCTGGGCCCACCAATAGTAGGTCCCACTCAATACTCCCTCAACAAGCATCATCTGAACCCTAATGATGTGGTGGAGTGCCTGGTTGCCTAGGATCCGCGGCACCGCAGTGGCCACAACACGAGTCTCTAGCCTCTCTAGATATTTGATCAGTATCTGTGTCCCTTTCACATGGAGACTTAGTAGATAGTGTCGCTCTACAAACTACATAATGTTCTACCCTAGCAGTAACACTGGTTGTGTGTTTCCCACCATCTCCAATGGCGGGAGATCGGTCAAGAAAATATATCCTGGACAGTCAGCTCGATTCGGTGCTCCTGCACTATAAATATCTCATGATTCGAGCCCCAATAGCTGACGATCCGGGCCAAAAAGGGCTCTCCTACCCTTATCAATGGGTTCTCCACAAATTTCAGGACCCAAAACCTGGCTAATGCAGCACAGACTACATGATCCTCTTGGATCTCAGAACGTAATGTGTCCAGCTCTCTCTCTCTCTCTCTAGTTGATCCTCAACTCTACCATACCTGCACAAAACCATCATGTTTGTCAACGTAAAAAAAGTAAATACTGCATCATAACCATAAAATCCTAGCTCTCAGCCAAAAAATAGCACTAAAACCACTCCCTCTGATAGGTCGCACTTTTCAGGCCATTCCTGGGATAGGTCGCAGTTTTCTGCATAATACCTGCTACCTAGGTCACAGAAAAGGCCCCAAAAAGTGTGAGCTAACCGTGAAGAGGAGCAAGGGTCTATTCCTGAGCTCTGGGTGCATAAACTGAAACTTGAATCCACTGAATTTAAAGAGTATGGTTAGGCCTCTTACGTGCAACTGATGGATCTCAATTCCAGCAGTCGGTTTGTCTACTACGATTGCCACAAGATTTAGGGCCTTTTCTCCTCTCTACATTCACCATAGCTACACTTGCAAATGAATCAAATTTGAGGGAAAATGCCTTATTAAAAGAGAAACCCTAGATTTTTCTTTCGCCAGCTGCGACCAAACCGTAGCTCGGTTTGACAAATCGTCAACACCTTTGGAAATCTCTCACCGAGCTATCAAATGGGTATGCTTTTGTTTTTGGTGATTTGATACTTCACTTGGACACATTTTTTCCAAGAAGGGTCACTTCACTGCTTCACAAAATTGAATTGATTCACTTGCGACACTTGTACTTGGGCCACCACTTTACCTTCGTAATTTTATATGCTCGTGTCGATTTTAGTCTTGAGTAATCATCTTGTACCCATGTTTTTGTGGTCCCCACCGAGCCTGTTCTGTGTGGAAGCATCATCGATTTGCGCTTGTTTAGAGCATCCGAGTTGAGTCATCATTGCATCCATGGAGTCTGTCTCGAGTCCCTTTTATTTCTTGCCACAGTCTTCCATCCTTAATTGCTTTTTACCTCTCTCTTTTCACACATTTTTTCCCCTATTCATACTGTCCCCTATCCCCTCCAGAGTCGAGTCAGTAGCTCCTAGGTAATTCATGCCCTTCATGCTCTAGCAAGGGAAGTCGTTAGCCTACTACTCAGTACCCCTCCATTCCAGCATCATCCCTGGTGTCAGTCTCTCAATCACTCTACTATTATCCCTCGTGGCTTAGTTGAGGATTCCTTATTGACTCAACTATGGAAAACCTCCTTCTGTCGACATCAACTTATTCATTCCAGAAGACAGGTCTAGAGGGTGGTGTACCTTGGTTCCAACTTCCACTCTTGTTCAGTGTCTCAGATTAGGTAAATTGACCCTTTATTTCCCTTTGACTTGATTTTTTCTCAGTTCCATCTCCTCATGGCATGATCGAGATCCATATAATTGATGGTTTGGTGATGCAACAGATTGTACCAGTGATTCTCGGGTGTGTGTGAGATGTTTTAGACCTCATGAGGGGGTGGCCCTTCAGGTAGCCCCCCACATGCCCATATGACCTCTCTACTACAACCTTGGATGCAGCTCCATAGATTTTATGGTTTCGGCCTCAGCCGCTTGTAGCTCCTTTTTAGTTTGCATATATCATTCATATTTTCAGAGCCCTTTCCTGTTTTACAGGGCCTCTTTGGTTGTAATTATATCTCATGTACTAAGATATTATTGTATAAGTCCTGGCTTTTGTCCCAAGAAAAATATGTATGTGGGATCCATTATCATGTTTTTTATCCGACCCATGTTTATTCCAGCATGTACTATATATCTTAGTGCCATGTTCGCTGGATGCACCATTATTATTTGTACTTTGTTATCTCAGCGGGAATAGGTATGCCTCCCCCGCCTCATGTAGAATAGGTACTCACTCATAAAAGAGACTTGTCACACCTGTAAGTCTCAAATCCTCAGGGTATTTTCCTCTCTCGCTTCAGTTCGCCTTATATTTCTCTCTCTCTCTGATTCCCCTATGGTGTCTAGTGATTGTGTTCTTACAATGTACTTCAATAATACGATTAGCTCCTAACGCTCGCACGGTGGGGGGCAATCTGTTACACCAATTTTTGGTCATCTAACCTGTTACTATTAGATGGACTAAAGTACACCATGTAAGACCAATTTTACCATAGTAAAATTTCTCTCACTATGAAAAATAATTTAATAACCCATAGTTTATTAAGTTATTTCTGGTCTAAACGGGAAACCCCATGAGGAATAATTAAATAAATCCTTATTTGTTTGATTTTCCTCTAGGGATAGTTAATTAAACCATTGTTTAATTAATATTCATGGTCATATACAACCCAAAACAGGAAAATTAATTAGATAAATCATTATTTATCTTATTATTTTCTAGGAATAATTATTTAAATCATTATTTAATAATATTCCTTATTAAATTTGACTAAATCATTTACAAATAATTGAATAAATCATTATTTATTTAATTATTCTTTAAAAATATTCTTAAAATAATACATAAATCATTTATTTATTTTTTATTTCTAAATAAAGGGATTTGACCAAATTCAAATTCCTTTTCCCTCCAACAAAAATAATAAAATATTCCATAAAAATTGGATCTAAATTTGGTTAATCATATTTTAATTTTTTAGAATCTCTGCTTCTGTGATCCATATAAAATTGTAAAATCTCTTTCAAAACATTGGTTGGTTCGAAAAGCGTCGACAATGTTCCATTGCATGTGATTATTACCGAAAGAGATTTTACAATATTTTAGTTATGCACCAATATCTAGACTAACTCAATATTTTGCTATAAATAGAAGGGTTTTCCCATTTATTCACTACCTTTTGTTTCCTAGAGATCACTCTTGATCTATACATTTGGTCTGACTTTGATCCTCCCATTATTGTCATATTTTTCTACTTTTTTCTTGTGAGATCCCTTTGAGTTCCACTTTGTCTGGGTTTTCTGCACCATCAAGAGAGAGATATCTTAGATCTGAAGCACTGAGGAAATACAAGAACCCAACCATTGAGGGGGACTAGTAACATATTTCTATGTTCCCTTCCCAGGTGTCATAATACAAAAAATTCTTTAAAAAATCTTGTCTTGTTCATTGGATGCATGGAGCAACTCTTGCTTATTTTTTTTGTTTAATGTATTTAACTGCATAGATCTGGATTTCTGTAGCATTTATTTTTATCACTAATTGAAAATCTAAGGAAATTGACAACCATTTTTGATATTAGGGCTGTTTGTTATGCATAGCTAAAGTGAGCTTTTTTCATACGCTTGCGATTAGAATTCACGCTAACAATGTCCATGCTCGTGACAGTGAAAACACTTCACTCTGGACACGTCGCACTACTTGCCTTTTTCATCGGTCTCAGATTTGGAATGGAATTTCTTTCCTTTCCCCTTCTTCACCTTGGTAGCCAAAGCACAATATTCTTCATCATCATTCTTAGATGAAGATCTATCTCTGGTATTCCGCCTGAATTCTTCTTGCACCAAATCCGACCAATTCATTCCCAATATGGAAGCTTCTCCCTCCCATTGACAGAGTCCTGATAACTATGCCAACTCTTGAGAAGTTCTAGAAGAGATAGGCTCACCAAATCATAGTAATTCGTAGACTCACAAGCTCATCTCGACATTGGAAAAACTTTGTGAAGTATATCAAAATAGTGTCATTTTTCTCCATTTTGATCTTCTTGAGTTTATCTTTCAGTGCCAATTTCCTATGATCATTACTGCTCTGAAATAGATCTGTCAACACTTTCAACATTGAATATGGTGTCACTTTTCCATGGAGACTTGCGACAATGTGGTCTTGTACTCCCTCCAGTAAGATCCTCCTCACCCTTGCAAATTTCTTTTGTCATGCATCAATATTTGCAACATTTGTCACAGCGGGTTTGGGAAAATCATTGTCAATGAATTCCTTCAATCCATTGTCCTCCAGTACTTCCTCCATCTTGTCTTTCCAAGCAATATAGTTAGAGCTACCCTCGAGTGCATACTCCAATATCAAGCCATTGAAATCCATTTCGATCCTAAATCACCTCTAGGACCAAGAAATTCTTCTGCAAATTCAAATTCTATTTAGTCACAAACTCATCTTCTCCTCCACTATTGTGATTTCTTGTGCTCTGATACCATGTAGAAATTATACAAACAATATGTATATCATGGATTCAATCCGATATAACAATGGTACTAAAGCTAGATACTGAATCACTTCTACAAATCAATTTTGGAAATTAAACACAATCGCTAATCACATGAAGCAAAGAAGAATAAATCAAACCACAACAGAGATAATTTATCGTGGAAATCTTGTTAATCAAAACCACTCTATCATATATTGTATAGGAATCATGAAATAATTACAATGCACTCTTCTCACAAGAGTCTCCTGCAATCTTCCTATCTTCTCACACTGATCTAGACAAAATCGGGCCAACACTTAGCCAATTCTCAGCTTGTCTTCAGCCTGCCTTTCTTACGCAATTCTTGATGAATGAAATCCCTATTCTTTAGGAATTTCAACCTTCCTCAACTGCGTTGAGTATCATGGGAATCCTGTGGTGTTTTAACTACATCTGGGTAGTATGCTAATATAACAATTGATATTTATCCTCCCTTTAACCTTTGTCTCAACTGGGTATCCATTGGAACTAACATGCATGCAACTAATATTAGTAAATCATTAGTTGCATGGCAAATCATTGATTGTGAATTAAATATTAAGATTTAATTCACTTGATCTCTCACTAGTGCAACAAACAGTTACAACTAGTACAACAGACTTTAACTCACTTAACTGAGTTAACTTATCACTCATGCATTAAACTCATGCACTTAACTGCAACTTAAACTCTAAAACACATATAATTTCTCTGCATGCCTCACCAACTAATCTCAACTCAAAATTCATGAGCTGACTAAGTTTATCACACTGAGTTAACTATTACAAGTTATTATGAGATAAGATTACATTTTATTGTCCATTTTAATTAAGGGGAATCTAAAATATACATGCACCAAATTTAGCCCACACAAGTGTAGGTGTTGCTAGGGCCTGTGGTCCCACACTAGTGTAGGTGCTTCTTGGACCCCCTGGTCCCAGACTAGTGTAGGTGCTTTCATGTTTCTTCTGGATGCCAATTTCATTGTTTCTTATTGCAAACTTCAACAAGTTTTCCCCTTGGAGGGGTTTTTCACTGGATGTGAGCCTAATTTATGTGTCCTTTGTTGATACTATTTTTATTCTTTATATTTGTTTGATGAAAATATCTTAATGAAGAACACAAGAAGACCAAAAAAGTTCACAATAAAATAATAAGGTTAAGGAAAATTAATTTAAAAGGTTGCCACTTTGAATTTTCCAACAAGGTTTTCAGAGCTAAGGTGAACAAGAAGGAAACTGGAAGGATCATATTGTGGACAAAAATAAGAGTTTTCTTGTCAAGGGGAAGGAAAAAGGAAGAAGGGTCACTTCATTAAAACCTTTGTTGGGAAAAGAATCTAGCTCTCATAAAAGGAAGGCCTAAAGCCTATTAATCTCTCTTAGAAGGAGACTTATGTAAAGGTATCTTTGGAGGAAGCATCAAAGTATTCTGGTA
Source organism: Pinus albicaulis (assembly GCA_034641835.2). Taxonomy (NCBI): domain Eukaryota; kingdom Viridiplantae; phylum Streptophyta; class Pinopsida; order Pinales; family Pinaceae; genus Pinus; species Pinus albicaulis. The sequence goes on from CM076581.1 coordinate 1,538,422,746, forward strand.
TCATTCATTACTCTTTAAAGTTGTTGGAGGAATCTTAGGAAACATCTTTCAAGGACATTATTGAAGTCTCTTCAAAGAACTTGGAAGCATCAAGAAAGTTGAAGAAATATTCAAGGAAGAGAAGAATAATGGTTATCAATTAAGTATCATTATTACTCTATGTCCAAAACTACAGGTCACATGGGTTCTTTCTGGAAGGATAGAAATAATCTCGTTGGAGCATCAAATTTCCTAGCCTGAAAGAAAAGGATTGAAATGACACTTACAAAACATGAGGTAATGGAGTATGTTACTAGTGAAATAACTAAACCCAACAAAGACAAGACTCAAGAACTAGTGAAGTACAAGAAAGTAAAATTAAGGGCATAAATGATCATATTTCAATCCATTAAGTATCCTCTTGTTCCATTTGTTGCAAATTTGAAAACTTTTAAGGTTGTGTATGACAAGCTAGTGAATTTGTACTTTGTAAGTCCATCATGACCAAAGATTTATTTTCTAAATAAGCTACATAAAATGAATAAATCAAAGGATGAAGACTTTCCATCCTTTAGTTATGAATTTATCTCAAATAAGAGATCACTTGCAGGGCCAGCTCCAAGAAACAATTTTTGATTCAGAAACGACCATCTATGTATTAAATGTGTTTCCACTATATTGGATCAGCTTCACAACAAGTATCTACTGTAATAAAAACTCAAATACTTTTTATGAGTGATGGGCTCAATTCATCTTGGAAGAATCTAGGATCAAGGTAAAGGATGAAATTGGATCATATGAACAGTCTCAAGCCTTTCTAGCTAGAGTGAAGATGTTGAAGAAGGGAAAGTTCAGGAAGTCCAAGAAGAGAGATATGTCCAAGTTTCAATTTTTTAAGTGCAATGAATATGGACACTTTAATAGGGACTTTCTAAGCCAAAAAAAAGAAGGAAAGGAGTGAGGCTCACATAGCTGAGGAGATGGGAGAACCTAAGAAGGAGCCAAAGAAACAAGATGTGAGATAACTTTACTATTGAAGAAGTAACTTTGGTTGCCAGGTTCTCTAGGAATATTAATATTTCCTTTAGGATAGTATGCATTATTTTTTATATAAGAGTCTTTATTTTTCATAAAATCATAGAGATAAGCGTGTGATACTAAAATGGATAGAGTCTATTTGGTTACACTACTTTGTAGAAATCATGTATTATTTAAAATAACAGATAGATAGACCATTTTTCATATTTTTCATCTAGGCATAATCAAACATCATGTTAGAAGTAGTCATGTTGCTTAAGTGGATAATCACGATCTTGTAAGAACCATCCCTTTAAAAGGTTCTTGAAAGAAGCATTATGACAAGGATGGTATACATTTCATACTATATGGAAACAATATTCTTAAAGGGAGGAAGGAATGCAATGGGTCAGGTTGTAGGTCCTATATGAGACACATAGCTAGATGATGGAATAAGAGGCATAAGGAATACATATTGAAAGTGAATCTAGGAAAGATTCATGTGTATATAATCTTGTAACATGATTTGTATAATTATGTGATGTTTTAAAAGGAATAATTTTTCTTACTCAAGGATGAACACATAATTAATACTTTCTCTAGATTATGTAGAATATTGATTAAAATCCAATATAATATTTGGAAGAAAAGTTATAACTTGGTAATCAAGTTTGATCCTTAGGCACTATGATGCATGAAGGAAGATTCAAGTGGAGATCATCTATGGGGATGTTGATGATTGAATGAGAAGGTCATTACGATGAGGTAAGTCTAATTTTAAATATTATTGGTTATCTGGTTAACATATTATTTTTCTACCTAGAAGGATGTTGTAGGAATACATGACTATAGTTGAGGCAAGTTCAATTGTATGGATGAAATTTATGAACAATATTAAGGAACCTCAAAATCTAATACCTGACAACTATGTGTTGGGTGTGGAGCCTCATTATCTTCTTTATTTAGATATATCGCTGCGTTGGACCCTTGTTCTTAACGGGGTGGCAACGTCGCTTGTCATTTGATCGTTGTCATGGGGGTCCAAGGGGGGGCGACGGGGGTTTGAGCGCAGTACCCCCAAAGCTAAAAATAGATGTAAAATTGCCTTGTAAAATATTGTAATTTTGTAGCCAATTTAGGACGTTCATTAGGCATATGATATGATGGTAGAAGCTATGCTTAATTTATGCTTTTTTTCAATATAAGGCAACCCCTCGGTTCACATGAGGGAATTGTATTGTGACTATGTGTGGTATGTGTATTCTGAGTGAAAAGAGAAAGGGAGACTATGTGAGAGAGTAGGGGATATTACATCGTATCTACTGTAGGTTGTGTCTCTTCATTTTGTTTCTCCGTGGACGTAACCCAAGTTGGGTGAACCACATATATCTGTGTCTCTCTTGTTTTATATGTTTTCTCTATTTGTATTTCTACATAGTTTTATGTGTTCCATTTCTCTGTAAGATATAAGTTTCTAACAACTAGTATCAGAGCCAAAGGTCTATTTGGCTGGTAAACTCGTAGGAAAGAAGGGTTCCTGGTTTGAGTGGGAGAAATGGTGGAAGATGGTAGGTTTAGGGTCAAGAAATTTAACTACCAAAACTACCCATTGTGGAAGATTCAGATGGAATATTATATGTATTAGAAATATCTATACCTACAATTGAGTGGAAAAACAAAGAAGCCATTGAGTATGACAGACGCAAAATGGGAGATTATTGACAGAAAGGAACTTGGAACAATACAACTATGCCTCGCAGCATCAATAGCCTTCAATATTTCAAAGTAAAACATAAAACAAAGGGTTTAATGATGACATTGGTGAAACTATATGAAAAAACCTCGGCCTCAAATAAGGTATTTATTATGAAGCGTTTACTTAGTATGAAAATTTCGGAAGGTGGATTTGCTGTTGGCCATTTAAATGAATTTAATATGGTTACCAGTCAGTTAAGTTATGTAGGGATAAAATTTAATGATGAAGTTAGGGCTCTATTATTTCTATGCTCATTTCCCAAAAGTTGGAATGGTTTAGTTATGGCCATTAGTAACTCTATCTCAGGATCTAGTACTTTAAAGTTTGATGATGTTGTCAGTGACATCCTTAGCAAGGAAATGTGACGGAAAAGCTTTGGTGAGACATCAACTAATGCTTTGAGTGCAAAGACTAGGGGAAGAAAAATTGAAAGAGGACAAATCCCAATATATCACAGTAAGTCAAGGAAAGTCAGATCCAAGTCTAGATCGGAGATATTTTGCTGGAAATGCTGGAAGAAAGGACATCTGAAGAAAGACTGTAAGTCTCAGAAGGGAAAAGAAGGAGACCCACAACAAGAAAAAAATTATGAAGCGAATGTGATAGGTGATGTGTTGCAAGAAGATTTGATTATTTCTTTAGAAAACGTTATTTATGCCTGGGTGGTAGATTTAGGAGGCTCATTCCATGCCACACCTGATAAGAAACATTTTCATGACTATGTTCAAGGATATTTTGGACAGGTTCATTTGGGTGATGATAAACCCTGTAAAATCATTGGAATGGGTAAATTTCCTTTAAAAGAACAGAATGGAAACCAATGGTTATTAAAAGAGGTAAGGCATGTTATTTATCTGAATATAAATATGATTTCAACAGGGCAATTATGTGGTGAAGGTTGTGTGACAAATTTTACAGATAAAACCTTGAAGGTCATTAAAGGAGCCCTGGTAATAGAAAAATGAGAAAAGGTTGGTACATTGTATTTATGCAATGGTATTTCTAATTTTGTTAATGATTCAAACTCCACAGGAGAAAATTCAACATTATGGCACCATAGGCTCAGACACATGAGTGAGAAGGGGATGAAGATTCTTCACTTAAGAAATTTGTTGCAAGGTTTGAAGAATATTGATTTGGATTTCTGTGAGAATTGTGTTTATGGAAAATATAAGAGAGTCAAATTTCTTAGAGTTGGGAAAGAAAATAAGAGCGAAATATTAGAGCTTGTACATACAAAAGTATGGGGAGTAGTTTATGTATCATCTCTTGATGGCTCTCAATATTATGTTATGATGCGAATATAAAAACTTGGATCTATTGTATTAAGAATAAACCTGATGTATTTGATATTTTCAAGAAAGGGAAAGCTTTGGTTGAGATTGAGACATAAAAGAAGTTGAAGTGTTTCAGATCAGGCAATGGAGGTGAATATTTCAACAATTAGTTTGATGGGTATTGTTCAGAGCATGGAATTCCCAGAGAGAAAACAATTCCTGGAAGAAAATGGTGTGTTAGAAAGGATGAACAAGACAATCATGGGGTGTGCAAGGTGCATGAGATTGCATGCAGGATTGCCTTTACAATTTTGGGAAGATGTTATAGATATTGTTGTTTATATAATAAACAAAGGGCCTTCAATTTCCTTGGATGGTGGCATTCGAGAGGAGGCGTGGACATGTAAAAATGTAAATCACTATTTTTTAAAGCCTTTTGGTTGTGTTGCCTTTGTCCATATTAATAAAGAAAATAGAACAAAGCTTGAGGAAAAATAAAAGAAATGTACTTTTATTAGATATGGTGTTAATGATTTTGGTTATCGCTTATATGATTATGAAAATCACAAAATAATTTGGAGCATAGATGTCATATTCAATGAAAAGGATCAGATCTTGCTTCCCGACGATTTACTTTAATAGTCAAGACTTGTATGTATCAGGACTCCTAATATCGGAAATGAAAATCAATTAAATATCTGAAAAGGAATTTCATTGAAAACATTTAAATAGCAATAACATTATTTATCGGAATTTTGTCCATCAGAGAATTGTTCTCATTTAGGAAGTCTTGTTTATCGAAGTTCTTATCTTTCTCTTTAATTCTCTTAGAACCTCAGAACTTGGGAATATCAAGTTAATTATCCTCGTAGGTCTCCTATCAATTCATTATGGTCTTTCACTTTGCTGGCATGAAGTCGTATTTCACTTATCTTTGTATATATACTCTTACTTTCATGTTACCATGGTGGTCAAGAGCTCTGTATTTTAATTATAAATTCATCAAAACCAATTATTCATTCCTCAGGATGACTTTGTGACTTTGGAGATATACATTCTTCATGGTGTGTACATGTAGGCTTCTTTTTACTCTTCTCGACAATCTTCCTTGCTAATGAGAAATGCATTACCTATGGCTTGCTTACATTTTTATCTTTAACTTACTATTGGATGCTCATTTCATCTCATCATCCCAACCATATTTTAATATGCATCGTTTTATTTTTTTTTCAAAGGTACTTTTGAGAAGCCACTATGATGAAACAACCAACTGGTAAAGAAATTTGGAATATGTAATAATATGGATTATGGTTAATTCAAGTTTGAATTCTCTTTTGTTTAAATTTTTGTTATATCACTCCATATTTATCATCCAAAGATTCAAAGAGTCCTCTCCATCTATACATATGCATTACATTGTTTGGGACTTGGTATTTATTCTTGACAATTTATTAAAAAATCATGAAGTGAATATGAAATTTGAAATATCAAGAGAACAATCCTCACTGCAATTCATAAAGAAGCACTGTTTCATTCTCATTTCTATATATTTGGTCTAGTTTTGATTACTTGAACATGAGACATCATTTTATAGTTTTATTGTTCATTGTAATTTAGATTTAATAAATTATGATTTTGGGCCAATGAAAACTACATTGAAACCACCTTATTTATGCTTTTTAATTCTAACCAAAAGAAGAAGTTATTATTCGTTGGGGAAAATCCATACCTTTCAGCTAAAGTTTTAAATGGAATTATTCCAATGGTAAGTTTCATATGCCCACTTTCATTCTTTCCCATTTTTGTTTCAACTTTGTTTTTAATTCTACTGATCTTAAACTCTGTTTTTTAGGTTTTCATGATCATTTTTAACACCCCTGATGGCTCGAATTGGGAACTCATTCCCTTTATTGTTTGCTTTCGAGTTTTGGAACAGAAGTTACAATGTTTATAAAATGAGTTAAATTGGGGAGTCCCTAAACTTTTACTTGTTTCTTAAGTATTTCGTTTATCATAATATTGGTTAAGATGATTTTATCTAGGATTTGCTTTGAAACAAGAAACTTTGCAGCAGCCAGAGACTTCTCATTTAGCTTATTATATCTCATGATTTTTATTCACCCTTTAATTTCAAATGCATAATCGCTGATAACTCCTCAGGATAAAATTTACGAAATTCTCAACAAAAGATGAATGTTCACATGATTATCTTTCCTTACTCTTTTTGTTGAGACATTTGTATAAACATTCTTGTTAGGGTTTGTCTTTTAGATTTGAGAATTTTCTTTTAGCTTTCGATTTCTTAATTCTTACATTTTTTGGAGTCTGATAATTTATTTTTTTACCTTAGTTTATATTTATTTTTATTTGTATTACTTTTGGCTTGATTTTAGTGACTTCGATGAGATCTATGTGGAAGACATTTTCCTCACCCCACAATGGTTGGCATACATGGGAACTTTATACTTTATCTATTTCAATGAATATCATTTATCATTAAAGGTATATCTTTATAGAACCATAGATCTCTCTTGCTTTAAATATTTTTTATGGAGGAACACACATCCTTTATAAGTGATATAGTTCACCCCTTCAAGGAAAAAAATAACATGAGTTTAAATCAATGGATCCCTCACATCCCTCCACATAAAAGCCTTTGATTAATAGCCACGGGAAAATAATTTGGAGTCAACACTATGAAAATATTATATCCATTAACATAAGTCTCTATTAATATCCTGCCTCTTTTACTCAGGTACATCATAAACTAAAATCTTGCAAATGTTCTTATCAAAAGGGTGATTAAAAGAGGAAGCACGAGAAATACATGTAAACATGTCGAGGCTATGGACATTCGCTGGAAGCGGGGCTATGCTTGTATGGCATAAAAGACAATTTTGTTGGGGTACTGTTCAGGCTTGGTGGCAATGAAGTGCTGTCAGAGATCATTCATAACAATGGATATACGCTTTATCAAAAAAAAAAAAACTCCTATATGTACCTTATTCTATTTCTTATACGAGGTAATTTTAAAATAAACTTTTCCCAAAATTTAGATTCATGATTTTTACTCAAGTCTGCTTTGAGTAATTATCTTTTCAAACTCATATTGTTCAATCTATTTATGTGGGACCCATGTGAAATGTTTTACTGTTAGATTATTTCGTGGAAGTCATTATTCTTGATTTTTAGGTAATTAAAGTTCATTATCTTTAACCAGAGATAACTAATTCTTCTCCCATGTGTCACCATTATTGAGGTGAAAACTCAACCCCCCAATTTTTGACTTATTTATTTCAGATAATGGGGACCATTTCTTTGGACTTTTCATTTGGTTAAGTGTCCTACAATTTTTCCAATTTTTCATTTTCTTCATATTTATATTTTGATTATTTCATTGAGTTTGAATTTTAGCAAGTTTTCCATCGATACTTGTTTCGTCTCATTTGATTACTTGGTTTGCAAACGACACTCCTCTGAAGTTTGATCATTTTATCGCTTGGGTTAAAAAATGTACAAAATTCTTTTGATACTTGTAAATAAAATAGTAATTTATTGTAAATATTAATTCCTAGTCAATTTGTATCAATCAATTCATTTTTCACTAATGGTCCTACAAAATCACCCAACCAAATTGTAGAACAATTAAAATAATGAAATTTCAAGAACTTGGTAATTTATTCCAAATTCAAATTTTAAAAGAAATTACGAGACCTGAAAAATGAAAAGTGGTTGTAGTTCATTTTGTCGGATTTTTAATTACTAATTGGTTGTAGTTTATAATGGATTAGTTTTACTCCATGTGGGCCCCACTTCATCTCACCTCCTCCCTTACTCTTTTATAAAAAGTCCCGATAAAAATTTTTAATATAAAAAATATCTCTAATAAATAAATCCTGATATTACATATCAGACATCATCAATTTTAATTAGTGTTAGAATATCACATTTTGAAACAATGAGTTATTTTTTTTTTTACCAAATATTTCCTCATCCTCATTAATTTAATAACCCCGGGAACAATAACATTGAATTGAAAACCAAGTGGCTATAATTTATATGGAAAGAAACACCCACCTTTATGTATACCTCACCTCTCTTACCACACTTCATTCCCCACTTCATATCGAAACCCGACACTTGTTTTTTTTTAGATCTAGGGGAATTCGTAACTGGTGGGGCTTTTCCTGAGCGAGGCCCAGATTCAAATCCAACTGGCTACCACTATAAACCTAGGCTAAGTTGCAACAACCTGCAAGCCACACTGTAACATTTAACTTATGTCTCAACAAGAGCCAAGACGTCAGCTATGCTCTTCTAGCCAAAACACAACAGATATATATCTCCACAAAGATTTCATCTTAACAAATCATTTTTTTTTTAAAGTCATAATATCCCTCACCCTTCTTCACTCCTCATATAGGACATGAGCATTTTTCTGAAAACTCTCATTTTAAAAAATCTTTGATATATATACAAGAACGGGTATGAGTTTATATTAGAGAGTGGCCAAAAGCCTTCATCGGTTACAATATGTCGGGCCTAGCCCTTTAGTCTTTATTCCTCGTCCGATCGTAGACCCCAAGAATTTAGGGAATCTACAATTTTTTACACGAGGCTAGAGAATCTATCTTTGTTATTTTTTCCTAGCTTATAAAGACACACAAGCTGTTATAAAATAGTGCGGAAAAACATTGCGGCGATTATGGGATAGAGTCCCACTCCTCGGTTTCGTCTACCCGAGGGAAGACTACCGAAAGGACACCTGCCCCTGTTGGCTTCCAAATCGCATCTTTATTTTTTTCTCTCGACCATGGAGGAAGCTTGCGAGTTCGGAAATATTTCACTCATGTTTCTTATTCTTGGGATCGCTCAGCCAATCTAAGATCTACCGAATGAGTCCTCCACTAAAACTTTGATGATGGACTGAGAATCTCCTACAACACTTAAATCTGAAGTACCGATTGCCTTTGCTTGCTTAAGACCCTCGAAGTGCCCGAAAGGCTTGCAGAATCTCGGTGGAATGCCCAAGACGGGCATACTTGGTCGCTTATACCCTCCTTATTCTTTATAATTCCTCTGCCCTAATAGCCGGGGTTGCCTTTCGCAGCCCCATCGAAGAATAAATAGGATCGCGTCACATGCGGTGAGCAAGTACGAAAGTTCTCGCTCATTTCCTCCGAATTGCCACTCTTTCATGCTCTTGGGCCGCCTTGTTTCGCCGAGCCCGAAGACCCAACGAGGCACCCCAATCTAAATCATTTGGATTTAAGTTGAATTCCGATAGTCTTTGCCACCAAAGTTTCTTTCCGCAGGCTTTTGACTTTGCTTGGTGATGAGCCGAGATTTAATTTTTCATCCCTAAAAAGCTTCATTGACGCTCGAGCAGTTGCCGGCATATGAATTTCGGTGGGAGAACCATCTTTGCTTTAAATATTTCATTTTTTGAAGAGTTCTGGATAACAAGTGTGCCAATTAGAAAATAAGTCGAAATATACACGGGAGAAGAGTGAACTTCCGTTTTCCCGACAATTCATAACAGTCGCTGCATTTCTCTTGAGAAATGTAACCAAAATGATGTGTGAGCACTCTCGTTTGGCAGCAAAGATGGCATCTTGATGGACCTTGAAAACCTTTTTCTTGTCATCTTGTCATCGTGAGTATTCCTCTGGCAAAGCAACCAACAAAATAATGTAGAGCCTTTGGCATAGAATTATATTTCCACGACCCTCTTCCATCTGAGCGAGATCGAGAGCGTACAGAGAGGCGGTCTGGAGGCACTTGTACCCTGCTGGCTGTATATTTACGCGGAGCGGATCCCCATCCCACGAACATCTTTCTTTGCCTGCGTGGGCGCTTTGCCATTTAATAGTGCGAGCGAGGAGATGTCAAAGGCTCGCGCTGGTTACGGTGGACAACGGAGGAGCACGCATTCTTGCGCGCAGCTATCATCCACCGCGATATCCCACGGTGACATACCCTGCGCTATCCAACCAATGTCTCAGTATGCAAGGAGGCAGTTTCGACGCTAATGGAGGGTTGTGCAACATAATGCTCGTCTTCCCAGATCTTGATGCATTTTCCATTGCCCGGTATCCGGTAATCGCTTGTCATTGATAAGAGAAATTGCTTTATGACGACGTTTGACCAAGTGCGATCTGTCGTGGGAAGAAAATTGTCCAGGGCTCTTTTTCCTATTCCACACGTGGGGTATTTCCTCCAAATAGCTCATTGCGCCTAGCACGGGATGCTGAGCAATGACTCGCCAATAGCTTGGCCCCCCATTGCGATGTTTTGAAAGCAAAAATATTTGAAATTAAGGCCTCTCCTTCCATCGGAGGCTTACAAATTTTCTCCCAAGCCGACCAAAGGAATTTTGTCATTGAGGTTGCCACCTTTCCAAAAAAACTTACGGATGTAGGCTTCCATTTTTTTAATAATGCCGCAGGGTGCTAGGAGCACAGAAAATTGGAATATGGGAAGATGCACGAGGTCGAGATTGATTAGAACAAGCTTGCACCGCGAGGTTCAACGAAGAATCCCCGGGCACGGAATTTTGCCTTGAATTTGTCCAAAGAGGGGCCCAATCTCTCGCTATAAGCTAGATTGCGAAAGATGGGAAGACCGGGTAAATGAAGGAGGACCGACTTATGGTAGCGAGTGGAACCCGAGTTCGGGAGATGGCGAGAAAGAGTAAGAGCGAAATATTCCAGTGACTTTACATTTCCCTTTGTTTGGTGCGTCTGCGAAGCTTCATCAAATCATCTAAGACCTCCTTAAACCTTAAGGCGGATCTAGCGGCGACTCCCAGCGAGAAGAGGTGTCGTTCGCAAAAGAGTGTGAGTTTACATTTTTCACCCTGCGACGTATGATAAGCGAGATCTCCGTGCCATCGATTTGCGATCAAGGAAGAAACTTAAGGCACGGACTTGGAGAACGAAGAGTAGCAGAGAGAGGGGCAGCCTTGCTGAGCCCCTCTTGAGCTTTGAAGAAAGCAGTGCTCTCCCATTCACCGAGCGCTCATGGGTCAACAATACTTGCTCGAATCCAGTTTACAAACCCTAGGTCCAAAGCGAAACTTTTCAAAAACTTCCCAAAGGAAGCTTTGCACGACACGATCGAGGCATTTTCCGGTCTAATTTAATCACCATACCCTTCTCTTTTCGAAGTTGACTCGAATGGATCGCCTCTTGTACCGAGGATGTAATTGTCGGCAATCTGTCTCCCCCGAACAAATCCACCTTGGTTCTCGGGTATGATCACCGGAAGGATGCCTTTTAGCCTATTTGCGATTACCTTTGTGATTAATTTGTATCCAATGTTGCGAAAGAGAGATTGGGCGGAACCGGTTGAAATCTTTTTGCACCCTTTTCTTGGGGATAAGGGCGAAAAAGGGCGAGCTGGTCTGCCCCAATTTTCTGACAATTTTGAGATTTCAGATCACTCAAGAGATCTTTCTCCACAATCCGCTTGACATGTTTGAAGGAATACGTGCGTGAAACCATCGGGCACCGCTTTGTCGGAGCTCCACATCTTGGCTCGAGCATCTTTTATTTCTTGGATGGAAATCTTCTCTTCGAGTGCTTGTTAATAAGAGGAGATCCTTGTAGGTATCACCTCCGCAAATGTGGAAATCGGTCCAGCTCGCCCTCTTCTTTATACAAGTTTTGGAAGTGATTGTAGGTCCGCATTCTTTTACTGCTCAAAGTCTTTGTGGATCAAATTGCCATCTTTGATTTCGGCTATGGAATTAAAGCTTTTTTCTTGCTTGAGCTTGTTTATGAAAGAAGCGGAATTTCTATCTCACGCTTTAAGCCATAGACTCCTAGATTTTTGTCTCCAATGCTCTTCCTCTGATACGAGTGCTTTGTGGTAGATTTGTTGAAGCTCCGCCTCCTTGTCTAAAACTGCGAGATTGATTTCTACATCCTCAATTTGGGCTTGATTCTATGTAAGGTTATCTTGGGCTCCTTTCTTTCTTTTGCGGGAGTGGGAAGGCCTTTGGCCCATGTTTTGAGCGACTTTCAATCTTCTAAGTTTTTCTTCCCATATGAAGAAGGGAGAACTTCGCGGCAATTTCCGGTGTCTGGACCACATTCAAGAACTCAGGGCTCCTTAACCCAAAGAGCACCGAACCTGCGAATGGGATGGGACCGAGATCCTTGTGATTCGACAACTCTAACAAAATGGGCTTATGATCGAGACAGCGCATGGGAGGATGAGCAATGCGGATTCTATTCTAAACGAAAAGGAACTCGCACCAAACATCTATCAAGTCTAGCGATGAATATGACTAGGGCCTATTCTCTTATTGGTCCGGGTGTGCTACCGTTATACGGAGGGTATCGAGCGGATCCCGGTCCCGCATCGAGATCTTCCCACCCACTCTTGCTTTGGGTCCCTTACGATTGTACCTCCTCGCTTTTCATCTCGAGCGTAGAGTGAGATTTAGGTCCCCCTGTGATAATGATGCTTTCGATTCTCTGTCTCTGCTACGTGCCTTATGGAGTCCCGGCCTCCCTTTTCTCCTATGTTATTAGGAACATAAACATTGAACAGCAGATAGTCTCCCTTGTTTCCTTCGAATGTAACTTCAAGAACAACCAATGGATATTAGTGTGCCTCCATGACCCGATCTGTACTTGAGGGTTCCCGCAGAGAGCCTAACTCCCGCAGAGCTCCCCTTGATGGCACTGCTAGTCCACTACTTCCCTTCGGAGCTTTTTTCTGATTTGGAGAAATTCATTTTCCTCCATTTTTGGTCTCTGGATTAGAAGAATGTCCGGGAGTTTCTCTTCTAATAAGACTTCTCACTCGCTTCTTCTTTTTACTTTACTCCCCATTCTCTCAGGTTCGAGATGGTCTTCATCATTTGATTCTTTGGTGTGGGGCTCCCCGGAGCCATGAGACTGATTTTTGAGCGCCTTCGGATTCTTGCCAGGGAGTTTTTTCCGTCGTAGGGCGACTACCCTAGAAGCTTGTCTTTGTAGGTTTCCCCGATCTCTCTTTCTCTTGCATATTTTCGGCCCCTTGCACGGATCTTCTAACTGAACGTTTGCGTTTCTCCGGATTTCTCCATATTCCATGACTCCTCCGAGTCCGTTCCTCCTCGGAGGCTTCGTTTTGCTTTTCCTTGTCCCTTGCCATGTTACTCTCTTCGGGTCTTATTCTGTTGAGTTCGATTTTATCTGCCGTGGTTTTGACGGGGCTCTCCTCTTCCACGGGAATTTCCTTCGCGAGCGTTAGGGTCTCGAACCCATTTTCTTGACTTCTTGACGAGGATAAATTTTGGGCGTGGGCCGGGGAGAGATCCTTGTGCCCCGGATTTCTTGTGATTTATCTTTTGATCTCTTGACTTGGTTCCATCCTTCATCCTTCCCTTTTTCGTTTCACCTTTGTTTCGGAGCATCCTCTAGCAAAATGGCCGTAGATGTGGCATTTGCGACATTTGAAAGGGAGGCGCTCGTAATCCGACACTTGAACATGCGTCCAAAGCTCACCAACCTTTAGTTTGATGGCTCCCGGGGAAGACCCACCTCTAAATCTACCTCGACACGAATCAGGGCGCAATCATATCGGTCGTTGTTGTTGGCTCGTCTATGAACTTGCCCAATGTGTTGCCAATATGTTTAAGGGAATCCAGTTCCAACGGTCGAAGCCCGGTAGGGATTAGAAGCCGAACCCAAAACGGAGACCGGCCCGATGGCACATCCCGCAGTAGGATCAGAGTGCAGGGTCCATTTATTGAGGTAGAGACCTTGTGGTCCCATGAAATAGGGTCCATTCCCGAAGATCGGTCTTTATCCTCCTTAGTATTGAATTCAAACGAGGAAGTAGCCTCCTTTCCAAGAAAATATGAGGTGACTTTATTCTTGATCGGCGGAATCCAATTCTTAACAACCCGGTTTTCCGTTGACTGGGTGAGGGCCGCGAGACAGTGAATTGACCCACTAGGGCGCGATGCGGTAGAGACAAGGCAGCGGGATCGGTCCCTCGGGGAGGTAGGGTTACCTCACGGAACATCATCGATCTTCTTAACAAACTTAGAGGCATCGGTTCTCTTCTTGGGCAACGAGGGCGATCAAGGAAGAAAGGCGGGTCGAGGCATCCGGAGGAGGAGGCCGAGAGGGCCCTAGAGGCGATCCTTGTGTCTCCATAGTCGGCGCAAAGGGATCGGCGACTTGCTGCACGGCTCCCGGACGAGCGCGGGGCATCGCCAAGATCGAACGACAGAAGAGAATCGAGTCGGATCCGAGGAGCGACACGAGGATGCGGGCGACGGTCCCGCTGCGAGAGGGCGCGGTTTCCGAAGGGGGCCGATGAGATCCGGAAAGTGGATCCGATCAGATCCCAGCCGGGGACCGCGCGAGGCCGAGAGGGCCGAAAAGCAGAAGCGAGAAGAGGGGCGCGTGGGGCGGCGCCCGGCTCCCGAGCTGGCGCGGGGCCGACGCCGCGATCTCACAAGCAGTCCCCAGAAGAGAATGAATTCATTGGCAGACTTAGTAGCTAACCAGGACCAGTAACATTTTAAAATCTTTGATATTGTTCAACCTCCGATATCCGATTTAATACGATGGCTATTTTGATTTAACGTAAGGTAGGTTGCCTTATGACTCCTGCGCCTCCATTTCATTCAAAGCCTTTCTCCATTACATTTCGATTCACTTGTGAATCCATATGCCACGTGAGGTTTAAAAAAAATTGTTCTTATAATATATTATATTTTATTTACAATTTTTATATAATTAATTTTAATTTTAATTAATTCTTAATCCATTTTAATTTTTCATTACAATTTTAATATCATCAAATTTTAATTTTAATTAATTTTTAATTTTATTTACAATTCATTTTAATGGTATATAATTAGTTTGTAATTAATATAATATTTTTAAATTTAATATTAATTAAGTAATAACTGTAAATTTAGTGTAAAATTAGATTTTTAATTAAATTTTTTTATTTTTAGTCGAGGTAACAAATTTTTCAAAATTTTGGCAATTTTGAGAGTTAAACTTTGGGAGCTCATAAGTTGAGTTTTACTTAGCTAAATATGACTCAAAATGAATCGTTAGATAGATAAAATTATGGATAATATCTTTCAACTGGTTGCATGACTAGATTCGGTCATTTAATGAGTCTAAAATTCAGTAGAAATTCAAGCTCTAAATTTGTAAACAAAATTAATTTTCTGAGTTTAATTTTTTACATTTTCATTTGCTCATAGAATATATTGAGTGCAGATCCATTCGAATATGTTCTCTTTAACCAATAAGATATATAAAAGGATCAATAGAAAGCTCAGATTTCTTTTTATTTAATTAATTAATTGAGTTTTGATTGGAGAAATTATATTTTCCAAATTTGGTATTTTTTTTTAAATTTTAATTTGCATTTTAATTAAATTTTGAATGGTTTTGGAAGGAGAACAATTGAAAATATGAGGAAGAAAAGATTTCGATCAATGGAATTTATCCAAGGAATTGAAAAAAAATATTTTGGACCAATGAGAATGGTTGGAGCAAAATGATTCTTCAACAACCCTCGTATTTGTAATTCATTTTGTAAATTATAAATAGTGGTTTGTAGAATGTAATAAGGGTTTCTCTTCTCTGCAATTATATAATTCTTATAATACTATTGTAATAGTGGTTTGGAGTTGTAAGTGATAGGAGGGTAAAATCTCAAATCTGGGGAATTATTTTGGGATTTTTCTTTTACATTCTAGACTGTGTTCGAGGAGATATGCTTGCATTATTGCAACTCAATTTTGCAGCATATTTGAAGAATTGTAAAGGATTATTGGAGATCAGAGCCAAAAAAACATATTCAATAAATTGGTATTTAAAAATACTATTGTTTTTATATTGATTTCGTTTTATAATGGTAGAAATGTGTCTTTCATTCATATTTGTGCACTATTGTCGATGTTATTAATTTGCCTCATAATTTGTTGTTATTTATCTCTGCTCTTGTGTTTTGAACTCTGATTTATGAGTAACTATTTACTCACAAATCATCCCTTTTAATTTGGATTTAGCAAACAATATATTTTATGAATTATTTCTTTATATTATTGTTTAATCATTCGAGTTACTGATTTAATAATCATCATCATTTTGTGAACTACTTCCTAAATTTTGTTGATTAATTATTCACCATTAATAAATCTATAAACATGATATGTTTTGGAAAAAATAATAATAGTTAACTAAACTATTTCATTAACTATATATTCATCTTAAGTTAGGCATATTGAAATCCCAATCATTTAAGTACTTTGATCTTGGTTGGCTTAGATCTACATCTTCCTAATCGACATAGGCTTAGGATTTCTTTCCTTTTTCTTGCATTTTAAAATTAATTTGCATCTTGCATTCTAGAAGTCCTCTTACCAAAGAGGAAAACTTTATTTGTGGCTTGGTTGAGCCCCATATCAACTTAATGATCACTTTCTTTCCTCATCAGCAAGAAGATTCGATCTGATGTCTCTTCTCTATTGGTATATGAAAGTCAAATTTTAAGCCAATAGAGATAAATAGAAGGTAGTTGGACCTATTTTAACCAATTGGAACCACCATTTCAATGGAAAAGGAGTTGCATTAAGTTCCCGATAGGACGGTCTCCTTTATAATGTTGAGGCAGAGGATTTTGAGCCACCAACAGGGTCATAAAAAATACTCTAGTTATCCCAGTAGAAAGAAAGGGAAATTCATCAGCATCAAGTTCTCACAAGGATCAAGTTTTCCACATGATTAGTGACACAAAGTTGAAAAGCTATATTTAAAAGGTCACCTCATATTCCTTTCCCTTGAGAAATAAAATCTACTGAAAATTTTATTTTTGGATATTAGGGCCTTAAGGTAGAACCAAAATTTATGGAATATACAAGTGAATTCATCTCTAGCCTATTAGGCATCAAAAACCTTGTCTCCACAACTCATTCTTTTACATGTGGTTGAAAGTCCTCCAATATAAATTTGTGTCTAAGAATAGACAATTGCATCCCTTAGGAATGAAACAAAGGCACAAATTGCTTCTAGAGATACCATCCCCAGAGAATAGTCTAAATACAACCTCAAACCAAAGAAAAAGGTAACCCTCAACTTCCCTAATAAAGTGGCAGGGAGAGTAGAATGTATTTATGGGAATAGTAAAAAACCTAATCAAAGAAGGTGCAAGTCCTATTTTCCTTTAGCATGGAAATAAGAATCCTCCAAGATTTGATGTGGAAAGAAATGCTCATTGATAGGTACCCTCAAACCAAATGTCAATGTTGATGGTATAAAATTATCTATCTAACATGGTTCTAGATAATATGATCTAGACTGCAAAATATAGCTTGTGGTGGGGTCCACACTAGATAGTATAAAATTTTGACCATAAGCTTCAATTCAGAATCCAATTAATGGCTTCACTCCACAAAATTTTGTTGAACTCTATATTTTTAAACCTAGATGCCTCCACTAATATAGATGAAAAAAATCCATGATTAACTTTTTTTTACATCTCCCTCAATTGAAAAATATGGTTTTTGTTAAAAGTTGAAATTATAAAGAAATGGATCTAGTCTGATCTTCAGACTACACTATATAATTGGATGATTGTAGACCTAGAGCTGAAATAGTTAATTGTGGATTCCGATTTTGGATTTATGAACCACTTGCCTACATCATTCAACTTTTTTTTCAATAGATAAAGAGAGCTCAATTTGTCTATACTCAAATAATCATGATCACCATAAGGATACAAAGGAAAATAGAAACACACACACACACACACACACACACACACACACACACACACAATATGAAAGGGGAGATTACATAATAGATAATGCGATGCATGGTCTTCCTCTCTTCACATTCTCACACTTTTTCAAAACCGAGAGAACTCTCAATATCTAACTCTCTCAAATTACAATTCTATTACATAGGCTCTCGTACCTTGATTCAATAAATTCAATCCGTTTCAATGAATTTTCTAAAAATTTCCTAAATTAGATAAACTTATCCCTTAACATAGCTATCAAATGACACTCATCTTATCTTCCCTAGCAATATATATTTCTTCTAGAGTATATTTAGGGAAATATTACAAATTAAATAGAATTAAGGAAATCAAATTCCTTTGGGAAATGAGTGTTGACCTAAGAAGGTCAAAATTGACTTTTACCGGTAGATGTTCCTACATCAGACTCTTGAGGATGAAAAGAATTGTTCATGAGATATTCAATTTTTTCACCATACCTTGAAATATCTATTGTTATCATCCAAATGGAATCTTATATTAGTTAATTCTTCCATTTGACCAAACACTAAAATATTCTTTACCTCTGGTTCTCTTGGCTACCCTTTGATCCAACACAGCTTCATTCTCTTTCTGAACTGCTTCTAGTAGTCTTTTATTTCATCCATTGGTCTGATATGCATCACCTAAAAGCTCATATGTTGTAACACTTTTTGTCTCCTTAAAGGGATACAAATATACAACATTCAAAATTGGAGAAATCACAATATCATTCAGGAGTTCTAACTCATAAACATTAGAAGAAATTTTTCTTAAAATATTACGTGGACCTATTTTATTAAGTTTTAATTTATTGTATGGAATTTTTTTTTAAAAACTTACATGGACCAATTTACATAAGTTTAAATTTATAGTATGTCCCTATAGGAAACCTTTCCTTCCTGAGATATGTTATCACTAAGTCACCAAATTTAAATTCCAAATATCTATTTTATTATCAAATCTTTGCTTATACTTGTTGTTTTCTTTCAATTGTTTTTTGAATCTCTCTTGTAACTCATGCATGCTTGTGGCAAGGTCTTCAGCATCAACATTCCTTAACTTTTGCTTTCCAAAATTTCTCAACTCATAAATTCCTCTCAAATGCAGTCCATATACTATCTGAAATGGACTCATCCTTGTGCTTCTATTGGGTTAACTGTTATAAGAAAATTCATCCTGAGCAGGTACTTGATCCCACTATTTGGGATGCTCACTGACCAAGCTCCTCAAGATATTTCCTAAGCTCATGTTTACCACCTATGTTTTCCCATCTATCTATGGGTGATATGCTAAACTGAAATTCAAGTCAGTACCTATTTTCTTCCATAATGTTCTCCAAAAATTACCTACAAATATTGTATCTTTATCTAATATAATACTTTTCGGCAAACCATACAACCTTACAATCTATTTAAAGATTAAATTAGGAACGTTGATTGCATCACTTGTCTTTGTACAAGCTATGAAATGCATCATCTTTAAAAATATGTCTACAACCACTTAAGTGGAACTTTTACCTCTTCGAGTTCAATGCAACCCAAAAAAAAATTCCATACTCACAAAGTCCCACAATTTTCTTGGAATTGGAAATGGCTTATATAAAACTAAATTATGAATCATTCCTTTAGCATGTCGACATACTCTGCATCTTTCAACAATTTTTTTTACATTAGCTTGCATACCTAGCCAAAAATAAAAATCATTCAAGAAAGAAAATGTTTTATCCTATACAAATTGTCATAACAATCCTCCATTGTGCTTCTCATTTATCAATTGTGCCTCATTGAGCATTTTAGTATGCAAAAATTATTATCATTGAACAAAAAGCATTCCTAAATCATATGAATCAACCACTAAGTTATGCCCACTTTGTTTAGATTTTCACATGATGCATATGCATCCTTAAAATATGTATCATCTATGTTCATATGTTTTATCCCACCAAATCCAAAAACTTTAACTTGAAATTCATGTATAGTTAAATTAATTTTACCTAATGCATTAACTACCTTATTTGATGAACCACTTGTGCGCCTAATTACAAAAGTAATTTTATGCAGCAATTATACCCACTTAGCATGTATTTGGTTCAATTTTGGTTGACTATGATAAAGTGCAAAGCATGATTGTCAGTATACAAAACAAACTCCTTGGGCATGAGATAATTTCTCCACTTCTTAGGCTTGAATTACAACATAAAATTCTTTATCATAAGAGGAATACTTATATTTTGTTTCATTCATTGGCTTACTTAAATAAATAATTGGTCTTCCTTATTGACTTAAAATAGCTAAAATAACATATCCACTTGCATTTGTCTCAAATTGAAAAAGTTTATTGAAGTGTGGTAAGGCTAAGATAAGTTGTTTTGTTATATTTTGTTTCAGAAATTTGAAATTCCTATTAGTTGTTACTATCCATTTGAATGGTTTTTTGTTTTCTTTGATGGTATCCACAATAGGAGCACAAATTCTATAAAATTCTTAATAAGCTTTCTATAAAAACCTGTTTGACCATGAAAAATCCTCACCTCAAAGACATTCTTTGGAATAGTCCAATTAATAATTTATTTAACTTTTTCTTAGTCCATTTTTAAACCATCTTCACATATCATGAAACCCAAGTATAGCAATTAATTCTTCTTAAATTTTCATTTCTTCAAATTATTCAATAATTTATCTTGCTACAAGTTTCTTAAGACTAACATAAGATGTATCAAATGATATTCCTTTATTTTATTGTATACAAAGATATCATCTAAATATAAAATGACAAACTTATGAGTAAAATCCTTCAAAACCCCATTCATCAATCTCATGAAAGTTATAGGGGCCTTAGTGAGACTAAAAGGAAACTAATAACCATTCATGCTGTTAGAAAATCATAAAGGAAGAAATATTTTCTTATATTTGATAATTAATTGTTATATTATTGTGATTTTATTATCTTCTTTAAGTTTTTTTCATGCGGAAACCATCAAAACAAAAGCATGAAGATCAATGACAAGAGATGTAGGCACTCTACCAGGGAAAAACCCCTCTTCAAGGGGAAAAATCCAGTCAAATTCTTCTTAAATAGTAGAACCAAATCAAATTGAGACAACCAAGAATGTTTGACTAAGACAAAGGCTCACCTCCATTCACCAAGTCATATTTCCATGATGACAATTCAAACTTTATTCAAATCTTCTATAATAAACATCAACTCTTAACCATGAGTCAACAAGGGTCTCGACCCTATCTGCAATCTTGAATCCGTGTCTACATCTTCGGCCCTACAATTATCTCATTCTCTTCACATATCTGGAAAAATATGACAAATTTTAGACTTTGTCTCCTTTGCTAGACTTCTTGTCTTCTTCACTAGGGTTCTTGTGTTGGATAGGCACTTCCTTTTATACTTCTCACCTTGATCTTTTCGCTAGAATTGAAAATAAAATGATGGATGAATGAATCTCACAATAAGTTGAATCTCTTGATATTTATAGTTCTTCAAAACTTTTCTATTAGGCTAACATGAAGGACTTGAGTCCAACTTAGTGGGAGAGGGTTATATGACCCATTTATAATATAAATAATTTTTTCTTTCTTGACAGACAAAGCCCAAAAAGGGTCTATGACATGATGACAAGGACTAGGAATCATGAAATAAAGCCTAAAAGCCTTCAATGGATGATTTTGAGCTAAAAATAAAATAAATAAAGCATGAAACCCATGCTAATAAATAATTTTTCTTTTTCTTTCTTTTGACAAATACACTATATCACAATTCTACTACAATTATGAAGACTGATACTAGTTGTAGAAATGATGTTGTAGATTTACAACTGCTCATGAAGTTTTAATCAAAATCACAAGACAAAAACCTACTTTATGTTGAAAATGCAACAAGAAATTCCTAATTTAATTTTCCCTTGATTAAATTAAGAGAAGTTTGAAATTCCACATCAACAAACAACTTGAATGAGTTAACTGTAGTGATCTAGTTGTTATCACTCATTTAGTGTAGTTAATTTGAGTTTAAGGCATGAAATTGAGTTGTGTGTAGTGATTCATAAAATTTAAGATCTTAGGATGAGTTAATTTTAGTTGTAACAATTTAATTCAGATAAACTTAGTTATGGCCAGTTAAACTACTTCCAAAATTTGGAGGAACTAGTGGGAGATCTAGCAGTGGGATGTAAATTCAACGTTTAATCGGTTAACTGATAAATCAACCTAAATTAACTCATACATGCATATAATTTGAATTACCCAGTTGAGATTGGAGTTCAAGGGTAGTGTAAAATCAATTGTAAATTATTCCAAGTTGTACAGAAGGTGCATGCAGTCAAAGATTGGCCTAAAGTAGTTGTGAAATCCAAATTGAGGAATTTCCTAAATAATAGGGGTTAATTCCTTGAGTAAAAATGCAAGGAAATAAGAGCTTGGTGGGCTGAGAAATTGGTTAAGGATTGAACAGATTCAGTCAGGCAGAAGGATAGAAGATAAAAGTGCAGGTTGTGCTCAGATTGAGCAAGCATATTGTATTCATCCATATTCATTGATTAATGAAATACAGAGTAAAGGGTTTTGAATTTTTTTTTCCCCAGATAAATATTTTTGTATATGTGTTAAATCATGATGTATTTTTTTTATATGTGCTCTCGATCGTGAATTTTCTTCCACGGATGAGTAAAGTAGATATGAGTCTTATGTTTTAGTAAATTATATGAGTAGTTTTGAATCTACACATTAAAATTCTACATGGTATCAAAGTAGGATTCACATTATAACCAGTCATTGAAGTCATCATGTACAATGATCATTGAGGAAATAATGAGTTTTTAGGAGGTGTAGTTGATGGAGCCCTATTTCAGGGCAGATTGAGAAGACCCTATGTGTAGACTTCTTAATGGAGAAAGAAGGTTTCTGGTGGGAAGATAAATGAGCTAATTTTTAGTGACACAAAAAGGAATTGTGATTATTTACATTGGTATATTGAGGAGAAGATAGATTTCCCATAGCGAGATTGATACTTAGAGGGAGTCTCGTTTCAAAAGGAGCATCCCTATGGAAGCTAGTGCTTCGGGATCTAGAGAGATCAGACTCATTATTGCAGTAGTTGCATTAGAAGTGTGAAAGAAACAACAGTGCAGTAGCAATAGTAGTATGAGTAGATCATATTTTGGTTTGCATTCAACTATTCCTCCAGGAGTGAGGCTGGGCGATGTAGATCCTTAGTCCCAAAGTTGTAAAAATTTGGGCAAGGTCCATTGAATTTTTCTCCTCATGGATCATTACCTTTCTATAGGGGCCCAAAGTATTCAGTAGCAGGAGGATCAATGTCATTCATATACTGAGAAGTGAAGAGGAGTGTTGACAACACATCAGGAGGCTCAGTAGCGAAGTCAACAACAACATTTTTTCCTAGTAGACAGTTGCAGACACAATTGATTCAATGTTTTTTTTTATGCTTCTCAGTTGAAGATGGTACAATAGCAACAACAACAATGAGAGGGAGTGTTTAAAATGTAGCAAGAAGTTCCTATTTTAATTTTCCCTTGATTAAATTAAGAGAAATTTGAAATTCCACATCAACAGACAACTTGAATGAGTTAACTAAGGTGATATAGTTGTTATCACTCAATTATATTATTTAATTCGAGTTGGGGGCATGAAATTGAGTTGTGTATAGAGATTCCTAAATTTTAGGAGCCTAACATGAGTTAATTTTAGTTGTAACAATTTAATTAAGTTAAATTGAGTTATGGTCAGTTAAACTAGTTCCAACTGTTGGAGGAAGTAGTGGGAGGTCTAGTAGTGGGGTGTAGCTTCAATGTTTAAACATTTAATTGATTAATCAACCTAAATTAACTCATGCATGCATAAAATTTGATTTACCCAATTGATATTGGAGTTCAAGGGTAATGTACTATTAATTGTAAACTATTTCAAGTTGTATAGGTGGTGCATGCAGTTAGAGATTGGCCTAAAGGAATTGCACAATCTAGATTGAGGAATTTCCTAAAGAAAAGGGGTTAATTCCTTGAGGAACAACACAAGAAAATAGGAGCTTGGAAGGTTGAGAAATTGGTTAAGTATTGACCAGAGTTAGCCAAACAGAAAGATATAATATACAGTTGCAGGTTGTGCTCAAACTCAACAAGCTTATTGTATTCATCCAAATTCTTTGATAAATGCAATACATATAGTAAGGGGTTTTGAGAACTTTATTTACCCTAGATAAATATTTGTGTATGTGTGTTGAATCATGATGCATGTTTTTGATATGTGTTTTCAGACATGCATGAAGAAATAACACACATGGAATAATTATTTTTATCTGGGGAAGTTTTTTGCTAAAAATCCAAATGCCTCTTGCATTAATCAGATGAAATAGAGATGTATTACAATTTATTTTCTCAATTGAGCTCACCCACTACTACATTTGGCGGAAATTCCGACACTTGGTTCCGACGCTTTTGACCAAATGTCGGAAATTTCCCCAAATTTTTTCCATCCCGCCCGAAACCATCGCTATACCGATGTTTATAGAAAAGTGTCGCAATACCGACACTTAGACAAAGAGTGTCACAATTGCGACGTTTGGAGGAAGACATCGCAATTGCGAGCACTATGGCCCAAAGCGTCGCTGTTGTGACGACGCGCTCCAAACGTCTGCAAGCTACGACACAACCTCTAAGTGTCGCAATTGCACCGCGTTTGGGAGGCACTGCACGGCAAGTAGCGACGCTTTGTCCGTCGTCGGTATAATGACACTTATATGTGCTCTACATAAAAATACGAAAATTATATGCGCGCTACATAAAAATGATTTTATTGTTTCGTATCCATCGCAATAGCTACATTAATGTCTGATATCATGCGCGCATTCGCCTCACTCTTTGACGAACAACGTTCACCGTCGCACGTCGCCCTCGCTTTTTCAAGAACAACATTTTTCCCTCAACATTCGTCCCTCAACTTTCACCCTCGGCTCTTGCAGTAACTATCATTCGCCCCTCGAGTTCTTGCAAAATGGTAAGTTCTTATTCTGAGCCCTTCCTCCTATAGTAGGGTTGACTCTATTTAGGTTTTTTTTGGTCAATTCCATTGGATTGTGTTAGGGTTGTAGGGTTCTCTCTAGATGTCGAGAATCAAGATTCAATACCCTCTATTATCTTCATCACAATACAAGATTTAAATTTTTCCCAAAGAAAACACTTATTAATTTGGCGACCATTATTTCTCACCCTCGCTTTAAAAAACCCTACATTTAAATGAAAACTAAGCATTGCATTTCAACTACAAAAATCTATTAGTGTTCAAATGTACATGTGTGCTACATTAACGTCCGATATCACGCGCGCATTCGCCCTCCGCTCTTGCGGAAAAGCATTCGCCCTAAGCTCTTGCGAGAACATCATTCGCCCTCAACATTCGCCCGAGCTCTTGCAAAACAGACGATTCGCCACGAGCTCTCGCGGAACGACGTCGCTCACCGCATTCGCCCTCGGCTCTCTGCGGAGCAACATTCGCCTCTCGGCTCTTGCGACATGACGGCTCGCCCCTCGACTCTTGCGGGAGAACAACATTCACTCCTCAGTCTCTTGCAAAATAGTAAGTTCTGCGCATAGGGCCCTTCCTCCTATCGTAGGGTTGACTCTATTTGGGTTTTTTTGATCCAATTCCATTGGATTGTGTTAGGTCGTAGGGTTCTCTCTAGATGTCGAGAATCGAGATTCAATACCCTATATTATCTTCATCACCCAATACAAGATTTAAATTTTTCCCCAAAGAAACGCTTATTAATTTGGCGTGTACCATTATTTCTCCCTCGCTTTTAAAAACCCTACATTTAAATGAAAACAAGCATTGCATTTCAACTACAAAAATCTATTAGTGTTCAAATGTACATGTGTGCATCACTTGTGTAGGGTATTCCTTTTCCACTTTCACATTATCCAAGAATGTGTACAGGTATAGTTCATATTTTTTTGTGATTTAGATTATCTTGAAAAAAGGAAAGGTAAATTATTTCCCACATGGAAAAAGAAGGTTTTCCTTTTTATAGGGTTGTTTTGGACTTACGTGGAAAAATTTATGGTATGCCTTTCATATTATGTATTTTAAATTTGAATTAATAGATTATTCTACATGAAAATATAATTACCTATGTGATTTCCTTCATCACTTTTTTAATTAAAATTATAGGGGTTTCAATTTCCTAGACTCTAACTCATCCGATGCTAAATTCTAGGTTCTCATATTGGTGGATCACTCTTCCATTGATTTCCTTTCCCTCTTGGATCTTGTCATACTTTAAAAGTCATCAATGATACATATATTATTCTCTGTGTATCCCAAAAAGGCTTTATAGTAGAAAATATTGTGAATTTTTTTGACACTTGAGGATTCTTTTTTAGAGCCAGCAATGCGGTCTATGCTATCGAGTTATATACCAAGAAACTTGTCCTTAATAACCACACTATGAGGTAGGTTCAACCAGTTTGAACTTGTTGGGACATAGCATATGAAGTTGTGTGATGAGTCCATATCACAGGTCTATTGTGGTGACAAAAGTGAAGAAACGTAATGATAGTTATTATGTTAACATTGCTAGAAACATTTTCGAAATTATCCATGCTATCACGATGTCAAAATTCCAGGCATTAGGTGTCAATACTCGTAGCTAATAGATAATAATAATAATATAAAAAAATCACAACTTTATTCTAGAAATATGATTGTTACACATTGGTAACCTAGTTCATGAGTTACTATCACCCAAAGACTCACAAAACAAACTTAAAATATAAATTAAAACCTAACATAGAGAATCCTAAACTTAAGGGTTTCTCGAAAAAAATCATGCCATAACTTTCGAAATTTTGAAACCCAAATTTTAATCCATCATAAGCTAATACAATGCAAACTCGGATGGATTTTCAATGCATGTTTGCATGCTACACTTATTCTCTCGTCTAGATATCATTTTTTAAATGGAACCATTAATCGAGCCCACGGTCCTTTTTATGTGAAAAATTTGACTCTATTTGAGCTCTTTTTTTCTCCACCTCCTCCATAAACATATGCAAACATATATCATGATCTTGGAATTCCATTACATATGTATGTGCCAATGTTCCATAATCACGCCCCATCATCAATTTAAGAAATTTCCATTGAATATCAAATTATGGAGGGGGGGAACTTTTGCTGTTGACATTTGGCTCAAAATCGGGGACCATCTCCGTATGAGGTGAATGAGAACTATAGATATTTGAAGAAGTAGATTGGTGCCTTTTCCTTTGGCCATAGGAGTCATTTTATAGTCATCCATCACAAAAATTTGTCTTTTTTCATTCTCACCTTGAAAGTTGCAAAAATTCATGCCCTAATTGAAACGTACTACTAAATTTGAAAGATATAATAAAAATGCAAGCTAGAAGTGCCCTGTTAATACAAAGGGAAAACCTTCCTACCTACCCTAAGCAGAGATAAATTTTGATTGAATCAGGAAACATGATATTTCCAATGGAGTTGATCCAAAAAATTGTTAAATGTATGGGACTAAATCATGCGATTTGATATTCCATGGAGAACATGCGCATGAAGAGAAAAATGCGTAATTAATGGAGAAAATCCATACATGCCACTTATAAAAACTACACACGAAAGGTCAAAAAAAATACTCTTAAGGCCTTAACTTAATTTGAATCTAAAGGCTAATGACAAAACACGGATTAGTGAAAACACGAGAGTGGTGTGGGTGAACAACATAAATAAAGAGAGTAGAAGATACCTTTCCCCAATATGCCTTTGTCAGTACGTTGTATGAAAACATGTTTTCCTTTCCCTTTATACATGCAAGTGAATGCATTATAGGTATGGTGTTTTCTCGAGCATCAGGAGAAGCCTACTTAGATATATCATTTGTGGAGTGAATGTTTCCTTGACCCAGAACCTCATAGAAACTTATTACTGAATTTGATGTTGGGATGGGATTGTAAAGATAACAACCTCTTCATTCCTCTTGAAGATTGGCACCAATTATCAACAATGAATCATTTGTAATTTGATCTTTCCCCTTTTACATTACCCCTGTATTAGTGTCATAAAAAAAATATATCAAGATGAAAATCAACACCCTCCTTTTCCAAAGTTGGGTGAAAGGTCAATAGAGAACCTTAGTCACAAGTTACAACTTCCAGGAGATTTCCAAAACAATTTTCGATCAATTGTTGCATCATGAACAACATGATTTTCTCATAATTCAACATGAGACATGTTTTCCTTTCACTTCCAACAAAGTTTCATTTCTACCCGAAACTCCTGATAGAAAACGGGAACCAAATAAGGCCATGTCCTCAATGGACATCATTTGGCTTTGAAAATGGCCATTGCACAGTGTTGTTTCTTATATTACATCACGATAGTTTCTTAGGTCATTTCTTGTTTCTTGAGATGAAAAACAACCAAAGAAATTGTGAAGATCCTTTTCAAGAAATAAATGACCATTTCTCAATCATATCTCAACTATTTTTTTATTTTATTCGGTGGTTTCTTACTTTGAGAGAAATTTGACACTTTTATAAAGGAATATAACATAAAAACACAAAATGGGAAGGAATTGATGAGGTAGATGTGACCTTTAGTTGTTGTCAATTAAGAATTGATAATACACGATGCATGTTTTTGTACTACAAACTAGATTCCTTCTGGAGTTAGGACACGTAGTATTGAATCAAAGTTGTAGTTTCTAACTTCTTGTATTGGTTCATCAATCTTGAAATTCGGTACATTACATGTCTTCATTGCTTCATGTTTGAATAATTTGCATCATATCATACAATAGGGAATTAGGAATTATGAGTTATTATTACTTTTATGGATTTGTTAAGTTAATTTTAAGTTTGCATGGTTTAGTGTGAAATTATTCTAGTGTGCCCCTAGGCCCGAGGTGAAGGAATACCAAGGAGCGTAGAACCCTAGTTTTTTAAATGGTATTGTTTCTTCCCCATACCCAAAAACCCCTCAACATCACTTCTTATTAGTTCTTAACAATAGTAGTTGTAAACAATTTGAGAATTGATATAGCAAAAATCTGCACACTTCTCAAGATAAAGTCCTAAAGCTAAAGTGTGATACCATGTGTAATTCAACTAGCCCCATTGTCACCTCACCAACCTCTTTTCACTTCGAGCTAAGCTCTCCCTCCAACTCGAGGGGGTTCTCCCTAGTAGATGTTAGGGGATCTAATGGCCCAACCAAACCAAGTCAAGAGCCCCCTAACTCTCTATGTTTACTACTATCAATCGAAAATATTGAACAATGAGGGCTTCGGATATGCATCCACGAAGATAAAATTTCCGGGGTATTTTTGGGTAATTTCAAAGGGAAAGATCCCCAAACACATATAATAAAGGAATTATAACGTGATTTCAAACATTAAATATCAACAAAATCATTTAAAGGATATTGATAGGAGAAAAGGTGATGGAAGATAGAAAGTGCCTTACTTAAATGCTACTAAGGATTTTTGCAATAGTATGCTCCCAAAAGCTTCACTTCAAGGCCCTTCAAGATCGTCTCCAACAATGTTGCTCCCAAAATATCCTCAAGGTCTTCACAACAAGTTTACTAGAAGTTGCTCCAACAATATATTCAATAAGGTCTTCATTGTCAAATCAGTCTCTTGTTTGGGTGCCTTAATGTGCAATGACATGTTTTCGGAGATTTGAATTCAATGTAAGGCATATTTGAAACTCTAACTCTATCTTCAGGTGTCTTATTAGAAATTATTTCAGTTTTCATTTTGTGTTTTCAAGTTAGATATTGTTTTCAAGTTTTTACATTTTATAATTTTATTGCAATGTGGAAGACTGATCGGAGCAGCGAGTGTAGGAACAACCCCGAGACGGGATGATCGTGGAAAAGAGGCTGGCGGAAGGAACATGTAAAGTTCGGCATTGCTACTATCTTCGAGTATTTTAGTTATTTACATAATTGAAATAATATTAATTTTGTTCAAATATCTGAGACACCTAGCCATGGTACGCCCAGATGATTCCCTCTCTTGAGGAAGAGCTTTTCTTCATCCCTATCTCCCGGTGTTCTTGTTGCGAGAAAAGGCACGAGATGCAAGGTCGAAATTTAATACTTTGATAGACGCGCCTCAAACACACCGAAACGAGAAGAGAGGATAAAACAACTTATGAGCCGGCTAGAAAGATATCGTAGTAATAATAAAAAGTCGAAAAGGATATTTTTTTTGTTCTGCATGAGATGAATTGTGATAGTTTGATTTTTTTAATTTTTACATTGACTAAACTAACACAAAAAGTTATTTTGTATGTAGCGTTTTCCTACGGGCACTTTTCCCCGAACCCAGATGTGTTGGTGGTAGTACGGGACACAAGGGACGAGAGATTTCCCGGAAGCAACCCTCTCGTACACCTTCTACTCCATTAGGTGCCGCCAGAAAACACACTCCGCGTACTGGACACCCGCCCAATACCGTCGAACGTGTTGGCAATGATGAGGCCGATATGGCGAACTACATTATTGCATTTCCTGAGCTACATGTGTCGGCCCACGGGGACCATTAATGGCACCTTTTTGGTGAACGATGAAGGTGTCCCTATAAAGCATGTACAACTCCCGGAGTAAATTTTAATATTTTAACTATTTCATATACTTTATATATAAAAACATATTTATCATGATTTTTTATTTTTAAATTAATGATAATATCTTTTTCTATGTAGGAAACAATGAGTTCTGCGAGTGTTACGGAGAACATGCGTTGGTAATTTTTGGCCCCAACCATGACACAGGTGGAAATTCCCGAAATTCCAACTTTGAAAAAAGAACTTCTAGATTATCTAGAAGCCCTTTGAGGGTCGACACATTTGACAGCACGACCCGGTGGCTCGGGCAGTCGACAAATATTTGAAATATACCAGGGGGACACCTATAGGACGCAATTGCAATTTAACCCTAGATATTAGCATCCTCTCTCAGTTCCATAGAGTGAGTGGAGAGCACTCATCCATGACGGAAAAGAGAAAAGGGCAAAGAAAGAAGGAAAAATGCCAACTGGACCCGCAAGGTAAATTACAACTTTAATTCAATAGCTTTAATTTTCTCTATGTCTAAAATAAAAGTGTGCTACGTCATATCTGACTTTAATATTTTGATGCTAGGTTTCTTGACACCTCAAATGCAACCAAAGCTAGGATTGAAAAAAAAGGCCATCACAAGTTAGGCCAAGGCGGCTACTTGAAATTAGCTGCAAGAATTGTAATTAAGTAGCTAAACATCTTATAATTAATTGTATCACCTTCCAACATTTTTGTAATCCTATCAAATATGATTAAAAATACACAATCATATGTAATGTAGGGTGATGACTTCGGAACAGAAACTACATAGGAAGATAAAAATATCGCTTTCCATTTCGGCTATCAAACCATAGTTGAACGTCGCAGAAGCTTGGGGCAGGTCCCAAGATCCAGAATGCCCGATAAGGTAAAACATTAACCTTTCAATATGTTTGTTTTCGTCCATAAATTTAATGTCTAAAAACTTTGTTTAAATCAGGGGAGCAGCACTACCGACGAGGAAAATAACCCAGTTTTAGAGCCAGATGTAGATGATCCTCACATGCAACCTGATCATTGTAGTGGGGACCAAGCCGACAATGCTACTATCAGTGAGGGCCGTGACGATAATTAATTTCCACTTATAATTTTTTCTAATTATACCTTGATGGTTGTCCTTATAACTTTTTTTGTTTAAATGACAGAGAATGTTTCCCTTGAGGATCTTACCACGAGAGAGGAAGACAGGGCAACAGTCCCAACGGCGACAACTGGTGCACCAGGTAAATAATCTCATTGCAATTTTTTTTATTAATATTACCGAACTAGTTCAATGATATTTAAAAACTGACAATTAAAATTTAATATTATCTGTTTTTGTAGGCGATGCCCCGTCACTGGATGAGACCAGACATCGTGACTACGCAGCTAGGTCAGCGGCGACAACTGGTGCACCAGGTAAATAATCTCATTGCAATTTTTTTTATTAATATTACCGAACTAGTTCAATGATATTTAAAAACTGACAATTAAAATTTAATATTATCTATTTTGTAGGCGATGCCCCGTCACTGGATGAGACCAGACATCGTGACTACGCAACTAGGTCAGCGCCGACAACTGGTGCACCAGGTAAATAATCTCATTGCAATTTTTTTTATTAATATTACCGAACTAGTTCTATGATATTTAAAAACTGACAATTAAAATTTAATATTATCTGTTTTTGTAGGCGATGCCCCGTCACTGGATGAGACCAGACATCGTGACAACGCAACTAGGTCAGCGGCGACAACTGGTGCACCAGGTAAATAATCTCATTGCAATTTTTTTTATTAATATTACAGAACTAGTTCAATGATATTTAAAAACTGACAATTAAAATTTAATATTATCTGTTTTTGTAGGCGATGCCCCGTCATTGGATGAGACCAGACATCGTGACTACGCAACTAGGTCAGCAGTGCGGGTCGAAAGGCATGAAACAGGAGCAGAGCACGATGATATTGATGATGTAATTAGGAGCTTTAGAAATAGGAAGAAGAAAAATAAAATTTGATAATGTAAAATATTTTATTATTATAAGACAAACGTTACCATACTTGGAACGTTTTTTTGCGTTATATAAAAAACTCATTTATCATACTATTTTTATGTCAAGCATTAATTGCAATGTTTTCTTGCGTACTTTTTGTTGAATTGTTTTTTTATTAGTTATTGAATATTTTTTTTTATGCTCATGAAAGTAAAAAATGAAATATAGATTGGGTATTGGGGAATTGAGAGTGATGTGAGGGGAGGGGAGGGGCCATAAGAGCTTCCACCTTCACGTGGTTGGCCTTGTTTAGTAGAGAATAATTTATTGGAGTGATTTAATCTTGGAGCAAACCTCCCTTGATCCAGCGTAGCAACAAAAAAGTCACTGTTGACTTAGTTGCTACTCTTTCAGATCGTAGGAGGCTTGTTCCAAGTTCATGCGACTCCAATAAATTGTTCTTGAAATGAAGAGGAGCTTATTCAGGTATGTTTTGACATTTTCAACATATGTTCTAACATTATCATAAGAATGCATCTTAGAGTAAAAAAATACTACATCAATTACTTGTATTTATTGTATAGATAATGATGGATTTTGATTGACTTGGCAGTGCAGGTACAAATCCTCTTGCATCATGAGCAATACAACTTGTCAACCAGGGTCATGTCCGGGATATTTTTGCTTGTGCACTTGACCAGGTTCGTAATGTCACATTTTGTAAGTTCCTTTACAGTTCATAATTCAATATTAAGCTTGTTCATGATTATTATCTAGGTTTTTTGTATGTGTTTTTTCATCTATTTGATTGTAAGCAAATATGCATGTTTCCTGTTGTTCACTATGATTTCTCCCATTACCACTCCCAGGATGAATCCGACTTTATTGTTACATAGGTTACTTTATTGTTACTATGAATTCTCCATTTACGATTTCATAGGTTACATCATGTAAAGTTGTCAATCTCAGGTTGGTGATGAGCTTTAGTTCTCCAGATTTGGGGCTTTTCTGATATTTTCTCCCTCATGTCATTCCTGCATCACCTCGTTGTTTGAGCATGCCAATTGGCACATGTCAATCTCTGAGTGGTGCCACATTTCACCTATTTTCAGTGAGAGTTTAGGGTTTCTCTAACATAGCTTCAGAAATCCGATTCAGTGCCTGCTTGAATATCGTCACATAATACTCATGGTTTGGATTGATGATCATGTTCTGAATGGTTGGTTGATTCATAAGAACCACCCTTATAGTCATCTTGAGATATTTCAGAATTTTTCTCGGGTTTCCTTTTTCACCGTTTCTAGTGGGTGGGATGGTGTGGGGTGATCCATCAATACTAGTGCTCTTGTAGTAGGGAATTTGTTTTTGGGGATATAAAGGAGAATTTGATGTAGATATCCCATTGGATGAATTCATAGATGGGCACGAGAGGTCAAAAATTTAAATTAAAAATATGCAACCTCTAGCATGGCAACCTGAAGGCCGCGAGAGACACTGGTTAAAGATTGTTTTGTGCTGGCCTTAATATAGTCGTGATTTCTTTCTATTATCTTAATGAAAATATATAGTCCGGTCTCATTAAAATGAGGATTGTGGTTGTATTTCTCTTTGTTTGTTTCTCTCTTAATGCTCCAGAAGTTGCCAAAAGTTGCGATAGTTGTTTAGTTTTCCTGTTACAACTTAAAAGTGGTTTTTAGCAATGGGAGTCATGTTTTTTAATGTTCATACTAATATGAAGATCTTGTAATTCTATATTCAGGATAAGAGAAGACGGCCTTTGCTTTTGGAAGTATGACAACAATTTCCACATCTACCTCATTGGGTAACAATGGAAACAGGAAGAAGTTGGGTGCAATGTTTGATAATTATGGCAGAAAATTGTCTTCTCTTTCAGTTTTTTCACCCATTTCCTTTAATCGCTCAAGCAGAAGAGGGACTCTGAGATTACGCGACAGAGAGAAGGTAGTTAATACAAGAGCTATGGAAAAGGAGTTTTACTTCAACAAGGATGGCTCGGTGACAAAAAAATTGCAGGTCAGAGAAAAAATTATGTTTAAAGGAAGGTCACCTGCACGTGAAACTTCACTGCGGTGGATCTTTCCTTGTCCACTTATATTCGATTTTAATGCGTTATTTTAATTTTTCATGGAGGGTTGTTTTGGCATATGGTCTAGCATTCAATTGCACACTTACTGAAAGCATTGTCAATTTGTCTTGCAGGCGGTGTGAAAAAACTTGCTGATCTTGTTGGAGTCACCCTTGGGGCGAAGGGAAAAATGTTGTCTTGGAGAGCAAGCATGGTTCTCTGAAAATAGTTAATGATGGTGTGACGGTAGCTAAGGAGGTAATTTGTAGATGTGTGCTCTGGTTTTCTTTTTAACGTTGTATTAGTTCCCCCTCTTAAATGTCTTAGATTTGGTAGGCATAATTTGAAAACTCAAAGGTGAAAGGAAACATATTTGTTACCCGGTGGTCTACTTGGCCTATGGACTAGCCACATTAGAGTAATGCATAAAGCTTTTCACAACAATAAAAGGAAAGGGTTATGGCTGAGTCAAATTTTATTGTTATTGACGGTGTAATGAAATGTATCTCAATGCTATGGTTTTGGCCTTTTTATTGGTTGAATTAGAGGACCCAGTTGAAAATATTGGGGCCAAGTTGGTAAGGCAAGCTGCGGCAAAGACAAATGATTTAGCTGGGGATGGAACCACAACATCTTTTGTTCTTGCACATGTTGGAATATTGAAAAATTCTAGAACAATGAATGGAGAATAAATCTCCCTTCTTTTAACACAGAGAAAATAAAAATTTCTTTGATAGGAGACAGAGTTTCAATACTTTGAAAACAAACTTCTATTCCCTTCAATAACTCAAAAAAAAACTATTACACTTCTTCCTCACTGAGAGGGATTACAAAATTATGATTGCTACAAAACGCAGTGCATAAAACCAACTCACTGTCTGTTCAAAACAAACATACTCTGTCTCTAAAACACTCTGCTGTGTTTTTCACTTTCGCACTACTGTGCATACACACTTAAAAAGTTACACTCGGTCTTTCACTTTTTACACACTACTGTGTAATAAAAAATTTACGTACTGTCTATAAAGAAAACTACCAAGCTTTTTTGTCCTTTTTATTTTTATATGCCGTAACATATAAAACATATTATAATAAACCCTCTTTTAAAAAAAATAAAATTAAAACTAAATTCTATGGCCCACCTTTCATTTCGCATATGATATATATATAACATATGTTTAAAACATATGTATATATTAAAGCATACATAAATTTAAATTATCAAAACATTAAAGAACCCTTTCCGTCGGACTTCAAAAGTCTGAATAGATTGAATTTCAAACCAAATTCGCGTTCCAAAATGGGATGCTGACGTCTGCCTAATTTGTAATGCGAATTCTCAATCCAATGTGCCTTATAAAAAACTCGGGTCCAGTTTTCAGGTTTTCAGATTCCCTTCAATTTCATGCGATCCAATATTAATGCTCCACGTGTCCTCCTTTTGAATTTACAAAACTAGGGGTTAAATTTCTGTTTGTTTAATTTATGGTTGGTGAATTGCGTTAATGCTGGTTGTTGTGTTTAAATACAATCCTGTACAGAAATATGGCTGCAACCGTCTACAGAAAAAACTTGCAGGAATTTTAAATGCTGAATTAAATTTCTGGATGGCGTACAAGCAACCTCCAAAAAAAATGTTGCTGCTGCATCCGTCCTTTTGCTGCAGCAGTTGAAGTTAAAATTCAACAGCACAGGGTTTAATAAGTGAGGGTGTAAAGGTAAATTTTTGTCGATAGTACTGGATTAAGATCATCTATTAATTTTTTTAGGGTCTTTTGGTGTTTGGGTTTTTAGTTTTGGGTTGGGCTTATTGAGTCTAAGATAGTTTTTGAGTGAAAAAATTGCTATCAGGTATTAAAATTTTTTGGTTCTTTTGTCAAAATTTATGAGCTTGTTAGGAAATACAAAACTGACAATGGTTGTATCTTAAATTTGTGGAAAATAATTTGAAATGAAACCTTTTTGTTTAGGTTATTGCAGCAGGTGCAAACCCCATTCAAATTACTAGGGGCATTGACAAGACAATAAAGGCCCTTGTTTCAGAACTCAAAATTTTGTCAAAGGAGGTAAACGCTTGCCTTTTGAGTAGGCTGGTTTTCCTTTTTGCTGATGGTTTGGTGTATCTAATTGAATCAGTTGCCTAAGGTATTTTTGGTTGCAAACTCTTTTTCATTTTTCATACAGTATTGGCCTTGTGGAATACATCTGATTATGTGGTCTTGTTAGATCTACAACATTTGTAGTTGTTTAGTCTTATGGCCGAGGTGCACTTTTATTATGGAAATAGCTGATGCAATATTTTCATTTAATCCTTACTGCAAGGTAGCATGTTGACAAGTTTCTTGTGAAACATTTGGTATTCAAAATAACACTTGATCCTATACAGCATCATGCATTTGACTTCAAAATTAATATTCAAAGTGTGCTAGACAATTCTTGCAAAATTTCAAATATTTATGTTGTTTTAAACCATTATCTTTTTCATGTATTGGATGCTGAAAATGAGAAAAAGACTTTGGTATGAAACCAATTGTTGAATAATTTCCAACAAAACAACCACTTCCAAGACATGATTTAGAAGTAGAACATATGTACTTATGAAGCATAGAAAGATATCCTTGATGCATTGTCAATGTTTGGCTAGGGTTATTTTTGGAGAAAATAACTCCTTATTCCTAGAATAGTAATCTTCAATACAAGTAAATTCCAGAGAAGAGAGATCATCGTGTGACATAAACCTATTAACAAAAGTGAACAGGGAATGATTATTAATTATGGCATACTAAGTTGTCAGTGATTTTGACTATTTGTCTTTAACATGTAAAATGTTAAATTCCAAACTTACATCA
The DNA here is from genome assembly GCA_034641835.2 of Pinus albicaulis. Taxonomy (NCBI): domain Eukaryota; kingdom Viridiplantae; phylum Streptophyta; class Pinopsida; order Pinales; family Pinaceae; genus Pinus; species Pinus albicaulis. The sequence goes on from CM076581.1 coordinate 1,538,460,122, forward strand.
TCATGGTTTGGCATCATGAGCTTGACTAATTGTCCACCATGCTCATAATTTCATTGTTGTCTTCATATCTATAAACAATGTTTCAAATAATAATAAAAAATTTCTATAAGAAAAATCCAGACCTCCATGCTGCTGCTCCTTGTGAGACAAAGTCAAAATTGCATTACACAATCTGACACATAAGAATCTCCTATATCCCGGTGGTATGTATCCAAATTCTTATAGTAGTGTCTTCAAGACTTATGTTGACATTGCCAATGAGATATTTAAGCAGTGAAAGATGGAGCCTTCTTCATTGTTGTATATGTAACAGTCTTTTATTAATATAAAGATTGATGGTTTTGTCTTTCTGAAAATGAAATGTAAAAATAACTTATTGTGGTCAATTGAAAAGTTTTTTTTTAAAGCTTTTCATTATGGAAGGGCAACATAGATATATGCCCTTCTAATTGAAATTCGGACCTACCCTTCAAATTTGATCACTGTGTGGGACCTTAACAAACAATAAAACTATTCCGCCGCGCGTTATATAAAACATATAACAAAACCTTTGTCAAAACTTCAAACGAACCCTTTAGCCATGGGTATTTCATCACGAATTGATAATTTTACCATGTACCTTCTTCTAGAGGAATATTATTCCACTTGATTAGGTACTTCATAATGGTTATATGTCAAAGAGATACAAAATGTTTATCTATAACTTTTTGTGGTTCAAGAATCAATTTTCATTCTTCATCTAATTTTGGAAGTTCTATTTACATTGGCATATTTTTTCCCAAAACCTTTTTTGGGCAAGATACATGAAAAACCTTATGAATGCAAGAAGAAGGAAAATATAACTTCTATACCACTTGTGCAATCCTATGAATAATTATTTAGGGCCATAACATTTTTGAGCTAATTCTTTATTCTTCCTTTTCTTGAATGAAGATTGCTTATAATGCTATAATCTAAAAAATACCCAATTACCCTCCTCAAATTATCTTTCACTTCAATGTTGTTCCCCTTGTTGTTTATCATGTTTCATGTCATTTGAAGGTTTTCCATAATAATTTTCAAAGTTTCTTTAGTATTTTCCATATGTGACTCTGTTTCCTATACTTTGGACTTATCTTGCAAAAAGTATGAGATGCTAGGAGTTGGATATCCATAAAGGGCCTTAAATGGGGAAATTTTAGTAGATGTGTGATAGGTAGTATCATATTACCATTCTTCCTTGATGAACCCACTTCATCCATTAAGATTGCTTTTCTAAATAGTAACATTGTAGATAACCTTAAAAACATTTGTTAACTATTTTTGTTTGACCATTTGATTGTGTTTGATATGTAGAACTCATGGCAGCTAGTGTTTCTCCACTCATATTAAATAATTATTTCCAAAAGTTTCTTGTTGCTATTAATTTAGGAAAACCATGAAGACTATGAATTTATTTCACGGACACTTCTGCCACTTGGCTTGTTGTTTATGTACTTTGAGCTCTACAAAAAAAATCTACAAAATTTGTCTCTATAAATGACCACAAAAATGTAATACTTACCTTTATATTTCAGTAACCTTGTAATAAAGTCTATTGATATATCTTCTAGTCTTTGAATATGTATGTGGAATGGTTGAAGTAACCCTAGAGATTTTACTATCTCTCTTTTATTTATTATGCAAACCTGGCCTTCTCTTACAAAATTTTGAATATCTTTCTTCATTCCTTCCAAAATATATTTTTTGATCCTTTGAGATGTTTTAAGGAACCCTGCGTCCTACCATCAGAGAGACATGGGACTCCCTTAATATTTTTTTATTCAAATATGCTTGTGTGCATAAAAATATTCTACATTTGCACCAAAGTATATCTCTCTTTCACTCCCAATGCTCCATAGAGTTCATCCCATCCTTTATAAATTTTAGTTTTGTTTAGTACTATTGTCATTTTTCCATTATGGCAAGCTTCTTCTAGCCACCTAGGAATAGAAAATGTAATTGGATATAAATTTGAGGCCTCTTCTATTTTAGAAAGAGCATCATGTACTAAATTTTTCTTACCCTTTTTGCAGATTATCTCAAAATTAAAACTTTTCATTTTTTCTCCTCATTTTTGTTAATCTTCCAATGAAATCCATAGCTTCAAAAAATACTTTATGCTATCATGGTATATCTTTACTTTAAAGTACCTCCCAGTGATATACTATCCCCATTTTTTCTTGCATGTAATATTTCTTCCATTTATTTTTCATACGTAGATTTCACCAAATATTTTCTTTGAATTCCTTGCTTTTAAAAGCCAATGATATCCCTTATTGTGTTAATGTTATGTAAATTCCTTGTCCTAGTACCTCACACTCTACTATGAATGTTTTACCAAAAGTAGGTGCAATCGATGTTGGTGTAGAAGACATGGCATCCATTAAAAGAGAGAATGCCAAAGTAGCCTCATCATTCCATATAAATGATATTTTCTTCAAGAGATATGTGAGTGGACTTGAAATGCATGCATAATTCTCAACAAATGATCAATAATATCATGTAAGTCTAAAAAATCTTCTAAGAACCTTGATTTTCTTAGGAATAGGTCATTTTGTAATAGCTTGCATCTTTTGAGGCTCCAACTTCACTCCTTCCTTTAAAACAATATGAACCAAAAACTCGAATTCTTATTTCCCAAAAGCACATTTGGATATTTTTACATAAAAATGATTGTTCTCAATAATTTATATTACTTTTCCACATGTTTACTAGTTTGGTATTCCCATGATTTATTATAAATATGTGTATTATCAAAGAAAACCAACACAAATTTTATAAGATGGGATCAAACAAAATTGTTCTTAAGTCGAGCCCGTCGGACTTCAAGCAGCGATAAACCATAATTCAAACCAAATTCACGTTCCAAAATAGCCTGCTGACATCGACCAATTTTGTGACATGAAAACCAAATGAATTCCGCCCTAATCTTTTTCGGGTCCGAAGTTGGGCTGGTGTACAGAGGGAGAGTTGTGACGCGAATTTCTTATCAAATTCACCCTAATCTTTTTCGGGTTCGGATTTCCACTGCGCAAGCGGCCCAAACAAAGATCCGCTCCAATCAATTTCTGCCACGTGTCCTCAATCAGAACTTTCCCTGCTCCTGGCTGCGGGTGCATTCGATGGCGTTTAAGGGGATGGGACATGGATGTGGCGATTTCATATCAATCGCATTAAGTTTTAACGCTGTTCAATTAAGTTCCAAGATTTTCACATCTAATCGCATTAAGTTTTAACACTGTTCAAGATCGGACCTCCACTCCTGTTAGCGATTTCGCATTCTCCAATATGATCCGGCGTTCGGCTCTCATTAATGATCAGAGATTAATTATGACGGGCGTCCTTCGATTGCATTGCAGTTGGGTCGATAAAATGGCATTTCTCTATGGTTTTTCAGATGAGCTGGTTGCTGGGTTACACTGCCTGCTCACTGTGACGAGAAGGAGAAGTGGCCAGCTGAACTGCTGCGTAGACCTTGCTGCATATCTACATTTCTCTCGGTCTGGTCCTTGTCTGTCTTCCTCTGTTTCCTGGAATTCTTCTTCTCCGTCTCCTCTTGTGCCCACTGCTAGTGAGATTGCAACCATGCCTCGCGTGCGTCAAAGGATGCGTTGCCGCAGGGGGAGCACTAGAGGTCAACCCCTACGTGCTCCCTCCAGCCCCTCAACCGAGTTGTCTTCCGGCCAGTCTAGTGATTATTACGCAGGTCGCTATCCAAATACTAGGAGTGGGCGGGGTCGGGTTGTAGGATCTGGCCACCGTATGGATTCCCCTACTCCTCGTTTCCCCACCGCTAGTTCACCTTCTCCCACGACGCGCACTGTGAAATTTTCCTTTAATTTATCTCTCAACAACCCATGAATCACAGCTTCAGTCATTGTGGTTTTCTGCGAGGAGGCCCAAACGGAGGAAGAATGCACCCGTCCGGCGGGTCTGAGCTCAGAAAAAGCCGGCTAGCATTCGAGCCTTCAGGAGGGGACCCGTGGCATGAATGTGGAGGTAGCACCTAGCGATCCTAGACCTTTCGAAGGATGGTGCCGAATCGTCGAGGAGCCGGAGGAGTAGTTTGGTTAATTTGTTTTTCTTGCTTCGTGGCCCACTTAATTGGGCTGCTTTTAGATTATTTTACTGTGCTGGACCTTTGTAATATTTTTGAATTCTGTAAATTAAATGTTCAAGATTGGTTTCCTCGTATGAGGGCAGTCTTCTTAATTTTTTTATTTTTTGATGAAAAATTTGCCATGAGTCTGGGCAATGATTTTGACTTCGGTGTAATTTTATTCCCACTGTTAATAGATTAACTTTACTTAGAAAAAAAAATGTTGCCCTGTTTCTATTTTAAACCTGTTTTTTGAAATACAGAGCCATGTTTATATGGTCTACATATTATACTTTCTCTGTATATCTACAGGAACCTTTTTGCTATGAAAAGGGTGGATGCTGTAGTGGGCTACTAATGGAAACAAGCGAGCCTGAACCTTACATCTCGGATGCAACAGATGGTTACCAATTTTGGAATCAAGCGAGCCTGATCTTACAAGTGAGCCTGGGTTTCTGCAGATGGTTATCACACTCCTCACATGATTAGCGTTTTTCTCTGTTCAATGATTTTGGGTACTTTAATTTGTATTTGGAACAATGGACGTCGGTACTCTATCTGTTGCTTTACTATTCTACATACTGCTATTTCATTTTCTTATAGATGCCTCGGGCATATTTGGATGCTTTCTCAGATTTGTCGATAATCTCCATGTGGACTGTTACTGAGTTTTATATCATGTCCCTGTATGTGACATGGGGTATTTTTCTATCATTTTCTGGGGTGGGACTTCCACTTTTCTGGATGGATATTTGGGTTCCAATATTTAGATGTGAAAATGTAATGACTTCATGGACTGTTTTACTTCATACAATATATTCAAAACAACATTTTTTCTCTTGTGAAAAAAAAATGATTAATGTTTATCACTCTGCCTTCAAAACCTGGTTTATTGATATGGTCTGATGGTATTTTTATATTTTGGACATATCACACTCCTCACATGATTAGCGTTTTTCTCTGTTCAAGGATTTTGGGTACTTTAATTTGTATTTGGAACAATGGACGTCGGTACTCTATCTGTTGCTTTAATATTCTACATACTGCTATTTCACTTTCTTATAGATGCCTCGGGCATATTTGGATGCTTTCTCAGATTGTCGATAATCTCCATGTGGACCGTTACTGGGTTTTATATCATGTCCCTGTATGTGACATGGGGTATTTTTCTATCCTTGTCTGGGGTGGGACTTCCACTTTTCTGGATGGATATTTGGGTTCCAATCTTCAGATGTGAAAATGTAATGACTTCATGGACTGTTTTACTTCATATAATATATTCAAAACAACGTTTTTTCTCTTGTGAAAAAAAAATGATTAATGTTTATCACTCTGCCTTCAAAACTAATGATGCTGGTCTATGTTGCTGGTTTATTGATATGGTCTGATGGTCTTTTTATATTTTGGACATATCACACTCCTCACATGATTAGCGTTTTTCTCTTTTCAAGGATTTTGGGTACTTTAATTTGTATTTGGAACAATGGACGTCGGTACTCTATCTGTTGTTTTACTATTCTACATACTGCTATTTCACTTTCTTATAGATGCCTCGGGTATATTTGGATGCTTTCTCAGATTTGTCGATAATCTCCATGTGGACCGTTACTGGGTTTTATATCAAGTCCCTGTATGTGACATGGGGTATTTTTCTATCACTGTCTGGGGTGGGACTTCCACTTTTCTGGATGGATATTTGGGTTCCAATCTTCGGATGTGAAAATGTAATGACTTCATGGACTGTTTTACTTCATATAATATATTCAAAACAACGTTTTTTCTCTTGTGAAAAAAAAATGATTAATGTTTATCACTATGCCTTCAAAACTAGCGATGCTGGTCTATGTTGCTAGTTTATTGATATGGTCTGATGGTATTTTTATATTTTGGACATATCACACTCCTCACATGATTAGCGTTTTTCTCTGTTGCAGGATTTTGGGTACTTTAATTTGCATTTGGAACAATGGACGTCAGTACTCTATCTGTTGCTTTACTATTCTACATACTGCTATTTCACTTTCTTATAGATGCCTTGGGCATATTTGGATGCTTTCTCAGATTGTCGATAATCTCCATGTGGATCGTTACTGGGTTTTATATCAAGTCACTGTATGTGACATGGGGTATTTTTCTATCATTGTCTGGGGTGGGACTTCCACTTTTCTGGATGGATATTTGGGTTCCAATCTTCAGATGTGAAAATGTAATGACTTCATGAACTATTTTACTTCATATAATATATTCAAAACAATGTTTTTCCTCTTTTAAAGTTTCATTTAAAAAAAAATAATAATTGAACCCGCCGTCGCTATACCGACGCCTTGTAAGCGTCAGAATTGCGACAGCTTAAAAACGTCGGAAGAGTGACAGTATAAAAACGTTGGACGAGCGACGTTCAAAACGTCGGACCACATTTCGTCGGAATTGTGACAGTTTACAAACGTCGGAAGAGCGACGTTCAAAACGTCGGACCACATTTCGTCAAAATTGCGACAGTTTACAACCATTGGAAGAGCGACGTCCAAAACGTTAGACCACATTGCGTCGGAATTGCAACAGTTTACAAACGTCAGAAGAGTGACGTTCAAAATGTCGGACAACATTTCTTTGGAAGTGCGACAGTTTACAAAGGTCGGAAGTGTGACGGATTGGGAAACGTTAGAAGAGTGACGCATGTTTGGAAGCGAAGGAAAAAGTGTCGATAGTGCGACACTTTTTAAGTGCGTCGGAACTGCGATGGTATGGCAAACCACGTTTTGCCCGCCCTCGAACTGTCGCTCTTGCGATGACTATGTGTCGGAATAGCGACGAATTGGCCGTTGGAAATTCCGCCAAATTTTCTAGTGACCCTGCATGTGCACAACCTATCTCTCTTCTCACTGAAGGCCTCTGACCCAGACTTAATCAATTTTTTCCTTGGCTTGAGCTCTTATTTCCTTGTGTTTTTCCTTGAGGAATTAGGCCCATATTATTTATTAAATTCCTCAAATTGATTGTGCAATTCCTTTAGATTGATCATATGACTGCATGGAACACCGGTACACTTAGAACTAGTCTACAAATGATGTTACATTGCCTTGGAATATCCATTTCAATTGGGTAACTCAAATTATTTGCATGCACTAGTTATTTGGGGTTGATTGATCAGTTAATTGGATGATCACTGAGTTTGACTAAAGTCTCACTATATAACTTGACCCTCCACTAGTTCTTCCAATAGTTGGAACTAGTTTAACTGAAAACAACCTTAGATAATTGACCTTGATTGCTACAAAATAGTAATCACACATGCTTAACTGAACTATAGCTCCTCCCAATAGAATTTATCGAGTAAACTGGGTGACAAAATCCATGTCACTGAAGTTAACATCATCCAAATTTTATGCTAATGTGCGATTCAAATTTTCTCAATTAATCAAGGAAAAATAAAATCAAGAATTTCTTGCTACATTTTCAACACTCCCTCTCAGCAAGAAATTGATTATCAACCACCCCTATATTGCACTTGTAGAACTCAAACTTGCCTCTTGACAAGGAATTTTTCAAAATTTTAGCATATTGTTCCTCTGTCGGAATGTACTGCAACAACATTACCTGCTTGTGCACACGGTCTCGTAAATTGTGGTACCGGATATTTATATTCTTGGATTGATCTTGAAAAACATGATTCTCAGATAACTTGATGCAACTTTGATTATCACATTATATCACAGTAGGATCCATCATCTAAAAAAAAATCCACCAAGTATATTTCTCATCCATATCGCCTCACATGTTGCTTGACTAGCATCTATGCATTCTGCTTCTGTCGAGTTGAGTGCCACATGTTGTTGCTTCATGTTGTACCAAGAAACCGTCGTGGACCCAACATTGAAAATTGCACCTGATGTACTCTTTCATTATGATGGACTCCCTGCCTAATCTGCATTTTTGAAGCCACATATCTTCACTCCCTCTAGTAGTATGTACCATAGTCCAAACAAGGTAGTGCCTCTGAGGTACAATAGAACATGCTTAGATGCCCTCCAAAATAATTTTTTCAGCTGAACCATGGCTTGGCTTAGTTAGTTGACTTCATAACACATATTTGGTCATGTGTTCACAATATACATGATTGAACCCACCAACTGTTGGTAAAAACTAGCATCCACTTCCTCACCTGAAGTGGAAACCTATTTCCTCCATTTGGTTGCTAGAGGAGTCTCCATAGGTTTGCATTTATCCATGTGGCACATCTAAAGTATCTCGTTGGCATACTTTCTCTGAGATAAAAATAGTTCCCCATCTCCTTTCCATACTTCCAAACCAAGGAAGTAGTGCATGCAACCTGTGTCCTTCATTTAAAACTCTCTTGCAAGGTCCTCCTTGCAATATTTGATTAGTTGCTCATCACTAGTTAAAATCAAGTAATCAACATATAAGACAATAATCAACAATTTAACTTCTACAAAAATATGTTAGAGGTTTGCATCCGCTTCAATTTTGGTGAATCCCAAATTGGTGAGATAGTTATTGATCCTCGTGTACCAAGCATGGGGTACTTGCTTGAGACTGTACAATGCTCGCCTGAGTCTCCACACATGAGACTCGATAAAAAGTATCAAAGTTTTTTGGTTGCTTGGTATACACCTCCTCCACAATAACTCCATTGAGGAATGTTGTTTTCACATCCATCTAGTGGATCTTCCACCCCATCTGTGTAGCTAGGGCAAGAATTGGTCTAATGGATGAGTACCTTGCTATGGGATCAAAGGTATCCTCATAGTCAATCCCTTCAACCTGAGAGTACCCCTTGGCCACAAATTTGGCAATGTACTATTCTATACTTCCATATACTGCCTGTTTTACCTTGCATATCCATCTCAGACCCATAATTGATTTATCTTCTAGTCTTGAGACCACTTCTCAAACATTGTTGTTTACAATGGATTCGTACTCCTCCACCATTGTATCAACCCACACAAGTTTCTCTATTGATTCCTTGAAAGAGGATGGCTCATTATCTATAATATTTGTCATCAGATCTATGCAGCTAGTGTACCAATCTGGTGACCTTATCTATCTGCGTTGATTTCAAGGAGCACCCACATTCTCCCTCACATCCTACACAAGTCTCTCATCTTCCTTGGTTATTTTCCTATATTCTTTGGATGGTTCTTCTTAAGTGGTTGTCTCCACTCTCTGCTACTCAATTTTTGGTTGTTGAACAACTTCCTGAGGTTCCTCCTTTGGAGATAAAAGCTCATCTTCTAGTGGGATATGAAGCTCCCTCTCAAGAGATCACCGCATCACTTTCTCCTCATCAAATTTTACATCCCTTCACACAATTGTCATTCTAAGGCATGGCAGGTACACATGATAGTTGTGGGGAGTTTTTGTGTAACCAAAAAATACCCCCAGGTTTGTTTTTGGCTTTAGATTCTTCCTTGCATCTTTGGATACATGGAAGTATATAGAGGTGCCAAAAATCCTGAAGTGAGACGCATACGACTTCCTTCCCAAGAAAGTCTCCTCTGGTGTAATCACACCTAGAATCTAATGAGGACTTTGGTTCTACAAATTATTGTTGTTTTGAATGCTTCGGCCCACAAGTGCAGAGATAGGCCTTGGTCATACAACATCGGCCCCGCTGCTCCCACAATGCTATGGTTCTTTCTCTCAGCCACCCTATTATGCTATGGGTTGTGGGGTGCTATGAAATCTCGTTGAATTCCTTATTTTGCAAAAAAAATGTAAAATAATTCAACACGTACTCACCTCCATTATCACTCCTGGGAGCCTTCACCTTCTTTCCTATTTCTTTCTCCACCAGTGCTTTGAATTATATGAACTTAGAGAATTTATCATCCTTCTTCTGAATGAAGAATATCCAACAATTTCGTGAGAAGTCATTAATAAAAATGAAAAAATATGTGTTCTTGGAAGTGGAGGCTATTGAGAAAGGTCCACATACATCATAGTGGATCCTTTTTGGGATTTCATGCACCTTGTTGTCCCGATCATGGAAAGTGGATTTTGTGCACTTCCCCAAATTACATCATTTGTATACATCATGCTGCTCAAGTGCCCCTTTGGGAAGGCCTATGGTTATCTATTGCATGATATCCAAAGCGCCATGAGGAAAATGGTGAAGTCTTTTATGCCAAATGTCACTGACATCACAGCTCTGAACCTTCTTTTCCTTTGTGCTCAATGCAGCATAGTCTTCCATATCTAGGTTGTACAGGTTATTAACAAAAACCCCGGTCTTCTTCACATGCCCTATGGCTATGTATCTTAGGAATGAATTTCCTTTGCCGAATATCACATCATAATCATGATCTTCTAAAGCTGCAACATAGACGATATTTTTCTATAGGCCCAAAATGAACATGGCATCCTTGAACCTGAGGGGGGAGCTTGACTCCCTCTGAAAGGTGATTGTACCAACCCTAGTCATGTTGTACCTTATGACATCCCCCATCTTAATGTGCATCTACAAGTATTTCTCCTCTAGGTCACTATAAAAATAATCTATTCCCCATAATGTGGAAAGAGGCACCTGATTCCTATAGGAATTTGTAGGGTAAGTTTTGTAGATCAAACACCAAAGGTCACCGCTCACAAATATATCACAGATCAGTACACCAGTATTTGATGTGGTTAAAACCCGATTGTTCCATGATCTCTATTTAAAGAGCATGTAGGGTCATTTGTCCGGTAACCGTTTATGAGAGAAGCTTATGTAATTTTTCTTTCTTTATATTAATAAATTTCCTGAAGTGGACGAGTTGGCTCATGCCATGAACTGTTTCCCTCTTCGAGGGTTTTAACCACGTCAAACACTGGTGTACTGATCTATGATCTATTTGTGAGCGGTGTCCTTTGGTGTTTGATATAAGGAACTTACCCTGTAAATTCCTATATGGTATCAGAGAAATTTTGAGGGTCACATCCATTGTTGATCCAAATCCGAAGCTGGTTTGACTGCATGCGACTGTCGTTTTTAGATATACTTTTTATGACCACTTTTGGGTTGGGAGAACTACTCTGTTGTGTTCAGAATCTCTATTACAGTGAGGAACCCATTTGGTTTTATATGAAAAGTTTTTGGTTAGTATAAATAATTTTTTTTATAGTTATATTTATTAATCTCTTTGTTTATTTCAGTTTATAGTATTTTTTTTTTATTGTCGGATCTATACCCTCTTCTCTGCATATGCTCTTTGCTTTGCACTGTGTGCGATCTTAGAAAATTAGAAACAGGAAGACGAGATTTTTCTACTACGTATGCTATTTTCCTGTGACTTTGTGCGATCTTAGGAAACTAGAAATAACGAGAAAAATAGATATTTTTTGGTAGGAATAACCAAAAATATAACATTCCTCCTTTCAAACAATTTAAAAATCCTTTTACTAGCTCACTTGGTGTAAAGTTACTTTGTGAGAATAGAACTCTTGGGTTCAAGTTTTTTTCTCAAGTTTATTTTTCTAAAAAAGATTTGTGTTAAATTACCTTTTCTTGAAAAGCCTTTTAGCAAGTTGCTGGTTTTGAAAAGGGGGTTTAATTTAAAAGCACATGTAAAAGTGAAGTGGCTTTCACTTATTTATAAAAGTGGATCACATAAAGTAGTTTTTTTAAGTGAGCTTATTGTATTAAGTTTGGAAAATAGAGGGATTTTTTTTTAAAAGTAAAATTTCATCATTAACTTTCAACCTATCACGTAACTATTCGACATCTACTACAACTTATTTTAAAAAAGGCATAATGTCTTCATTCGGAAGTCATTTTCAGAGCCGTTTTTTTAGCCGACCTAATTTTTGGGTCAATTTAATGGGTAAATTAACACGAGCATTTAATTATCAATCCCGGTTTGTAGAACTTAGAAGCATCTCCAAAATATATGGATTTCAACCACATTCAATTTTAGAAGATGAATTATTGATGATTAGGGAAATGCATATTACAAATATAAATCCAACTTAATTAAATTCTAAACAATAGATCAAGATATATGAAATAATAATTGAAGAGGCTCTTCAATAAAAGAGGTTCTGGTTGTCCTTCATCATTGATTTCATTTATCATTAATTCTATTGTGAAAACATGAATTCAAAAAAGCGTGAAAAGATGAATCTTAGTTTTGAGCTCTTAATCAGATAGAAGAAGTATTTAACTTAAACACTGGTTTGTCTCTTCGTATGCAGAAGGGAACAAGATTAAGATCCATCAGCAATCAAAGCATGTAAAGGCATGTAAAGATGAATTCTAACGGAAAATATCGAGTCGATAGAAAGAGTGCTTAACTTAAACACTTGTTTGTCCTTTCATATGCAGTTTAAGAATGATCATTAGATTCATCAATACTTAAAAATAAATAAATTAAACATAAGCAGAAATTGCAGCTATGATGAATTCTAACTGAAAATCTCGAGTCGATAAAAAGAGTGCTTAACTTAAACACTTGTTTTTCATTTCATATGAAGTTTAAGATTGATGATTAGATTCATCAATAAATAAATCAAACATAAGAAACATAATTCAGAAATTACAGCTACGAAATAAACTAAGAAGTGCACTTAGCTCGGTGTGGGTCCCTCCACCCTTGCCTCACACACTGAAGGTAAAATCAGCTACTTAAGACTTCAAGAAATCAACCAGAATGTAATAGAATCAAAATATGATAGAAAAGATCTTCAATTATGTCTGCAAGTCTCAGAAATAATAATAATAAGTCATACAAGTTCCATTCTCTTCATACATCAATGGTTCACAAACTTGGTATAAATAGAGAAATAATAAACAAACTATGTTATTATGCCTCTAACAACCTTATCTTATCCTAATCCCATCCATCTAGGTCGAACTCATCGAATTAGTTACATCAAATCTGGAAAAATCTCAAAATATACTATTTTCCCTATTTTCTAGGGATTCGTGAAAAATAGGTCATGTTTGACCAACATTGATCGGGCCTGTTTTAGCTCGGTTTGACCGAACCAATAGGTGTTATTCCATTATTAGCTCCCAAGATTTCTAAATATGTGCCCATATTGTGCCCAGGTTTTGTTGCAAGTATGACATCAATGAAGCCATTACAGGAATTTCCAGTTTTGTCCAAAAAAACTCTTAAAACCCAATTTTTACTAAAATTTCTAAAAATTGGAAAACATAATTTATTTGCCTGAATATGCATAATAAAGTCAAAATAGGTCATATGTGGATGTTATAAAGTGGAAAAAGATGGAAATTAGGTGGATTTAATAAGCAAAATTTGATAAAAAATGAGGGCCAACATCTCCCCCTTGCTTACTCTCAAGCATGTCCTCATGCTTGCCTCTGTCTCCTTGAATTTCTACCTCTGAATGATGACTGCCCTACTGATGTACCTATGAATTTGGCCTCTGATGTTGAAGCTTCTTGTTGAGCTGCCTGCAAAAGGATGTTAATGCCCTCATGTCCTTTTTCTCCTCTTTTATAAATCTCTGTTTTCACCTTTTGTTTTTCATACTCAAATTTTCGTTGTTTACAAATGAAAGTAATGATGAGCTTTGAAATTCTTGACCTTGTACCATGGAATTCCAAAAATGAACATTAACTATGACCATGTGATGAAAACTATAGGCATAATTTATACAAGAACTCCTTGGCGATCAATAAAATTGTGTAGATTCTTCCAATGCCCAAAATCACATAGAATATGAAATTATCAATATGGTGATGGTAATAATCAATGATGATTTTATTTGTATGTAGGGTACCTTCATGCTTTTGAAACCTATAGCTCTGAAGTTCTAACTTTCAACAAAAAGTTATATTCCTTATGTACTATTAACATCTTCTTATGCGAGTCTTGCAATGTTGCACAGTCATAGAGAAAATACCAGTTGAACACATCGAATCTTCTTTCACTTGTGAAAGGGGTTTTCTTCTTGCCATAAATCCAATAAAAAATAACCTGTGAAAATCCTTTTTATGACTAGGCATTCACTTCAATTTAGCCACTGTTTTACCCACGCAATATGAAAAATAGGGGTCAAAAGAACTTAGAAAATAATCCAAATAGAAATGAATTTGAGGAAATTGTCTGTGATGACACTAACTGGGCTCTTTCTGAAGAAAAACCATGTTTTCATTTTTCAAATTTCATTTTAGTTTGCTCAGAAAAGATAACGAAAAATAGTGGCTTATTAAACATTTTGAATTTTTGAAACTGTGTCGGAATCCTTATCTCCTTCCACTACTAGTTAGCTTGATCTTCATTAAAAACTAAAATACCAATTTTTTCACTGTGTGTTTAGCTCTAGCACTGAAATAGATTTCTATACAATTAACTAATGCATGCATTCAATTAGAAATTAATTTCTATAAAAATCACTGCATGCATTCAATTGAAAATCGATTTCTGCAAAACCATCCTACAGGTCTCTATAATTTCAACATTTCTTCTTAATAGCACTACCACTCTCTGCATAAGAAAAAAAATCAAGATCTGGAGTGGAGAATACCATCATGCAAAAACGGTCACTATAGATTCTATACACATGTAGCTTCCATGCAGTCTTGTATTGCCACTGCGCAGTTGAAAGCTTAGACTTTTTCCATGTTGTCAATGTAACTGGAGTTTTAATTGTGAAATAGAGTCTTTCATCTACATTGATAGTCATATAACTCTTAGACTTCGTATTTCATTCTGATTTAAACTCAACTTGTTGTCTCTGCTCTTGGAAATTTCGATTTTATTTTTACCAACTATTTAACTCCAACACTCAAACATTTCATAGCCTTAACACTAACTTTTCTCAACAATAATGTAATTTAAGTTCTCTTTTGGCTCATACTTTGTTTTAGAAAACTAATAAAATAAATTCTACACTATGTGAAAGACCACAAAAACAAATGGAATCATATGGCTTTCATGATCGTGTGCATTGCAACAGCTTGGAATTTCGGCATATAAATCTGATCTGGAAGTGATTTTTTTATTTCTCTGAGTTCCTGTGTTAAACAATACAATTCCATTTTCTTCTCCCGACATCTCAAAATTGACAAGTGGAAGCGTGTGTTTATAGTGACAAATCTGACAACTGAAGTTGTATTATGATACCTCTTCAAATAAAATCCCTATCCTCGTAATCCTCTAACGGCTAATGAATTTACAGGATTGATCCTTACAGGTGGCAAATAGATATAGAGATGAAGTCATAAAACCTGGGATTCAATTTTAAATTTATGAGAGAACTGATGCTTACCTTCACTGGGAGTTCACTGCACAATTTGAGGGATTCTCTGCATAAATTATGGCTCTGTGAAAAATCCTCCAAAAATATTGCTTCAACTTTACATGCTGCTCAATATTCTTTTTCAGCTATTCACTCATGGTTTTTTTCGGCTTTTCTATGGCTGAGAGTACCTCATTGTTATGCTTCTTTTCATTAACTACAGCTCTGCATTCTCATAATTTTTATTTCTTTGTTTTGCACAACACTCTCTACGTATTTCCTACTTATTTCTCCTTCCATGAGGATGTTCTCTGAGCGCATACAAATTCATAACGTCCTGCTCCTCTACCTGAGCATAATTATAGTTGTGATGGTGGGAGAAATGCATTTAAAATTTTTTTTTTGATGCTTCTGGGCAATGGCTCTGAGTTTTCACAGCAAAAATGTCTTCGTTTGACTAAGTCCTCTTTCCAGGGTGTAATGCCTATCGATTCACCGAACTCCGTATTTACTTCATTCAGAACTTAACTCATTCCTTTGTATGCCATTCTTATTTCATTCATTTCATGAGGCTCCATTTGTTTTTGAAATGATATATATATATATATATATATATATATATATATATATATATATATCTATATATATATATATATATATATATATATATATATATATATATATGTATATGTATGTATGCACATTACTTATAGTTTTTCCTTCATACATATTTGTAAAAATATATGTATACCATTTTTTCCATAATATATATATATATATATATATATATATATATATGTGCTTTCAAATTTTGTCATGATTTCTTATATGCACATTTTTTTTTAATGTCCTTAATTTTGGATCAAAATTCTTATAGGGTAATGTAGGGATATATGGATTAAATTAGGTTTAATGAAAGGTATGGTAGGATAATGGTAAGGTAATTCATAAGATTATGATGATGTATGATGGTGTAATGGATAGGGTTATGATAAATGTAGAATTATGATGGAATGTAGTATTATGATGAGGGCAGGGTAGGAATGCAATGTTTTATGTGATGATGTAGGATATAGGTAGGGTAAATTTAGGGTGTTAGTAGAATGATAGGATGCATATTCAAGTTTAAATTAGTTTAAAAATTCTAGAAAATTTTCAAAATCAAAGGTTCTAAGAACATTTTTTACTTACTGTATTTTCCCTTCCACAACATAGCTTGATGTTCATACTGATTTGATGATGAATTTTGTTGGTTAGTCCAAATTTGACTCATGATGATGGTTATTCAAAGATGCATTCAGATGGAATATAGACAATTGTAACTGTTTACTTGAACCTCTTTATATTATTTTATTTCATGTTCTTCTTGACATGTGCTATTGATTTAGGTCCCTTTTGAAGAATGTTGTTCAGGTCCCTTCTGTAATGATATTCAATGTTGTTTCAGGTCCCTTATGCAATTATTTTTAAGTGATTTCTCAGGTCCCTTCTGCATGATATTTTCAATGATGTTTCAGGTCCCTTCTGCAATACAAATGCTCAAACTATTTGCATAGTTTTATTACAAACTCCCCCCTTGCTTATGTTAAGACTTGTCTTCAAGACTTGCATTTTTGGGAGGATTATTTCTGCAAAAAAAAACTGAAGTAAAACAAAATAGAGAATTCATATTGGCCAAACAAGTTGGTTTTCCGATATGAATTCAAGTTTGTATTGTGCCAATTTCCTGGAATTTCACAACCAAACTCTTTTATTATTTTTTATCTTTTTCTATTTTTTTTCCGGATGGAGGTGGGTTATAACGGAGTTGGAAAGTATGGAATGCTTATGAAAGTAAGATAGGTTGAAGTCATCATATAAGAGTAGATGGATAGATAGATAGAAAATAGGTCTGGACTTCAACGTGCATGATTGCGGAACTTAACATAAAATATGGTAGATGAATGGAATCATGAACAATATGGCTTATGAAAGGATTCTTTGACAATGGATGTGACTTGTCATGGTAAAACTTGACTTTTTCTTTTGTTTATTAGCTTCATGTATTTTTCCTCAATCTTGATCTTCTTGTAGGGTTGTTGGTCAACCACTGAAAGAGAGCTTCATGAATTTTGAGTTTGATTAGATGAACTCACCATCTTGTGAATTCCACTTTTCTTTGACTTGAAAATTTGTATTCATATTCTGAAATATGATTTTTTTTTTTTTTAAATTGACTTTGAAAAGTCCTTTGTCCATGGAGTTCACCTCTTAAATCTTCTTATGACCTGCAAAAACATAGCATTTGCCTGTAATAAAATCTTAGATGATGGAGGAAGAGAGGTGTATAGTATCTCTTCTTCCAATAAATATGTATAGTAATTACAAGCAATATTTTAAAACAAGTCCAAATATGATATACAAAAAAAATGCATGTGTTTACCCCTTGAAGAATGGTGGCCAACCTAGACCTCCTAGCGGTATTTTGTTCACAAAATCTTCATTTTATGTCAAATTAGAGTGATTCCAAATTTTTTTTAATGTGAATTCATATGGTTATCTTATCTCCAGTATAAATAGGTTTCAAAATGGTTTTAAATGATATGCCAAAAATGATGAGAAGTACCATGTTTGATAGAGTTGCTTATGAATTTTGGACTAGACCTACAGTCACTATTTGAAGTGTAACTTTTTCATGAAAGATCAGATCGATGTGATTCCACTTGGAGATTAAAGCAATTTCATTTTTTTTTTTTCTAGTAGAAACATGTTTGCAAATATGTAGGTTTGATATCACAAAATTTGTGATGAACATACCTAGGAGGCAGAGTTTTGACTATGCTGATTTTAAGACATGCAATCACTAAATGTGGAATAAATTTTTCACCTGACATCCAAATGGGATGATTCAAATTATGTCTTGAACGAGACTTCAATATATATCTCCATTAGAAACAGTTTTTGAAAATAATATGATTTGATATGTGAAATATGCCAATGAACATTCAAGAGCTAGAATTGTCACCATGCATATTTTTCGAGAAGCAGTTAGTATTTGAACATAGATTTTTCATATGATTTCAGATTGATCTGATTAAATTTTTTTTGGGAACTAGATTCCAAGGGCTATCTCCCCTATTAATATCAGATAAAAATGTTTCCATTAGAATCCTAAAATCAATGTTGTACTAACTCTATCCTTAAAACTTTTCTTGGAATCTAGTGTTTATTTTGATCATTTTTATTTCTGATCCAAATTGAAATTTTCAAAATGGATTTACAAAACTAGATTTCAAGAGATACCTTGTTTACGAACATGCTTTTAAAAATGATCCTATATGGTTTCCCAAAATAGGATTGTCCTTAATGCATTTTTCCATGAAATCCTTTCAAATGAGTATTGAACAATGATGTGAAGAATTATTTAAGAGAAGAAGTGTTATTGTGAACTCATTCCACCCATTTATTTATTTTATTCTATTCTATCCTACTCTATTGTATAAAAATAAGTCATTCCCTCAAGTATAAGAGAATTTCCAATGCATCCATTTGCGTAACAAGATGACAATTAAACTCACATCCAAGTTTGAAAAATATACTTTTGTAATTGCTTGGACATGAAAATTTATCTGATCATAAGGATTTGATGAGAAAGAACATTGAAAAATGGAGTGGTATTGTGACCAAGTTTTAAGATGATCTTTGTTTTCTTGGCTCTCCTTGGTTGTCATGTAACAAAATTCTTCGAGTGTCACTTGTTTAAAATCTTGAATGCATGGGGGATCTTGTGATATACATGCTAAAAATTCTTCAATTTTGGGTTCTAATGTTTGATCTTCATCACATATGATTCATGAATCATTCATCTCCTTACTAGAAGGAGATTCTAAGTCTTCCTCTCGTGGATCCTCTTCATTGATGCTTTGTTCCTCTTCTAACTTCTGAATTGAAGAGTCATTCCTAGGGATCACTCTAAATTGTGGACAAGGATTTAAGAAGATCCTTGTCGTGACATACCCTCCAAATGGCTTCTTTAACATCATGTATTTTTAGATCTTGTTGGGATAATGGATTTTTATTGTTTTTTTTTTTTAATATTTTGATGGGGGTTTTGTTTAATGAGTCTACTATTCTAATCTCTATCCTAGGCATAAGAAAACTTAACTAAAAGAAATACTAGGTTTTTGTCATTTTTTTTATGTGTTTTCTAAACAATCTTCCTAATTGGCTATGTTGAAGTATGCTTCCTCAGCAATGGCGCCAAAATGTTGGGTCAATTTACTGGGTAAATTAACATGAGCATTTAATTATCAATCCAGGTTTGTAGAACATAGAAGCATCTCCAAAATATATGGATTTCAACCACAGTCAAATTTAGAAGATGAATTATTGATGATTAGTAAAATGCATATTACAAATATAAATCTAACTTAATTAAATTCTAAATAATAGATCAAGATATATAAAATAATAATTGAAGAGGCTCTTCAATAAAAGAGGTCCTGGTTGTCCTTCGTCATTGATTTCATTTATAATTAATGCTATTGTGAAAACAGGAATTCAGAAAAGTAGGAAAAGATGAATCTTAGTTTTGAGCTCTTAATCAGATAGAAGAAGTATTTAACTTAAATACTGGCTTGTCTCTTCGTATGCAGAAAGAAACAAGATTAAGATCCATCAGCAATCAAAGCATATAAAGGCATGTAAAGATGAATTCTAACGGAAAACCTCGAGTTGATAGAAAGAGTGCTTAACTTAAAAAATTGTTTGTCCTTTCATATGCAGTTTAAGAATGATCATTAGATTCATCAATACTTAAAAATAAATAAATCAAACATAAGCAGAAATTGCAGCTACGATGAATTCTAACTAAAAATCTCGAGTCGATAGAAAGAGTGCTTAACTTAAACACTTGTTTGTCCTTTCATATGCAGTTTAAGATTGATAATTATATTCATCAATAACTAAATCAAACATAAGCAAAATAATTCAGAAATTACAGCTACGAAATAAACTAAGAAGTGCACTTAGCTCAGTGTGGGTCCCTCCACCCTTGCCTCGCACACTGAAGGTAAAATCAGCTACTTAAGACTTCAAGCAATCAACCAGAATGTAATAGCATCAAAATATGATAGAACAGATCTTTAATTATGTCTGCAAGTCTCAGAAATAATAATAATAAGTCATACAAGTTCCATTCTCTTCATACATCAATGGTTCACAAACTTGGTATAAATAGAGAAATAATAAACAAACTATGCTATTATGCCTCTAACAACCTTATATTATCCTAATCCCATCCATCTAGGTTGGACTCATCCAATTATTTACAACAAATCTGGAAAAATCCCAAAATATACTATTTCTGCCCTATTTTCTAGGGATTCCTGAAAAATAGGTCATGTTTGACCAACATTGACCGAGCATGTTTTAGCTCGGTTTGACCGAACCAATGGGTGTTCGTCCATTCTTAGTTCCCAAGTTTTCTAAATATGTGCTCAGCTCGTGCCCATGTGTCTTGCAAGTATGACATCAATGAAGCCATTACGGGAATTTCCATTTCTGTCCAAAAATACTGTTAAAACCCAATTTTTACTAAAATTTCTAAAAATTGAAAAACATAATTTATTTTCTTGAATATGCATAAGAAGGAAAAAATAGGTCATATGTGGATGGTATAAAGTGGAAAATGATGGAAATTAGGTGGATTTAATAAGCAAAATTTGATAAAAGATGAGGGCCAACACTAATTTTTCGAGATATTTCTATTGGAGTAATTGGTTTTAGCCTTTTCAGCTTCAGTTGTATTAAAAATGGAAAGTGCATGCTCGGCTATTCTTAACAACACCAATTATTTCCAAAGGCTATCCTACATGGTAGAATTATAAATAAAGGGATTTATAGAATAGCCACATGACAAGAAACTAAACATACCGATGGAGATAAAGCCGCTAAATGGGAAAATAAACAAGATCAAGCACGAGGGTTGATAGGAATGTCCATTGCTCAAGGTATTAGATTTCATATACAAGAAATTGACTCCCCTGCTGAAGCTATGAAAAAGCTAAATAATGTTTCTGGCATCAAAAATGAAATCAAAGCCCACCATCTTGAAAATGAGTTGCTTACTTTGGACCCCAATAATTTCTCCTCTATTGAAGATTTTTTGTCCAAATTCAAGACCCTTATACTTCTTTTAGAAGGTTGTAAGGTAAAAAAGGAATATGGTAGCCTTATCTATTCCATTCTTACTAAAATTGGCCTTGCATACTCTGTATTTATTTCCACCTTCCATTCCACTAGAGAAGCCCTCATTTCTCAAGGAAAAACCTAAAGTCCCCCTCTTTTGATGCCTTTTTCAATTCTTTAATAAGAGAACAAGAAAAAATCTTACACCTTGGAATTATTAATATTGGAAACTCTTCTAAGAAAGCCTTAGCAACCCAATAGCAACCATATCAAAAGAATCCTAAGAAGCATGATCCTAAAAAGAATGGTCCTAAACCAAACAAGGGTCTTAAGCAATTTCAACCGCAAACTAAAAAAGCAACTCAACAAACTGATAAGGCAAATAAAACAAAGGGAAGAAGACAGATAGGCATTGCAACTTTTGTAATCATGATGGCCACGTAGAGTAAATTTTTTTTAAGAATATGGAAGCCTTGGAAGCAGCAATGAAGAAGCACAACATCAATTTGGAGAACTCTTCAACTTTATCTTCAGGAATGACACTTTCTGCTTGTGGTTGTCAAGAATCAAGATCTGGTTATGCATTGAATGTGTCTTCTTCTTCTCATTCTCATGAGTGGCTCATTTATTCTGGATCCTATTACCACATGGCTGAAAATAAAGCCATGTTTTCTTCTTTAAATGATTGTAACACCAAAAATATCTATGTTGGTTATGATAGATCCCTTAGTGTTGTAGGGTTTGGAACCATTCATCTAGATAATGGTAAGTTTAATGATGTATTATGTGTTCATACCTTGTCCTCCAACCTTCTATCTATTTATCAAATGACTCATTCAGGTGAAGGGAAAACAATAGAATTCTCACCTCATGGTGTTATAATTAAGGACCTCAAAGATCCTAGACATATTTTTGCTACTGGAATTGTTGATGATTCCACAAGTTTGTATAAATTTGACAAATTTGGGTCATCATGTCTTCCATACATTTTTGTTGCTCATAATGATGAAGTGAAAAAACTTTTGCATGAGCGATTTGGTCACTTAAACTATCACTCTGTTCAAATTCTATGTAAAGAAAATATTTTGATTGGTCTTCCTATGGTATCTTGTCGAGATGGTGTTTGTTCTGGATGTGTACTCAAAAAACATCATCGGGATAGTTTTGAAAAATGTGCCTCTCGACACGCATCAGCCCCTTTGCAGCTTGTGCATAGTGATTTATGTGGTCCACTTCCAGTTGTTTCTTTCTCTGGCTACAAGTACTTCTTAACTTTCATTGATGATTTTTCTATACGCACTTGGGTATACTTCTTAAAACTCAAGAGTGAAGTTTTTAACATGTTCTTGGCCTTTGAGGCCTTTGTTGAGAAACAATATGGAAATCACATTCTTAAGTTAAGATCTGACAATGGAGGAGAATATGTTAGCAACAAATCTATCCACTTTTTCACTAAGCATGGAATTAAATTGCAACATACTGTTATATATACTCCACAACAAAATGGTGTAGCTAAAAGGAAGAATCATACTCTAAAAGAAATGGCTAATTATATGCTTCAATCTAAAGGACTTAGTCTTAATTTTTGGGCAGAAGCAATTGATTGTGAAAATTACATAGTAAACCGCACTCTTACTAAGGTTTAAGGAATATAACTCCAAAATAATACTGGAGCTCAATCAAACCAGATGTAAGTTACTTTCGTTTTTTTGGAAGTGAAGCTTGGGCCCATATTCCAGATGCGAAACATAAAGCCTAAGAAACTAAGAGTGAAAAATGAATTTTTGTTAGATATTCTGAAGATGTCAAAGGATATAGATTTCTTCAACCAAAATAAAAAATTATAATCATTAGAATAGATGTAAAATATGATGAAAATATATCGGCCTGCGAGCCTTGTTTGGCGGATGTGCCACCTTTGGCCTGCTACCCTAATTCGGCATATGTGCCACCTCTCTCTATCTCTTCTATTTTTGACAACATTACTTCTAGTTCAGATAATGAAAACGAAGATGGAAATACTCCTCCACCTCCTCAAGATCTTCTTTTAGCTCCACAGCTTCCAAGATGGGTTCGCTCTACTCAAGATGCAACAATTTCTCTTGCAGGTGACCCTGCAGATCAACATTGTACACATTCTTAGTTCGAAAGAGCCTCTTCCTTATTAGCTCAAGTTATAGAAAATATTGATCCAGACACCTTTGAAGAAGCTTCAGGTCATCCATATTGGGATGTAGCTATGAATGAATAATATCATTCTTTGTTGGAAAAAGATACTCAGGATCTTTTTCCTCTTCCAAAGGGAAGAAAATATGTCATATGCAAATGGGTTTACAGAAAAAAGTTCGGACCAGAAGGAAAAGTGGAAAAACATAAAGTTCATCTTGTTGCTAAAGGATTTTCACAAGTTTAAGGCATTGACTATACTAGAACCTTCTCCCCTATTGGCAAAATGAATTATATCTGCCTTTTTATTTCCCCTGTTGCCTCCTTTAAATGGGAAGTCCATCATATGGATGTTAAATCCGCCTTCTTACATGGGGATTTGCATGAATAAATATACATGGAACAACCCCCTAGCTTTATCCAAAACGACTCTAGCCTTGTTTGTCACCTTATGAAATCTCTCTGTGGTATCAAACAAGCTCCTCAGGCTTGGTAAGACAAAATGGATAGCTTTCTCTTAGCTAATGGCTTTTCTAGATGTCATTCTGACAACAATGTCTACACCAAGAAAGTGGGTAAGTCCTTAATCATCCTTTTTATTTATGTTGATGATATTATCCTTACTAGTAGTGATCCCAACCATATAAACCATGTGAATTCTAGCCTCAAAAATCAGTTTGAAATGACAGACTTAGGACACTTTCATTAATTCCTTGGTCTTCAAGTCTTGCAATCCAAAGAAGGTATTATCCTTTCTCAGTCCAAGTATGCATGTGATCTTATACACCACTTTCACATGGAAGACTATAAGCTAGCCCCTTCTCCCTTTTAGTCTGGAGTTAAGATTTCAGTCACTTGTACTTCCCCTGAATTTGATGCTACCTTATACTGTCAACTTGTTGGTAAACTTTTGTATCTAACCCATACCCGTCCTGACCTTTCCTTTGTCTTTGGCCTTGTTGCTCGGTTTATGTACCAACCTCCTGAAAGTCACTAGAAAGAAGCTAAAAGAATACTTTGATATATTTATTGTAATCAGAAATCAGATTCTCCATGGTATCATAGAAAACTTGTCGACGTTTCGAATCCCAACGGGGATCCATCTTTAGGACGAGAAAGAATGAATGAAAAATTCATTCATTCTTTCTCGTCCTGAAGATGGATCCCCGTTGGGATTCGAAACGTCGACAAGTTTTCTATGATACCATGGAGAATCCGATTTCTGATTACAATAACTATAGCCATGGAAGTTTAAAAACCAGAATTACTTCGATATATTCAAGGTACAATTCAGTTCAGGATTAATTACAGTGAAAGAGTATCTCCATTGTTGATTGGTTTCAATGATTCTGATTGGGTTGGTGACCTTGATGATTGGAATTCTACTGCAGGTTATGTATTCACTCTTGGTTCAGGACCTCTTACATGGTATTTTAAGAAACAAAGTTCCATCTCTCTTTCTTCGGAAAAAGAAGAGTATCGTGGTGCAGTTAAAGCTAGCAAGGAAGCCTTGTGGCTTCATCAGATCCTATTCGAATTTGGTCTTCATCAACAACATCCAACTACACTTTGGTTTGATAATCCGAGTGCCATTTAGCTATGAAAAGATCTAGTTCAGCATTAGCGTATGAAACACATTAAGCTACACATACACTTCATCAGAAAGTTCATTCATGATCGTGTTCTTAAGTGCATTATTGTTCAACCAATGATCAAGTTGTCGATATCTTTACAAAGGCTCTCATAGAAGTGAAGTTTACCAAACTTCGATCTATGCTTGGAGTTCAGGAAATTTATCATTAAGGGGGGATAGGCTCTAATTCCTCCTTCCTTCTCCTATTGTGTCACCTTTGTAAATCCTTCAATCCTATCCCAAGTTGTTCTTAAGGGGGGATGTTAGGATATCCCGACATATAGGAAATAGTTTCCTATTATGTCACCTTTGTAAATCCCTCAATCCTATCCGAAGTTGTTCTTAAGGGGGATGTTAGGATATTCCAACACATAGGAAATAGTTAAGTATAACTTGGTCTAGCGTAGAGTTAGGTAAAGTGTGTTTCTTTACTATGTACATTTGTAACCTATAATCCAATAATCACGATATGTAGTGATATGAAGGTTCATTCTCTCCTCGGTATTATCGACACTTGATCCATGGCTTAACACCTGATTGGTCCATGATCTCTATTTAAAGAGCATGGCGAGTCATTCGTCCGGTAACGGTTTATGAGAGAATCTTATGTAATTTTTCTTTACTTATATTAATAAATTGCCTGAAGTAGTCGTGTTGGCTCAGGTCGTGGACTGTTTCCCTCTTTGAGGGTTTTAACCACATCAAACACTGTTGTACTGATCTGTGATATATTTGTGAGCGGTGACATTTGATGTTTGATCTAAGTAACTTACCATGTAAGTACCACACGATCCCCATCATTGTTTTGTCTATGCATGTAATGAGGGTAAAGTCATGCTCAAACTGTGAAGCCAAGGCTTCACCTAATCCTCCTCCTCATGTATTATTTATTTTCTTCTTATGTGGATGCTTTATGGCATAGTGCTTAAATTCATGACAATGGATGCATTTGATTTTTGAAAAATCTTTCTTCTTGCCCCTTCATTAGATTCTGGTTTGGATTTGGATTTCTTCCCTTTTCCCTTCTTTTCCTTTCCAACCAATACAATTTTTTCTTCATCCTCGTGCTTGGATAAAGTCCCATCTCTGGTGTTTCACCTTATTTCCTCTTGTACCAAATCAGACCATAAGCACTCCCAATTTGGTAGTTTCTCCCTCCCATTCACCGAATATTGATAGGTGTACTAGCTCTCGGGAAGGCACATAAGGGCTAGGCTCACCAAGCCTTCTTCAGGGACATTAACACTTACCCCGCCAAGTTCATCATGAAATTGTGTGAACCTGATCATATACTAAAAAATTGTTTCATTCTTCTGCATCTTGATACTTCAAAGTTTATCCTTGAGCGCCAACTTCCTACGGTCACTATTATTATCGAACAATTTTTTCAGTGTTTTCTGCATCACGAAAAGAGTATCCTTTCCATTGATATTTGAGACAATATGATCTCATACTCCCTCCAATATGATTCTCCTCGCTTTGGCTACATCTGTCTTCCACTAGGAAAGGTTATGGGCATCATATGCTTGTGGTTTTGCAACATCTGATTTCATGTATTCTAGAAATCCATTATCATCCAATATTGCCTCCATGTTATCCTTCCATGCAACAAAATTCGAGGTGCCTTCCAAGGCATACTCTAGCAATTGTCCATTGAAAGACATCTTCTCAGTTTTGAAGAAAAATTGCACCATTGATCTCCAAATTCGAACCTCTGAGAAACAACTTTGAATTTCTACTCTACTTTGAATGCAACTCTAATAATATGTAGAAATTATGTTGTATATTTGAAACTAATCATGAAGTTTTAATCAAAATCACAAGACACAAGCCTACTCTACTGCTCTATGGACATTAATTAACAATTTAGAACAAAAATTTCAGACATGCATGAAGAAATAAAACACATGCAACAAGTATTTTTTATCCGGGGAAAGTAATTTGTTTAAAACCCCAATGCCTCTTGCATTAATAACATGATTAGAGATGTATTACAATTTCTTTTCTCAACTAAGATCACCCTACAAGTGCACAACCTATCTCTCTGCTCACTGAAGGCCTTCGACCTAGAGTTAATCGATTTTTGTCTTGGGTTGAGCTCTTATTTCCTTGTGTTGTTCCTTGAGGAATTAGGCCCGTATTATTTAGGGAATTCCTCAAATTGATTGTTCAGTTCCTTTAGGCTGATCATTTGACTGCATGCAACACATATACACTCATAAATAGTCTACAATTGATGTTACACTACCTTAGAATCTCCATATCAACTGGGTAACTCAAATTCTCTGCATGCACTAGCTAATTTGGGTTGATTGATCAGTTAATTGGATGATAAATAAATTTTTTTGAAGTCTCATTGCACAACTTGACCCTCCACTAGTTATTCCAATAGTTGGAACTAGTTTAACTAAAAACAACCTTACATAACTGTCATTTATTGCTACAAATTAGCAATCACACATGCTTAATTGAACACTAACTCCTCCAACTTGAATTTACTGAGTAAATTGGGTCACAAAAGACATGCCACTAAATTTGACATCATTGAAGTTGTCTACTGACGTGGAAATTCAAATATTCTCAATTTAATCAAGGTAAAATCAAATTTAGAATTTCTTCCTCCATTTTTCAACACTAGTAACATTTATGAACACTTCCTTTTAACTAGGGAGGTATTCATAATTGTTCAACTAGTACAAGGTATGCATAAATTTCAAATTTTCTTAATGTTAGCACAATTATATGCCTATTCATAAGTGTGTTTTAAATCGTTTTACTTTTAGGATTAAATATTGTAAATTTAAAAAAAAAAAAAAATGTTGTTGGAAGTTATGGTAGCATTTGTTTTAACTATGTCGGACAATCTATTTTAATTTTGTTCTATGCCTATTTTTCCTTTACCCGATGCTACCTGAACTTCTGGTAACTTCCCCTGTTAAAAAAAAAAAAGTGCACCCGCTTTTGAATTAGCCACATGTTCCCGATATCAACTAAGGTTTAAATATTTTTAATCATGAGCCATGTCACATGATAGGAAAGGTTATACATTTGAATAATGTTGAATTAGTTGTGGTCATACGTGGAAGAGTTAGGTGTTAATGTGCAGTGATGAAGACCAATCAGTTTTTGTTTTGTCTGTCAACCCAAGTCATTGTGCCACATGTCAAAGGTACATATTTATTATCAAAATTAATTATGGATCTATGATTTAATGTGATGACCAATTGGTTAATCATGCATGAGCGCTGCTGGAAATTTATGCCTACCATAAAGAATGCGATGAAGGTGATTTCCAACTCAAACATCATTCAACTCCAACCACCTGTTGCAGATAATCTGAAACAAAGCAGGAAACTAAAAGATAATTATTAATATCACGAGGTGTGGTATAAGATTATGATACTTCCCATTATGAAAAGATTTTGTACATGGAAAAATGAACCAACCTATCACTTAAAATCACCAAAAGAAAAGGAAAGAAATCAATTTTAAAATTTGGCTGTTGGTGAATAAGAAGTTCCAGTGAGCAGCTTGAAGAGGAGACTAAGTTTTCAGAAATTTTACATTGAGGATTCAACAACACCTATTAAGTAAGTTTTTATAATATTGAAATCTTTCTGATCTAGCAGACAACCTTCATTTATTCCTCATATTACTAAAGGAGGAAAACTTAAGCGTATTGACCCTCAAGGGGTTGATATAATAGATGCTAAACCGAATGCGAGGAGTTTTTTTGTACAGGCTGGGTGGTACCCATTTTTCTTAAGGTTAGGAAGCTCTCATATAGGAGTAGAAAAATAATTTTCCCTCTTATTTGGTGGAAAAGTAGCAAATTTTTATGGCCTCAAATTGCAGGTATCAACATAATCCATTGTTGAAGCTTTCCACCTCCCACAGAAAGGAGATAAATGGTTCAAAAACCAAGTTATTACTGGAGGAAACCTGAACAAATTCATCAAGGATGAATACAAAGACCCTAAATGGGTTAATGGGATTCCTAGTAGTTATCTCAAGGATGAATGGGTTGAAACTGTCAAGCTCATTAAGGTCTATCTTACTTGTGAGAGGAGGTATACTATTGTATTTCTGTATCACATGAGGTTTTTATTTAACCTTGAAGGTATGAAGACTCTCAACCTACCTTTCTTCCTGCTGAAAAGCTTCACTAATATGTTAGATAGAATACAAACCCATGTAGCAGCTTCAGATTATAGAATCTACCATCAAGCTCTTATCAAGGTGCTGATTGTTGAAGAAATCAAAAGAAGAAACCAGTCTTGGGAGAATTTCCTATTTTATAGGGCAGGAGAATCTGTACCTACACAAAAAATTCTTTCTCAGCAACCTCCAGCCTCACAACAAGATTCTTAACCTACTAAGCAGAAGGAATAAAGTCAGAAACCAACTGCTTCATGATTTGGTAAAAGTAATAAAAGAAAAGCAAAGAAGGTAAATATATACAAGAAGGCTAAGGAAAAAAAGGCAAAGGAAAATACTCCCCCAACCAAAGTTTAAGAGAAGTTGGAAAAAGGAGAAGTTACATCTATTAGCAAGCCTAAATCAATGAATATTGTGCCTCTTGTTTCTCCTTTTTCCAAGGTATATGCCATAGGGAAGAAATGAAATACTGCAGCTGCAGAAAAATCAAAAGAACAGGTGTTGTTGAAATTTTTGGTAGCTAAAATTCAACATAAGATTCAGAAGGATTATCAACCCACCAAATCAGATGAGAAGCTTCTGAAGGATGCAGGATATATTCTTAGCAGCAGGAAAAGACAAAAGGATACATGATATGTTGTTAGCTGCTAGAACATACAAAAGGATACAAGATATGTTGTTAGCAGCAAGAAAATTCACACAAGAGCTAGCAACAAATTCAGGTTGAGATCCAAAGCCATACATAACCCAAGCTTGATGACAAAATTTATAGATGTGGAGAGGAAATCTGAAGGGTTACAAACTGTAACTCCTTCAACTGCAGAATCTAGTGGATTAAAGAAGAAAGAAAAAAGTAAATCTCCTTCAGACCACCAAACAGGAACCTCCAAGAGAAGAAAAATACAAAAGAGCTCAGAAGAGAAAAAGGCCATTGCAAAAGAGACAACCACTAGGACTACAATGTCGCAATCATTAATTGATAGTAAAAGATATTTAGACAAGTTTACAGAAGTTGCACCTCATATGGAGGAGAGCTAAAAGGATGTCCCAATGAAGTATCCACTACAAGAAAAAAGCACATTGGTGAGGGTCATGCTTGTGACGGACCTTTAAGGTCCGTCACCAATGTCACATATGGTGACGGTCCTTAAAAAACTGTCACTGTAAGTGTATATAGTGATGGTCCTTTATGGTCCGTCACCAAAGACATTTTCAATGACACTTTTGGTGAGGGTCGTTAAAGGCCCATCACTAATTCTCTCTTTGGTGACACTTCTAGTGACGCACTTTTAATGACCCTCACCAATGCTCTTTTTGTTACTTTTAGTGACGGTCAAAAAATGTCTGTCATCATTGATCATTAAAAAACCGTTACTGTAAGTGTATATAGTGATGGTCCTTTATGGTACGTCAGCAAAGAAATTTTCAACGACACTTTTGGTGAGGGTCGTTAAAGGCCCATCACTAATTCTCTCTTTGGTGATACTTCTAGTGATGAACTTTTAATGACCCTCACCAATGCTCTTTTTGTTACTTTTGGTGACAGTCAAAAAATGCCCGTCATCATTGATCATTCCAATGAGTTTTTGATGGCGCTATGTGCCTGTTAATATATTTTTTGTCAAAAGATAATGATTTAATACCATTATTGTGGAGTAATTTTTATAATATTTCCAAGGCCATAGTGGTTAGGGTCAATCAATTTTTTAAGAAGTAATTAGTGTGTATCATTTCCCTAAAGTAATGACTAGTCGAATAGAGATTTCCTATGAGTCAACACATGATTCGTATCTATTAAGTTTATTATCTAGAAAATTCCCTTCAAATAAATTTCCACTATTGTGTGTAGGAAATATCTTATTTAATACATAATTAAGCTCTGACAATTATATTAATGATAAAGACCTAACACTCCTCAACAATCTGGGCACACCTTAAATTAATGCTTTGGCACACACTAACATGTGAGGTCTGATGCTAATGTAGTGAGGATGAGAGGGTAGGAATGAAGATATGGGTGGTATGATTGATGGTGAGGTAGTTTAGGTCGACAGGTTAGGTATGATTGGCTGGGATAGATGATGGATGGGTAGGTGAGATAGGTGGGTTGAGTGAAGAAGGCAGCAGGAAGGTTGATTGAAGGCAGAGATAGTTAGAAAGCTAGAGCCTATAGTTCCTCATTCAAATGTAGAGGATCCAGCGGTAAAATCAGCTAGAGAGGCAAGGGTAGCAACAATAGCTAAGGAAGCACCAGTATAAGCGATCCCGGTGTAGATCCAAATCCATACTCAGAAGAAGTTCCTGGTCCAGATTAAGCAATTGATCCCGGTGATGAATAAGTTGATCTGGTTGCCTATGCTTTAGCTGTTTTACTTGGATGCTTAAGTGGCTTTTGCTGCCTTTGCTTACTCTGCTCCAGCTAGAATTGAAGAATAAACAACTGCTTATATATATATATATATATATATATATATATATATATATATATATATTTCATTTTTACATTGACTAGTTCTGGGTCAATAAGATCAACTGATTTATGGTCAATTGGCTTTTGAACCTATACTTCCCTTCCTGCGGCTAGTGGATCTGCTTTTAACACTGAATCTCCTACTCGATCTACTGCATCTACTGCTTGCTCCTCTGCTTCTCCAACTACTGCTGCTTTTACTCGATCAACTGGATCTTCGACTGCACTTGCCTGTGCTTCTGTTGCTATTGCTCTTGCCTTAGCCTCCACATCAATCATTAGTAGAAACACGTGCTCATTTCTTCCATCTTTCTTAGATTATTTTTGCCATCCTTCTTCTCTTCTCTACCCTTCTTAAGCCTTCCTTCCAAGCACTCTTATATCCCCATATTCTTTTCTTCCCATCTTCTTATCTTCTTATCTCCGTCTCATCTACCATCCTCTTATCTAAGTGTTGGAGGGAAAAGATTCTTAAAGGACCAGAGTTGGTTGGAAACGCCTATCGACCGGGGGACAAACGTTGACACCACTTACTCTCTATTGCTAGTCACCACTCTCACTTACCTGTTGGCCTTGAATGATTGATTCCACTGACCAAACCTACAAGTTATCACACCAAGCAGGGCAGGCTCTCCCTGCCTATTTCCAACCAAATCACTTAAACCACGTGGTCCAATCCTGGGTTTATCAACAACAAATTCTACAGCCATATTTTCCCAATCAGATCCTACAAATTCCCCCCCCCCATTTCGATTGCAGTAGTTGCAGTAGTACCATGAATAAATAAGTTCACCGCGACCTGCCTCTCAGCCAGTGCATGTTAGCCAATATGGGAGTAAGCCATAACTCCATAGAACACGAAGGATCTATTTCTTTAATAAGTAATGCTCGTATCATTTCGGTAACCTGAGAGATAATAAAGGCACTTTTTCTACACTGTCTGATGATAGCCTGCAAGATACCTGTGCTCTTCCAATTGTACCAACATGTCCAGATGGTCTTGCTATTGTTGTGCTTTAGACGACATCTATGAGGCTATATTGGCGACACGGAGGCTCGATATGATATATTCCAGCGGCATAACTGCTTCCATTCCATATACCAAATTGAAGGGCATGTGCTACTACTTTGTCAATATCTTGCAGGCATTCCTATACACCCATAGTACGGTGGGAATCCACTCATCCCAATCGTCCAGATTGACCGAGCACACCTTGGTCAATCTGTGCAATAGAATCTTATTGAAGGCTTCCGCCATCCCATTCACCTATAGTAAGGCATCCTTTGATGATGGTGTATCATGATTTCCCTGACAAGATAAGCCATTTCTACCCCTTGCGTATTTACCTCTCTCGGGCGGTAGGACTCCTAATCATGTGCGTTATGTCACAAATTCTGTGAAAAAAAGCCCTTGCTTACCTTACAGGGAGATAACATCCCTATTTGGATCCAATGTTATAGTTTAGAGTTACCCCACCTTGTTTTTATTAAATGGGGATATACACAATCCCAAATTCTAGGGTATGGAAGTGAAGAATGGTTTTATAAGTCACTTGATGCCACAAAACTATGCTGAAAGGGGTGAAAAAATTGGATTACCATTTGGTAAAAGCATTCCACGACTACTATGGAAGTAGTATAACACCTTGAGGTTGGAGGTTTCAAGGCTATATACTATCACAACAACGTATTCAAACCACAAGGTAGTTATTGTCAAAGATGGGAGAGGGATATTGGGAGAGCTTGCAACAAACCTTGGTAATGGAAAATTCTAAAGTGTAGTGGGCGGCCTTTCATAGGAATGATGAGGCTAAAAAGGGTAAATCTAAAAATAGATACTATGTTGAGCTTTCTCCTTGTTAGCACCTTCCACCTATGGTAGTATGATTAGTCCCCAAGGGCTTAAGCTATACATGACTCAATGGAACCCCATGACCCTACTGAGACCTCAGCCATTGGATTTTTTGATCCATGGTGCGAGAATGAGGATAGATAAACATGGTGGGGTAGCAACCAAATGAAAACACAAAGAGTAAGGTGCATGAAGTCTCACATAGAGGACTTGATAGATATATGTCACTTAGGCATATCCCTCCCTGACCATAGCTCTCAAAATTTAGGCCCAACCACCCAATCATTAAGCAGTACGTGGAAGGCCATTGAACATATGTCTATAGAGAAGGGACAAGGGCTTGTCCTCTGATAGGGGGACACACAACCAAAATGCGCATCTCGGCCTAACATTTCCTTTTACAATGAAATGAGGTATGCATGTTGTCTGATCCATGTAGTTTGATGATGCAACCTTACATAGGCTGACACCCGTTCATGATGTCCACATCACTAGGTCCCATTGGTATCACCCCAATCAACAGATGAAAAAGGATAGATTGGTCTTTATTTGGTTTTTATGCATTGAAAGGGAGCTAAATTTTCATATGGGCTCACCCCTTGCCTGTCGAGATACACATATACAACGTGCACTCTTGATTGATAGAGGGTATAATACCTTTAGGGGTTTTGCAAACTATTCATTCTATCCAGATTGATGGTGCAGGATCCACGAAGGACACCAACCCTCTATACTATCAGTGAATCACAAAGGAAAATATACCAATGAAACCTGGCCTAAAGACTAATGAAGAATGAAGAGCCATTCTGGATAGTGGAGCCAAAAGGATGAAGGGATGTTCAGACATAGTGCTTGAGAGGCATATTCCAACTATGTTTCAAGGCACACTTGTAAGGTAATTACCATTGGTCTACATGTCCTAAGGGTAAAGTCATTGAATTAAGCACCCTTCCAAGATCAGGAAAAACTAATCTGCTCCTTGTAGATGCTGCGCATAGTGGGTTTAAATGCTGCAAGTGAAATAACAAGTACTGGTGGAGATTTCCCAATAGAGGATAGGTTGATCTCTTCCAATAGTAGAAACGTGAGAATTCAAAGTAAGTTAGAGGTGGTTTAGGCCTATGAAACAAGGTTGACAATGCTTGGGGTTTAACCTTTTTTTTTCCCTTATAAGCATAAAGTAAACCCAGGTCCGCACCTAAGTTCAATTGAGTTAAATGACTAACTAATAACTAAAGTGGGAACTATATCCTGGGGTTTGGTTCAAATGTTAGGAGGCAGTTCCATAAACTGTAGTTAGAGTCGATCCTTCTTACTTGCGGTAGTCGATCGAGCCTCTCTGCTCCTAATTGCAGTGAAAGATAAGAGGAGGGTGCATTGTAATATAAGAAAATGAATTGATCTTCCTTCTATGTGATCCAAGTGATAAAATGTTCAAAGAGTGATAAAATGACAGTTCGAGTGAGGGGTATTGAGACAAGCTACTATGAAATATGTTAGGTAGTATCATTTGAGTTAGTCTTAGTTAATGATTAGTAGTCTTTGTCTTAGCAATTAATTTGTAATAGTAACATGCTAGTCCCAATACCCACAACTTTGGAGAGTTAGTTCTTCCATCCGACCGAGTAAGTTCCTCAACTTTCCTATTTTTAAGTTGAGCCCTTGCGTTCCTCCATGCACGCGTAAGAATGATTTGGATGTTATATCATTCCTCGAATTTATATGTGATCTCAACCAATGTAATGTGTTTCCATGCTGTATGACATACGTGATAGTTCGCTAGGCCAACCAAGGTACTAAACATCTAACCGGCTTCGAGCTATCCCTCTTCTACAAGCTATCCCAGAAAGACTGCATAACAGTTAAGTCCGGTCAAGCAAGCTATCATGAAAAGGTAAGTCTGATGAGGCAGTGAATAATTAGTTAGTTTTCGGGACAATCAATGCAAGGATCAGTAATCAATGCAAGGATCATAGGTAAGTCTGGGCTGCCCATGCAAAAATATACAGACTATCTATCAAATATATTCCACGGTTGTTCCTCATTCTTCTACGAATGCTCCTCTTCATAGCGATATCCTGGCCATGCAAATAATATGTATATAGTTGGTTTTTCGGTCGTAGCTAGTAATCATAGTAAGTCATCATAGTAAGATTAGGCATAGCGCTTTGGTTGAGCCCGACAAATGAGAGTCCAAAAGGTAGTCAGCAAAGAGTGAAAAGGTATGTCCGGGCGGCAAGGAAACAAAAGGTAAGCTATCATAGGGAAGCTATCGGCCAGAGACAAGCTATAAAATAGAAAGTGTTCACTCTCCTTTCCCGATCTAAAATCTAAAGTCTTTCCTCTCCTCGGTCATTACATTGCAAGTTGTTCAGTAGCTCCGGGCTGGGTTGCTAATGGTAATCTCTAGCCAAACTAGAGAGAGCCCCTTCCTTCCCCACTTGTCTCGTTTGGACGCCTCCATGATTTCTTCAGCTAGGGGTAGGGACCACCATAAGTTGTCACCAGGATCAAGTCCCAAAGAATAGATTTATTCCTTTATACTCTATTTGTATTCCTTAAAACTAATACTACTGATTAATACTTACAACTAGTTATTTACTGAGTTTCTCGGTCAACAAAGTATGGAATTGGTGAGGATGTTGCTTACGCTGGTGGATCAACAAGAGGAAATCAACCTGCTGTTTGTGCCTCTACTTTCATCTATGTTTATGTAGTAGATTTTTCCTCTCCCGTCTTTACGTAAAACCTCTTTATATATTGGTTCACCCTTTTTGAGCCTGGCCTTGGTCTCTAGGTGGGGTGCTGCCCATATATATTATTTTCTATTTCGTCTTTGTGTGCTCTTTATTTAACCTACGCAATCGAGTCTTTTGAGCCTCCCTTTTACTCGGAATCCCTGGCTCAATCTCCTATCCATGTCCTTCCCTTTTCAAAGCGGATGCTATAAACTGAAACTCCCGATATCTTACATTGGAACTTCCTGGTTGCGCGGGTCAGTGCGGTCGCCAGTCACTTCCATCTATATTGTAGGTTGGGAAAGCATAGGTTAGGAGAACGTGGAAAAAAGTATCATTAGCTGCTTTATCTCTTAAGTAATATTCTATGCCTTTTCCTGCGTGCTTTGGGGAAGCATCTTCGAGCCAACAAGTAGTCAAATCTGTAAGCGCACCAATAGAAATTAGCCCGATCAAAACATTGAACATTAATACTAGCCTATAAACCTCTCAAAAGAAGCAGCTAATTTCATTGCCGCAAACAAACAACAAGGCATTTTCCTGGAAGTAGATAGACACAAAAGTAAATCATCCTACTATGTGTACCCATCATATAATCTGACGGATGAATCCAAACCAATCTTTGATAACCTCACATAAATGAAAATCCTACGAAGATAAGAAAAGAAGAATTAACAGAAGTCTCTATGCAAATTGACTCATCCAGTCTTAGATAAAACAACAGTTTCTCACAGTGATTGTTCCAAAAAGAATTGTAAATGGTAGAATTTAAATTGTCGAGAATTGATCGTGAAACTCGATCCGAATTTATGAAGAATACGAATAAACATATAACCACAAATACAGAGATAAAGGAAATAACACTTCTATTTCATTACATATCAAGAAATCAAATTTCATTATTTACGTAATAAAAGAATTATTAGGGCCGGTAGGCTATCTCTCTGAGAAGAGATAAAGGCCACATGCCTCTAACCGAGCTACAATGTAGAGGCTCGAGGGCCCATTACATACGAGAAACAATGGAGAACTCTAAACATCCAAAAAACTAACCCTAGGAGATGAAGCGCTAAAACTATGGGCCCCGTTTGGGTAAATTGGTGTTTCAACTTCCCAGGGACGTAACTTTGGCATACTATCTCCATTTGATGCACATGGTACATCATTAGAAATATATATTCGAGGACTACAACTTTCACCACGAATATCCATTCCAGAACAAAATGATTTAGCTGGAGGCGCGATGCCCAAAAAACGTCGTTTAGGGCCTCAAAACGGCTCTGGAAGTTCAGGACCCAAAAAATTTCTAAAAATAGTAAGTTGCGTCAAAACTGAGAAACTGAAAGAGGAAATGGTGGGGCCCCAAGTGGAATAGGTGGGTGGCCACCAATATCCACCTGGATCAGAACCACAACAGGATATTCTGCCCTAGGGATTTATCTCGATTCAAATGAGGTCCCCGTACGATGACCATAACTGGATATTAAACGTTACAGGAGATTCGGCCTTAGCAGATCTACCTATCCAGAGGTTTTCCCCTTTTAGGGTTCTCCCTCGCAAGTTCATCCTGATAGGTGGTAGTAAATCAGCCTTGGGGATGGTATGAATTTACCTCAGATCCCCGCATGACGGTGTAACTGGGTATTCAGCTAACCTGGCTAGATACCTAGGGAGTCGAACCCTAGTTACTCACCCTTGTACCCTCCCTTTATTCACTCTACGGTTGAAGACCTTATATATAGAAATAAAAGTCCAAACCTTATTTCCACCCACTCAATTTTATAAGGCGCTATTTTCTAAGAGTGACTTACCCGAGGCTTGATAAGAAGGACACAAACCTGGCTGGACTGAAACTATTAAGCAAGATTAGTTTTCAATTATTTTCCCTGGACCGAAAACCCCTATCTATAAAGGAAAGTTTATTAGAAATAAAGTTACCCACAAATAACGTATAGAAGTCTATATGTGGCCCTTCTCTTTGTAAGGAATAAGTATTCTTGAGGGCAAAGCCCGAGATCCCCACTTGTCCTTGAAAATAAAAAGACAAGGAAAAATGAGAAAATAGGAAGTAAAGGAACGTAGTCGCTTATCTTCATCGGGCAAGGTTGAAGAACCTCCGCCATGGTAAAATGGCCAATCTCGTTAGGAACGTAGTTGCTTGTCCGCATCGGGCAAGGAATTTCTTGCTTGCTCTACAAAAGGAGAGCAAGGCCCGGTAGGGGCTCACTATTCATATGGTAAGGGTGAGCAAGCAAACTCTCGACCAAGGGGGCCGCCATCGAGAATGTCCAAAACCTACGCCAAGGTGATAAGCCAAAATAAGAGGGAAACCTTGCTCTCTCTTTGGTCGAGAAAGTAGCTTCGCATCTTTCCCGATGTGGACAAGCAACTATGTACCTTTCAACACCTCCGCCATTGAAGTGCTGCCAAGGGAAACAACTCAAATAGTAAGTCAAAGTTGAAGAATTGCCGCGTTATTGGGTGGGGGAACAAATAGATAAGTACAGTGATTGGATTTGAGAAAGCGTAATTACATATATAATATATGAATTTTATGCTAACTTGAAATAACGTACCATACCAGGATTACTTGGTCGGATATAACAGGAGAGTTCCTGTCCTCTACTTCTATAAAAGACATATTCCCCTCGAGAAAATATCACTGCCCCCCCATCTTTTCACCGGGCGAAGAGACGGAAAAGGGTGGCATGTCGCTACATCCAACGATGCGCAAGAAGGCTCGACTATAAAGGAGAGGATGCGAAACATAGTTGGAAATAATATATTAAGTAGTATTTGGTGGAGGGCCCCCCCTTGCAAATTATGTTGACAAGGTAAACCTGCTTGAGCACTAATCAAGCCATGACTCTCCCCCCAGGCCTATACCGAAGTAACACGACAGGAAAGACCTATTCATTACCAGTCAAGGATGGCTAACCCAGCTGGATTGGACTTAATAAGTTGGAGAAAGTGGGAGCTGGTGTAAGTACCTTTTATTCCCTATATCCTCCTCCTCTGATGCTCGATCCATAACTCAAAGATATGCCACTTTGATATTTTCCAAATAGAGTGATTGTGCACCATTTCAAATACCTCGTAAGGCTAGAGCATTTTCATGTCCATCAGATTAGAGCTTTTTGACAACCTCTTCAATATCAAATATGTTTAAGAGCATTTCTTTATCTAAGCTCGATACATCAGTATCATGATTGATCACTGTGTTCAATCAACCGCATAGGTGTATGGGAGGTTCGGTTCATAGCTCTTGACTATTGTTCCAAGTACCAAGATTTGATCACCGGTTGAACACCATATTCATCAGGGATGGTACCTTCCTTCGAAGTAATTGGGAAGACTGGATCACCTGATATAAGGATCATTGGTCTCGGCTCCTCCGCTTAGGGTAGTTACTTCCTATTGAGAATGAAGATTTGATTAGGTGGAATGAAGATTGATTAGGTGGTCCAGTTCCCATCATTCGTGAGCTTGGGTTTATTCATACAAGGATCAAAGTCTATATGCTCTGGTTGTGTAGGGTAAATGCATGCATGAATATCGTAATTTATAGCATGAATATCAGTATAAAGCTAGTTATCTTAAGAAGGCGAGCAGTTCAAGTAAGTGGCTAAAGTGACTAGTAAAAGATGAGTGACTTAGCAGTGTGATTATCTTGGTGAGCTCCTTTGTATTTGTGAGCTCATTTCCATGGAATTGTAAAAGGCTAGCAAGACATAAGAAACTGCAGTGAGTGACAGATAATATCTTGGAGTGACAACTGTCTCTTTTTAAAGTGATAAAGGTAAGAGTAGTCAATATATAACTTGTATTTGGTGAGGATATAACTTCTCTTCACTGACGATTGCAAGGGTAAGGGCTATCAAACTGGTGACGGGTAGGAGTCTATAAATAGAAGTTCATTGAGTTGTTCCGATCTGTAGATAAGCTAAGGGTGGGTAAGGTGATCGATCTAACGAGGCCCATAGCTAAACAAGACTAGCTAGGCCGTGTGATTAGTGGTGTTGTCCCCATCGCGATTGAAGTTATCTTTGCATTCCCGTAGCCCATAATATATCTGATCTATGTCTTTCCATCTGGATCCCCCCGTAATCTTGTGTCACCATGGGTGGGTTTCCAAGGCCACCATGAGGTATAAGTCCCCATTTTTCAGGTTCACTATCCTAGATGTTCCTATCCTAGACAAGGTGAGGGGAAAGGATCAGACAAGAGTTTTTACTTTGATAGGTCAAATTGATCCTGCTATGTTCTATCCTTGGGAACACTAGGAAAAATTTTTTCCTAGGGCTAGGGCTTGAGGTATTCAGAGATTCCACCTTCGGAATTGGCCCAAGTTCTGAGGAGATTGAGGGCACCCAATAATGCAGCTGCCTATAGGAGATAGAAGTTTTCCTCTAGCTAGATTCCTGGGAAATTGTTGCCCTAGGTGACCTAATGGGGCTAGACCTAGGGAATGTGAAAAATTCTTAATCTAAGAAAGCCTACTGCAATATCTTGATTTACTTATCCTACTTGAATTAAGTTACAAGTTAATTTCCAAAATATTCAATAAATTAGCGAAGTAAATAGTAAATACAACTAGTAACCTCCACATACAGATCAAATACTGAATAACATGCTTATTGATAAAGTGACACACATATTTTCTAGAAAACTGTCCCCAGAAAAAACCCAATGCGAGAAAACCAATGCAGCTAGCTCTCGAGGGTTTTCATTATTATGCAGAATCTAAGTACAACAATCGTGGGCACCAAAACTGGTTCACCCAATAGAGAGATAAAAAAGATAGTAATATGTTGCTCTGAAGCCCTCTACATCAACCTGACTAGCCTGCATTGGCCTCTGCACTTCTTATTAAGGGCCTGCATCACACCTGAAGGGCTTACATTTCCCCTGCGCTGCCTTGACTGGGCCTGCGTCAGCCCTGCGTGATTCTTGTGGCCTTTGCGCTGCCCCTGCTGGGCTCTGACTGGATTGCGTGGCTCTTGCTACCCCTGCTACTCTGGCTGGATGGAATGCTTAAGTAGAAAAAACATAGGTAATAAAGAAGGCACTGGCCAAAGGTAACACATAACAGTGAGAAAAATTGAAGAAATGAAATGAAAATAGATCAATGTCCACAAATAGCTGAAATAGCTCAATGGGACTAGAGAGTGAAAGTTTTGACAATAGCAATAAGTGCTTATAGCATCAGCTAAGAGAACAGAGGAAACTAGTTCATGTGCTTAAGAAATACACGAGTAAACGGATGCTTAACTGAAATCAAATTACTTTAAAGAAATAAATCACACACTCGGGAAACTCAATAACTCATCAGTCAAGGGTTCGGTAATAATAAACCATCCCTTCAGAAACTAATGGAAAAAGAACTAAAGCATAGATCACAAGCCTGGGAGCTAAACAGTGACTGATACTGCTCACTACAGTCTTAGATCATCTCTCACAGCAAACCATCAAATGCAGATAAATAGATCAGCAAAGGAAATAAAAGATTAAACCACAATTCTGAAATGGAACAGCAACTCTAAAATGGAACGGCAAGTGAATACTAAGTCCCGCGGGTTATAATCAAACTCAATCTATACACTCTTTGCAATCAAGGAACATTCTATCATTCTAAAGGCGGATTACACAAATCATATTAATGGAACGGCAATAACGATTAATGAATTATGGGACAATACTGATTCAGTGGAACGCACGCAACACAAATGTTAATATAACAGCTCTGCAACATAACAGTAAGGATATGCGATTAACTCTTGAAAGGAATAATAACGTAATGCGGAGTTAACACACAAGTCTAGTTGTAGAAACTTCAATGATTCAAACTGGAACAGAGCATGTAATATGAACTTGTAAAGCATATCAAATAATCGAATAGCAATAATAAACAAACCACACAGAAACGAAGCTGTAATGGTACAGAAGCAAGTGTCCTTCGGGGCCGGGCCCTTAGCCTCCAAGGATGCACCGCTTTAGGTTAACGCAGATGCAAAGATGGAATAATTACCAGGCTTTCATTAATACATTGATCAAAAATACATCGAACTAGTTCTCAACAAAGCTTAATAACCAAATCTGATGTTTTATAGAAGATTACATAAAACGTATCTTATCTCGCCATTTCCTAAACTAACAGTGCTGTCTCTTTTTATAAGGACGATGGCGGAGATGTCCAAGCAGCTAGATAAATAA
Organism: Pinus albicaulis; assembly: GCA_034641835.2. Taxonomy (NCBI): domain Eukaryota; kingdom Viridiplantae; phylum Streptophyta; class Pinopsida; order Pinales; family Pinaceae; genus Pinus; species Pinus albicaulis. The sequence continues at coordinate 1,538,502,845 of CM076581.1, forward strand.
AGCAGCGATCCCTCAGGATCTTCGATCCTGAGGGATTCGCCAAACAGTTAACTCTTCATCCTGTCTTTGCTATTGCGCTGAGCTGGTGTCCTCTCCTTCTTGCCCGAGCCGATTCACCTTGATCTTGTTTCCCTATGTTTGCGTTCGGTTCTCATCCAGAGGGACAGCAGTTATCTCCACTTCGTTCTTATCTTTAGAGCGGCAACTCTTCATTTTCTTCTTTCCCTGTATAGAAAATAACCATTATCAGTGGCTAAGTTATACACATCGATTCTCACATGTTTTGTGATAGTTTCTTATGACTTTCCAAATCCATGATACAAAAGGTTCACAAATTGTATTAAAAAGTCATTAAAGTAATCAACAAAATCATACCTTTTCAGTACTCCACACACCCCCCTGCTTACCTTGTTTCATGTCCTCATGAAAACATTGTAGTTGACATGTAATGCAGTGAGAGAGTATGCTGGAGAAGGAGTTTCATGTGGAGGCCTACAACCATGTTGAGTGATTAAATAATCAAAGAACTGACCTGCTTGTCCCTCAGGCATATCATACAGGGCCTGGTATCCATGTGCAGGATGCCAAATAATTGGAGCGCGGAATCTACACCCTAACCAAGATGACCCTGCTTTCAGAAGGCTCTGGCCATAGAAATTCAAACGGTCAGCGGCTAACTCAAAGTTCTCATATTTAAATGGTTCTATGAGCTGGATGTGTGGATCAGAGATTCGATATCGAAATTTGGCTGCATTAATGGCCAAGTCTTTGATGGAAAAGAAATACTCTAAACCCTCTTGAATGAGTGCCTCATGCATAGGCCCTAATGTTACAATGACACCTGGAGTCCTTATGTGGTTTATATGAGCTGTCCATAACTGTACTGGGTTCCTAGGCTCAGCCCTAACTCTTAAATCTAGACCATTTTCTTGACTCTGGAAGGTATCATAGGCTTTCGGCCACTTAATCTGATTAGCCCCGAATGAAATGAATGCTTGGAATTGAATATCACCAATGGAGGGACCAGGGTTCAATTCAGTCTCCTGACTTAGCACAAGGTCGTGTAAATAAAGTTCACACAACAATCTCTGGACTTTCACTCCATAATTTTCACAACAGTCGATAAAATCATTGACATTGTTGATCTGTATAGGGGTGCCTGCCTTAACAGCTTTTATTTGTAATTGTAAATATCGTTCTAATAGAAACAGAGCATGGTTTTTAGCAGGAGCCCTACATGCTAAAACATTATTATATAAAGAACACAAGTCATTCATCTGTTTGATAGTAGTATCTAGTTTATAAGTTACCTGTGTGACTTCCTCTTGTTCCTTCATCCATCCTTCAAAAACCTGTCTTTTAGATTGACTGACATCCCTTAGTTGCTACTGCAACTCTTCATATTTTTCTAGGGGAACCGTTTGCTCTTTAAGTTGCTCTATTTCTTGCCGTGCTTGTTTCACCATCTTGTGCAAGGTTTTTGTCTTTGGATCTTTCCTCCATGCATCAGTGGAGGCCGGGAGTTTTACCTGAACCTTTTTGTTACGCTGTTTGGAGTTCAGGACCCTGATTACCCCTGAGGGTGGTGCCTCCGTCTGAATTTGCTTATCATCCTTTTCTATCTTAATCGGAACGGCAGATGGATCCATTTCTGTCTTAATCGGAACGACAGCTGGATCCTCAGAGTCTTGGAAAACAGGCTGTTTGTTGGCCCTCTTTTTCCTCTTTACCTTCTGGTTCTTTTTCAAAATCCTTATTTGTTGCCTGAGCTGGGTTATTGTGTTTAACAGTTCAGTCCGTTCCTTCCTCAACTTCTTGATTTCCATTGATTCCTTTGAAGGAACGGCAGTCCGTCGATGGTGGACTGGATCATGACCAGTTGCTAACTCTTCCTCCTGGGGTTCTTCCTCACTGCTCTGCTCCGGCTGTTCTGGCGTATGCACCTCAACTGGTTCTGATTCTTCCTCCTGGGGTTCTTCCTCTAGACTTTCCTCTTGTGACATGGGAACAGATTGTTCCCGTTCGGTATTTTCTTCCTCTTCATCATGCATAGGCATGTTCTCTTCTTGAAATTGGTCGTGGGGATCCTTTGAGCTAGAAGGTTGACCGTATTTACTCATATTGGCTAGGATGGCGGCCAAGTCATCTTCTCTTAGTAGGTCTTGTAATGGACTATTCCCCTGCTGTCCCCTTTCTTCCTCTTGTTCAGTTTCTGCTTCTTTTTCTGTTCCCGAAGGTTCGGGTGCTTCTTCTTCGGGTTGCTCATCTTCAATTATTACTGGTTGGCTGGTGCTTCCCTGAAGCTATTCCAGCCTTCCCCTTATTCGAGCCAACCGGGCTGACTTTCTGGGTTTACTTATGCTTCCTCTCATCTGAGCTAACCGAGCTGATTTCCTGGGTTCCTCTGGTTGCTCGGGTGAATCAACTACATGCTTTCGCTTTGCGTGTTCTTGGTGTGTCTCTGGTTGTTGTGATGTACTAGCAACATTTTCTCTACGTTTTGCCGGTTGTTCTGGTGGGTTTATAGAATGTCTACGTTTCGGGGATGGTTCTGTCGATCCCCCTTCAATCAGTGAAATGAGTCTTTCCCAGCTGCTCTGCTGCTGGGTAAGACTATAACTAACAACGAGTCGGATTAACCCGTGGTGACTAACAATTGCCTCTACGTGCTGTGCCCTTTTCATACTTTGTGCAGCATCATGCAATAACGAGTTTAAGAGTGCCGGTAAATTCACAGAGCATTTCTGTTTTAGAACAACTAAAAGTTTAAGGTGTCGTGGTCTTACCACGTCTTTTCTTCCTTCGCAAGTAATGTAGCTCTGTACTATTCTTGCTAGCTCTGTCCAGGGTTCGCCTAGGGTCGCTGGCAGAATTCCCTTCCCTTTGATTGTCAAATGCTGGCCTTCATCCTGGAAGATGTCGATGACCTTCTGTAATCGTTCTTTCTTGAATGTCCATACCGGTCCAGTAGCCGGTAGTCCTGAGACTTCTGCAATTATGGCATCAGTGACAGCTATTCGTTTTCCTCTTACCATGGAGTAGTCATCTTGTAAATTCTGCAAGAACTCCATTGCTACTGTCTCATTACCCTCTTGTAAGCGATTGAAATAGTTTAACCATCCTGCTCTTTCCAGGATTTCTCGGGCAGCAGTAGAGATCGTTAGCTGTTGAGGCTCACTACGAATTGCCTTTCCCCCCATGATTTCGCTGTGATTTCTAAATGGAACAGCAAAAAAAACGTTTTCGGTTTGAAACACAGAGAGCAAGGTTTCGCAAAGAAAACACAGAGTATGCAATAGTGCAGCAAAAACAACTTGTGCGAAAAAATAAAAATAAAAATATGCCATGCCGTGAAACCATGCCAAATCGTCGTGAACCAGATTTTCCGAATGATGAATTGACACGTAATACAGGGAATGATGAGGTTAACCTCCCCCCCCCTCAGTGTGATAGGTTGTCCCAGCCGGCAAATAATGGAGCGGCACCCAGTCTGTAATCAAGTCAGAAAGGAACAGCATGTGAATTTATGCCATGTTGAGAGAGGACAACAGTTTACCAAAATCGAGGCGGAGGATGGATCGCGTGTTATGATTTGAGGCTGATGGATAGGCATGTAGCGTACTTGCCAATCTTAAGCGGTCATGGTCATCTCCGTTGCCATGATTGGTAATGATAAATATTCATGCGGTGTATAAATCAGGAAATAACATATAATTAGTGCCTAGGATATGAAAACAAAAGAGTGTTAATATCTTACCTATTGGTGTAAGCAAGGTGACTTCGATACCATTAACATTACTCTGCTGCCAATAGGTGTCCATAACCTTGGCAGAGTTGTTTTTTCACCCCCGGAACCATGATCCTGTGTGTATACTTAGGACTGTTATTATGTCAGAATGTAGACCATTATGCTGGCTTGGTGACCAGTTAACCATAATGCCATTCACGAGGAAAGAGCGAAACGTGGGCAGGCCGGCTCTTAATGAGACCTCTTGTTCCAAGGTTTGTTTATTTTGATACACCTTTTGGACCATATCCCTGGTGTGGTGGCCAGAATGGGAATGCCACTTCACTTCCATCCTCATGATCATGGAAGGCTGGCTCTCGATGAGACCCCCTATCCTGCATTTGACATTTGACATGCTTTTTCTTTTTCCTTATTTATACACAAAGGGTGGTTCAGCACTCCTTAAGAGTAGGAATGGTGGAAGAAGTCTTATTATCTCAATAGGAAGATATAAACTCTTTGCTCTTATTCCCAAGTACTAATAAAAAGATTTTTAAGGGAATCGGCATGATAAAGATAACCAATCAGGGCAAAATTAGTAAAACCATGTCACAAAAGGTAAGAAATAAGTATGTCCTTCCATCTGTCCTCTTATTAATGCAGAGCCTTATAGATATAGCGATTTATGATTTGCAGATTTTCGGTATGCTGTGTTTTTATATTTCATCGCACAAATACATAGCTGAAGCTTGAAGACTAGAAAGAAGACGGAAAAAAACATCCTGAATTTAAATCAGCAAAGAGATCAAAAGTATGCAGATGGTGTTCCGTTGAAAAAGCAACAACGATGGATAATAGAAAAAGGAACAAAACTGCAAATGCCGTTCCTTTTGGGAAAAGGAACGGCAATCATACTAAACACTCAATATGCCATTCCGTTGAAAAAGTCAACACGGAAATAAAAGAACGTTGTTTCTTTGAAGGTAAAGGAACAATGGTAACCAAAAAGGAACAGCGATAGACGTAACAATATCGTTCTTCTGAAAAAGGAACATCAGAGATCCGAATGCTGTTCCTTTAGAAAAGGAACAGCAGAACAAGCAAAACCAAAATAAAAAAACATACATATGCTATTAGAAGAGCAAAAATCAAACTTTGTGGAAGAAAAAGGAACAACAAAATGACAAAAATTTATTCAAATCAAACTTATGTACAAGAATCACTCAAAAAAACTTTATGTACAATTTGCAAAAAGAAATAGACCCTTAATGAATTACAGGTGAGGAAGATTTCTCTTCTTCTCCTAAGATCTCCAGATCAGTATCTCGGCGTATCTGCTGGCAGAAGGATTCCCTAGTAAGTGGTTTACGGTAGAGACGGACTCGGTGGCCATTTACCTTGAATTCATATCCAGAACCGTCAATAGTGATTAGAGTAAGAGTTCCATTGTCATGTACCTTCTGGATTTCGTATGGTCCCAACCATCGAGTCTGAAGTTTTCCAGGGAAGTCCTGAAACCAAGAATCGTATAACAGAGCCCAGTCTCCCTCGTGGAAGACTTTGTTCTTAATGAGCGCATCATGCCATTTGGCTCGCTGCTGTTGAATTAATGTTGTATTTTGTAGTGCAGAGAGCCGAATTTCGTCTAATTCATTGATCTGCTGTAGTCGATTGAGTTGTGCCTCCGTTAAGTCTAGGCCAACTTCCTCTGCTGTACGCAGTGTTTGGATTTCGAATTCTATGGGAAAAATAGGTTGTTTTCCAAACACTAGTTGATAAGGTGAGTAACCAGTGGTGCTCCTCCATGTGGTTCTATATGCCCAGAGTGCTTCAGGCAGTCGGGTAGCCCAATCACGCCTATGTGACGCAATGGTTTTTGTTAGGATTGATTCTATTATCTTGTTGCTACTTTCTACCTGCCCATTCGCCTGTGGGTGATATGGAGTAGTGATCTTATGCTGGACATGATAATTGTTAAGTGTTGCAGCTAATTTATGCCCAACAAATTGTGGTCCTCCATCTGTAATTATTTCCCTAGGAAGGCCATAACGAACAAACAAAAGGAACAGGAATTGTATGACAGAGTCCTCTGTGGCTCTTGGTAATGCTTCTGCCTCAACCCACTTGGTGACATATTCTGTTGCCACCAAAATATATGTTTTCTGATTTGATGAAGGGTTGATGGGTCCAACGAAATCCAGAGCCCACCGTTCGAATGGTTCGATGACTAACTGTGGTGTCAGAGGCATTTCATCAGCTTGACCAGGTCGTCCTGCTCGCTGGCAACTGTCACAGGCTTGGACGAACTTCTTTGCATCCTTAAAGATCGTAGGCCAGTAATATCCTGTCTGCAATACTTTATGTCCAGTCCTACGCTCAGCGAAGTGCCCCCCACATGGTCCATCGTGACAAGCTTTGAGGATGTCAAAGATTTCGTCCTCTCTAACACATCGCCTGATATGCATGTCTGCTCCTGTGTGAAACAAATAACCTCCAATCCACGAAAATCGAGAACTTTTCTGAATAATCTGCTTACGCTCATTAGGAGTTAAATGTTTTGGTAATTTACCTACTGCAAGGTAATTGGCAACATCAGCATACCAGGGCGTTTGAACAGCAACAACAAACAGGTGTTCATCCGGAAATTGATCTTCCACTGCTGCTGCATCGCTTGATTTTGGTATCCTTGAAAGAAAATAGGCTACAGGGTTTTCTTTGCCAGGGCGGTCCTTGATTGTGATATCGAATTCCTGCAATAAGATTAACCATCGAGTTACTCTGGCATTTGTGACAGGCTTATTTGCTAAATATTTTATGGCAGAATGATCTGTATACAAGATAACAGAGTAGCCTGTGATATAATGTCTAAATTTATTGACAGCATGTATTACAGCTAGAAATTCTTTTTCAGTAACAGTGTAATTCAATTCAGCAGGGGATAAATTTTTGATGATGTAATATATAGCATATGGTTTTTTATCCTCTTCCTGCCCAAGGACTGCACCAATGGCTGTATCTGAGGCATCAGATGATATCTGGAATGGTAGGTCCCAGTTTGGTCCTCGAAGGACTGGGGCTGTGGATACAAGCTTCTTTAGATCCCCGAAAGCATGGTCACATTTGTCTGTCCAAAGGAAATCAACGTTACCAGTCAGTGCATATAAAGGAGCAGCAATGTGTGAATAATGCTCTATGAATCGTCTATAATAACCTGAAAATCCAAGACAACTGCGTACCTCTGTTTGAGTAGTAGGAGTAGGAATAAGCAAAAGTATTTGGATTTTGGCCGGGTCTACCTGAATGCCGGCTGCTGAGACATAGTGTCCTAGGATAAGTCCTTCAGTCATCATCAAAAAACAATTTTCATTGCTTAGGCAAAGCCTAGTAACAATGCAGCGTTGTAGGACTTTCTCTAGGGTGTCTAGAGCTGGATCGAAGTCATCTCCGTATGGTGTAAAGTCATCCATGTAAACTTCAAGTCCATCATTGATTAAATCTGCAAAAATACTAAGGATAGCCCTCTTAAATGTGGCAGGAGCATTACATAAGCCAAAAGGTAAAACTCGATAGGCAAATGTTCCCCAGGGGCAAGTAAAGGTAGTTTTATCCTGGTCTTCAGGGGCAATCTGAATCTGATTGTATCCACTGAAGCCATCCGGGAAAGAAAAGAACTTCTTCCCTGCTAAAGTGTCCAATACTTGATCTATGAAAGGAAGAGGAAAATGATCTTTTTGTGTTGCCTTGTTAAGTTCTCTATACTCCACACAAATTCTCCATTTCCCATTCTTTTTTGGTACCACCACAAGTGGAGAGACCCATTTACTATCAGAGATAGGGTAGATAAAATTCACATCTAAAAGTTTTTGAAGTTCAGTTTTTACAACATCTTTTAGATGGGGATTAAGTCTCCTTTGCGGCTGACGCACAGGTCTAGCATCTTTTTCTATGTAAATGTGGTGGGTACATAACTGGGGATCGATTCCTTTCATATCAGGGTAGTCCCATGCAAATGCTTCTTGATATTTTGTTAACAGATGGATGAGCTTTGTTTCTTGTTCCGGTGTGAGATTAGCATTGATATTTAAAGTTTTCCCCGGTGCAATTTCCACAGTTTTACTATTTGCAACAGAAGTGACAGGTATTATTTGATCATGAATATCTTTCAGGGGATCTTCTTCTAATTCATTATCAAATGCGGCTTTTATCATGTGACATTGTGTGCGAGGTTCAGTTTGAGTAATGAAATTATTAATGGCATCGTCTTCTGTTTGATCTTTGAAATCGAGTGCCTCTTGTATAGTTAATGGAGATCTAATGTTATCAGTAAGATATGATACAGGGTGCTTATTCGTTTTAATCATTGTGACACTTGGCTGCGCTGGAGGATATAGAACTAAATTTTTGCTATTCGGTCCTCTGGTTATGGTCATATTTCCCTGCCGACAGCCAATGTAGGCATCGGCAGTAGCGAGCCAAGGTCTACCTAAAATTAGTGGGTGTCCATCAAGTCGGGTTTTTGGATTAATTATCAGGAAATCGGTTGGATACTCCCAGGATTCTACAGAGACCATGACATCATGTAGAGTGCCCTCTGGTCTAACCACGGATCGGTCAGCCAATTCTAACAGAGTAGAGGTGGGTTCTACAGATGTAATGCCGAGCTTTTGGCAAGTTGTGGTTGTTAAAATATTAATTGCAGCCCCTAAATCAACTAAGGCATTAGGCAGGGTCTGGCCATAAATTTGAACAGTTATAATTGGGTTCCCGGGGTCTTCATATTTAAGGGGTGTTTCTCTTCCCGATAATAGGTCAGATAAGGTGCCGACTACTTGGACTCTTGGATTGTTTGTTATATTCCTCCTCGGTTTCTTTATGCACAATTCTTTTATGGTTTTGGCGTATATGGGAATGTCTTGAATGGCTTGGAGGAATGGAATTTTTATGTACAAGTTTTGTAATTCTCCCAGAATGTCGAAATCAGGATATTGTATGGATCGAGGTATGGCTAATCGTTCTGGGAACGGGGGAGAGGATGTGGTTGCTTGATTATGAGTTTGTTGCTTGTTTACATCCTCTTGTTGTGACTGATGTTCTCTGGGTAACTGATCTTCAATATGAACTGTTTTATCTCCCTCAGTTTCAATTATACGTCCAGATCTTAACTGAAGATCATTGCACTCCCTCAGGTCGAGTCCTAGTTCTGGTGATTCTATGATTTGAATAGATTGGACCTGCCTGTTGTTTGGATTGGGATCGGGTTGGGCTGGGAGTTGCGGTCTCGGGTTAGACTGGGGATTTTGTTGTAAAGCTGGCAAAGTAGGTTGAGGGAGCGGAATAGTTCCAGCTGGGTGGTACATTGGTCTTTGCCAGCTTGTCTGCCAGGGTGAACTTTGTGAAGTAGAGGGAGTCCATTGTGAAGGATATGGGCCATTTTGCCAATATTGTGGAGTGTAAGGGAAATTTGGCCAACCAGTTTGGCTTGTTTGATTTAGCCATGGATTTGGAGAAGGAAATGATTGTGGTGACCAGTTTGTAAATGGGGTTTGAGATTGATTTTGCCACATACCATATTGTTGAGCATTATACTGTGGGTTTTGAAAGAAAGAGGTTGGGTCCGGAAACATACCAGGTTGTCTTGGTTTCCACGGGAGGCGCTGGTTGATTGAATTCACCGATTCTGGTTCTTCTTCTGCTTCCTTATATACTGCTTTCAATCCAGGAAGTGAGGGGCGGCTCTCCGTAAGGTGATCTTTTGTACAGATGGCGCATGTTTGGACTTTATCTAATGGACACTCCTTGTGGCTGTGTTTCTTTCTGCATCGGGGGCAGAAGATTGCCATATTCTGTTCTGCCTCCAGCTGCTTCTGTTTAGCCTGCACAATATCAAGTTGTGTAGTTAGTGTCCCCATAATATCAGTTTTAAAATTCTCTAATAAATTTCCAATTTCTGCACGTGTTACTCCTTCTACTGATACTTTGTTATCTCTTTCAAACCGATCATATTCTTCCGGTTTTATTCTTGTGCTGCCTCTCGAACTCCTGATACATAAGTCAAGGATGTCAGTAAAATTCTCTTGATAAATATCCCCTTTGCCCATAATGTTTAATGTTTCAATCCATTGTTCCTTCATACCCCTCATTAATGCAGTTTTTAACACATTATCAGGTAAAGGTAGCGATGCATAAGGAGATCTTTGTAAGTTATACTGAAAACGTTCCACATACTCCTCTAATGTTTCATTTGGTCTAGCTGTCATCTGAAATATTTCGTCTTTTAATTCTCTAGACCTACAATAATCCTGGTATTTCTTTAAGAAGGATTCTTTCATTTGATCCCAATTGTTGATAACCCGCCACCTAGCCCCATAAACCATCTTAAAGCAGCCCCTTTCAATGTAGAGGGGAATAATTTCAATTTTTGGGGATTGGTGGTGTAATCATACCCCCGACATAACACATCGAATTCAAATAGGAATGCATCCGGATCTTCTGATGTGAGTCCGTGAAATGTGGGGATATGCTGAAGAGGGATAGCTTTCATGGGTGCATTTGCTGCAGAATCCACTATAGGATATTGTAATGTAGAGGTTTGAGTGTTTGGCCGGTTTTGAGCGTTTGGTTGGTTTTGAGCCATGGGATCGAATATATGCCAGTAACCTTCTGGGATATCTAGGAGGGTATTCCTAGGTTGGGTGGGAACGGTTTTGACAGGGATATTTTTAATAGCGCTTCCTTTATCTGGAATAATGGGAATACCAGGTGTTTGAGGAGATTGAATCTCTTCAACAACGACTTTCGCAGCACTCCCCTTATCTGGGCTATCTAATGACTGATTTGTTTCAAGAGGAGATTTTGGTTCCTTGGTTTCCCCTGTTTCTCTTTCTCCTTCGCAAAAGTTGCTAGAGTTCCCTTCTTGCAATAATTCTGGAGTGGAATTTTCAACTTCTTGAAAGTCCTGCTCCTCAGTTTGACTATGCACCTCAGCACAGGCTACAGATGGTGATCCTGTGGCCTGAAGGGAACTAGTAGGTGGTTTGGAAGTGTTTTTCTTGAAGCCTACCAATGGCTGAGACTCTGTTTTCTTATAGATTTCGTCTATGAAGGTCGTTCGGCCAAGGGTCACCGGCCCCTTAGCTTTTTCAGGTTTGGATGGGGGTTTGATATTCTTTTTTGGTCTTTTCTGCTTAGTCATGCACTCAAAAATAAACTACGAACTTCTATTCAAACAAGCAACAACAAATCTATTAGGAAAGCGGATAATGAGCAGGTCTTTTACATGCTCTGCACGTAGGTTCTTACCTTCCGTTTTTAGGATCCAACTCCTCCCTAGCAGGCTTGTACACTACTCTGAAAAAAGACAAATGGCTACACTCTTTCCCCGGCAACGGCGCCAAAATGTAGAGCTATAAAAAGGGTCTCTTTCACCTCTAATCACCTCACATTAATATGTCAACCCGAGAGCGTTTTGTCATTACAAAGAGTGACTCAATCCGAGGCTCATTCGTCAGAGTAATGATAGTAGTACAGTGCTTAAGAAATACAAGAGTAAACGGATGCTTAACTGAAATCAAATTACTTTAAAGAAATAAATCACACACTCAGGAAACTCAATAACTCATCAGTCAAGGGTTCGGTAATAATAAACCATCCCTTCAGAAAATGATGGAAAAAGAACTAAAGCATAGATCACAAGCCTGGGAGCTAAACAGTGACTGATACTGCTCACTACAGTCTTAGATCATCTCTCACAGCAAACCATCAAATGCAGATAAATAGATCAGCAAAGGAAATAAAGGATTAAACCACAATTCTGAAATGGAACAGCAACTTTGAAATGGAACAGCAAATGAATACTAAGTCCCGCGGGTTATAATCAAACTCAATCTATACACTCTTTGCAATCAAGGAACATTCTATCATTCTAAAGGCGGATTACACAAATCATATTAATGGAACAACAATAACGATTAATGAATTATGGGACAATACTGATTCAGTGGAAATGCACGCAACACAAATGTTAATATAACAGCTCTGTAACATAACAGTAAGGATATGCGATTAACTCTTGAAAGGAATAATAACGCAATGCGGAGTTAACACACAAGTCTAGTTGTAGAAACTTCAATGATTCAAACTGGAACAGAGCATGTAATATGAACTTATAAAGCATATCAAATAATCGAATAGCAATAATAAACAAACCACACAGAAACGAAGCTGTAATGGTACAGAAGCAAGTGTCCTTCGGGGCCGGGCCCTTAGCCTCCAAGGATGCACCGCTTTAGGTTAACGCAGACGCGAAGATGGAATAATCACCAGGCTTTCATTAATACATTGATAAAAAATACATCGAACCAGTTCTCAACAAAGCTTAATACCCAAATCTGATGTTCTACAGAAGATTACATAAAACGTATCATATCTCGCCCTCCCTAAACTAACAGTGCTGTCTCTTTTTATAAGGACGATGGCGGAGATGTCCAAGCAGCTAGATAAATAAAGCAGCGATCCCTCAGGATCTTCGATCCTGAGGGATTCGCCAAACAGTTAACTCTTCATCCTGTCTTTGCTATTGCGCTGAGCTGGTGTCCTCTCCTCCTTGCTCGAGCCGATTCACCTTGGTCTTGTTTCCCTATGTTTGCATTCGGTTCTCATCCAGAGGGACAGCAGTTATCTCCACTTCGTTCTTATCTTTAGAGCGGCAACTCTTCGTTTTCTTCTTTCCCTGTATAGAAAATAACCATTATCAGTGGCTAAGTTATACACATCGATTCTCACATGTTTTGTGATAGTTCCTTATGGCTTTCCAAATCCATGATACAAAAGGTTCACAAATTGTATTAAAAAGTCATTAAAGTAATCAGCAAAATCATACCTTTTCAGTACTCCACAATGAGGTTAAAATGTTGTATAATTGTTGGCACAGGAAAATTGTAGAATTGTTAGAGTAAATCTCTGCAGGTACCATTAGTTGGTGATCATCTATAATCATTTCATTTCATCAAATACCCTAATGAATGGGCCTTACAAGCTATTTGCGTAGACAAACCCCACAGAAGCTGTGTGATGGAAAAATATTCACACTATATTGAAGAAAACACCTATCAAATAAGGATGACATTTCAAATGGGGCAAGAAAAAATAGAGAGATAGACATCAAAAAAGTTAAAATGCTAGGGCAACAGGAAAGAAACTAGGTAGCATGGTAGAAAGCACAACAAATAAAATTATAAAAATGGAAAACCCTACAAATTAGCACCCATCCAAACATCACCACAATTTTTTATTTAACTCTAAATCTCCAAAGATTTTGAAGTTTATCCTTGGAGGACCGCAATCCTTGAAGAGTTTAGGTTGTTGTCAGAGTGGAGGGTTAAGGATTGCATTGTGCCCTAACAAAAATTGCAGGAGCAACAAACTAACAGTATGGACAACAACGTTTTGTGGTGGTTTGTTGGATCAAAGTGTTTGATCGGATTGGATCGTGACTTCGCACACTGTGGGAGCCATGTTGGATGATTGATTGGGTGATCAAGAGCCTCGTTTGGTGAATATCTTGTAGATTTGGAATGTGATGCATTCAAAGACATCAAAGAAAGTTATGAAAATATGTTAACATCGGTTTCTTGGCATTGTCTTTTTTAGCTAGAAGATTGTTGGAAGGTTGGGTCAGCTCATCATCAATTTGAATAAGAAAAATATTGAATTGAAAAGGGCCAAAAACAAGGAACTAATGATCCCATAGACTATTTTTAATCTCGTGGACGTTAAATTTTCATTTCATTTCATAATTAAAACCAACTTGTTCAATGGTCTATATCTTCCAACATTTCCATGCCATTGTTTTTTTTTAAGTCTTATTTTTTCATAGGTCCTTGACATTACACCAAAGGTGTTCCTCTACGGGCTTTGTCTAGGTAGATTTGGGCAATCAAATACTTCGGTTTTCGTCCTCCTCCCTTGAATCAAAATTTTTACCACGTGCAAGATCTCACGACTACCATATTTCCAGAAATGACTTTAGCGATCTGGTTTTCTCTGTCTGAGGGAAGATGTCCGAGAGATTTTCAATCGTCTGATACATAACCTCTGCTTCTCAAATTCCAATAGGATTGTGATAGTGCATGACTAGTTTTTGGGGTGGGTTCAAACTGGCAACAAAACATCAAGTCCCTACCTATAGTTTCAGTTGCGTCAACACCTATTTCTCAGCGATATGGGCGAAGGGGACTCGAATTTTGGAATGCATTGTATCATACAACTGGTGCTTCTTGGATAGATTTATTAATTCCATACCTGGATGCAAAGCAGAAAGTCTAGCACTGATGACAAGACATCTCATGAGCAATTTTTGCGGCCTGGAATCTCAATTCATGGATGAGAACAAATACACCGAGAAAATTATGTGATTATCCTCTGTTTCCCATCGGTTGTTTTCTTCCTCAATCAATTTGGACGACTAAGAAGGGTAATTCAAAAGTTGGAAGTTGCTTGAGATCATTGAATGACCAAGCTCCAACTTCAATTGTTTATGTTTCTTTTAGTACAACGTGTTCCCTATCATGCCAAAAATTCCAGGAATTTTCTCAAGGGCTTACTAGTAGTTTCTTAACGCACTGCATGTGGAATTCGACTTTGGAGAGCATCAACATGGGTGTTCACATGATGGCTTGGTCGCAACATTCAAACCAATTTTCCAACTCGATACTGGTGGTGAAGGAGTTGAAGGTGGGCATGGAAGTGAAGAAGTGGACAAAGGCAGTCGAGAATGAATTCTTCACAACAGACGAGATTGAGAAATCCTAATTTGAAGCCTAATGGCCAGAAATTGATATGGAAAAGAAGAAACTCAATAGTACAATCCATTGTTTGTGTAGGGACGGATGGGAAAGCACTGTCGGTTTAGTGGATTGAGATTGAAAGAGACAACTCAGATCCATGAATCTCTTCATCCTCCTAGGGAAATGCATGGTCTTTATTTGAAGCCTAATTTGGCACCTTTTCTCTATCCTAGGGAAATGCATGGTCTTCATTTTGAAGGAAGAGGAACGATTCATATCACTTGTGTGATAGTAGCACACGAGTGTAAGAAGAACAAACAGATAGACTATTGTGTTCATTTCCATGAAAGTTATAAAGTTATACCCATGAATTTAGAGATTTTTCCATAGACTGAACAAATTTAGGGACATGGGGACACTCATGTTCCATTTCCAACCATATTGAAAAATTGTTCTGAGTGTTAAAATTGAGTTTCGTATGCGTAGAAGTGTGGATATCTATATACGTCTTGTTAATGGAGCAAAGATGTTTTATGGGACCCCATTTCGATATGTAAAACTATTTGAAATTTTCGGTTAAAATATTGGGAAATAACTTTCGTACTACTTTATTTAATCATGACTCAGTGAAGTGCTTAATTTTTTTCATATTTAATCAACTTTACACAGTGATTCACCGAGAGACCAATTATCTTTCACCTTTACTAAACTAGCAATTACCCCTAAATAATTTTCTAAAATGAATCTCACGAAGATAAAATTGCCTAGATTAACTAAAGTTGAAAAAACAACACCAAAACATAAAAACAACTTTAAAAATAAATAATTCTAAATAAAAATTCAATACATATCCTTGAAAATCAATTTTCAAATCAAATTAACCTAAATAAAATTAAAACATAAAACAAATCAATAAAAATACCATGTCATATTAATTTTAAATACACTAAAATACTTTCAACATTTTTCTTTGAAATACATAAAGATTAATATCAATATTTATGTAATATCTATATAAGAGTTTTCATAATGATAGTTTTTCAAAATTATCTCCTATTCCTTGGATATCTTTTCACTTTCGAGATCATTGCTGGAGGGCCGTTTCCATCTGATGTTAATTGACTGTCCATTGCCTTCCTATTGGCGCCAAAGGTCAGCATAGGGTTTGAAACTCAGATTTCTTTGATATCCCACCTTCTGGATGTAAATACAGGGCCTGGGGAGGAAGCTTGAGAAGAAATCAGTGCAGGAGATGGATGCCCAACAAATAGGCTAAAGCGGGGATTACATGCATTCTTCATTTATTTGCTGTTAAAAATGAGGTATTGTTGGAGTTGTTCTCCCTTTCTCTGTCTCTTGTTCATTATTTCATGTTTGGATTCTGGAATTTGTCTCGATACCCAAAAAACACGGGTCTTGAAATCCCTGTTTAACTCGTCTTCCCCGTTGAAGAATGCAATTTCTGGTGACCCATGCAATTGGAGCGGTGTGAATTGAACTGCAAATAATGTCACCGAGCTTCATATGTCTGGCTTTGGGCTGAAGGGCAACGCTTGGCAGACTATATGCTAGCTTCCAACCTTTCAAGTACTTGATGTCTCCAGTAATGCGCTGTCAACCCCATCTGATAATGATATCAAGGCTTGCACAAGCTTGGTTTCCCTTAACATTAGCTCCAATTTTATGCCAAGCTCCCTTCCTTCGCTTGCACGGATGCACAAGCTGCACTACCTAGATGTCTCTTACAATAAATTAGGAAATGACTTTGGCCCACAAATTTAGAGTTTGACAGACTTGAGAGTGCTCAATTTGACACGCAATCAATTCACTGGTTCAATCCCTTCCTTGCTGGGATTTTAGGTGAAGTTAGAGAAATTAGATCTCTCTCATAACGTTTTTGCGGGGGAATTTACCCCGGAGCTTGTGAACTGCATCAATTTGGATTTTCTAGACCTCAGCTTCAATATGCTGAAGGGAAACATCCCTGATAGTATTGGGAGCTTCTGCAATTTAAGAGTCCTGAATGTGTCAGCCAATAACTACGCTTAAATACTTTCTACATTTTCAATCTCATGTGGCTTATCTGCATGTGATGGAATACATTTTATAGATATCCTGGAAGGGCTTGTAAGTCTGGACAAGAATGGATTTTTTTCCAATCCGTTGGAAGATTCATTTGGGCCAGATCATTTGAAGAGACCTAGAAAACCAATATGCTTTCCTTATATGCATCATAAGATCCATTCCAAGGACTACAGGAGATGGAGATCATTTGTGGATGACTTTGAGGACATCTGCGACTGTGGGATGAATTATAAAGAGAGAGGATGTAGCATTTGGAATGCTGCAAATACTTTATTATATCGGGGTTGAAAATATCTTGAACAGTTTGCAGATAGAGTAGAAATGTGTTTTGGCCTCCCAAATGAAACTAAGGATGGTAAAAGCACCTGTTATCTTGATGCTTTTGGCAATGGCCATCGTAAATGCTTTATCAAGATGCAAAGTGCAGTTTCTAAAAAAAAAGGAGAAATTACCAAAGTTGTATTGCTTGTGAAATATATAATCTTCCTGATCAGAAGCTTATCAACCTATTGATAACCGTTGACACCAGTGGTCTCCCTGAAGATGAAAGCCTCCAATATGTTACTTTGCCATGCACACAAAATATGGTCTATGTTGAAGAACTGGAGGAGAACAGATCAAACACTGAGACTATATTGGATAATATTCCTGAGGCTAATCTACAAGTTCAAATAGATGAGTCAATGGTGGAAATTTTAAAATGCACTGGAGATGAAATAAGATTCAATCCTGTTGAGCAGGTCACTGAATGTTCAAGTTCATTTTGAGAAACATAATTTGACAGTGAAAATGATGGTCCATGCTCTGGAATGTGTGATGCTGCTGAAGTAGAATTAGAGTTGTGTAATGGTAATGGAGCTGCAACTTCTGCAACAGTTGATGCAAGTGGATTAATGAAGAGGAAGAGGCATTGACACTTGAGTGGAAAGATTAGACATCATATTGAATGATGGTGACAAGGGATTTAATTTCGAATTAGAGAGCTTTTATTTCGAGCTTCCAAATACGACGACTTACTTGAAGTTTTTAAAGCAAGAAAGCCATGGAAGGATGAGCAGCAAGCTGTGAAGGCATTTACAGCGAGATCTTCCCCTTTAATAGATAAAACTCACAGGCACCGTATTTTGCAGTGCAAGCGAAGAAAGAAAGTTGAAAATGCAGTGGAGTTGTCTTTTGATATCTCTCGTCATCCCTTGTTTTATTTATATGAGAAGAAGAAAAGATTGGAAGTGGATGGAGTTTCAATTGATGATGATTCTAACAACATGAAAACAATTACAGGTGATGTGAGTAACGACAGATTAGAGGAAAATCATTTCAAGGATTATTTAAGAGGGACAGAATCCAAGGACAGAGAAAAATCCATAGAGGAGAATGTTATGGAAAATTGAAACTTTAAAATCACATATACTAAAGATGAAAAATCAACTAAACAGATATAAGTCTAGAAAAGGTGTGAAATACTCTGCTAGGAACATTTCAAATAGCTTCTATATCAGCGACTTATATAATTTATTATGTCTGGAGTAGATTTTATTTATTGTATAGTATAGAATAGCTCGTCCCATCCCCGGTTCCTTACTTCCCACAGTTTTGCGCACTGAAAATACTCAATTCGAACCCCGGTTCAAGGGTTTGCACAAGGAAAGACTAGTCAGAGAATGGAAAGATGGAAGGCTGAGCATCCTGGATCTACTTCACAACAATGGCTGCATGGATTTCCTCAAAGCTTCAGGTGGCCCAGAGTTTACTTGAGAAGCTAAATATATTCATATCTCTTGCCTCTTTCCACAGTTTTCTTAATGCCTTTTCTCATTGCTCAATCCAAATTGCATGCATCCATCAAAATTACCGCATATATCTACTTAATTCTTCTTAGATTCTGAACGTTTATCTCAAACAAACAGTATGCAACGAATGCCAGAATGTTAAATAAAATTCATGTTATTTAACAAAACGCAATGCAATTTGAAAGAAAACCTCTGGATGCTTGGCAATTTGCTACCCTGCAAACCCTCACTTCATTACCTGTGCTGTCTTAAGGAAATTATGAAATTCTACAGATTGACCATTGGAGCTCTCTTGGTAACATTACCCAATGAGATTTGAAACCAACGCCTTTGGATGTTTGGGGATTTTCTATCATGCTAACCCTTGCTGCATTAGTTTTGGTGAATGTTTTGGAAGTTATTTATAAGATTTCAATTCCATTTCAGTAAATTGTGTAAATCTACATATTGACTAGCAAGGTTCGGCATCACTTGGAAAGCAAGAAAAGCCTCTATCCAATGAACTTGACATCGGCTTTGGAAAGCCAAATGGAATTCCTACTTTGCAAGATCAATTCAATAAGAAGTCACAAGAGACCCCTGAACTTTTGAATAAATCGCACATAAAAAATATTCGTGGTGAAAAACATTCACCGACCTGAGATCTCCATGGCCTTAAGAAATCCACTTCAAGTTCAATTGCCTCACAGCCCGAGGCAACAATCTAAGAGGCACTTGGGAGATCATTGCCTAAGGTTTCTAAGCCATTGCCGGTCCTAGGAAATGATGACTGGTCAGAAATTTTGGCTTCCCCTGAGCTTGCTAGTCGTGGAAGTAGTTTGAGAAACTTTGGTAATGCTGGAAATGGAAATGTTACAGGTAAGACTCCTTTCTTTGCAGGTAAATATGCATACAAAAACAGGGTTTCAAATACCGAATTATCAACATCTGTTGCTTCTAAGCATGCTCCACCCAATTCATATAATTCAATTTTTTCACAGAGTGCTTGTCATTCAGATGGCTTGGCATTGTCAGTATCTCTTGATTCAAACAAATTTGTGAGACACGATAATAACTCAGAGACTGATTCTAGATGCAAAGGAGATGGATACATAATCCAGAATGAGACACCTGCTACAAGAGGTGAATCCTTCAGTATCATTAAGTGTACAATGAACCGAAAATCGTTTCTAGTCGTAACTCTTCCACTCAGAGGAGCGGATCTGATCCATCTATATCGGAAGATTTAACAAAGGCTTAAGATGGGGTAGAAAGCACAGACATATATGGTTACAAAGGGCTTCCCGCAAATGAAAGTGTTGATCGACATGATGAAGGTTTGATTATTTTTGTCAGTAGTATTTCTCATTCACATGTAAAGGAAGAGAGTTCAATAAGAGCCCAACTGGAAACTTCTCACGAATTCACATTTGAGTCTCAAGTTAAATCTAGAGATACAATATCAGTGACTTTAAAAGAAGATGGCCGCCATGGTCAAAATTGAGGACAATGAAGCAGGAACTTCAAATGATTAATGTTAACTCAGAAAATTGTGACATTCAACAGGAAAGGGAAGACTCCTACAATACATCTCTTGAGAAAACTAAGAAAGAAATCACTTACATACCATGGGACAACATACATGGTAAAGAAAGAGGTATATTTTCTACAGATGTTTCAGAGTTGCAGGTTGTGGGCATGAAAAGATGCACCAAGGAAGGCCAAGAAAGAGCCAAAGTTGAATTAGATGATTTCCATGGCAGTTCATCAGTAAGTGATAAAGGTCAGACACAAATACAGATTCAACTTCAGGATCTGATTCAAAGGATGCCGAAGTGGAGAGGGAGGAACAAATGGCTGCAGAGGCAACAACTGTTGAAGCCACTAAATCTACAATAAAATAACAAGAGAAATTTGTGAAGAAACTGGAAAGAGAGATCAGAGGACAAATTGGCTGAGCGTGGAGAAGAAGAAGGTAGAGAGGTTAGTTCTCTTTAATTATCTTCTATTTATCGTTATTCAATTTTCTTTGCTTTCATGGTTGAAGCCAAGTTATCCAAAATTCCTCCAAATATGTGATTTGTGACTTACGAAATGTTAAAAGTACCCTCCATGTGAAAAGACATAAAGATTTGTGGCCAAGTGCCCTAACTGTGAGATGTTGCCACTTGTGCAATTGTACTTCCTTTTGATGCTCATACTCGCAGCCTAGTTGTGTAAGATTCACAAGGTGTCACTTTGGGTCAACTCAGGATTGTTGGCACTGTCACCTTATCAACGAATCCTTTCACTTTGGATTACTTATTGAATCTTGGGGGTATCCCAAGGCACAAATTTATGGGGTCTTTTATGTCACTAGATCACTAGCACTGAAAACCATCTTTACATTGGATGGTTCAACATCTTGATGATCCTTGTCCTATTGACTGCAACTTTTTTATTCATTACACTATAAAGTGTACCTATTTGAAAACAACTTTCTTAAATTGCTACGTGTAACATTGTGCACCCTTGATTTTAATGTTAGACAATTCAAATTATCTCTAGCTTAGGATTAAACACTGTTATTTTTAATCAGTTAGAGAGGAAAAAATATATTAACAAACATCAAAAATCCGTGAGGTTTTCTTCTCTCATACATCGAGCTCATTTTATTCTCCTGTGGCTACGAATTTGTTGACAAGGGCAAGGGCATTACTGATTAATTCATTGAGCTCATTTTCTTCTCATGTGGCTGTGAATTTGTTGACAAAAGCATTACTAATTAATTTACTCACTTTCTGCAAGGGGCATGACCATGGCCTTAACCCTTCCTCTGGCAGACTAAAAACCGTTGAAACAAGAGTTCTCGTTGGTGAGGGCCAAGCTCTTCCAAGTTTCCATGTTGCTCATCTGAGCCTTGAACGTGTTCGGCTTGAAGTGCTTAAGCTCTACCAGAGATTGATGAATCTGGGTCGTGGTGTCCTCGAAATCCTCAATACAATATTTGATGGCTGCCTTTTCTCTTTTATTCATCCTAGCTCTTCTTGTTTTCAGGTTCACCATCAGGGAAGCCCTCACAACCTCACTCTGCTTGGCCCTCGGAGACCCGGATTAGGAAGTGAGCGACGAAAAGTAGAGATTCAGATGCAGAGTCAGTTTGCAAGAAGTTTTGATGAATTCTGCCATGTCTGTAGGGCTGTGGTGAAGGGAATTCACGTCCTCTGCTGCTGCTGAAGCTAGTATAATAGCAAATGGACAGAAAATGATGATGAAAACATATAGGTGAATTCATTATGGGCATATATTTGTGAGCATCACTTTGCCATAAACCCTATTTTCATCTATTCATCTCTCTGTAACTAGGGTTTTGTCTTTAATTGAGTATGCTTTGTTGCTTGACCATAAGCTTAGCAGAAATCCGTAATTGAATAATGTGATACTTTTAGCCTTGTGGGTTTTCTTTAGGTGCTGTCCGTTGGAATTGGAGTCGCGTCCTCTGTTAAGACCACAAAATTATATATAAGATAGAACCTCGACTATTCTTGTGATCACCTCTTTCATATACTTCAGACTAATATTTCAGTAACAGAAATGTTTACCTATGCGACCAATCTTAATCCGAGATCGAGAAAAATCACGAAGAGCAGATTGTGCTCCAGGCCCAGGAGTCTTAGTTTTATTTCCTGCCATGGCACGGAGCTTAATGTGCAAAGCATTTATTCCCAGCTCCTGGGACCAGTAATAACATATCCATATTAGGCACCTCAAATAGACAGTGTTGGCTGCAACTGATAAAAATGATCTAACACTTGGCATATACCACATACCTTGCATCTTTGTGCAACATCTTGTGCAGCAAGCATAGCAGCATAGGGTGAAGATTCATCTCTATCAGCTTTAACGTCCATGCCGCCTGTTTGCTCCATGTATAACAATATTTCAAAAATTTGAGTCTCTAACATCTCATGCTCTAACCTGTAATCATTTTCACTCTCAAAATTGAAGTTTCCTGGAGACAATAACATGCTTGATTACAAGAACCTTAGCAGTAACACGAGCCATTGTTTCCTTCCCAGACAAATCAGTCACGTGCTACACAAAAAGGCAATTAGTCCAGTGTCTTTATAGAGAAGATCACAAACAAGCTAGAGTCCCATACAAATAACAAATTTCCATCTTACCACAAACGTATCGTTAAATGAAGCAAAAATGTGTGCCACGCCAAAAACTTGTTCTCCTTCTCTGATAGCAGGCCTTGGTGTAACATTATCCTCCTTAGGTTCCCTGACCTTTTTCTTGCAATATTGCATGGAAGATGGAAAAATTATTAATAAATAAACTAAAGGACATACTCTTCATATTAGCAGAATTGAACAATTTTTGTAAATCTCAAATACAGAAATTTTGATTTGAGATCAGCTTAACACACAAATACTATGGCAAAACTTGCTGCTTTTCATGCAAAAATATATTGTCTTGTATACTCCACACACTAAATATAGAAGTAAATAATAAGAACTTAAGTGATAGCAAACAACATGAGGATAAAACTCTGTTTGGTTGTTGTATAACATAAGCTCATGACCTAAAAAGAAATATATAATTTCGTACTGGTCATGGTAAAATGTTCTTGTTCTTAGTGAGCTTATGAAACATCTCTAGGTTTATGCAGTTTGGAGGAAACATCACAACTCAAAAGTATACAAAATGATTTAGAGAGGGATGTCATACAAAATTTTAATTCAACATCCATAGTAAAATAGGCAACCCAATATATATACCAAATATAATTGAGTATACAGAAAATGTATGCAAGTAGAAAAAAATTTGAGATAAAGAGCATACTTCATTAAAGAATATACTAACATAGAGAGTATTGGTGGTGATTACAAGTGCACAATCACAATACGGAGTCTGTTCAGCCACCGAACTCAAGTTCTGTGGTCAAATATTATCGTTCTGAGGTAGTGCTTGCAATGCTCGTAGATGTGCATAACCATTAATATGTGTGCCCGGCCATGGAATAAACAGGGAAATTTTATGTTGGTGTAAAGATGTTAGAGCTCTTATTGACAGCAAATTCTTTGCCTCCTAGTCCTATACTTGTCATGACTTATAAAAACCATGGTCTGGATCAATTTTTATTGTCTTGCTTGAAATTCTGTCCCAACCTGGTGAGGATAGGAGGGAGAAGTGAGGAACTTGACTTGATTCCCCACAATTTATCTTCTAAAATTGGAAGAATGAACGAACATCGCTTCGATTGGATTGAATGTACACTTAAGTTGGAACAAGTCAAAGCAGAAATGGAAATAGCTCTGCAACAACTACGTGAGAGCAGCTTTTTGAATGCGGAGTCCTTAATGGATTCCATGCTCGAAAATCAAGTGAGGCAATTGATTTCTAACAATTAGTTTGGTAGAGACCTCTTAAAGCAATTTCCTGAAGAAATCTCCCTTCTGGAATGTATTCGAGGCGGAGTTGGCAGAGGGTACGAAACTAGAAATCTTGTGACCTTGCTATAAAAATCTCTCAAAGAACATTAGGGAGTGGATTCCCAAGAGGCAGACCTTCGAACTGGTGGAAAATTGTTTCTCTATTGTTAAGCCGTTGCAAAGATTGGACGAGACTGGATATTCTAATACTAGTGATACTGGATCAGAAGACAGTGAGCAAAAAAGTGATGAAGAAGAGTCTGAAATAGAGATGGATATTCAAAATAATCATGATACAAGAAATAAGTCATGGTTGGAAGAAAGCTTCTTTCCTTGCAGAAGGGAAACAAACAATAGATGGTTCTCTGGTGGGGCTAAACAACTTCATATGCATATAAGCTTTCAAAACCTTGATTTATTGATCCTCTTTTATTTAATTTCCTAAATCTCGAACTCCTGATACAAAATTCACTTTTCAGTGTTGCAGATAGATCTAAACAGATATCAGTGGCTGCTATACGAGAATCCATGGCAATTAAATCAAAACCTTCGTGTATTATTAGTACACCTGATCACCGAAAACAAACATGAAAAGGCTTTGAAAAGCTTTTCAGATATTAAGAGAAAGTATACTAGAATATGCAAGGTTATGCAGGAGATAAATCAGCTACGGTAGCTAGAAATGCTTCGCGGGTCAAAGATTGTGGGTATGACAACCATTGTAATTTTTCCCGTGTTCTTCAGAATATATTAGAACTTTAAAACAGAATGTAAAGGATCACAATAAACTTCTGATTTCACTAAGCATTGCAGGGAGTAGCATTGTATCGGGACGTTCTTAAAAAGCTTCAACCAACAATTATTTTTGTTGAAGAAGCTTCCGAGATTTTGGAACCTCAACTGCTAGCAGCGCTTGAACCGACCTTTCAACATTTAATTTTGATTGGTGATCACTATCAGCTACCTCCCTGTGTATCATGTTATGAACTTGAGCGTTGGTATGTACACCTGTCTTAGTCTGGATTCTGGTTTTAACAGATTTTCACAAAAGAATTTGCATACAAATATGTTCCAAATCATGCTTAAAATAACGGTATACATATTATGGCCAAAGTAGAGAAAAATATATTACTGTGATAAGAATCCCACATAACCCGGACCCAGTGGTTGCATTTAGATACCTAGTAATTCAAAATATTCCAAATCATGCTTAAAATAACTGTACACATCTTATAATCAAAGCAAAGAGAGATATCAATGTAGGAGGAATCCCACATAACCTGACAGAGGATTTTTACTTAGAAGACTGTTGTTTCATTGGAAAAGGGGATCAATGGGAGATTATTATTTGGCCATACATTCCACCCATCAAAGAGATATTAATGTGGATAAAATTCACAGTATCTGGATATAACGGGTTTTCAAATGATAGAAACTGAGAGAAATTCTACAACAAAGTACCCATTCATCCTTGGTAATTCTGACAGGAAAAACCAATGTTTTTTTTCGTTATTGCAGAGTTTTTGGACTGGGAAAACCTAGTAAATCATAGACTCATATTTGAACAATGGAAAAAAAATAGGAAAAGTCAGTTACCTCTTGAGGAACAATTTTGCAACATTTTTATTTCACTTAATCGAATCACATTTTATCCTCTCTATTGAGATTCTATCTCGATATCCCTTGATTTCTGCGTTTTTGAGCATACAGGGTGCCTGTATTGCAGTGAGCAAGATATATTGCATTATGTTATATATGTTTTGATCTTTAATATTTTGTAATGATTTTCTGAAATATATTTCATTAGAATCTATGTGAATCAATAATTAAAGGTTTGTTGAAGGAGTTTGTATTGCTTCCTTTGATATTTGGTAAGGAATATCATAAATTGGGATTGGGTTATATTGCTTGGCATCAAGCAACTATGATGGATGTGAGAATAATTTCATGGTGTTTGTGGGAACAGAGGTTTTGATGGAGTTCTCTGGGAAAAGTTATGTGAAATTGAATAAATTGATTTCGTTACAGAAGGCCAAGGGATCAAATCATGAGCCTTTTCACCCACCAAACTCAAGTTCTGTGGTCAAATATTATCATTCTGAGGTAGTGCATCGTATTGTGTATATATTGTTTTATTATGTTCTTGCTACTATTGGATGATTAGATTCATCCTATCATGGAATTAAAACAGTAGTCAACGGGTTTTCTAATGATAGAAACTGAGATAAATTCTAAAACAAAATACCCATTCATCCTTGGTAATTCTGACTGAATACCAAGAAGGTGAGGAAGCCCTTTGCAACCTAGGAAATCCTAGTCAGAATATTAAACACAAGAAAAATCTTAACCAGAATAGTGTTAGTTGGTTGCAATTGGTGGAAATCTTAGTTAGAATAATGTCATTTCTTAATTGGAATAGTGAAGCTATATTTGAATTCTTACTTCCTGAAAAATTCTAACCATTCTAACCACAATATTGAATAGTGAAGTTATATTAGAATCCTTAAAATTTTTAACCAGATTACAGAAGTAGTGATATATCTTAGTCACAAGTGTTACTTCCTGATTGGAATAGTAAAGTAATGGTCTGTCTTAAGTAGAATAGTGTTACTTCTTCGTGATTGGAATAGTAAAGTATGGTTGGAATAGTGATTTGATAGATAGAATCCTCACTCTCCTGTGAACAGTTATAAAGTAATGATTGGGAATACTCCCCTGAAAAATTCTAAGCAGAATTATTGAATTATGCTTCAAAAAAGTGATATCTATTCCAAGAACTTAACACTTCAAGAATGTGAATTATTTCAATACTCTGGACATGACAGTATAGTGAGTGGTATGGATTACTTCAGTCACTCTGGACAGATCTGACTCCTTTAAGACTTCTTAAATCTTACCAAAAATTCGAGCCCTATGTATCCTTGCACATTACATGTTAGTTCAATGTTTCAGAGAATTCTGACACTTGTCAGAAAATCTCTTACAGGGGCTGCCTAGAACTGTAGAAGAATGTCTATGCAAAACTCTTTTGGAAAAATTGATGTCTATTCATAGGGAGAAGTACTGTAGCACTGTATTTTACGACTTTTCCATAGGTACATCTGTAGGAGGTTGTGTGCAATCAGGTCAGGCTGTAAGTTGTAGCACAGATTTTAACATGAGAAATGAAAATTTTCCACTTGGAATGCAATTTTGACACCTTGGGGTGCATTATAAGTATGGAATATGATGTTCCATGGCATATAGGATAGCCCCTTTTCCTTACCATCCATCAGGTTTTCTATTTATGTACATGGCATGCAATTTTTAATGCAAGTAGACATTTTGGCATTATGAAAATAATAGGTAGAAAGCACAGTAGTAATAAGGAGACACATGACCTTGGAGATGCATTGGAGCTTAGGAGCTTTGGAGGATTGTTGGACCTTGGGGGGCAGTGCTCATGCCATGGAGGGCTTGCTTGTTAATCACTGTCACCTTTGATGCTGACATGTCACGTAGAGTAGAGTGCTTCACATGGGTGGACCTACTTGTGTCTTGCAAGTTTTCTTGTAGCAGACTAGGTCCACTAAAGCCCCTTTACCTCTCATATAAAAAGAGGAAGGAGTGAGTTGTCATTATATTCGATCATGCACTTGTGCATATTCCTTTCAAGCTTGGGTTAGGGATGTAAGAGCAGTGCTACTCTTTCTCCCTCTCAGTGACAATATATCTGATTTGATGTGTATGTTGGTGACAATATATCTGAGTTGTGCTTTGCTCTATCTTCCTTACAAGGATTCCTTGAAAGATAAATATATTAGTGAACATAAGTAACTAATCTGAACTGTAGCGAAAAATCTGATCTGAATCTTCTATTAATTGAGGTTCTAATACCAATGATGTGAGCCAACCCAAAATTCTGTTATTATAACTGAAATTTGAAATCTAAAAATTCCGGAACTAGATCTGAAATATAAAAAATAAAGAAGACCAAAAAACCAATCAGTTAAAAGTCGAGCGGTAGTCATGAAACTACTCAAGTCCTCCACTCGAATCTTGTATCTTTATCTGCATATGTTTTAGAGAGAAACCATCACCGTTTTTCTCCAGGGACTTTATTGGCTCAAAAACCTGTCAGTGTTTACAGTCAAACTCAATGATAGTGAAACAAGCCATTCTCCACGAAAATTTTCTGTTGTTTGGGACTAGGTGCTCTTTTATGAAACAAATCTAATAGTGTTTTCAATAACATTGTCAGATTATAGCTACTGAAACTATGTGGCTATAGTCATGTTTCATGATGGTTTCCTAATTTCTTTAAGCAGCCATTACCATTTTGAGCTCTTGGATAGACGACAGAGTTAATGAATTCTTTCTAGTTGCTCCAATTTGCTTGATGACGGAGAAATATATGAAACTTGGAAAGAAGTTTAGAAGAGTTCCCTTGACTAAATGGAGTTGATGTTGACAGTCTGCAGTGTGGATAATGCAAGTTAGAAACGAGAAAAATCCAGAAGATTCCCTACAAATAGTGCACATAGTGGGTCATCATGTTGGATAAAATATAAATATTCTTCAAATAATAATAGCATTTATTTTACATTGATGGACTTGGAAATTGGAGGTGGTTTACCGTTTGCTGCTAGACCTTGTTTGGATTTTTGAAAGACATTCTTCCTGGAAGTGTTGGATTAGTATGGAGCTTGGTGACTTAATGTTGTTGATGCATGAAGGGAGTTTATGTGCTTGGAGTAGAGTTGGGTATTTCACCATGACAAAAACATCCCAAAATCAACATGAGCACACAAAATCCCATGACATATAAACTCTTGGGTTGAGGGAGTTGATATGTAGGGGTGGGAGTCCTTAAGGTGAGACATTACTTTGGATATGCATCGTCCTTAAGGAGACACATGACCTTGGAGATGCATTGTAGCTTAGGACCTTTGGAGGATTGTTGGACCTTGGGGAGCAGTGCTCATCCCATGGAGGGCTTGCTTATTAATCGCTGTCACCTTTGATGCTAACACATGTCAAGTAGAGTATAGTGATTCACATGGGTGGACCTACTTGTGTCTTGCAAATTTTCTTGTAGTGGACTAGGTCCACTAAAGCCCCTTTACCTCTGATATAAAAAGAGGAAGGAGTGAGTTGTTATTATAATCGATCATGTACTTGTGCATATTCCTTTCAAGCTTTGGTTTGGGATGTAAGAGCAGTGCTACTCTCTCTCTCTCTCGGTGAAAATATATCTGAGTTGATGTGTATGTTGGTGACAATATATCTGATTTGTGCTTTTCTCTATCTTCCTTACAAGGATTCCTTGAAAGATAAACAGATTGGTGAACATAAGTAACTAATCTGAACTGTAGCGAAAAATCTGATATGAATTTTCTATTAATTGAGGTTCTAATACTAGTGATGTGAGCCAACCCAGAAGTCTGCTATTATAACTAAAATTTCAAATCCAAAAAATTTGGAACTATATCTGAAATATAAAAAATAAAGCAGACCAAAAAACCAAACAGTTACAAGTCAAGCGGTAGTCATGAAACTACTTAAGTCCTCCACTCGAATCTTATACCTTTATCTGCATATGTTTTAGAGAGAAAACATCACCATTTTTCTCCAGGGACTTTATTGGCTCAAAAACCTGTCAGTGTTTACAGTCAAGCTCAACGATAGTGAAACAAGTCATTCTCCATGAACATTTTCTGTTGTTTGGGGCTAGGTGCTCTTTTATGAAACAAATCTAACAGTGTTTTCAATAACATTGTCAGATTATAGCTACTGAAACTATGTGTCTATAGTCATGTTTCATGATGGTTTCCTACTTTCTTTAAGCAATAGGAACTTGTTTAGGAAACAATTGGATGGACGACAGTTAATGGAATCCTAGTTAGTTGCTCCGATTTTCTTGATGACGGGAAAGAGAAATGAAACTTGGAAAGAACTTTAGAAGATTTCCTTGACTAAATAGAGTTGTTTACCAATGCACATAGTGGATCAACATGTCGAAGCAGAAAAATCCAGAATATTCCCTATAAATAGTGCACATAGTGGGTCATCATGTTGGATAAAATATAAATATTCTTCAAATAATAATAGCATGAATTTTACATTGATGGACTTGGACATTGGAGGTGGTTTACCATTTTCTTCTAGACATTGTTTGGATGTTTGAAAGACATTCTTCCTCAAAGTGTTGGATTAGTATGGAGCTTGGTGACTTCATGTTATTGATGCATGAAGGGAGTTTGTGTGCTTGGAGTAGAGTTGGGTATTTTACCATGATAAAAACATCCAAAAATAAACATGAGTACACAAAATCCCTTGACATGTGAACTCTTGGGTTGAGGGAATGGATATGTAGGTGTGGGAGTCCTTAAGGTGACACATTACCTTGGATATGCATTGTACTTAAAGAGACACATGACCTAGGAGATGCATTGGAGATTAGGACCTTTGGAGGATTGTTGGACCTTGGGGAGTGGTGCTCATGCCATGGAGGAATTTCTTGTTAATCACTATCAACTTTGATGTTGAGAAATTTCACGTAGAGTAGAGTGCTTCATATGGGTGGACCTACTTGTGTCTTGTAAGTTTTCTTGTAGTGGAATATGTCCACTAAAGCCCCTTTACCTCTCATATAAAAAGGGAAGGAGTGAGTTGTTATTATAGTCGATCATGCACTTGTGCATATTCCTTTCAAGCTTGGGTTAGGGATGTAAGAGCAGTGCTACTCTCTCTCTCTCTTAGTGACAATATATCTGAGTTGTGCTTTGCTCTATCTTCCTTACAAGGATTCCTTGAAAGATAAACAGATTGGTGAACATAAGTAACTAATCTGAACTGTAGAGAAAAATCTGATATAAATGTGCTATTGATTGAGGTTCTAATACCAATGATGTGAGCCAACCCAAAATTCTGCTATTATAGCTGAAATTTGAAATCTAAAAATTTCGGAACTAGATCTGAAATATAAAAAATAAAGCATACCAAAAAACCAAACAGTTACAAGTCGAGCAGTAGTCATGAAACTACTTAAGTCCTCCACTCGAATATTGTATCTTTATCTGCTTATGTTTTATATAGAAACCATCACTGTCTTTCTCAAGGGAATTTATTGGCTCAAAAACCTCTCAATGTTTACAGTAAAGCTCAATGATAATGAAACAAGCCATTTTCCAGGAAAATTTTCTGTTGTTTGGGACTAGGTGCTCTTTTATGAAACAAATCTAACAGTGTTTTCAATAAAATTGTCAAATTATAGCTATTGTAACTATGTGGCTATAGTCATGTTTCATGATGGATTCCGAATTTCTTTAAGCAATAGGCACTTTTTTAGGAAACAATTAGATGGACGAAAGTTAATGGAATTCTTTCTAGTTGCTCCAATTTGCTTGATGACAGGAAAGAGAAATGAAACTTGGAAAGAATTTTAGAAGAGTTCCTTGACTAAATGGAGTTGTTGACCAATGCACATAATGGATCAACACATTGAAGCAGAAAAATCCAGAAGATTCCCTACAAATAGTGCACATAGTGGGTCATCATGTTGGATAAATTATAAATATTCTTGAAATAATAATAGCATGAATTTTACATTGATGGACTTGGACATTAGAGGTGGTTTACCGTTTGCTGCTAGACCTTGTTTGGATGTTTGAAAGACATTCTTCCTTGAAGTGTTGGATTAGTATGGAGCTTGGTGACTTCATGTTGTTGATGCATGAAGGGAGTTTGTGTGCTTGGAGTAGAGTTGGGTATTTCACCATGACAATAAAATCCCAAAATCAACATGAGCACACAAAATCCATGACATGTCAACTCTTGGGTTTAGGGAGTGGATATGTAGGTGTGGGAGTCCTTAAGGTGACACATTACCTTGGATATGCATTGTCCTTAAGGAGACACATGACCTTGGAGGTGCATTAGAGCTTAGGACCTTTGGAGGATTGTTGGACCTTGGGGAGCAGTGCTCATGCCATGGAGGGCTTGCTTGTTAATCACTGTCACCTTTGATGCTAACACATGTCACATAGAGTAGAGTGCTTCCCATGGGTGGACCTACTTGTGTCTTGCAAGTTTGCTTGTAGTGGACCTGGTCCACTAAAGCCCCTTTACCTCTCATATAAAAAGAGGAAGGAGTGATTGTTATTATAGGCATTCATGCACTTGTGCATATTCCTTTCAAGCTTGGGTTTTGGATGTAAGAGCAGTTGTACTCTCTCTCTCTCTCTCGGTGACAATATATATGAGTTGATATGTATGTTGGTGAAAATATATCTGAGTTGTGCTTTTCTCTATCTTCCTTACAAGGATTCCTTGAAAGATAAACAGATTGGTGAACATAAGTAACTAATCTGTACTATAGCGAAAAATCTGATATGAATCTGTTATTAATTGAGGTTATAATACCAATGATGTGAGCCAACCTAGTAGTATACTATTATAACTAAAATTTGAAATCCAAAAATTCTAGAACTAGATCTGAAATATAAAAAATAAAGCAGACCAAAAAACCAAACAGTTACAAGTCGAGTGGTAGTCATGAAACTACTTAAGTCCTCCACTCGAATCTTGTATCTTTATCTGCATATGTTTTAGAAAGAAACCATCACCGTTTTTCTCCAGGGACTTTATTGGCTCAAAAACCTATCAGCGTTTACATTCAAGCTCAACGATAGTGAAAAAAGCCATTCTCCACGAACATTTTCTGTTGTTTGGGACTAGGTTCTCTTTTATGAGACAAATCTAACAATGTTTTCAATAACATTGTTAGATTATAGCTACTGAAACTATGTGTCTATAGTCATGTTTCATGATGGTTTCCTACTTTCTTTAAGAAATAGGCACTTGTTTAGGAAACAACTGAATGGACGTCAGTTAATGGAATCCTAGTTAGTTG
Organism: Pinus albicaulis; assembly: GCA_034641835.2. NCBI lineage: Eukaryota > Viridiplantae > Streptophyta > Pinopsida > Pinales > Pinaceae > Pinus > Pinus albicaulis. The sequence continues at coordinate 1,538,535,520 of CM076581.1, forward strand.
CTCCAATTTGCTTGATGACAGGAAAGAGAAATGAAACTTGGAAAGAACTTTAGAAGAGTTCCTTGAATAAATAGAGTTGTTGACCAATGCACATAGTGGATCAACACGTTGAAGCAGAAAAATCCAGAAGATTCCCTACAAATAGTGCACATAGTGGGTCATCATGTTGGATAAAAGATAAATATTATTGGGATAATAATAGCATGAATTTTACATTGATGGACTTGGCCATTGGAGGTGGTTTACCGTTTACTGTTAGAACTTGTTTGGATGTTTGAATGACATTCTTCCTCAAAGTGTTGGATTAGTATGGAGCTTGTTGACTTCATGTTATTGATACATGAAGGGAGTTTGTGTGCTTGGAGTAGAGTTGGGTATTTCACCATGATAAAATCATCCCAAAATCAACATGAGCACACAAAATCCCTTGACATGTGAACTCTTTGGTTGAGGGAGTGGATATGTAGGTGTGGGAGTCCTTAAGGTGACACATTACCTTGGATATGCATTGTCCTGAAGGAGACACATGACCTAGGAGATTTATTGGAATTTAGGACCTTTGGAGGATTGTTGGACCTTGGGGAGTAGTGCTCATGCCATGGAGGGCTTGCTTGTTAATCACTGTCAGCTTTGATGCTAACACATGTCACATAGAGTAGAGTGCTTCACATGGGTGGACCTAAATGTGTCTTTAAAGTTTGCTTGTAGTGGACTAAGTCCACTTGTTATTGTAAAGCCCCTTTACCTCTCATATAAATAGAGGAAGGAGTGAGTTGTTATTATAGCTGATCATGCACTTGTGCATATTCCTTTTCATACTTGGGTTAGGGATGTAAGAGAAGTGCTACTCTCTCTCTCTCTCACATTCAATATTATTTTTACTTTATGTGATTTTGTCTTAAGGTGTTAGGATTTGTTGAAACATTCACCCGAAAACTTCATATATATAAAGAATAAATGAAACCCATGAACACAATCACAACCTATCATACAATTCTCCATGCTTTGAAAAACCCTAGATAGGGAAAGCCAAAAGAAAACCTAGCTCCACCAAAGATTCTCCAACAATCTAAAATAACCATGAGAAAAACCTCCATGTCAGAGTATCTTTGGTGCAACCACTATAAACCCTAAGTTGTTTTGGAATTGTGTTATTTCAGATTTGACTTCCAGCTTACCACTCCCTTGCATACCTTGTCACTCCCATAAATTATGTTATTTTAAAGATTTGAATTCCAAATTTTCACAAATAAAATGTCCTAAATAAGATAGTTGAACACTTCCATATTCATAGTTGGATCATATTACAAGAATATATACATTTTTTGTACTGATCAACAATTGTCTCACGAAGAGAAATCATGTCACAAGCGGCAATATATGAACATGGTTCATCACCTCCCAATGCCATAATTTCAATCCCTTCATATCCCCCATGGGTGAAGCTTGTGAGAACAGAATCTTAACCAAAGGTGTGAAACTCATCGCTAGAAACTACTAGTGCCAAGCCTGTTGGGCATTGGTGTATTCTTTCCATATCTGGATGTTGTTTTTACATTTTTGAGCAAACTTATTTAGCTATTTGGCCTTTACTACCAAGGGAGTCACTTTGTTGTGGGGTGATGAATATGATATGACATGGTAGGATGGTAGGGTGGTTAATGAATTGTATCCATTTAGCTTTAAAACATGTTTCTATTAGAATATCTTGATAAGAATGGCTCTCTGTTCATGAGGAGTCACATCTGGAATTTCATTGCAAGGTAGCATTTGTCCCAGCTTTGTTCTTGCTAGTTACATCCTCCCCATTCTGTACTTCATGGATAATTGTGTTTGCAGGTTTTATGGCTCCCATGATACATATTTAGTGCACTCATCACACATAAGAACTTATGGTTAGTTGTGGGAAAAATCTATGCAATTCAGCACAACAAACTATTCAACTACATATTCTGTGAATTAGGACATGTGGACAATTCAACCTAAAAGGGTGGTGTGATGGGTGTAGCTACAGTGGATGAAACTTGCAAAGCCTCAGGTCTGGATAATTCAACCTAAAAACATAGTGTGATGGGTGCAACTGTAGTGGTTTTAAAGCCTCAGGAGTTGTCTACAGGTTTCCATGACTCATGAGGGATGAATAAACATTTTGTACCCATTTATTTCTAGAATTCCCTCATTAAGTATTGGTTTAAGACTCAGTATTATGTTCTCTAGTGATAAACGTCAACTCAGAAAGTTGTATATGATATCTCCTTGTCCTTGACACAAGTATTTAACTCTGAACCTTGTACTTGTTCCCTGACTCAAAATTTTATAATATGATATAAAATGTTAAGTCATGTTGAAGATGGAATTTATTACTATAATTTTTAAAATTTAGAACAATATCTTCATAGTTGCAATCTGATTTTCTGCAAGATTTTTGTAATAATATATTCATAGTTGCAATCTAATTTTTTGCAAGGTTTTTGTAATAATATCTTCATAGTTGCAATCAGATTTTTTGTAAGATTTTTGTAATAATATCTTCATAGTTGTAATCTGATTTTCTTCATGATTTATGTTTAAATATGACCTTGGTAATTTTAGTGTATTTTCATATGTTTGAGAGAATAAGTAAAATGCTTTAAATTTTAAAACAACAAATCAACAATTCTACCATATCTATAAATATAATAGTTCATTAACGAGAACCTCATCATTTCCTTTCTTGGATTCATTTTTTTTGTCTTTTAAAGGATTAAATTAGTAAGGAATTAATAATTTAAATATGGTTTTCATTTTTGGCTCATGTTATTTGGGACATGCAGGTCACATTGTTCCATCATACTCACTATAAATCTCGAATGATGAAGTGGCTTAGCAAGCCTTTTAAAGGTTCAAGTCACAAAGTGTCAGATGGAAACTATGTAGGGGTGTATTTGGAGATGAAAATGTAATTTGGAATGTGCCCTCTAATGCCACTGTAATCCCTAATTCATCAGAGTGTATTGTCTTTTAAAGTTCAATATTCTATCTGATAGCTCTAACAAATTTAGCGTCATGCTAGTGTTTAATTTGAAACTATATTTTAGTGGAAAAATTCATTTTTTTTCTGGTGAAATAGTTCATAATTTATTTTGATCTTTTTTTGCAAGTCTACTAGTCAGGATGATAAATGTGTGGTTTACTTCAGAGGGTTCTCAGTTCTTTCTAGATACGCTTTTCATCATTTTCTTTGAATACTTCTCTATTGCTTTACCTTCATATTTTATCCCCTGCACAATTTCTCCTGAGGTCCATGTTGTTATGTTTATTCTCTATTTATTTGGAAACCTTTTCCTGAGGTTCTGCAAGGTAAATCTAAATGTAAAAAATACTATTTTACATATTGATATTTTTTCAAGGAATTGTTGTGTGATACATGAATTTCATAAATCTAGATTTATATTTCGTTATCTATATCAATATAT